>OW119924.1:113081389-113681389 GCA_933210815.1 Meta bourneti | reverse complement strand
CGAAATCTCAGGACGTACGAAAGTCTCTGAGTTGGAGAAAGGTATCTCAACAGTCTCTAGATGAAACTCTACTCGTCGGGTGACGATTTCACAAGATCAGCACTGGATCCTCACTGGACGACGGGACAAGGCAGGTTCACTGCCGGACGAGAAGTCGGTACCGAACTCTCCGCAGGTCGTCGGTTCGGCTCCACTGGGGTCGTCGGGTCAGTACAAGACAGCACGGCTCCGCTGGGGTCGTCGGATCGGCACAAGACAGGCACGGCTCCGCTGGGGTCGTCGGATCGGCACAAGACAGGCACGGCTCCGCTGGGGTCGTCGGATCGGCACAAGACAGGCACGGCTCCGCTGGGGTCGCTGGTTCAAGTCTCGAACGAGAAATAAGCAGGAACTCGAGATAGGCAGCCTACGCCAGGCTACAAGAACGCGTCCTCTCAGGGTGAGAGAACCGTCTTCCAAATTATTAAGAGCTCCTTAATGGGGTTGACCGCTCAAAGGGTCACTGAGCTAAGACGCTAGCTCGGGAAACAAACAAGACTCGAGATGGGCAGCCTACGCCGGCTACAAGAACGCGTCCTCTCAGGTTGAGAGAACCGTCTTCAAAAAATATATTTTCTCCCTAAGGAGTGACCGCTCAAAGGGTCGCTGAGTTAAGCTGATCGATCGAGATCACAAGCAAGAACTGACGATTCGACTCCCTGCTTTTCCTTTTGAAACCTCCCAGCCTTTGTTCGCTGGTGGTTCTCGATTCGTTCGTTCTTGATTGGTTCTTACTTTTAATTGGTTCGTTTTTACTTTGCTCATTTTTGAGGTTGCTGATTCGGTAGAGACTCTCTGACGTAAAATGGGATCAGCTACTTAGCGCAGGTGGCTTGATTACCTAGCAGGTGGACTTAATCACCTGGCAGGTGCACTCCTAAACACCTGGGCTCTTTTCGGAACGAATCCCCTTTTGTCCTCTTCGATCCAAGTCCCGACCGTCTGGCGCCAGAGAGATGGAAATGTATTGTCCGGCTCTTTTACGACCTGTCGGCGAGTTTGCCTTTGGCGCCAGAGAGATGGAAATGTATTGTCCGGCTCTTTTACGACCTGTCGGCGAGTTTGCCTTTGGCGCCAGAGAGATGGAAATGTATTGTCCGGCTCTTTTACGACCTGTCGGCGAGTTTGCCTTTGGGAGGGATAATTGAGGGGTCCATCAATGAATCCTCACAATATCATACGCGATTTATAAAGGTTGTACATTTTTCTACAAAATAAGCTCTCATTCAGTATAATTGGACAAATAGGTCCAGAGTTATAGGAGATTTAGTGAGTCTAAAATCATGAAATATTGCGACATTTCTCAAACTTAAAATTAATATACACAAAAAACTATTGCAAGTTGGAAGCTAAAAATATTCAGAATTTCTTATACAGGGTGAGTCTAAATTGTTTTTACAAAATAAGAGGAGTGATAGTACCCATCCAGACGAGCCATAATTACCATGGAGCATAGGGTCGCATTCCACTCTGAGAGGCAGAAAAGAGTCAAATTAGAATTTCAACATGAACTTACAACAGTGTTGGGAAAGCGAATGAACAAAAGTTGCACCATCTGATTGATTGATAAACTCACAGCAAGTGCTCAAAGTGGCGTGTCGTTGCACAGTTCACACCGGCGAAGGAATGACTCGAAGATTCCTGGTGTTGTGTTCATTTTGTCTGAACCGATTCTCGCTACGAGATCTTCAGCCACAGGCGTCTGGTACACTAAAGATTTCATGTGCCCCAGAAGAAAAAGTCCAGTGAGGCCAAGCCACAGGTCCGATCCATCTTGCTTAGGAGATATGCTACGTAGGCAGGTACAAAACGACGTCAGAGGCGATGACTTGTTATGCTCTTTCGACTTTACTCTTTTCTGCCTCTCAGAGTGGAATGAGACCCTATGTTCCATGCTAATTATGGCTCGTCTGGATGGGTATTATCACCCCTCTTATTTTGTAAAAACAATTGACTCACCCTGTATATGGCCGGGAAACAAATTAGCCGAGTTCAAAAAAAATCGGAGGGGTTTGGATCGAAAATGAACTTTTACCTTTTCTGTGCGGCTTCACATGAAATGCCCCATACTGATACCTTAAAAGAGAGACAGAAAAAGAGCGTCATTTTTACCTGTGCAACAACTTTAATAGTCCAGTTACCAAATGGAGGTTGCTCTGAAAGTTGGTACTGTAAACTGACAGCACCTAAAAAGAAAACACCGATGGTAGTTAATTAACGTCACACTGGAGCAAAACAACGGGCTATTGGTCAGATGACGAAAGAAAACATGGAATTCAATCATTTATAAAATGTTGGTCTTATGATATAATTCATGACGTATCAAAATTCAAATTGGCTCAACTTACAACTAAACGAGGCGGTGCATCTTTGATGTAAAGACTTTTTGTGCCAACGCTATTGGCGAGATATTTATGTCGCCAAGGAGGAATTGCTTAGAAAAAACACTGTTTTACGCTTAGCGGTAGGTATGTATTTTAATTAATGAAATCCGAATTAGGCTTAACGGGAAATAATTAAAAAATCAACGAAAGGAATTTTAAAAGCAGAAAAAAATCTACACAACTGATTATTTTTACTTTTACTACTAAGTTGAATTTAAGTAAAAGCGGACTGTTTTGATAGGTAGGTATTTTAATTAACGTCGCACTGGAGCAGCACACCGGGATATTGGCGACGGTCCGGAATCAAACCCGAAGGGAAAGTTCCGAGGACAACACCACGTTATTTTGAACCACGGTCAGATGAGATCAACATCTGAGCTGGCACCCCACTCTCCAAACTTCCACACCACCGCCCATCAAGATCAGGTCAGTTTTGGTCAAGAGCTATATCTCGTCTAGACAACCACCAGGAGGGTTTAGCTGCCTACATACTCACCTAGGTTCGTCTGTCTGGAAAGCCACCTGCGGATCACTGTGCCACGGGGGTCGAGCATGAATACGTCCACAGCGTCGGAGAAGGCCTTCAGATCGGTTGTGACGGGAATGGCACGGAATCGAACTGAAAAGAACACATTTCATGTCACAAAACAGACACGACATTCAAAGATCGACGGAATTTTTTATTGGTGGTCAATTTATGGGATTTTTTGACGTGAATATGTCTTTAAAGTAGGTCCGGAGGCTTAAGGCAGTGTGTCCCAACCTTTTCTCTCCCTTGATAAAACTTTTCATTTATGAGTAACTCTACACAGAAAAAGTTGGTTTTTGTTAGGTAGTAATGTTCCTAAGTTAGCTAGCAAATTAATCAAACGACTCAAATTGATGGCACTTATATGCTTTAAGGGGGCACAGTACCTTTAAGCATACAAATCAGCAGGTAACTTTTTACTACACAATGCAGAAAAATTGGTTTGATTTTAAAAAATTAAATACTATTTTACTAGAATTTACATAAGGTCATTTTTTAACATACTTTGTTTACAAGCATAACTTGTGCGCCACATCTGTGAGTCATCCTGTGCATTTTCTATAAAACTGATGAGTAACAATGATTTTATTTTAAATTAAAACCAAAAAATAGTAGATAAGTAACACATAAATATAACAATCAATTAATACTTCACTTCATTCATTTTTTCCAAATTTTCGCTCATACTATATCAAAATTTTTTAATATATTTTTAGCTTTTGAGTAAAATTTTGGTTTCATTTTGAAGCCCTTTTGATGAATCTATTTTCATTCAAAATTTTAGGAGTCTAGGTTCATTAGATGCATAGTTATAGCTTGAAAATTACCATTCTGAGATAAATGCAATTAAAGTTGAAATAGTTATTTTTAGCATTCACGTGCGTTCAAGTAAACAAATAGATTTGTGAAATGAAAGAGTTGATATTCTGTTTATATTTGTTACAGTAAAAATATTATTATTAAAACTTTCAAAAAAAAATAAATAGCACAATTCCAAACCCAAACTAAGAAACGTAAACAAACGAACAGCTGAAAATAAAAATAGGTGTGTTCGAAAGATCCTCATTACGAATGAACGAGAATTTTTTCATGCGATTTTTTTATCAGAATCAGAACATTTCAAACTATCTAAGTAGATCAAAATTGGAAAATTGATCTTTTTAAAGTTTTAAAGGTACTATGCCTCCTTATTTTGATTTTACACTTTACAAATTTTAAAAATAGCAGCCTAACATAAAAAAAAATAGCATTATAGTAATTTCCAATCACATAACCTTATGATGAAAGCTCACAACAATTTTTCAACTTGATAGGCAAGTTTTCAAACGTGGCCTTCACGAATTTCAATGCGACCTTTGAGCTGGTTTCATGGAGCTAAGTTCTTTAAAATGAGGTTCAAATGAAGGCAGTTAAGTTTTGGCTAAACACTTCAAATTAAGCACTCATTAAAACAGAACGAAGCTAGGCCTATTAATTCACGTTACTAATTGGCGCTCAGTCGAACACTAAAACGATGGCCTGCTTTCAATCGCGTTTTAAATAAAAAAATGTCGATGCCGGAAGCCCTGAGACGATTCGATATTTTTCTAAAGAATTACTAAAAAGAAACGAAAGAGAAGAGCATAATCTCGTGATATGATTGGTGGTGGGCGGGGCAATGATCAATCAATTACTAGGTTTAAGCCTATTACTTCCTTTTTTATTTTTTAAGGTGTTTTCCGCCATTTCTAATATTATTTTCGAATACCCCCAACCGGACTGCAACGTACCCCAGGTTGGGAACCGCTGGTTTAAGAGATTCATCGGCGGAAACTTGCGCGTCACGAAAAGAATTGATATCTCAAAGTCCCATAACTCCAGAGGGAATCAGTCTATGGGGATAAATGACCTACATCGTGTAGAGGAAGGTGGGCTTCCAGAGTTTTCTCGGCACCCTCTAAGGAAAAATCCACTTGAAGTGGAATTTTGAATGGAGTCAAGAGGCTCGATGTTCATGAGATCATGTATAACTTCAGATGAAGATGCTTTATGTCAGTGCTTATAACCGATGTAATGTCAGACGAAGTGCTGTAAGAGTACTTCCCGGTTAAGTTATGAACAGATGGTTACTTGCGAGGAAATTTACGATCTGCAATTTAGACAATTACGGAACATGACGTTTTGATCAGAAAAGCCGCCTTATTAGAAAAAGTTAAATGGGAAGTGTTACGAAACGTAAATAGGTTGAAAGAGCAGTTCAAGACGAACCAAATGATACCAAGAAGTCAACCTATGGAAAGTGCGGAGAGATCTAGAGGTTGAAAGAGCAGTTCAAGACGAACCAAATGATACCAAGAAGTCAACCTATGGAAAGTGCGGAGAGATCTAGAGGTTGAAAGAGCAGTTCAAGACGAACCAAATGATACCAAGAAGTCAACCTATGGAAAGTGCGGAGAGATCTAGAGGTTGAAAGAGCAGTTCAAGACGAACCAAATGATACCAAGAAGTCAACCTATGGAAAGTGCGGAGAGATCTAAAGCTTACCGAAGACGCAAGTATTCACGAGCCAAACCTTACGGTACAGTGGGGACTGTGCCTACCTCTTTTTGGGGCATGTTTCGAGATTGATAGGTTAGTCCTAGTTTTAGTTTTGTCCTAGATTAAAAAAAAAAAACATTTGAGACACTACCAAATTGCAGTTTTCAAACCTCGGTTCCGTTCTTAAGGTTAGTCGGTTTTGGGCTTTACGGCGCAAGGGCTATATGTTTCGCCAAAGCTGGACAAAAAGTACAGGGCGATCTCAAGTAATTGTAAAAAGGAAGGATGCAGAGGAAGTAGAGAAATATCGCTTGGGAATCCTAGCGTCATGGCCCCTATTTTTTATCAGAGGCAGTAAACCCCATTATAAAGGAGTAAATCACTAGGGTACCTCGGGATCATGAAGCACGCACACACCTAAAGATGTGCTCCAAGGGGTGGTTGGTTGGTTTGTTGGGGTTTTATGGCGCAAGAGTCATATTTGACCATGCTGTGCCAGACACATAATATACAATATTAGGTAACAGACACATGCAATGATAGTTTTTACCTACACAGAAGAGAGAAATACACCCAGGGAGGAATGCACTTGACAGGAATCGAAACGCCTAAAACTCGAAGGTTGCTAGCGCAGCGGACATACGCACTGAGCCACGACGGCCCCATGCCCCAAGGGGCGAAAAAAAAGGATAGAGAGGAGAAAGACCCCTTGGCCATCCGACCCCCTGTTTACCACAGACAGTAGCACAAGGGTAAAGGCCTTCCATTATCTTAGGCTTGACAGAAGGAAACGAACGATCATATCTTACTTTTGGATCGGAGTTTTTTAATGGCGTAATAAAAGATATGAGATAGGTAGGTATTTTAATTAACGTCGCACTGGAGCAAACACACCGGGCTATTGGGATCAACCCCCGAAGGGAAAGATCCGAGGACAACACCACGTCGTTTCGAACCACGGTCAGATGGCGAGGTCTCACCTCAGCTGGGAACACACTCTCCAAACTTCCACACCACGCCAACGTGAGGACATTTTGAACGTGCCCACGACAGATTGAACGTGCACCAGTCCCTTTTGTACACGACGGTCTTGAGTTGGATTCGAACTCGCAACTCTACTGTTGCTTGTCCGTTACTCTTCCAACCGGGCTACCGCGGCCCTGCAAGACTGGTTTAAGGCAAACGGAGAGAATGATCCATAAACTGAATGTAGTGTTGGTTACACTAGAGAGCCTATATAGAGAGGTGACATACAGTGGACATTTTCTGATTGGCTGATGCAGTCGGCAGCCATGTTTTTCCTTTTCAGGTCAGTTCAACATGGCGGTTGTACGTTGCTGATTGCGATTTTGGAAGTTTTGGTTGGATACACTTGTAATTTACATAGTTTTGAATGTAAGAACGCTTTTTATCATTTAATATATATCCACTTAATGAACAAAATAAAGTGTAAACTATTGATAACATTAATTAAAACAACTAAAAAGAAGCAAAGGTAGATGGGTAAAATCCCGTCGACCCTTCTCGCCAAACCAGAAAAATGTCGCCAAACGATGCGATATTCCGCCAATAGTGGAAAGCGAAAAAAATTATTTTAACTAGTATTGCTCGAAAAAAAAAACAATTTTTTCCGAAACGTTATATTTAAACAATTTAAAATTCTAATTATGTTTAAACTGATTTTTTTATTTCTTTTCACACTATAAATAATTTATGAATATTTGAATGATGAAAAAAATGGATATTTAAAATACTTAATTATTTACCTTACTTTCAAAATACAGTACACTGGAAACTTAAAAAAAATTAGGCCTATTCAAATATACTGTATATTCTCGTAATGAAAATAAACAAAAATTATTTTAGATCAATATTCGCGTTTTATTTCACAACATAACCGTTTTTTTATGACTGTCCCAATTTTCCGGATTCTTGCATATCCGGATTACGTCCAGCACTCAGTCGTGATAATTGGAGTTCTACTGCATTCCTATTAAGGATTTAAAGCTCTTTTATCTTATGAAAAAATATTTATATGAATAATTTATTTGGAAAATTACAGGGCAAAATACATTCCCCCACATTGGAATAAAATGCAAGTGTTCCTAATTCAAATCTAACTCAATGTACGAAATTAAAAAAAGGCTTTTTTATTCAGACCCCAAAGCATACACCAGATTAATTCCTGTATATTACTGGTTTATAAACTGGTCTGTGGTTTAAATGAGTAGCTCTTATGCCATGAGAAAATGCAATCCATCAATATTTAAAATCCAACGCCAAACTGTCGCCAAACGCGAAGTCTTCTTATCAAAATAACCTGATTAGCAACCCTAGTGAAACCGACTTTTGCATAGCGTCCGCGTTGGCACAGCAACGGTCGAAAAACATGGCTGCCGTTTCCCCTATGTCATCTCTCTAGGTTCCACAAATGGAGAAACAGAAAATTCAATGGTTTACTTATATAACAAATAGGTAGTGACGTCATAAGTCGTGGAGGTTCTTGAGGGTGGGGTGTTACGGCTCTTAGCCCAAGGAGCTCATGAAAAGAAAATAGTTTGCAGTGAACTCGCTAGAAGGATAAGGATTAAAAGAAAGGTTATAGGGGATTCGTCAAGAAAGTTCATTGGTAGAAGTCGGTGGTTTAAGAGGACACAGTACTTTTAAAACCTTAAAAAAAAATAGATTTTCCAATTTTGATCTATTGAGATAGTTTGAAATGTTCTGATTCTGGTAAAAAAATCGCATGAAAAAATTCGCATTCGTCCGTTCGTAATGAGGATTTTTCGAACACACCTATTTTTATTTTCAGCTGTTCGTTTGTTTACGTTTCTTAGTTTGGGTTTGGAATAATGCTATTTATTTTTTTCGAAAGTTTTAATAATAATATTTTTACTGTAACAAATATAAGCAGAATATGTACTACTCAACTCTTTCATTTCACAAATCTATTTGTATACTTGAACGCACGTGAATGCTAAATATAACTATTTCAACTTTAATTGCATTTATCTCAGAATGGTAATTTTCAAGCTATAACTCTGCAACTAATGAACGTAGACGCCTGAAATTTTGCATGAAAATAGATTATCAAAAGGGCTTCGAAATGAAACCAAAATTTTACTCGAAAGCTAAAAATATATTAAAAAATTTTGATATAGCATGAGCGAAAATTTGGAAAAAATGAATGAAGTGAAATATTAATTGATTGTTATATTTATGTGTTACTTAACTACTATTTTTTGTTCTAATTTAAAATAAAATTATTGTGTGTTGCTCATATCAGCCATTAGTTTAATAGAAAATGCACAGGATGACTCAGAATGTTGTGCACAAGTTATGCTTGTAAAAAAGTATGTTAAAAAATGACCTTATGTAAATTCTAGTAAAATACTATTTAATTTTAAAAATCAAACCCATTTTTCTGCATTGTGTAGTATAAAGTATAAATAAACCCTGCAAAAAATTTCATTATGATACACATAAAACTTTTGGTGATACATTTATTGAAATGAGTCTATTTTACCTGTTGATTTGTATGCTTAAAGGTACTGTGCCCCATTAAGCGTACAGTGGATTCTCAAAATAGCAAAATCAGTGAAAATTGTAATTTTTTTTATTTTCTCTTAAAGTAACAATTAATGTTATGGCTGTTATCTATAAAAAGAATTTTTTTGATATCTGTATTTTTTCCCTTAGAATCGGCAATTGTAACTAAATATCGAAGTAAACGCCCACTTGTTTACATGTCAATTGCTTTGGGTGCACAAAACTACAATTTTTGGCATTTATTGTATTTCAAAATATTCCATCCGCAGCATTTTTTAATTTAGAACTTTGTCAGAATGTTCTTTATATTGGGTCATCCGGAAAGTTCTGCAGTTTTTTATAATAAATACCAGAGAAATAGTATAAAAACTTAAGAAAGTGTTATTGAATCACAATTACCATTTTGTTCTATTGCCATCTTTCCGGCAGTTGGAAAATTCCTTTTTTAAAAAAGTAGGCTTTTTTGTAAAGTTATCGAGGTGCTGTTCGACAGTCTCCAAAGAATCGAACTCCAGGCCGTTCAGAGAATTTTGAATTGACCTGAAGAGGTGAAAATCTGTATAAAACATCTCAGCCATACTCAATAAGTCTTAGTCTGACATTCAGCGAAATGTGGGGCCAAGCATTGTCATGTTGGAAGACAACACCTCGACGATTGGTCAGTTCTGGCCGCTTTGCTTCAATTTCTGCTTTTAATACTGCCATGCAAGAACAATTGTGGCAACAATTCATAATGAACAATTCCTTTGTAGTCCCACTATACACAAAGCATTATTTTTGGGGGATGCAGCCCTCTCGATGTTAGTTGGGGAGGTTCATTTGGCTTACCCAATGATCGTTTTCTTGTAACATTGTATAGTATCCACTTCTCATCTCCAGTAACGAGCCGTTTCAAAAAAGGAGCTTCTTCATTTCGTTTCAGCAAAGAATCACATGCCGAAATTCGAGCAAGTATATTCTGTTGTGTTAAAGTATGGGGTACCCATACATCGTAGCGGCTTACATACCCAATCTTCTTCAGATGATCATGAACTGTACTTTTTGGAATATTTAGTCTGTGATAGTTCCTGAACTGTGTTACGTGGATTTTCAGCGATGGCATCTTTTAATAGGTCCTCGTTTACAGAAGATGGTCGTCCAGAACGAGCCATCATCTTCGAGGCTGGAATTTCCGTTCTTAAATTTATCAAGCCACCTTCCAACTGTGTCATCAGAAACAGCACTTTGCCCACATACAGCACAAATTTTACGAGCAGTGTGACTAGTATGTTATCCTTTCTTAAAATAAAAGAGCATTATATGACGAAAACGAGATTTTTGGTTCTCCATTATTACAGTGAAACAAAAATTGTGCCACAACACAAGCTAGAATTATGCAGTGAAAGCAGTAAAGACCGAATTTACACATCTGCTTCAATCAAGGTCACTCCTTATCAGCGGTAGCAAAATAGTAATAAGAAAGCGCGCTTCGATTTGAAAAACAGCAGAACTTTCCGGATGACCCAATACTTATTGAAATTGAATTTGCATGATTGTAATGTTTACATTCAATACTATTTTCAATATGATAACCATTAGCACGAAACAGGCATATTTTTTGAAAAAAATAAACGAAAACCTAATTCAATCACGTTTGTAAAAAGAAAGAGTAATTGCAATAACTTTAAATATGCAAAAGTTAATACAGGGTGAGTCTAAATAGTATTTACAAAATAAGAGGGGTGATAGTACTCATCCAGACGAGCCATAATTAGCATGAAACATAGGGTCGCATTCCACTCTGAGAGGCAGAAAAGAGTCAAGTCGAAAGAGCACGAACAAGTCATCGCCTCTGACGTCGTTTTGTACTTGCCTACGTAAGCATATCTCCTAAGCAAGATGGATCGGACCTGTGGCTTGGCCTCACCGGACCGGAAGAAAAAGTCCAGTGGGTCACCGGACCTCAACCCACTGGACTTTTTCTTCTCTGGGCACATGAAATCTTTAGTGTACCAGACGCCTGTGGCTGAAGATCTCGTAGCGAGAATCGGTTCAGACAAAATGAAAACAACACCAGGAATCTTCGAGAGCCAGTCATTCCTTCGCCGGTGTGAACTGTGCAACGCCACTTTGAGCACTTGCTGTGAGTTTATCAATCAATCAGATTGTGCAACTTTTGTTCATTCGCTTTCCCAACACTGTTGTAAGTTCAATTCTAATTTGACTCTTTTCTGCCTCTCAGAGTGGAATGCGACCCTATGTTCCATGCTAATTATGGCTCGTCTGGATGGGTACTATCACCCCTCTTATTTTGTAAATACTATTTAGACTCACCCTGTATATGCTTATAATATGCTCATAAAAAAGAAAAAATAATAATTATACATTCATTTTTTTGGGCATAGAACCAAATTTTGCGTATAATGCAAAAATGTCATAATAAAAACAGGGTAAAAAATTCAGTGTTTGGCTAGAAACTAAAAATTTGTCGAGAATCCACTGTACCCTTAACGATGTAATTTGAGATCTTATCCAGCCGATTTGAAGGAAGTGTCAGTGGAAGTCAAGGTTTAATGAGATGGCTTGACTTCAAAGGTGAAAGGGGATGGCAAGATAAATTGACCATATGGACAGGGTGACGAAGACTGGGAGTAAAGGGTAACGTTAAGGGACTTATCTGAAGTGAGAATCGCACTTAGGGGGTTTAAGGTATCGTTTCATATATACTCCTTTAAGGTGTATGTATATACTAGAACATTGTTTTTTAAATTTTGACTTTAAAGATAGTTTTTCACAACAGGTCATTGGTTTGTGCTTAAACTGATTTTAGTGTGAAAAATTATGATTAAGCTACTCATTCATTATCTAATTTAAATATAATTAGATAATTAGCATGTTTTTTGAACAGTGATATCTCAAATTCTAATGTGTTCAGAAAGACAATTCCAGTTGAAAATTATTCATTATATTATTCTTCATGTTTCGACCCTCCATCAAGTTGCTAGAGGGAATACGTTCTTTTTTAAAACATTTTTCACGAAGGAAGTCTAAATAATCAAGATTTTTTCAGGAATTTAAAAATCAACTATAAATTCATTTCTTAACCAATAACTTCTTCGACTGAGTGTCAAAACATCCACTGTATTATATAGATTATAAAGACACAAAAGTAATTACAATAGATCGATTCGATTCATTGTCGAGTTATCACTGTTCGAAAGAAGGATCCTATTGCAAAAACAGTTCTTCAGAAATCGAGTTTCAATTTTTGGAAACGTGTTTGTCTATGGTGACAGTACTTAACCCAAACCCTTGTAACTTCCAAACTATTTCGAATATTTACAAGATCTTGGTATCGTTTCAAAGCTAAGGGGTTGGACACTATTTCGAATTATTAAAAAATGTATCGATATTTTGACTGATATATCGACACCTTAAGAATAAAATCCGAGCTCTGCTAATAGTAATAAGGAATAATTGAAAAGCACTGTGGGGGAATGAACTCACCCACTTCCCCCTGCTTGTAAATGGGCTTGTCCGTCTGTATGAAGATGGTCATGGATCTCTGAGAGTAGAGCAGCTCCGTCTCGTTGTGGAAGGCCGCACCCCCAAGCACGCCGTGCACGTCCCCCTCCACACGCAGCTTGTACGACCCGTGCAGGCTAGTGGGAGGAACCTGCAAAGACACTCGTCACAACTCAACTCGACTCGATATTAGAATCGTTTGTTTAGCATTGCTTATTGGGCTACTGCCGTTAAAACCTCCAGGTGGTTTCGACGAGATATCTCGTTCGTCAAGATCTGGTCAGTTTTGCCAATGACAAGGTGTAGAACAGGACAACCATCAGGAGGGTTAATCAGCAGAAAATACACATTACACGTCTGTCAATATCAGACACCAATAAGCTATTCAAAATTACAATCGATGGCGTTTGTTTAAAATTGATGATTGAGCATTTAACCCTCCAAGTGGTTGTTAGGTATATTGTCACTAGCAAAACAGTTAGCAGATCTTCATGGACGAGATATCTCGTCATTAGATGAAAACTCACTAGATCTAAATGTTGTCATCATCACAAAAATCGGGGATATCTTGGATGATGCGATATATTGTTAGCGAAATTGGTCAGATGTTGTTGGACGAGATATCTAGTCGAAACCACATGCAGGGTTAACCACTAGACACCTGCGCAAGAGATGAAATTATTGCCTGTTATTCAAGGTATGGTCTTGGTACATTGGTTTCAGTGACTGGGTGCAATTTGGAACAATTCAGCGCTGCCCACTGTGATAACAATTAGGTCAGGTAGTTGAATTAGCATCGCACTGGAGCAACACAACGGGCTATTGGCGGCGGTCCGGGATCCATTCCAAAGGGAAGGATACATGGACAACACCTCGTCATTTCGAACCACGGTCTGATAACGAAGTCAACACCTGAGCTTGGCCAAACTTCCAACGTGAGGGCCACCGGCACGACAGATTGAACCCTCCAAAAGGCTTCGACGTGATATCTCGTCCATTAACCCTCTGGATTCGAGTCCCCTCGTTACGGAAGGCTCGGATTCTTTCAGACCTCAAACTCCTGAAGAATCGCCGCAGCCCATTACGATTTCCATCCCCTCTTTTCTGTGCTACAAAGAGACCCGCGCGTGAATAGCCTTATCTCCCTGTTGACAAAGATGTGAGGGTTATCGACGGGGAGCCTCGCAAATTGTTTATCCTCGAGCATCTAGTCTAAGAGGTTGAGTAAATGAAAAGAGATACACTTAAAAAGTCACCGCCGCCCTTTGAGTTTACCCGGGAATCTGCCCCTTCTAGGCATACCCGACAATAGAAACCGGCACATTATGTGATAATAGGATGACATATTTCCTCTCCTAATGGGGGAAAGCACTGTAAAAGCCGTTTCGGCCGGTTTCAGTAAGTTGCCTGTAAAGACGTTGGGCCGTAACCAAAGGAAATAATATTCTGCTCCGACGTATGCGGAGGGGGTAAGATCTGACGAATTTTGCTAATGACGAGATATCTCGTCCATCAAGACAACAACCACCAGGAGGGCTAAGTCCCCGCCCTTCGCAAAGAAAGGTTCCCACCTTGAGTAGGAGGGTCTCCGGCACGTGCGCTCGGCATTCCTGAACAGCCGAGGTCAGCTCCACGCCGTCCCTCTGGATAGAGGCCCGCACGCTGATGGGGGAGGTCGTCTTGAAGACAGTCACGCTCACGCTGTACACCTGACCCGGACGGACAGTCTTAGAGGCGATCACGAAGTACGTCCTGCAACGAAAAGGTTCGCGTTGGTTAAATCAATACAAAGTACCAACGTCTGATATCAACACGTGTAAAATTTTTTTTTTCTTAGGGACCGCCGTGGGCTCAGTGGGATTGATCAGATTCCGATATTTTTCTTATATGGGTGCCTCGGCTTGGCGACGGAACTTCGCAATTGGCGTCCCTTGGAAAATTTTCTCCATGAAAATCCGAAGAATGTTTTTTTCGTCCGATGTTACATAAAAAAGGACTGAATCTCGCTGACCATGTGTGAATTTTCGTAAAATGTCGCCAATATTTTCGAAGGTCGCCAACAATTTTGAAAAGTCGCCAACATTTTCGATAAGTCGCCAACGTTTCGAAAAGTCGCCAACCATTTTGAAAATACGCCAATATTTTCAAAAAGTCGCCAACAATTTCGAAAAGCCGCCAACAATTTCGAAGAGTCGCCAATATTTTCTGTGCATTTCTGGATCAATTTATACAGTATCAGTAGTCAAGTGTTAAATTAATCAGGACCCCTACGAAAAATTTGTATTCAGTTCCATGGAATTTTATAGATATTTCTCTAGAGAAAAAGAAATTTCGTTTCTATAGGAGAAAAACCCTCTAGAATTCTAGATTTTTATAGAGCATACGAGCTGATTCTATAGAAATGTGTGTATTTCTAAAGAATTCTATGTATATAATTCTATAGAAAAATCGCGAAACAAAGAAATGAGCTTCTATAGAGTTTACTACAGACATTTTCTATATATTTTTAGACATTTTCTAGACTTTCTAGAGATTTCTAGACTTTCCAAAGATTTCTAGACTTCCTATAGCGGTTACTTTTTAGAGCTTATAAAAAAACAGGCCATAATTCTATAGGATTCCGTAGACCATATTCAATAGAAACATTTCCTATAGAAAGTAGTCTGATCCCTCTCAACAACAAAAAATGATACAGCTCGTGAGATTCGTGATTGTTTTATGGGCCATATTTGGCCATGCTGCGCCAGACACAAGTCACTCAATATCAAACAATAGACATGAAAGTTTTACTGATGCAGAACAGAGAAATACACCCAGGGAGGAATGCACCTGACAGGAATCGTACCACCTACAACTCGAAGGTTGCTAGAGAAGTGGGCATACTCACTGAGAGACGACCTCATGTACGCGATGGTCTTTGGTTGGATTTGATCTGGTCGCTGATCCATGACTCTTCCAACCGTTTACCCTAAATGCACCCTATATACAATTGGATCATCAAATTGGATCATCATTTATTACTAAGGCTTATCAAATTGGATCATCATTTATTACTAAGGCTTATCAAATTGGATCATCATTTATTACTAAGGCAATTGGAATAGAAAAGCGAAAGGGAAGAATTTTCGAAAACATTTCATAAATATGTGTGTGTAAGATTTTCTCATATGTATTGAAACTAAAATTTAGAAAATGTTCCAAGTGACAAATACAGTCAGTTCTCAATGGTAACCCTCAAACATTTCATTAGTAAATTGAAATAAAGTTTTTGAAGAATACTTATTTTGATCTAATTAACCTTAATTGTAGAAAACAAATTATTTATGGGTAAATAAAAATCGAAACCTTATGAGGTTGTAAATAATGCTATATCTACCTACCTTCAAAGATTTTCTAACCAATTCAATTCCCCAATGCACTTTACTGTTATACCAAAAATGTGTAAATTATACTGTCCGAAGCGCAGAGCTTATTAATCGGAAAACAACACGCGTGTTTGTTGTATAAGACAATAGTTCATCATTCACGTGATAGATGGCGCCACCACATCATTGCTTCTATTTCATTTGAGAAAGATGGCTTACGATCACCCATTGAATTGAATATCGCTGTTTTCAAAGTTCACACAGCATCGAAGGCGGCTTTGCTACTGAGTTAGTTTGATAAAGGTAGGTTGGTATTTTAATTAACGTCGCACTGGAGCAACGCAACGGGCTGTTGACGGGATCAACACCGAAAAGAAGGTAGCAAGGACAACACCACGGTCAGATGACCGAGGGCAACACCTGAGCTGACACCCCACTCTCCAAACTTCCTCGCCAAGCAAACGTAAGGACGTTTTACATTACCAACATAACGGCGGGTTTAACGTGCAGCAGCCCCGACAAACACGGTTTTCGGTTAGACCCTACCTGTCAAACCTCTCCCTTTAAAATATTCAAGCTCTGTTAAAATATTCGTTTTCGAAATTATTCAATATACAAATACTATAGATATATACTATAAATATTATAATATTATAGTATATAATATTATAATATTTATAGTATATATTATAATATTATAAATATAAACTTAAATTTTTTTAATATTACTATAAATACTGTAAATATAAATTATAAATATTGCAAAAAGTGCTATAATAGTATAAATATATACTATAAATATTATAAATCTTACTATAAAAATTATAATATTACTCTCAATATTATAAATATAAACTATAAATATTAAAAATATTGCTATAAATATTATAAATATTATAATACCGTAAATAAAAACTATAAATATTATAATACCGTAAATAAAAACTATACATATTAAAAATATTGCTATAAATATTGCAAAAATTGCTATATATACTATAAATATTATAATATTACTATCAATGTTATACATATAAATTATAAATATCACTATAAACACTATAAATATTACTATAAATACTGTAAATATAAACTATAAATATTACTACAAATATTATAATATATAATATAAATATTACAAATATATATTATAAATTTATACTTTAAATGTTATCAATATTACTATAAATATCATAAATAATATACTATAGATATAAATAATATACTATAAATATCATAAATAATATACTATAAATATCATAAATAATATACTATTATTATAAATTTATACTATAATATTACTTCAAAACTACGGTTTGTGTACACGACAGACCCATTTTGTGAACTAGTTAAAACCAAAAAAGTGTCCTGTACTCACGGATCCTGTTTGATCCTCTGCGTCACCACTGCCGAAGTCAGGAACAGCAGGGGGAGCCACCTCACAATCATCTCACCACCTGAAACAGAGAGTATTCGTCACTGCATGCGACTGCACAACAATCAATCCGAGATCATCGTCATCCAACACATCGGCAATACCTTTATGACGAGATATCTCGTCTGGAAGACCGACAGGATCCTAAGATCGTCGTCATCCAACACATCGGCAATACCTTTATGACGAGATATCTCGTCTGGAAAACCGACAGGATCCTAAGATCGTCGTCATCCAACACATCGGCAATACCTTTATGACGAGATATCTCGTCTGGAAGACCGACAGGATCCTAAGATCGTCGTCATCCAACACATCGGCAATACCTTTATGACGAGATATCTCGTCTGGAAGACCGACAGGATCCTAAGATCGTCGTCATCCAACACATCGGCAATACCTTTATGACGAGATATCTCGTCTGGAAAACCGACAGGATCCTAAGATCGTCGTCATCCAACACATCGGCAATACCTTTATGACGAGATATCTCGTCTGGAAGACCGACAGGATCCTAAGATCGTCGTCATCCAACACATCGGCAATACCTTTATGACGAGATATCTCGTCTGGAAGACCGACAGGATCCTAAGATCGTCGTCATCCAACACATCGGCAATACCTTTATGACGAGATATCTCGTCTGGAAAACCGACAGGATCCTAAGATCGTCGTCATCCAACACATCGGCAATACCTTTATGACGAGATATCTCGTCTGGAAGACCGACAGGATCCTAAGATCGTCGTCATCCAACACATCGGCAATACCTTTATGACGAGATATCTCGTCTGGAAGACCGACAGGATCCTAAGATCGTCGTCATCCAACACATCGGCAATACCTTTATGACGAGATATCTCGTCTGGAAAACCGACAGGATCCTAAGATCGTCGTCATCCAACACATCGGCAATACCTTTATGACGAGATATCTCGTCTGGAAAACCGACAGGATCCTAAGATCGTCGTCATCCAACACATCGGCAATACCTTTATGACGAGATATCTCGTCTGGAAGACCGACAGGATCCTAAGATCGTCGTCATCCAACACATCGGCAATACCTTTATGACGAGATATCTCGTCTGGAAGACCGACAGGATCCTAAGATCGTCGTCATCCAACACATCGGCAATACCTTTATGACGAGATATCTCGTCTGGAAAACCGACAGGATCCTAAGATCGTCGTCATCCAACACATCGGCAATACCTTTATGACGAGATATCTCGTCTGGAAGACCGACAGGATCCTAAGATCGTCGTCATCCACCACATCGGCAATACCTTTATGACGAGATATCTCGTCTGGAAGACCGACAGGATCCTAAGATCGTCGTCATCCAACACATCGGCAATACCTTTATGACGAGATATCTCGTCTGGAAGACCGACAGGATCCTAAGATCGTCGTCATCCAACACATCGGCAATACCTTTATGACGAGATATCTCGTCTGGAAAACCGACAGGATCCTAAGATCGTCGTCATCCAACACATCGGCAATACCTTTACGATGAAACCATTCGAGAGTTAAAGAGTTCCCATCTTTCGAAAAGCTCCGATTTTAAGCCGTAGGTAGCGTCCAACTGGGGCAACACAACGGGCTACTGGCGACAGTCCGGGATGCAAGACTCCTTTGCACACGACGGTCTTTGGCTGGGATCGTTGTTCTTCCAACCGGGCTACCGTGTTGCCTAAGTATGTTTCCAGAGCATGGCAGTTTGGAAACATGCTTAGGCAATTGAATCGGAACGGAGCGAATTAGAAAAAACAAACCTGAAATCCATTCGTGCAAATACGCACAGGTAGTGGAGTCGCACTCCTCCCCATAAAAGACGCGCTATTCCACCCTTCCCGCCGCTAGAACAGCGCACAAAACTCCATTACAATCGATGGAGAGCATTGTTAAGAAATAGCCATTTTGGAAGATTTGATTCGGGTCGGAAATGAGACGGCAAATGGCTCGATTACCGCTCGGGTGCTTCCATTTGCAGAATGAAAGGCACCAAAGCGTGCCCGACCCCCGCACGACTAGGGTTGCCACAATTATTAGGCTCACAGTCGAGAAGATGTAATGTGGAAGCTCAGCTTCAGTTGGGAAATGCACTCTAACGCCAGTCTAGTCAGTCTAAAAGTAGTCTCCACTCACAGTCTAAAACTAGTCTCTAGATAATGCACTCTAACGCCAGTCTCTAGTCAGTCTAAAAGTAGTCTCCACTCACAGTCTAAAACTAGTCTCTAGATAATGCACTCTAACGCCAGTCTCTAGTCAGTCTAAAAGTAGTCTCCACTCACAGTCTAAAACTAGTCTCTAGATAATGCACTCTAACGCCAGTCTCTAGTCAGTCTAAAAGTAGTCTCCGCTCACAGTCTAAAACTAGTCTCAAGATAATGCACTCTAACGCCAGTCTCTAGTCAGTCTAAAAGTAGTATCTCGGAAATGCATTATAACACGAGTATCTAGTCACAGTCTAAAACTAGTCTCACACAATCTGAGACAAGTTTATAGGTAACACATTCTAAGACTAGTCTCTAGATAACAATCTAACACTAGTCTCTAGTCAGTCTAAAACTAGTATCTCGGAAATGATCTCTATAACACCAGTCTCTAGTCACAATCTAAATTAGTCTCTAGGTAACGCAGTCTAAGACTAGTCTCTAGGTAATGCCCTCTAACGCCAGTCTCAAACTAGTTTAATACAGTCTGAGACTAGTCTATATTTTAAAGAAAGTTCCGCGGTGGCCCGGTTGCAAGAGTAACGGACTAGCAACCGGAGGATTGCGAGTTCGAAACCAACCAAAAGACCGTCGTGTACAGGGTTGGTGAACGTTAAATCTTTCGTGACCTCATATGTCCTCACGTTGGCATGGTGTGGAAGTTTGGAGAGTGGGGTGCCAGCTCAGGTATTGCCTCGTCATCTGACCGTGGTTCAAATTACGTGTTGTCTTCGATCATTCCCTTTGGGATTGATCCGGGACTGTCACCAATAGCCCATTGCGTCACTCCAGTGCGACGTTAATTAAAATACCTAACTCTAGGTAACACCAAAACTAGTCTTTAGTAATATACTCTAAATCTAGTCTCTTGGGAACATACTCTAAAACTAGCCTCTAGGTAATGCACTCTAACACCAGTCTCTAGTCAATCTAAAAGTAGTTTCTCGGAAATGCACTCTAACACTGATATCTAGTCAGTCTAAGACTAGTCTCTGGGTAACACAGTCTAAGACTAGTCTCTGGTAAGATTAAAACTAGTCTCTAGGTAACACAGTCTAAGACTAGTCTCTAGTCACAGTCTAAAACTAGTACCTCAAAAATGCTCTCCAACACCAGTCTCTAGTCAGTCTAAAACTAGCCTCTAGTAACTCAGTCTAAGACTAATCTAGTCAGTCTAAAACTAGTCTCTAGCTAATGCCCTCAAACGCAGTCTCTAGTCACAGTCTAAAACTAATCTCACACAGTCTGAGACTAGTCTATGTTTCAAAGAAAGTTTTAAATTTTAAAATCATCCTCTAAACAAAGAGATTTGGATACAAATGCATTTCCCTTCACATAGACGTATGGATGCCCGATTCAAAGTACACAATTATCGCCGCTTCCAATTGGACGCGAAGGGGCAAGAGAAAAGGATCGCATTTACCTGGCACTTCTCAGAACAAAACCCAGCGAAAGGGTTGGCTGGAGAAACCGTTTGCATGACGCTCAGCAGGTGTTTCCTCTTCTCAAGGTCAAGAAACTGGGCGCGTGACCTACGAGAGCGGGAATACCTTAACCGATCAGCATCACAGGAAACTGAACCAACACTTGCGGTTGCTTGGGGTTTTATGGCGCAGGAACACGATTTGGGCCATGCTGCAAACATAAGACAATGTCAAGTAATGGCAGGTGGCTCAGTAGGTATGCTCACTGCACTAGCAACCTTCGAATTGAAGGCAACGCAGGTTCGATTCCTGCCAGATGCATTCCGCCCTGTGTGTATTTCTCTCTTCTGTGTCAGTAAAACTCCCGAACCAACCAAAACCAAGCAGGTTTGATTCCGCAGGCAATACAGGCCAAAATTTATAGGCAATAAAAGCAGGTTTGATTCCTCCCTGTGTCAGCAAAACTTTCAGTCAGTAAAACCCCCGAACCAACCAAAAGCAATCGTAAACTAACAATAAAAAAAGCTTGAATCGATTCAAACGCTTTGCGACACGTGGTTTCGTATCCAGCATGAATGTAGACCGTTTATAAGAATAACCGACTAGCAACCAAATCAATCAACTAGTTGCAGGCAATCAATCAAACAACTGACTAGCAACCAATCGGTTGTTTGATTGATTTGGGTTTTATGGGGCAAGGTGTGTCAGTAAAGCTTTCATTGTGTGTGCTTGTCTATTCCTTGGTACTGTATGTCTTGTTTTGGGGGCAAGTTGGACGAACAGGGCCCTTGCGCCATTTCACCCCAACGAAACTCGGAAGAAATAGAGAGGGGATGCCTGAAGTCGCGGTCCTCCCTCCTGCTGCTCGTCTTGATGAGATATCTCGTCATTAGCAAAACCATTTTCAGATCTTGATGGACGAGATATCTCGTCATGAGAACAAAACTGACCCGATCTTGATTTCGCTATCCTAAAAAATCGTCAGTATGTTGATGTCAAGAATTATACCCCTTAATTACCACGACGGCCCATGAATCTCAACATCAACATACTGACGATTTTTTAGGATGGCGAAATCAAGATCGGGTCAGTCTTGTTCTCATGACGAGATATCTCGTCCATCAACGAAGCAACACAAATATTCGTGACGATCCGGGATAGAACCCTAAGGGAAAAATCCAAGAACACCACGGTCACATGAAGAGGTCACACCTGACTTGGCACCCCACTCTCCAAACTTCTACACCACGCCAACGTGTTTTTACGGATTTAACGTGCGCCAGCCCCCTTTGTACACGACGGTCTTGGGTCGGATACTCTTCCAACAGGGGCCAACGCGGTCCCAGATCTCGTCTAAACCTGCAAAGTTAAAAACCGAAATGAAAAACCAGACGATATTGGGGCCGGTCTTCCTGAGAATCCTATGGACTCGTTGTGCCACCGAATGGAAGGAAGTTCGTGACACAGGTGAGTGGCGAAGGTCGGGCGCGTGTGGTGAACAGGCGGTGCCGGAGTCACGAAGTGCCCGCCCGCAACAGGTGTCGCATTCCTCCAGCGAACTACTCTATGATGCGATAACCGCAGCATAACTCGAAATGTGGAACCGAGATTAGCTTAAGACTAAAACATTTGGCCGTTGTTTTTTCCGCAAAGGACCATTCAATATATTTTAAGCCATGTGTTAACCATTATGGTGGTGGAAAGATATGAACCCGATGGACGAGATATCTCGTCATTAGAAGAAAACCGACCAGATCTTGGTCTCATCAACATGTAAAAAACCGGCAATATCTGGATGACGAGATATTACCGATTTTGCCATCGCCGATAAGAAGCCTTGAAGGACGTCTTTATCAAAATTGGTCAGATCTCGATGGACGAGATATGGTTACAAGGACCCAAAAGAGACAGGCTCCAAATCGAAACTATCCTTCCACGACTCGAAAGAAGGCGGCCATCTATTCCAATCCCCCCTGTGGCAACAAATGCTGTAAATATTTGTTCCTGGAACAGCTGTTCCACCCGCACGAACAGTTCCATTCCGGGGGCCTCGGAAGGGATCGAATGAAGCGGCACGTGGCCTCGTTACGTTTCTATTGGTCCGCCTACATGATGGGATTTATGAGAACACAAATGTCATCCCTCAAGTGCTCCTAATTACTTGTTGAATGCCTCTATTCATTGCTGCCTCTCATCGCATGCGTTCGTTTCTCTCTTGAAGGACTTTCGGGTAGCCCGGTTGGGGGAGTAACGGATTAGGAAATCGGAGGGTTGCGAGTTCGAATCCATCCAAAAGACCGTCGTTTGCAAAGGGTGGTGGTGCATCTGCCGTGGTCTCAAATGTACTCACGTTGGCGTGGTGGGGAAGTTTGGAGAGTTGGGGCCAGTTTGGGAGTGACCTCGTCATCTGACCGTGGTTCAAAATTAGGTGTTGTCCTCTATCTTTCCCTTTGGGATTGATCCCGGACCGTCGTCAATTGCAAGTTGCGTTGCTCCAGTGCGACGTAAATTAATTACCATTACCGGTAGCTGCATCATCCGGCGATCGTGGAAGTTCTGAGGTTTCTTTGTAATGAACTAGGACGCGAACTGAGAAAGAACTGGGACGCGAACTGAGAAAGAACTAGGACGCGGACTGAGAAAGAACTAGGACGCGGACTGAGAAAGAACTAGGACACGAGGTAAGAAAGAACTGAGACACGAAGTAAGAAAGAACTAGGAGACGAGCTAAGAAAGAACTAGGACACGAACTAAGAAAGAACTAGAACACAAAGTAAGAAATAACTAGGAGATGGATTAAGAAATAACTAGAACACAAACTAAGAAAGAACTAGGAGATGGACTAATAAAGAACTAGGAGAACTAAGAAAGAACTAGGAGATGGACTAATAAAGAACTAGGAGACCGGATAGGTGACGTTAACGAAATGATCTCCGATTCCCCCTTGTCATGGAATTACCGATTCGATTCCTTAAAACTCGAATCGATATCGAGTCTTTCGCAGTCACGGTCAAGGAGTGGTCTAGGAATAACTTTCGGAGTTTGTCGACACTGGATTCGGACGTCGTTGCTGCACTCATGTCCTTTTCTAGACGATCTGATTGGCAGCGGTAGCTTAGTTGGCAGAGGAATGGATTAGCAACCGGAAGGTTTGGACGAGATATCTCGTCCATCAAGATGTGGTCATTGTTTTTCTAATGACGAAATATCTTGTCTCGACCAGGAGCATTAATGAACCGAAAAGTCAGATCTCGTACAATGCTTCAGTTTTGTCAAGAGAATAAATTATAGATTGTCTCGATTGCAGTCTGGATACGAAAGCGATACAACACAATTTCGGAAAGGGGGAAAAAAGTCCCCGGCTTATTCCTGAGCGAAATAATCAAATTATTCCCGACTTCTCGCTCTTAAAAGGATTACAGGAATCAGTCGCTTCGGAAAGTGAAATCTCCGATTAAATTAAGAAAAATTTCCGTCTCTCTGATTGGCCGCGGGATGGATTCGCATATCGATTGTAACGGATCGAGGCGAGTTGAGGGGTTCGGAGCTGCTTCCCCTCCTCGGGGCCCCGAAGATTTTATCTAAGTGTCGAGTTTCCTTTACGTTTTTTTGACGTTTATTAAAACTTCTTCCGAGAGTTCCCAACTTTTATTTTGGTTTCCTTCAAGTTCATTTCGCTTCGTTTAAAGTTGCGTGGAAAGTGGATATCAGGGCCGAATAAATGCGTTTAGACCTCGAAGCGGTTTCGACGAGATATCT
The DNA here is from genome assembly GCA_933210815.1 of Meta bourneti. Classification (NCBI taxonomy): domain Eukaryota; kingdom Metazoa; phylum Arthropoda; class Arachnida; order Araneae; family Tetragnathidae; genus Meta; species Meta bourneti. Next base: position 113,656,663 of record OW119924.1, on the reverse strand, counting down.
CGTCGTGAGAACCTCCAGGAGGGTTAAGAGTGTTAAAAGTTGTTCTCTCTACAATTTTAATGTCTTTACTGTAGGGTTTGGGGGTTTTATGGCGCGCCATCACAAGACATACATCCCAATGAGGGAGAAAGGAAGAGCAAAAAGCAGAAGGGTTGGTGAGGGTTGAAATGGAAGGGAGAAAAGACCACCCCGGTACCTCGGGGTTACGATGCCCGTACATCTTTACAGAAGATGTACTCGAGGTTTCTTTGTAATGAACTAGGAGACGAACTAAGAAAGAACTAGAACACAAACTAAGAAAGAACTAGGAGACGGACTAAGAAAGAACTAGGAGACGAACTAAGAAAGAACTAGAACACAAACTAAGAAAGAACTAGGAGACGGACTAAGAAAGAACTAGGAGACGAACTAAGAAAGAACTAGAACACAAACTAAAAAAGAACTAGGAGACGAACTGAGAAAGAGCTAGGATATGATCTAAGTAAGAAATGAGACACGAACTAAGAACTAGGAGACGAACTGAGAAAGAACTAGGACGCGAACTAAGAAATAACTAGGAGACGAGCTAAGAAAGAACTAGGAGACGAAATAAGGAAGAACTAGGAGACGAAATAAGGAAGAACTAGGAGACGAAATAAGGAAGAACTAGGAGACGAAATAAGGAAGAACTAGGAGACGAAATAAGGAAGAACTAGGAGACGAAATAAGGAAGAACTAGGAGACGAAATAAGGAAGAACTAGGAGACGAAATAAGGAAGAACTAGGAGACAAACTTAGAAAGAACTAGGAGACCAGCTAAGAAAGAACTAGAACACAAACTAGGAAATAACTAGAACACAAACTAGGAAATAACTAGAACACAAACTAAGAAATAACTAGAACACAAACTAAGAAATAACTAGGAGACGAACAGAGAAAGAACTAGGAGACGAACTAAGAAAGAACTAGGAGACCAATTAAGAAAGAACTAGGAGACCTCGCCTTCTGACAGCGGTTCAAAATCGTCCTCTGATCGCGTGTGATCCCGGACCGACGCCAATAGCCCGTTCTGTTTCTTGTCCAGTTGCCTACCTACCTTAAAGCCCACGCACACCTCAATTGGGAAACCTGTGATAGGTGGGTAGTCGAATTAGCGTCGCACTGGAGCAACACAATGGGGTACTGGCGATCAGGGAACACCTCGCGATTTCGTCAGAAGGCGCAGCCAACACCTTAACTAGCACCCCACTCTCCAAACTTCCACGCCACGCCAACGCGAGGACACTTGAGGCCGCGACGGATTTAACGTGCACCATCCCCGACCCTCTTTGGATCGAATTTCGCAACCCTCCGTTTTCCCGAGACGGAATTGGCATTCCCTTGAATCGGAACACGAAGCAAAGTCCAAAGGGTTCTCAGTGACATTCGAATGATACGGGTTGGTCTGTTTTTGGAGCATGCCCGCACAACGCTTGCTTATTGAAAACTATCGTTTGCTGCAGACGACACGAGTCATTGTCCCTGTATGTATATTGTGAGGAACAAGGTTGACTTTTAGAACGGCGCGGGGTACCAGACAAAGAGGAAGATGCTTTCGTCCCACAACTCAAATCCCTCTTCACCCCGAGAGAGGTAGCCCAGTTGGCAGAGTAGCAGATTAGTAGCCTGACGGTTGTAAGTTCGAGACTCGATCCAGCCAAAGATCATCGCGCACAAAGGGGCTGGTGCATGTTAAATCTGTCGTGGCCTCAAATGTCCTCATCTTGGTGTGGAAGTTTGGGGAGTGGGGTGCCGGCTCAAGGGTCGACCTCGTCATCTGACCGTGGTTCAAAATGGCGAGGCGTTGTCCTCTAAACTTTCCCTTCGGGTTTTATCCCGGACCGTCACCGTACTAGAAGTAAACTGACCATACCTTCATCGCCTCATCATAAAAAAATGGGCACCATCTTGATGAACGAGATATCTCGTCATTAGCAAAGTCGTACAGATCTTGAATGGATGAGATATCTCGTCATTAGCAAAATTGTTCAGAACTCGACGGAAGCGATATCTCGTCGAAACCACTTGGAGGGTTAACGTTGCGTTGGAGCAACACAACGGGCTATTGGCGACGGTCCAGTATCCATCCCGATAGATCCAAGTTTTCTTAATTGCTTCATTCGGGCTGCTGTTTCCCGGTTGGTAGAGTAACAGATTATCAACCAGATGAGAGACGAACAATTGAGCTGGCACCCCACTCTCTAAACTTCCACACCAAGGTGAGGACATTGGAGGCCACGACAGTTTTAACGTGCACCAGCCCCATGTACATAGTATTTGGACAGTCATCTCGCCATAAATCCCCGAAACAATCAACCTTTAGGTGTATACGAATCCGTGGACCAATAGACCGTTGTGATTTCTTTCAGATTGATCTATTGTTGTTTTATTTCAGCTTTGTTTCTTAGAAGTCTGTTTAGATCTGACAATTCATATTAAGGTAATTTGAGATTTCCTCCATCTTTGTATAACAACTAAAATTATGCAACATTGTTTTCAGGTTTTCATCAAAAAGGATTGCATTTATATAAGTAGTTTGCATCTTGACAAATTTTGCTCTATACAAACTGGGGCGCAAGTATCATGTAAGTATCATTTTGAGGTCAAGTGTACTGTTTTCGGTACACACGACCCGGAAACGATTCGCAAAACGGTTTGGCAGGGAACTCGTTAAACAGATCCAAAAGACCGATACAGTCTCTGCTTTAAAATGTTGATTTATAGCTATACAGTAATACCCCGACTTACGCGAACTCGGAGTTGCGCGGTTCTTGATTGTTTCGTTTGACAACACAGCTGCCTTGGATCTTCAGTGCTTCTCTTCCTGTGATACGCATTGGACGCGTTTCACGCCAACTCTACGTGCACGATTCTACAATGGACGAAAGTTAAGATTGTTTTGTTACACGCTTTCTAAACCCTTGATGAACTATGTCGTCCAAACGAAGTAAATCTGATTCTCCTGCAATGTGAAAGTTGTGTTTTGGCTTCCAGACACAACCAGCTTGCTTCGACCGATGGACCATCGAAACGTTCAAGGCTTACTACACGAGACGTTCTGAATGAAGCTGAGGCAAAACAGTGAGATATCTGTTAAAGACTTTTGGAAACAATTCAATGTTTTGGATGCCGTGAGAATCATTGGAAAGTCTTGGGATGAAATTTCCAAAACACATTGAATGGTGCCTGGAAGAAACTTTGTCCGCTTTTTTTTGTCGGGAACGAGACGGAAACAACGCAAGAAACTGATCATGTCGCTGTGATAAAAGAAGTTGTTAATCTTGCCAGGCAATTAGATTTGGAAGTCAATGGTGATGTTTACGAGCTGTTGGATTCACATAGTCAGGAGCTGACAATTGATGAGCTCATAGAGATGAGTCAGCAAAACGTCACTGAAGTATCAGACTCAGTTCCACCAGAAAAGAACATGACAATTGCAAGCTCGACAGAAGGTCTCAGCTCAATTGAAAAGGACTTAGAAATTTTAGAAACAGACTCCAACTAAGAACGTGATATAGCTACAAAGCAAGGAATAAAAAATTATTAGCTTGCTAAGAAATTCTGCGTGAATAAAGAAGGCGTTGTGACGTCAGACGAATTTAGATTTTATGAAGCCATCGATATCGAAATAACTTTTTTATGTAACTCATTTATTTGTTCAATATTTTGTATTGATATGTATAAAGAACTGCAATTCTATTAAAGATTTTTCTCCTAAACTAGTTTTTGTTAGTCCTTCGTCCCAATTGTATATGTATTTATATGCAAAGTTGTACCCCGACTTACGCGATTTTCGTGGGACACACCTATCGCATAGAGAGCCTATATAGAGGTGACATAGGGAAAACGGCAGCCATGTTCTTCGACCCTTGCTATGCCAACGCTATGCAAAAGTCGGTTTCACTAGGGTTGCTAATCAGGTTATTTTGATACGAAGACTTCGCGTTTGGCGACAGTTTGGCGTTGGATTTTAAATATTGATAGATTGCATTTTCTCATGGCATAAGAGCTACTCATTTAAACCACAGACCAGTTTATAAACCAGTAATATACAGGAATTAATCTGGTGTATGCTTTGGGGTCTGAATAAAAAAGCCTTTTTTTAATTTCGTACATTGAGTTAGATTTGAATTAGGAACACTTGCATTTTATTCCAATGTGGGGGAATGTATTTTGCCCTGTAATTTTCCAAATAAATTATTCATATAAATATTTTTCATAAGATAAAAGAGCTTTAAATCCTTAATAGGAATGCAGTAGAACTCCAATTATCACGACTGAGTGCTGGACGTAATCCGGATATGCAAGAATCCGGAGAATTGGGAGTCATAAAAAACGGTTATGTTGTGATTTAAAACGCGAATATTGATCTAAAATAATTTATGTTTATTTTTATTACGAGAATACAGTATATTTGAATGGCAACTTAAGAAAAAAAAAGTAGGCCTTATCTACTGTATTTTGAAAATAAAGTAAATAATCCATTTTCCATCATTCAAATGTTCATAAATTATTTATAGTGTGGAAAGAAATAAAAAGAATCAGTTTAAACATAATTAGTATTTTAAATTGTTTAAATATAACGTTTCGGAAAAAAATTGTTTTTCGAGCAATACTAGTAAAACAATTTTATACACTTTCCATTATTGGCGGAATATCGCATCGTTTGGCGACATTTTTCTGGTTTGGCGAGAAGGATCGACGGAATTTTATCCATCTACCTTTGCTTCTTTTTAGTTGTGTAAATTAATGTTAACAGTTTACACCTTATTTTGTTCATTAAGTGGATAGACTGATCTACATTAAATGAAAAAAAGCGTTCTAATACATTCAATATTATGTAAATTACAAGTGTATCCAAACAAAACTTCCAAAATCGCAATCAGCAACGTACAACCGCCATGTTGAACTGACCTGAAAAGGAAAAACATGGCTGCCGACTGCATCAGCCAATCAGAAAATGTCGGGTGTGCGTCACCTCTCTATCTATACAGGGTGAGTCTAAACTAATAATACAAACTTCAGGGGGTGATAGAACACAACGAAACAAACACTTTTCCCCATAGAATGTAGGCTCGCAAGTGCAGCGGTTGGCCGCTAGAGAGCGCAGTCAAACGCTTGTATAAAAGCGTGGCGATGCGAGGCCTGCATCAGGTGTGGTGGTCGACATTTTGAACAGCTTCTGTAATTGTGCGTTGTACTTACCGACTGATGTTTGTACATGTCGTTTCATTTCCATGTGAAAAGTTTCTCATGTTTTGTCATTGCTTTCTTACCCGTTGTTCCTTGTAATTATCTTTAATTGATGCAAATCTAATTGCGTTATTTCATTTTGTCAAGCAGTTATTGATGTTTATTTGACATTAAAGCGTTGCTTCCATATTTCATGCCTCTTCTTTCCAACTTGCGTCGGACCGCGTGTTTGTGCCGAAATGAAAAGCGCCCTCTAGCGACCATATATTCATATTCTATGGTGAAAAGTGTTTGTTTCGTTGTGTTCTATCACCCTCTGAAGTTTGTATTATTAGTTTAGACTCACCCAAGAGATATTCTATGGGCTTTGATACAAGCGTTTGACTGCGCTCTCTAGCGGCCAACCGCTGCACTTGCGACCCTGCATTCTATGGTGAAAAGTGTTTGTTTCGTTGTTCTATCACCCCCTGAAGTTTGTATTATTAGTTTGGACTCACCCTGTATAGGCTCTCTACTATCGCCTAACTTCGGGGTATTACTGTACCATTAATATTTGGATACAGTAAGCATAAAGATTGAATTGATAATATAACTGTACTTGCTCCAGTGCGACGTTAATTGAAATACCTACACACCCTCCTCAATCGAAACATCAAAACAAAGTGGAAACAGTTGTCAATGCAGCCTTCATTCGAACAATGATCCGGCCCCGTGTGTTCTCGGAGCATGCCCACGCCGAAGAAGTCGACTTTCGCTTATTGAAAACTGTCGTTTGCTGCATGGACAACGCATTCGTTGTCCCAGTAGCCGGGGGTGGACAAGGCCCTTTTGAGAACGGCGCGTGATCCCAGACAAAGAGAAAGATGCGGATGCAGCACAAGTGGCTGCCTGCTCTCCAACGTTCTGACGTCACAGTGCGGGGGAGTCGAGAGGAACACTCCTGGAACAAGACCTCCTTTCAAGACAGCCCCTTCAGAAGAGGATGGAATAAAAGAACACTTCCGCCCATTCCAGCGAGCCACTCCGATGGAACGATCTTTTTATAACCCATTCAAACTCTGGCTTTCTCAACTGCGTCAGCTACGGTAGCTCGGTTGGTAGTGTAACAGATTAGCAACCAGTTCGAAACTAAGTCCAACCAAAGACCGTCGTGTACGCGCACTAGATTTGCAATGTCCTGACGTTCGCGTGGTAGTGTGGAGAGTGGCGTGCCAGGTCAGGTGTCGACATTAGTCATCTGACCTTGATTCAAAATTAAGTGGTGTTGTCCTCGGTTTTTCCCTTCGGGATTTTGGTTGGATAGATTTTGGTCTCCGATAGCCCGTTGTGTTGCTCCAGTGTGATGTTAATTTAATTACCTACCAACTACCTACATATTGATAACTTCATTTGCATAAATGGTTGTTTTGGGTTTTATGGGCCAAGCTCCAACGACTGACAAGCCGAGCCAAACACAAGGTATTGCAAGCCATTAAAACTAAGTAAAATGTTAAATTGGTCTAATGAGCAACATATAAAAAGTATATTTTAAATATGCAGTTTAGATGATATTAAAGGTGAACGCCAAAAGATGTAATACAAGTAGGTCATCATTTTATTAAAAGTGTCTGTTGTAACTCAGTGGGTATGTCCAGTGCGCTAACATCTTGCGAGTTGTAGGCGGCGCAGGTTCGATTCCTGTCAGGTGCATTCCTTCCTGTTTGTATTTCTCTTGTGTCAGTGAAACTTTCATTGTGTGTGTATGTTCATTGCTTGATGCTGCCTCATGTCATAAAACCACAAAACAATCAACCAAAATCCACTATGCAAAGTGTTGAAACATGAACTTAGTTAAGTAATCATGACAATTCGGTTGCCATTCCAAGATGAGTATACAGTCAAATTACTTATGTTGAGAAGTTATCACGCTGCTGAGACGACGAAAAAACATTCCGATTTATACCGGAGTCAAGCAATTATACGAACTGGAAGATCAATTATAGGAACTACAAAGACTAATTACACCAACACAAATATCGATTACAACTGCAAGAACAATTACTCGAACACCAAAGCAAATACTTGATCAATTTTAGCTAACTTCACGAACAATTAAATGAACACAAAGATCAATTCGAAAACCAATTTTAGGAACTTCCCCGAATAGGAACTAACACCAGCAACAAGATCAATTACAACTGTGAGAACAATTATTGGAACTCTAAGAGCAAATACTTAAGAAATTAAGCCAACTTAAAGAACAATAAATGAATACAAAGATCAATTCCAACTGTAAAAACAATTACACGAACTCCAAGAGTATAATTGAGCAATTAAACCAACTTTAAGAATTAAATGAGCACAAAGATCAATTACAACCATCTCACCAGTTACAACACCAGTTACATGAACACAGATCAATTACAACTGCAAGAACAATCGTGCGAACTTCAAGAACAATTATACGAACTGTAAGTAGGAGCCATCAAGACTAGTTACACAACGAAGATCAATTCCAACTTTAAAAACAATTACGCGAACTCCCTGAGCACTTAGGCGAGCTGGAAGATCAATTTTACTTGAACTGGAAGATTAATTATAGAAGTTACCAAGACTAGCTACAACACCAAGACCAACTGCAAGAACATTTGTACGAGCTTCCAAGAGTAAATACTTGAGCAAATCAAGCCAACTTGAAGAACAATTAAATGAATAGAACGATCAATTACAACTGTTAAACCAATTACGCGAGCTCCCTGAGCAATTATACGAACTGGAAGATCAATTAATTGAATTGAAAGATCAGTTATAGGAATTACCAAGACTAGCTACAAGACCAACTGCAAGAACATTTGTATGAACTTCCAAGAGTAAATACTTTATCAATTAAGCCAACTTGAAGAACACTTAAATGAGCACAAAGATCAATTCCAACTGTAAAAACAATTACGCGAACTCCTAGAGCAAATTAAGCCAATTCAATTAAATGCATACAAAGATCAATTCCAACCATCTGACTCGATGCAAGACGGGAACCCCCAACTTTAATCACATAATCTCAAATTACATTTCTTCCAACAGCAATACAATGTAGCAAGAACATTTGTATGAACTTCCAAAAGTAAATACTTTATCAATTAAGCCAACTTGAAGAACACTTAAATGAGCACAAAGATCAATTCCAACTGTAAAAACAATTACGCGAACTCCTAGAGCAAATTAAGCCAACTCGAAGAACAATTAAATGCATACAAAGATCAATTCCAACCATCTGACTCGATGCAAGACGGGAACCCCCAACTTTAATCACATAATCTCAAATTACATTTCTTCCAACAGCAATACAATGTAGCGCCCCACGCAAAGCTCCCTTAATCGGATATTCCCTGCAAACGATCCATCAACATCCCCCGATTCGTCGCCCATTAGAACGAAAGTGCGTTCGAATTAAGGGTCGATCGCTCACTTCGCTTCGTTGTCCTGCGGGGTCAAGCGATGCCTGACCACTCAGCGCGATTGGGATGTCGAGCCGGTAAAGGGGATGACGAACGATGGGGGTTGAAACTCCGGAATTCGAGTATCGTTTGAAGGAGACCCTTTGAACAATTTTTTTATTTCATATTCACAAGAAAATGTTTTAGTGTTACCTTATTCTAATACACATTAAATATGCATTACAAAATAAAAATAATAATTTTTTCATTCACAATTAAAAATTTAAATTTTTATAAAAAGATTTCAATATTTTCAAATTCCTACTCCATCTGCAAATTGAATTTTTTTTCCAATTTTTTTTTATTTACCTTCCATGAAGTGTTTCCCACAATTTTATTCATGGGATTTCCTACCAAATTTTTTTATTTAGCTTCCATGAAGTGTTTCCCACAATCAAATATATCATCATAAACAATCGAAAAAAGTTTCAAATCTCTACATCATTTACAAAAAAGCATTTTAAGTACACTGTACTCATGAAAATTAAAAAGCTGAGAAAGAGCACCGTTAAGTCTTAAATGCTTTCGGTTTCAGTATTTACGATCGAAAGAAAAACTTCAATAACTCGCAAAATAATGCAGCTACAGATATCAAATTTTGTGCACATATTCATTGAAGTTGCATCATTAATAAATGGTAAAATAATGTTTGATTTCCGTGATTTATTTATCCTTCGTTCGAAGAGAAGCGCATTACTCGAATCCAACCAAACACCGTCGGATACAAAGTGCCTGGTGCACGTTCAATCTGTCGTGGCCTCAAATGTCCTCACTTTGGCTTGGAATTTCGGAGAGTGGGGTGCCAGCTCAGGTGTTGTTATCGTCATCCGATTCCAAATGACGAGGTCGGATTGAATTGGAAGAACTAGGAGACGAGCTAAGAAAGAACTAGGAGACGGACTAAGAAAGAACTAGGAGACGAACTAAGAAAGAACTAGGAGACGAAATAAGGAAGAACTAGGAGACGAAATAAGGAAGAACTAGGAGACGAAATAAGGAAGAACTAGGAGACGAACTAAGAAAGAACTAGGAGATGGACTAAGAACTAGGAGACGAACTAAGAATCCGTAATTGAAAATTACGGATTAAAGTGGTTCAAAATGACGTGATGTTTGTTGTCCTTGGGTCTTTCCCTTCGGGATTGATCCCGGACCGTCGCCAATAGCCCGTTGTGTTGCTCCAGTACGGTGTTAATTCGACGACCCACCTGCCAAGCGGGCTACATCGGCCCCATCGAGTACTTCCAGTCTCTTGAGCTCAACTAAACTCGCATTTATTTTTGCGACTCACTTAAGGGGGCTGGAGTTGCCATCCCCCCTCCAAATCCCGAAAATATTCGTTCCCGACAAAAATCGGATACAAAGCGAGAGAGACTTCATTCCAGAGGTTTTTAAATTCCGCTTCGGGCGAAGGGAAGTATCGAACGGAAGGCTCATTTTCCGGCGCCAACGCGGCGCGCGCAATTAACGCTCCGCACAATGGAATGCGGCGGACGCGTTTTTTGAAGCGGAAGGGTCGCCGCGTCCATCACTCCGGGGGGAGCTTCACGCGTACCTGACCCCCCTGAGACGGATCGTTTTGCGGAATCAGAGTCGGAAGTAATCGCAACTGTCAACGCGACGTGTAAACAGCTTCATTCCAAGTCGGGTCGGGAGATGACGGGGTGTAGCAGCGTGAAAGTTAGGGGGGTTGTCGAGTGAGTTTCATGCTCAAAGGAGTGGATGATCTGAGAAAAGAGGTCAGCCTCTTTGACTGGAGGTGCTCCACCTCGAGTTTCATGGACTTTGAAGAAAAAACCGTTTCGTCCTGGTGCTTCCGTTAGGAATCGTTTAAAAGATTCGGTTTATGGTGTTCCACCTAGTTGAAAGACCAACCTAGTTGAGACAACTACAGGAGGGTAGAATTGAGACAACACCAAGAGGGTTCCATCGAGAGAACAACCAGGAGGGTAGAGTTGAGACAACTAGTGTCCTAAAAGTTCCCGTACTGACGATTCGTGAATTGATTATACAAAAACAACCAACTTTAAAACAATTATTTTTATGCTAATGGTGAAAAGCACTTTTAACATAAGGCAGGAAAAAAAAATTTGAACTCGCTTTTATAATAAATGTTCAAAATGTCCCCCCTTTCTTGGAGGCAAAGCTGAAGTCGTTCGCGCGTATTTTTAGAAACGCGTTTCAAGATGCTGGGAGTGACTTCTTGTATGCTTTGAGTAATGGCAATTTTCAGATCATCTATTGTTTGGGGACTATCTTCATAAACTTTGTTCTTTAAATATCCCCACAGAAAAAAGTCAGGGATGCTCAGATCAGGGGAACGAGGTGGTCAAAGATTTCTTGAGATGAGTCGATCGACAAAAAAATCTTGAAGCATGCCCATGGTTTCATAACTTGTATGGCAGGTTGCACCGTCTTGTTGGAACCAAGAATCTCGTTCATTCACTTCTAATAATGCAACAAATTGTTGGATGAGTTCTCTGTATACAGTGCCATTAACAGTTGACTGGAAAAACAGAAGCCCAACAATCCTTTTGCGTGATACGGCACACCAAACGCCAATTTTTTGAGAATGCAAAGTTTTTTTGCATTAATAAATGGGGATTTGTCGTCGCTAAAATGCGGGAGTTTTGTGCGTTCACATAACCGCTTAAATGAAACCATGTCGCCAAAATTCTTTACATCTTTCATATGATATACATTCAAAGTAAGCCTCAAGCAGCGCAATTCTCTGAATGCGTGATAAACTCATTTTGCAACGAACAAAATGACATAGAACTTTATTAACGCACAACTTGAGCGAGAAGAAAATCAAATGATAAAAATTAAAGAATCCATAAAATTATGAGCAGACGATAAAATTCAATAATTATAAAAAAACACGGGCAAATGATTTTTTAAAATTGGAGTACGGGAACTTTTAGGACACTCAGTACTATTAGGGTTGAATTGAGACAACCACCGTTTCGAGACCGAGGGTTTCGAGTTCGAATCCAACCAAAGACCGTCGTGTACAAGGAGGGCAGTGCACGTTCAATCTGTCGCGGCCACCAATGTCCGCACATCGGCGTGGTGTGGAAGTTTGGAGAGTGGGGTGCCAGCTCAGGTGCGACTTCGTCATCTGGTGAATCAAAATGACGTGTGTTGTCCTGGGATCTTTCCCATCTGGTCCTGGACCGTCGCCAAAAGTCCATTGAGTTGCTCCAGTGCGACATTAAATTAATACCCACTACACACAAGACAGACTAAATTAACGGACATACACAGAAAGTTCTTACTGACCCAGAAGAGAGAAACACCCTGTGGGGAATCGAACCTGCGCCGCTTACTCGCAGGTTGTTAGAGCATAAACCCGCCGATCCACGACATCCCCCTTAAAGTCACATGGTCTAGCAGTTTCTGAATTACGAGCGTAAACATTGTGATCTTAATTAAACACTTCCAGTCTTTTATTCGCCTCTTCCCAAAGGCCGCATCCTTCCACACTTGACAGATCGTTTGCGGAATCGCGGTCAATGGGGTCGGAACGAGGGTGGAGTGCGATGACGTATGATTCCCTGCCGGGGAGGGAGGTGCTCGAATTTACGTCGCACAACACAACGGGCTTTTAGCGACGGTCCGGAATCAATCCCGAAGGGAAAGATCGAGGACAACACGTCTTATTGAACCACTGTCAGATGACGAGGTCAAACACCTGAGTTGGAACCCCACCCTCCAAACTTCCACACCACGGTTAGGATATTTGAGGCCACGACAAATTGAACGTACACCAGCCTTCTTCGTGCACGCAACCCTCTGGCTGCCTGTCCGTTGCTCTTACAGCCGTAAAAAACAGGCAAGGGAGGAAACGCTAATAGCCGAGCGATTTAAAAATAAAAAAACTTATATCGATTCCCCAAAAGTGGCCGGGAGCTAAAAACCATTATCACTTTCCCCGAGAGATCATCATCATCATCCCTCCTAATCTCCCCCACCGGCGCGTGCTCCCAATGCTGAGTCTGATCCCGGTATTACGATTCTGCGTGACTCTTTTGTCTGGGTGATGCATTCTAATTCGGGCCTCTTCGCATTCAGGACGAGAGTCTCTTTCCTGCGCTACTTGAAAATCTATATTTATGTGTTTCTTTCACCTCTCTTCACAACACTTGATCAAGCACTTCTGGAAAACAATGCAATTAGCCGTGGGACAGCGTTTGGTTTAGATAGTTGGTTTGGTTTTGGGGGCCATATTTGGCCATGCTGCTCCAGACATAATACACTATCAAGTAATTGGCACAAGACATACAATATCAAGTAATAGATACACACAGTGAAAGCTGTTGGAATTGGTCTCAACCTCTGCAGAGGACTTGAAATTATGGTGTATATGAAAGTAGAAAGTTATGTTAATCTTGAGCGTATATACACTGCTGGCCACCGTAAATGCAACACCCTGAAGGAAGCATGCAAATAATATGAAATTTACAACATGCATTAGCGGAGGTGAGATATGCAAATGAGTAGAATTTCAGCGTAGACGCACATCACGCGCGCCTGTGGCGCCACTTCAAAGCGCTATTTAAGGCTTGGAGATTTCGACGATTTCAAGTACGGCAATTGTGTTTTTCTTGTGGTTTTTTCAAAAAAACGATCAATTATGCCTCGTCGAAAACAGCGATCATCTTTTGATCAAGTATCCGAGTTCGACAGAGGAAGGATAGTGGCCTACCGAGATTGTGGATTATCTTTCAGGGAAATCGGTAGTCGTGTTGGACGAAACCAAACAACTGTAATGCGGATATGTGATCGTTGGATGCAGGAGGGTACGACGGACCGACGTGTTCGATCGCATCTACCTTAGTGCACCACTTCACGTGATGACAGGCATATTGTGCGTATGGCAGTGACGGATCGCTCAGCCACATCACGAACCATAGCACAGCACATTCAGTCTGTACCGCATCATCCAGTGTCTGCGCGTACCATTCGACGCCGTTTACAGCAGAGTGGTCTGTCCGCAAGACGTCCATTGCTTCGTCTACCCTTGACGCAGAACCACAGACGTTTCCGCCGCCAATGGTGCGATGAAAGAAGGATGTGAACGGCAGAATGGAATGAAATTGTCTTTACTGACGAGTCACGCTTCTGTCTGCAACACCACGATGGTCGGATTCGAGTCTGGAGACACCGAGGAGAGAGGATGCTGAACAGCTGCGTTATGCACCGCCACACTGGTCCTGCACCGGGTATTATGGTATGGGGCGGTATTGGATATCACTCTCGCACTCCTCTAGTACGCATTGCCGGTACTTTAAACAGCCAGCGCTACATCTCCGAGGTGTTGGAGCCAGTTGTCCTTCCTTACCTTCAGGGCTTGCCCACAGCCATATTTCAACAGGATAATGCACGACCACACGTGGCACGCATTGTCCAAGGGTTCTTCGTCAATCGCCAGATTGAATTGCTTCCCTCGCTCTCCGGATCTTTCGCCGATAGAAAACATGTGGTCCATGGTTGCTCAACGATTGACTCAGAATACATCCCCAGCTGCCACACCAGATCAACTTTGGCAACGTGTGGAAGCTGCTTGGTCTGCTGTACCCCAAGAACACATCCAAAGTCTCTTTGAATCAATGCCGAGGCGTGTGGCAGCGGTGATCTCCAACAATGGCGGCTACTCTGGCTACTGATTTTGGCAGGAACCACACTTCACAGAAGTCTATAAATTTAATCATTTGATACTTGGTCAACATGTTATCTACAAAATAAATTTTGTTGTGATATCTCTTGTCTTTCTTGGTGTTGCAATTTGGGTGGCCAGCAGTGTAAAAGATAGCAGAAGAAATAATGTCATAGATGAGACGCCTTGATTTTGAATGTGTGTTTGTAAATACGAGTTGGTTTTAATAAAATTAATTTTTAAATGTCTCGTAAACTTTAATGTGAACTAAATTCAAAGTTAACAGCATTGAAAGAAATCTAAGCGCTGTTTAATTAATAATTATTATAAATATATTTTTACAAGTAAGATTATAAATATATTTTTACAAGTAAAGAAAAGTTAAAGAAATATTACAACAAGTTATATTTTAATTGCATCTTTATTAAATGAAGAAAAATCACAAAAAATTACTCACATTGGATTTAATCAACGTAAGCAATGAGTTTGTATTTCCTAAGAAAGTTCCTGTATGTCCGGTTTGTAAATACAGAAGCTGTTCGGACATTTTTTGAACGATTTTAATGGATTGAAGCTCCATTTTTTACTTGAAATTTGTGTTTTAAATGTTCCATTTGATAGCCCTTATTATTAACTATCTTTCTACAACTTAATTTCCATAACAATAATAACTTTTGTAGTATCGATAATTTGTCCCATTCTTGCTCCACAGTTTTCCAGTCCTTGAATGGTTTTCGAACGACGTTTCGATAATGCCCTTTTTAAAAGTCCAAAAGCACAAAAGTCCATGGGTGAAACATCTGGAGATTTAGCAGGAATAACAGTAAAGGGTATTGACTCGATACCAGTTTCTTGTTCCATTTTTCCAAGAATTTAAGAGTCGATATAGATGTGTGGCTGCTTGCTTTACCCTGATGCAGTTCTACTGATTGTTGGCACTGTGGGTAAAGATAGGGTATTTCTTTTTTCAATAGTGGGGATAAAGTAGGGTCTTGATAACATGTGGGAGTTGATTTTTACACTTTTTACTCTCTTTTACTTTTAATTTTCCATTCTGTGCAAAACCGGCAACAATCCTAAATCTCTTAGAGAAAGTTCTCGCGTTCACTTTGCTATAGTCCTTTGACTTGGCGGATTCTCTTTTAAAATTAAAGATCTTACCTTACAAATATTCTCAGAAATTCTTTTCATTTTTGGATACTTTCTTGGAAGTATTTTTCCACTTTTACGTTTCTTTCCTTTCTCATTAGTAATATTACTTATCGTACCTTTAGATATCTATAAACCGTGACTTTTACAGGGTTTTCGAATAATTGAATAAGCATAATTCTCTTCGGAAAGAGGAAACATAGCCTTCCATCCATTGCTTATTTAAAAGCGCCATTTTGAAAGTAAACAAAAGTCTGAGTTATCAGACGATAAGATATACTTTAACTATTTAACTGCTGCGAAAATGAAATTCTTTCGTAGCATACAATTTTTTACAGCTCCTCAAAATCGTTGAAAAAAATGTCCAAACAGCCTCTGCAGTCGGTTTTAATTTAAGACAAGATTCCAAGTTGGCATCAGTAATTTGGCTGCTCAATTTACATTGAATGAAATTCATGTTAGAAAACGATTGCGCACATAAATATTTAGACCCAAACATACTGAGAGCATTGCAACATACTGAGAGCATTGCAACAAATGCAAATATTTTCAACTCATGATATGAGTCCGGAAGACTATTCCAAATATTGAAAATCATTGAGTCTGCCTTCTGTGGGTATTTTATAGAAGTCCGCTTGTGCTGTGAAATCACTTCTTTTTCCAGTTCTTCTATTTCAATGTCCAGGCGAACAAATTTGGAGTTCCATAAATCTTCGTCAAGTCCAGCAATTGTATTTCAAACTCAGCCATGTATTTTGTATTGATGTACATTTCAAATAACGTCGCACTGGAAGTAACACAACGGGCTATTGTCGACGGTCCGGGATCAATCCCGAAGGGAAAGATACAAGGACAACGCTTCGTCTTTTGAATAGCTCAGGTGACCTGAGCTGGCACCTCCTCTCCGAACTACGCCAAAGTGAGTACATTTGAGGCCACTGCAAATTTAACGTACACCAGCCCCCTTTGAACCCGGTGATCTTTGCTTGGATTCGAACTCGCAATCCTCCGGTTGCTAAACAGTTGCTATTCCAACCGAGCTACCGTGGCCCTAAATTAGCTGTGTTAATATCCTAAAAATTTAATTCCTTCACATTGGGGGTCATTTTTTGAAATGACTTCAATTTTTACTTCTAACTTAAATTTTATGATTAAACACAACCTAAAACTAGAAACATCATATCAAATAGAAGCGTCTGGTAATTCGTTCATTGCTTAGATAGAAAAATAAGGTAAAAATGACAGTAAAATAGGCCGCAGAATGATATAACTCCAAAAGTAATCATTATATCTCTGTTTTGTAAATTTGATAATGAACTTCTTCAGGGAATAGACTATTATCACGGTGATCACACATATATCTCTGAAGTGATGGGAACTCGATTACAACATTTTGAAAAGTTCCCTAAACTTTTGTGCAAGTCATGAATTAAAAGACTGTAAATCAGAAAATAATTAATATTGAACCATGGCTGTAGTCTATTTATTCCCTGTATATATATTTGTGCAACATGCCTACACAATTTCAAAGCATTTGAACTATAACTTTTTGAGTTATGCGTAAAGCAAGAACATGTAACCATCCATTTTGAGAAAAATGGAAAACTAACTTTATGTACATGAAGAACTCCAGCTGTGTAGTAATATAAAAACAGCCATAACTCCAGTTCTAAATGACTTAGAAACGAAATGTTAACAGAATTTGAAAGAAAAAATTTCAGACTACGATACTAGACCAAAATTGAAACTTCGATATTTTGACCAAAATTCATGTTTTAAAAGCAGGCAGATACCTTAAGACGATTCGTAACAGCTAGGGTCGCTTTATCAGTTCTGAATTCCTGAATCCTTTGAAGGAAAGATTCTCTCATTTTGAAACTGCTGTCTCGAAATAATCTTTGTTAATGAGGGCATCCTCGGTGATATTGAGACAAATTTGGGAAATGAACAAAAGTTCCCCTCTAAATCTTCAGTGAACAGAATCAATCTCTTTTCAAACGAAATAACTACCATTGAAGTATCAGAACTTCTCTTGACTTGAAATGGACGGTTGAGCAGATTCAGCTGTGACATCAAGTACAATTTTCGCAACTATTGATCTTATGTTAATTCTGGATATTGAACACCTTAGACGAGAGTTTATTTTTTGATTATAAATTGATATTTTTTATTATAATTTTGATTATAAATGAAACTGAGGTGGTTCATTCTTTCAATTTTATTTCAGAGAGTACATAACCAAAGAGCCACATGTCCGAGGACAACATCACGTAATATTTAACCACGGCCAGATGACGATGTAACACCTGACCACTCTCCAAACTTCCACACCACGCCAACGTCAGGACATTTGTAGCCACTACAGAATAGGCACGAGCTCGCGTGTATACGATTCCTATCTTTCCTTTCGGAGATTGATCCCGGACCGTTTCCAATAGCCCGTTCTGTTGCTCCAGTGCGACGTTAATAAAACACCTACCTAGCTGTGTACACGATGGTCTTTGGCCGGACAGAGCATCGCACTCGCAAAACCGCGGTTGCAAAGTCAGTGCTCTACCAACTGGGCTACCGCGGCCCGTTCAATCTGGGCATCCTCAGTTTCAAACGCTATTTTTTAAGTACAGTGGTGCTTTGAGATGCGAGTTTAATTCGTTCCGTGACAGAGCTCGTAAGTCTCGAATCCCAAATCAATTTTCCCCGTTGGAATTAATTGAAATGAGATTAATTCGTACCAGCCCCAAAACAATCCAATTTTTTAGTAATAATGTACACTATATGGACAAAAGTATTTGGACACTGCAGAAAATCAGGTTGTTTTTCCTGGTAACTAAGATAGTGCAATTATTTTGCGTACATAGGATACTGCAACTCTTTTCGGTACTTAGGATAGTACACTCTTTGTGTACATAGGATAGCACAACTCCTTTGCGTACTTCAGATAGTGCAACTATTTTGCGTACATAGGATACTGCAACTCTTTTCGGTACTTCGGATAGTACACTCTTTGTGTACATAGGATAGCACAACTCCTTTGCGTACTTCAGATAGTGCAACTATTTTGCGTACATAGGATACTGCAACTCTTTTCGGTACTTCGGATAGTACACTCTTTGTGTACATAGGATAGCACAACTCCTTTGCGTACTTCAGATAGTGCAACAATTTTGCGTACATAGGATACTGCAACTCTTTTCGGTACTTCGGATAGTACACTCTTTGTGTACATAGGATAGCACAACTCCTTTGCGTACTTCAGATAGTGCAACAATTTTGCGTACATAGGATACTGCAACTCTTTTCGGTACTTCGGATAGTACACTCTTTGTGTACATAGGATAGCACAACTCCTTTGCGTACTTCAGATAGTGCAACTATTTTGCGTACATAGGATAGCACAACTCCTTTGCGTACTTCAGATAGTGCAACAATTTTGCGTACATAGGATACTGCAACTCTTTTCGGTACTTCGGATAGTACACTCTTTGTGTACATAGGATAGCACAACTCCTTTGCGTACTTCAGATAGTGCAACAATTTTGCGTACATAGGATACTGCAACTCTTTTCGGTACTTCGGATAGTACACTCTTTGTGTACATAGGATAGCACAACTCCTTTGCGTACTTCAGATAGTGCAACAATTTTGCGTACATAGGATACTGCAACTCTTTTCGGTACTTCGGATAGTACACTCTTTGTGTACATAGGATAGCACAACTCCTTTGCGTACTTCAGATAGTGCAACAATTTTGCGTACATAGGATACTGCAACTCTTTTCGGTACTTCGGATAGTACACTCTTTGTGTACATAGGATAGCACAACTCCTTTGCGTACTTCAGATAGTGCAACAATTTTGCGTACATAGGATACTGCAACTCTTTTCGGTACTTCGGATAGTACACTCTTTGTGTACATAGGATAGCACAACTCCTTTGCGTACTTCAGATAGTGCAATATTGCGTACATAGGATACTGCAACTCTTTTCGGTACTTCGGTTAGTACACTCTTTGTGTACATAGGATAGCACAACTCCTTTGCGTACTTCAGATAGTGCAACAATTTTGCGTATATAGGATACTGCAACTCTTTTCGGTACTTCGGATAGTACACTCTTTGTGTACATAGGATAGCACAACTCCTTTGCGTACTTCAGATAGTGCAACAATTTTGCGTACATAGGATACTGCAACTCTTTTCGGTACTTCGGATAGTACACTCTTTGTGTACATAGGATAGCACAACTCCTTTGCGTACTTCAGATAGTGCAACAATTTTGCGTACATAGGATACTGCAACTCTTTTCGGTACTTCGGATAGTACACTCTTTGTGTACATAGGATAGCACAACTCCTTTGCGTACTTCAGATAGTGCAACAATTTTGCGTACATAGGATACTGCAACTCTTTTCGGTACTTCGGATAGTACACTCTTTGTGTACATAGGATAGCACAACTCCTTTGCGTACTTCAGATAGTGCAACTATTTTGCGTACATAGGATACTGCAACTCTTTTCGGTACTTCGGATAGTACACTCTTTGTGTACATAGGATAGCACAACTCCTTTGCGTACTTCAGATAGTGCAACAATTTTGCGTACATAGAATACTGCAACTCTTTTCGGTACTTCGGATAGTACACTCTTTGTGTACATAGGATAGCACAACTCCTTTGCGTACTTCAGATAGTGCAACAATTTTGCGTACATAGGATACTGCAACTCTTTTCGGTACTTCGGATAGTACACTCTTTGTGTACATAGGATAGCACAACTCCTTTGCGTACTTCAGATAGTGCAACAATTTTGCGTACATAGGATACTGCAACTCTTTTCGGTACTTCGGATAGTACACTCTTTGTGTACATAGGATAGCACAACTCCTTTGCGTACTTCAGATAGTGCAACAATTTTGCGTACATAGGATACTGCAACTCTTTTCGGTACTTCGGATAGTACACTCTTTGTGTACATAGGATAGCACAACTCCTTTGCGTACTTCAGATAGTGCAACAATTTTGCGTACATATGATACTGCAACTCTTTTCGGTACTTCGGATAGTACACTCTTTGTGTACATAGGATAGCACAACTCCTTTGCGTACTTCAGATAGTGCAACAATTTTGCGTACATAGGATACTGCAACTCTTTTCGGTACTTCGGATAGTACACTCTTTGTGTACATAGGATAGCACAACTCCTTTGCGTACTTCAGATAGTGCAACTATTTTGCGTACATAGGATACTGCAACTCTTTTCGGTACTTCGGATAGTACACTCTTTGTGTACATAGGATAGCACAACTCCTTTGCGTACTTCAGATAGTGCAACAATTTTGCGTACATAGGATACTGCAACTCTTTTCGGTACTTCGGATAGTACACTCTTTGTGTACATAGGATAGCACAACTCCTTTGCGTACTTCAGATAGTGCAACAATTTTGCGTACATAGGATACTGCAACTCTTTTCGGTACTTCGGATAGTACACTCTTTGTGTACATAGGATAGCACAACTCCTTTGCGTACTTCAGATAGTGCAACTATTTTGTGTAACTAGGATAGTACAATTATTTTGTGTACTTGGAAAAGTATAACAACTCTTCATGTACTGGAGACAGTACCTAACGAAAACCCTTGTAACGAAACATTTTTCGAATATTCACAAGATCTTGGTATCGTTTGAAAGCTAATGGGTTGGAAAATAATTTGAATTAATAAAAAAGTATCGATACACATACACTATATGGACAAAAGTATTTGAACACTGCAGAAAATCGGAGGATCCATCTTAATGTGGGGTGTTTTTCCTGGTTAGGACTCGGCCCATTGCTTTATGTACCATGAACGCAGACGCGTACCTCGACGTTCTGGATAATGCTTACACTATGGCAATACTACGGCGATGGTGGTTGTTTCTTCCAACGGGATCGAGCTCCATGTCATGCTGCAAAACGTGTGCTGGACTGGTTTCCAGAAAAGGGGGTGAATTGGCTTGACTGGCCTGCTCAGAGCCCCGATCTCGATCCCATCGAGCATTTGGGGGACGAACTGGAGCGACGGGTACGACACCGCCACGCACGCCCATCTTCACGACAATCTCTTCTCACAGCCTTGCGAGAGGCATGGCCAGCTATTCTTGCCCACACTTACAGAGAACTTGTAGAAAGTATGCCTCGACGTGTTGCAGCTGTAATACAAGCAAAAGGAGGGCCTACCCGTTACTAAAGAGAACAATAAGGCACTTTTCCTGAAAAACATGCAAGGTCCAAATGTTTTTGTCCATAGTGTATTTATAATGAACAAATATAGTAGCTGGAGTTTTCGCCTCTATCGAGTCCTGCTTCCGAATAGTACGTATCGTAGAAGTAGTGCGATCGTACTGCGTTGCCAAGTCTATTACTCTTACTCATGTTTGTCTATTATCTCACTCTTTAATTCCATGGATATTACCCTTTTCTCACCACTGTTCTTTACACTCGCCTTCTTTGGACTCATGGTTATACGAAAAATAATTAACTAAATAACTGTATATACACCGTTTTTCCGATTTTAGAATTGGCGCATATAGTCGGAAAAAAAGGGCCTCCCTGTGGCAGTTGACAATAAATGTCAAACCAAATCAAGAAATGGATTGATTTTTGTGACAGACACTAACTGTCATCAGGTGTGGTAAACATGTGAACAGAACGACGCGAAAGACTCGGGAATCTGAGCGGAGTGGTGGTTGTGACGTCACCGAAGCAGGCCCGTACCTCAAATTCTGGCATGTAACAAGACAAAAAATGGACCTAGTGACAGCTCGTATCTCAACAAACTCGTATATGTTTAGAGTCGATAATTTTTTCAGGAAAGCGAGTAACTGTTCTAATGATGGGACGTATTGAAGGTTGCTTAGCACTGCTATATAATGGGACATCGAAACCGAAAAACGATCCCATTTGCATGAGCATATCATCCGCACTTAAAAAACCTTATCAGGTTTCGAAAAAGCGATGAAAAACTAAAGGAAGACAGACACCCCGTCAAATAGTCCGCAAAACCTCGTTAATGCTCCACCGACACGCACTAAAAACAACGTGTTAAGACGCAAACGACGCGGAAAAAGCGATGCCGCCCCCACCACCAGCAGGACGGAACATCTCACCTCCTCTCTAAACGACGCGTGCCGCCGAAGTTTTCTCCACCGCTGTCACGTGATTGCGTCGTCAGAGGGAACCCGGATGTTGTTACGGCCGGATTCAACACCGGATACCGGAAAATGTTTCCGAGCGATTTGCCGGAAAGAATATTCGAGAACGAGGGGTGGAATCGGTGATGCGGATGCCACCGAATACTCTACGCCAGGGATGCGCGGCCCGCGGGCCTCGTGCGGTCCTCCGTTGATTTCCTGGCCTGCCCATGCTTTATTTTAACATTAACACGTAACCCGATTGGAAATTACATTAAAATGCGCAAATCTGGTCGACATATGAAAGAAACTTTGACCTTTTTCGTCATCTGACAGAGGTTCAAAGTGAGGTGTTGTCCTCGGATCTTTCCCTTCGGTTTCATCCCGAACCGTCACCAATAGCCCATTGTGTTACTCCAGTGTGAAGTTAATTAAAATACCTACCTCGAACAAACTTTTCCAGTAATGAATATTAAAGTGGAAAATAGGTTGGTTGGTTGGTAGTTAATTAAATTCGGTCTGCAGCAACGCAACGGGCTATCGGTCCCCAAGGGAAAGAACCGAGGAGAACACCACGTTCTATTGAAGCACGGTCAGATGACGAGGTCGACACAGGAGCTGGCACCCCACTCTCCAAACTTCCACACCCAGCCAACGTGAGGATATTAGACGCCACGACAGATTTCCCGTGCACCAGCCCCCTTCCACACAACGGTTGGATTCGAACTCTCCACCCTCTGGTTGCTAATCCGTTACTCTTCCAACCGGGCTACCGCGGCTTTAATGCATAATCTACAGACAAAGTTCTGTGTGAATTGTTGAAGTTGAATAACGCATGGTGAGACGTGCCGCATGCGGTCTAAAGATAGGAGCCACTTTCTGCAGTCAACCTCTGGCAGGGGACCGAATTTGGAACCACCTCATTCTGCGCCCGTGCCCTTACTGTAAAGCGCCCCGTTCTCTCATACTAAATGCCTCTGGATGGCCGCGAATTTAAACCCGGGAGCAACATAACGAGCCGCTGAAACTCTTCCAACCGAGCTACCGCGGCCCCAGGAGTTCTTGGAGAAAATCTGCTCTCTTCTGTGGATTCTCGCACATATGGACATTAAAGGAAAGTTCAGATCAGTCGGAAAAGAATGAAGTGATGCACAAACCCCAATAACTCATATTTGATGCTAATGCTTTGGTAAAATTAAAACTCGTATCACGAAAATTTAAATAAAACAACACATTCTATACAGAACATTCCATCTTGAACGTTCCATCTAGAACATTCCATCATGAACACTTGATCTCTTGAACATTCAATATTAAACGCTCAATCTTGAATATTCAATCTGAAATATTCCATCTGTAAGATTCAATCCTGAACATTCCATGTATAATATTCCATCTGGAACATCCCATGAGTGAATTCCATGTGGTAACTGATAACTAATTAACGTCGCACTAGAGCAACACAACGGGCTATTGACGAGGACATTCCATTTGGAATACTCCATGTAGAACAGACTTTCGTATTAATCGCATGCCATTGGATACAACAGTACCAAAAAAACACATTAAAGATGGATCGACCATTTTTTCCGACTGATGGAAGGGGTATAGGACGGAAGAACTGGAACAATCTGGTTACATTCACTGCCAAGTGAACCACAAATACAATTTCATTGATTCTGAAACTGGCACGCACACACGGGATATAGAACGCATCTGGGGAAGTGCAAAATGACGAAATAAAAACATCTCGCCACCACCTCGAGGAGTTTATGTGGAGGGAAAAATCAAGCCTCAAATGATAATGTTTGATGCCATCCTAAGGGCAATTGCTAAACATCCCGAAACAAAACTTGGTTGATATTCGCCAATAGGCATGCGGTTAATACGAAAGTGCAGTAGAACATTCCATCTTGAACGTTCAATCTTGAGCACTCAATCTTGAACATTCAATCTGAAACATTTCATGTATAATATTCCATCTGGAATATCCCATGTGTGAATTCCATTTGGTAATTGGTAATTAATTGACATCGTACTAGAGCAACACAACGGGCTATTGACGAGGACATTCCATGCGGAACATTCCATGTGGAACGTTCCATTTTGAACGTTCAATCTTGAACACTCAATCTTGACCATTCAATCCTGAACACTCAATCTTGAATATTCAATCTCGAGCATTCAATCTGAAACATTCTATGTATAATATTCCATCTGGAACATCCCATGAGTGAATTCCATGTGGTAATTGGTAACTAATTAACGTCGCGCTAGAGCAAAACAACGGGCTATCGACGAGGACATTCCACATGGAACATTTTCGACCACAACAAACCCCTCAGAGGGTGTAAAGATACGAGCCAATTCTCAGCCAATCTCTGGCAACGGACCGAAACTGCAACCACCTCACTCTGCGCCCGTCCCCCTACTCTCAAATGCCCCGTTCTCTCAAACTAAACGCCTATGATAGGTCCGTCACGAATTGAAACTCGGAAGCAGAATAACGAGCATTGTTGAATCATTTATCAAAAGAATTCAACGGAATTATGACGCCTCCTTTTCGAAGCTCTCTGGCGGATAGAATGTGTTAATGCACCCTCCACGGAGTTCGAATGGAGCGGTCAGAACGAAGGGAATGAAATGTCTGCCGGAGAACTTCATTCGATGGGGGAGTTATCGAATGATTAAAACATCTTGGAACTATCGAACTTGCTTGTCGATTGTTTGAGAAACCGTACCAAAGCAAAAGAATAATGAGGACTAATATAAAAGCCTTTTCCGAATGTTTTTCATTCTTTTATCCCTCATGGTGCTCGTCTGGACCTCTGTAGCTCGGTTGGAAGAGTAACGGATTAGCAATCGTAGGGCTGCGAGTTCGAAACTCGGTCCAGCCAAAGACAGTCGTGTACGCGGAGGCTGATGCACGTTAAATCTATCGTGGCCTCAAATGTCTTCACGTTGGCGTGGTGTGGAAGTTCGGAGAGTGGGGTGCCAGCTCAGGTGTGACCTCGTCATCTGACCGTTGTTCAAAATAACGTGGTGTTGTCCTCGTTCTTTCCCTTTGGGATTGATCCCGGACCGTCGCCGATAGCCCGGTGTGTTATTTCAGTGAGATGGTAATTAAAATACCTACCTACCGTTGTATGGTAAAGGTTGCTTGGAGAGTGGTGTGCCAGCGTAGGTGTCGACTTTGCATTATGACCGTGGTTCGAGGCGTTCTCGGATCTTTCCCTTCGGGATTGAAGTCGCTAATAGCCCGTCGTGTTGCTCCAGTGCGACGTAAATTCAGCTATTACTACTACCTCAATACAATATTTGTTTGAAGGGTGTATTCCTTTAGACTGAAGAGACAAATATCACTCAAATTAACTCTTAATTCACTTTTTATTGCATTTGCGCATTCAGTGGCATTAATGGGGAATACATTAATTTGGAATTAATACATTAATGTGGAAGAAACAGCGGGATAGCTTTCATATGAAGACTGTTGTTATGGCAACGCTTTTGGCACGTTTTTGGTAGCTAGTTGTGGTAGCCAAAGGCGACCCTATTTTAATGGGATTATGGCAACTTCGTGATAATCTGAGAATCCTTTATTAATTTTGTAAATTATTATCTTTTATATTTTACAACGCCCAGACAGCTCAAGCTTGCTAGAATTAATGTGATCTTAAAAACATTCATATTCTGGTTCCCATTAGACCTAAAACTAAATTAATTAATTTTGACACACTTCTATAACAATATTTCAGAAAAAGTAGGTATTTTTCATTTAAATAAATACTTACCTATCAACAGTAAGAATAATCAATTGCGTGGATTTTTTAACAAATTAAAAACTATCTTCGTTAATTTTGTAATTATTTTCCGCTAAGCCTAAGACGGTGTTTTTCTCAGAAATTCTTGGCGCAATAAAAAGCACGCCAAGAAACGCGCCAAAAGCTTTGCCATATGAAAGTCTTTATACTAAAGCTATACCGCAACATCGCTGAAAAAGATTCATGTTCCTTTATGTGGAACGCAAATGAAGATGCAACAAATGAGACAGCAGTAAACGAAGTAACGAGTTAACAGCATGATTTGAGTCTCAGAGAAACAGTACCAATCGAATGATAATTATCACACTAATCGAGTGGTGCTTGAATCGATTCTTACCAATGACGTAATTCTTGTCCCAAAACAGTCGCTAAATCAATAGACTTCGATCGAAAATCCTTCGGTTACATAAAATTGATTTGGGGTATAGTATCGAGAAATCGTTAGGTTTTCTTCAAGTATACGGGAAAGTTATGAGACCAGAATTCAGGAATCTGGCTTTTAGAAATCCTTTACCCTCGTTTAGTATCCAGGAATCCGTTATCTTCGATGCCCGGAAATCTGTTATTCTTTTTCAGTATCCCAAAAAGCTCGATCCCTTCAGTATATGGAGATAAGTTATCCTCTTAAAATGGTGGATTCCTTAACTACCCAAAATCGCTTTCCCGACGTACAGAAATTCGTCTTAAGTATCCGGAAACTCGCTCTCCCAAACTTCCGGAAATTCTTTAAATATCCAGAAATTCGCTCTCTCCAACGTCCAGAAATTCGTTAAGTATCCAGAAATTAGTTATCCTTTAAGCATCCTAGTAGTCTTTATGCTTTTAGTATCCGCCTGTAATCCGTTTGTAATCCAGAAATCCTTTCAATATCTTGAAATGCGTCTAGTATTTCTACAATCAGAAATTCGTTAAGCATCCAAGTTGTCTTTATCCTCTTTTAGTATCCAAGTAGTATTTATCCTTTAAGTATCCAAGTAGTCTATCCGTTTAGAATCCAGAAATCCTTTCAATATCTTGAAATGCGTCTAGCATGTATTTCTACTACGTCCAGAAATTCGTTAAGTATCCAGAAATTAGTTATCCTTTCAGTATACAAGTAGTCTTTATCCGTTTAGTATCCGCTGTGATCCGTTTAGAATCCAGATATCCTTAGTTCTAGAAATTCAATCTCTCAGAGCAGAGAACTTAGATTTGTTCTTGATTTTGCAAAACTATATCCTTATCATGAATCAAGATTTACATCTGAGTCCGACAATAACGTTTTTCGAATTCATTTATTTGCGATTCACAGGTGAGCTAATGCAACGTTGATTTCCAAGCGTCGGATTTTACCAGACTTGTCCCATTTAAGAGGATCCGTTACAAACCTTAATTTTTGGTGCAGGACATCGAAATTCCATCGACAAGAAAAGCTTTTTGTGAGTCTTATCTATAAGTTTATAGCGTGTTTTAACCCTCTGCATACATCGGGACAGAATTTCCTTCTTTGATTACAGATCAACGACTTTACAGGCAACTTACTGAAACCGGCCGAAACGGCCTTTCCCCAGGAGGAGAGGGAATATGTCCATTATCACCTAATATGCCGGTTTCTAGTGTCGGGTCTGGGTATATCTAGAAGGGACAGAATCTACCCGGGTAAACTCAAAGGACGGCGGCGACATCTTAAGTGTATCTCTTTTCATTGACTCAACCTCTCAGACTAGATGCTCGAGGATAAACAATTTGCGAGGCTCCCACTACAATTTCTTACTCACACTAATGTAGTTTTAGTTCTCTTTAGAGAGTTAGTTCACTAGTATAATTAGTGTACTTCACTAGGTTAGTCCCAGCAGGTGATGCTGTTTTACCACTATGATTTGCTTCTTCAATAACTACTTCAGTTAAAATCATAAACACGTTTATTTAACAGAACACAACACGAACATAAAACATTTAAAAAAATTGAAATTAATAATATATCCTCTATGGGGGATTTACAAATCACACACAGGTGACACGCCTGTGTTTTTCTTACACCGAGCGATCTACCTCGCTCCTAAGACCTCCTCGGTACTTATTGTCACTTCCTTTCGGAAGTTGGCGAACGTTTTTATTATTGGCGGTCGCCAATTGTCTCTTTCCATTCTAAGCAGTCTTACACTCCCCATCGATAACCCTGACATCTTTGTCAACGGGGAGTATAAGGCTATTCACGCGCGGGTCTCTTTGTTGCACAGAAAAGAGGGGATGGGAATCGTAATGGGCTTCGGGGATCAGTCAGGAGTTTGAGGCCTGAAAGAATCGTAACGAGGGGACTCGAAACTTTCGGCCGGTCCCCGTATCCAGAGGGTTAAGAGCCGCCTCTGTTAAACATGGGGGCCGCGGTAGCCCGGTTGGAAGAGTAGCGGATTAATAACTGGGAGTTCGGAACTCGGTCCAACCAAAGATTATTTGTTTGTGAATAAAAGTTCCATTCCGCGAAGCCTTGACTATTTTTACGGTTATTTGAGGTAGGTGTTTTAATTGACGTCGCACTGGAGCAACACAACGGGCTATTGGCGACGGTCAATCCCAAAGGGAAAGATGAAGGACAGCACCACGTAATTTTGAACCACGATTGGCAATTTCCCCATCTTGATTTGGAAAACGAAAACTAGTCCAATCTTTGGGATGGATATTCTTCAACATAAACAACAAATTCCTGTAATACAAGTGTCAGAGGAATATGTACTCACCTGTATGTGATCGGATCCGCAGTGTGGATGTGTGTCAATACCAACGATCACCACCTGCAAATAAGTTGAGATTATTCGTTGACACGCGCAAATTCAGTTCAAAGCACAGAAAAATGAATCAGTACAAAACAACGCAACACAGATTGGTACAATGAGAGGCTTTATCTGCGAATGTAGGCAGAGTGTAGATGGCGTTTGTGTCTTTTGTGGTGGTTAGAGATTGGTTGGGTTTTGTGGCGGGAGGAGACATATTTGGCCATGCTGGGCCAAGCACAATAGAGGCAATGTGAAGTCATCGACTGACAAAATGAAAGTTTTACTGACACGGAAGTGAGAAATACACCCAGGGAGGAATGAGACTGATAGGAATCGAACCTCCTACAACTCGAAGATTTCTAGCGCAGTGGACAAATCAACTGGGCCACGAAAGCGATAGAGAATGAGACACAGAGAGATAAACAATGAGAGACAGAGAGTTAAATAATGAGACAGAGGTAAAGAATGAGAGACAGAGGAAAAGAATGAGAGACAGCGGTTAAAGAATGAGACACAAAGAGATAAAGAATGAGAGACAGAGCGGTAAAGAATGAGACAGAGATATAAACAATGAGACACAGAGAGGTAAAGAATGAGACACAGAGAGGTAAAGAATGAGACACAGAGAGGTAAAGAATGAGACACAGAGAGGTAAAGAATGAGACACAGAGAGGTAAAGAATGAGAGAAAGAGGTAAAGAATGAGAGAAAGAGGTAAAGAATAAGAGAAACAGGTAAAGAATGAGACACAGAGCGGTAAAGAATGAGAGACAGAGAGATAAACAATGAGAGACAGAGAGATAAACAATGAGAGACAGAGAGATAAACAATGAGACACAGAGAGGTAAAGAATGAGACACAGAGAGATAAACAATGAGAGACAGAGAGGTAAACAATGAGAGACAGAGAGGTAAAGAATGAGACACAGAGAGGTAAAGAATGAGAGAAAGAGGTAAAGAATGAGAGACAGAGAGATAAACAATGAGACACAGAGAGATAAAGAATGAGAAACAGAGGTAAAGAATGAGAGAAAGAGGTAAAGAATGAGAGACAGAGGTAAAGAATGAGAGACAGAGCGGTAAAGAATGAGACACAGAGCGATAAAGAATGAGAGACAGGTAAAGAATGAGAGAAAGAGGTAAAGAATGAGAGAAAGAGGTAAAGAATGAGAGAAAGAGGTAAAGAATGAGAGAAAGAGGTAAAGAATGAGAGAAAGAGGTAAAGAATGAGAGACAGAGCGGTAAAGAATGAGAGACAGAGCGGTAAAGAATGAGAGACAGAGCGGTAAAGAATGAGAGACAGAGCGGTAAAGAATGAGACAGAGAGATAAAGAATGAGAGACAGAGGTAAAGAATGAGAGAAAGAGGTAAACAATGAGACACAGAGAGATAAAGAATGAGACGCAGCGAGGTAAAGAATGAGACACAGAGCGATAAAGAATGAGAGAGAGAGAGCGGTAAAGAATGAGACAGGTAAAAAAGGATAGAGAAGTAAAGAGCCATTAGCGCTTGGAAAAGTTCTTTCCAACTCCCCTTGTGTGGCTCCCCGCCGTTAAAGTAAGTCGGCATAGGAAGTTGAATTAACGTCGCACTGGAGCAACACAGGGTTTTCGGCGGCGCTCCGGGATCAACCCCTTATGGGAAGATACCGAGGTCATTTTGAAGCACGGTCAGATGACGAGGTCAACACCTGAGCCACGACCCGATCGCAATTGGAGTGAACGAAAGCGCTTTTATCGGGGAAAGAGCAATTTTCACCAAATTGGCATGAGGAACGAAACCGTCAGAGATGATAAATCTCCCACAAAAAAAATTAAAAAAAGGCAAAAACAAAAAAGGCAAAAATAAAAAAAGGTAAAAATAAAAAAGGCAAAATCGATGCCTTCCATGTTGATGCGGCAAAACAGGCACCATCCAAATTGCAATGTAAACTAAAAGGGTGATTGCGAGGCATCTGTCTCCATTTCTCTTCAGAGCAGTCGAGTTGGCAGGAGCGCTCGCCCATCCATCTGGCCCAGAAGCAGAAAAGGGCGTCCCTTTTTGATAAGTGGTTTTTGTCCACGCTCCGCTTCACTTGCTCCCTCCCGCACGTGATCAATGGAGTGGGAGCAGAACACTCGAGTTCATCGAGCGACCACTCGAGTGGATCACCTGTGGTCTGGATTCCAGGTTGGGTTCTGGGGCGAGCCCAAAAGCTGAGATGTGCCTTTTTCTAGCAAACTGGTAGCCCTGTTGGTAGAGTAACCGATTTGCTACCGGAGGTTGGGTGTCAGAAACCAAAGACCGTCGTGTATTCGGGGTTGGGTTAAATCTGTCGTGTGGCCTCGAACGTCCGTGGTGTTCGGAGAGTCGAAATGTCGAGGTTTTGTCCTCGGATCTTTGCATTCGCGGGATGGACCGTGGTTACCTAAATCTGCTTAACCTCTACTTAACATCGAAAGGGTGAAATCCTCGTCTATAAAGAGTAATAGACTCTCCATCTACAAAGAGATGTCTACGGGTTGTTTGGGGGTTTTATGGCGCCTAGCTGCGACAAACACAAGACATAGAATATCAAGTAATAGACACGCAATGAAAGCTTTACTGATACAGAAGAGAGAAATACAACTCGAAGGCTGCTAGAGCAGTGGACATACCCCTGAGCAACGGTGGCCCAAGAGAATTCTATAGGTAGGTAATTAATTAATCAGTACCCGTGTACACGACAATCTTTGGCTGGATTAAGTTTCGAACTCCCAACCCTCGTGTTGCTAAACCGTTGCTCTTCCAAATGGGATACCACTGCCCTATAATCCTATAGGGTTCTATAGACCACATTCTATACAAATTTATACGATTCTGTAGAAATTTGTAGAGGATTCTATAGACCACATTCAATTGAAATTTGTATGATTCTGTAGAAATTTGTATAGGATTCTATAGACCACATTCTGTAGAAATTTGTAGAGGATTCTATATACCACATTCAATTGAAATTTGTATAGGATTCTATATACCACGTTCAATTGAAATTTGTATAGGATTCTATAGAAATTTGTATGATTCTGTAGAAATTTGTATAGGATTCTATAGACCACATTCAATTGAAATTTGTATAGGATTCTATAGAAATTTGTATAGGATTCTATAGAAATTTGTATAGGATTCTATAGAAATTTGTATGATTCTGTAGAAATTTGTATAGGATTCTATAGACCACATTCTGTAGAAATTTGTATAGGATTTTATAGACCACATTCTGTAGAAATTTGTAGAGGATTCTATAGACCACATTCAATTGGAATTTGCATAGGATTCTATAGACCGTATTGTGTAGAAATTTGTATAGGATTCTATAGACCACATTCTGTAGAAATTTGTATAGGATTCTATAGACCACATTCTGTAGAAATTTGTATAGGATTCTATAGACCACATTCTGTAGAAATTTGTAGAGGATTCTATAGACCACATTCTGTAGAAATTTGTATATGATTTTATAGATCACATTCTGTAGAAATTTGTAGAGGATTCTATAGACCACATTCAATTGAAATTTGCATAGGATTCTATAGACCGTATTGTGTAGAAATTTGTATAGGATTCTATAGACCACATTCTGTAGAAATTTGTATAGGATTCTATAGACCACATTCTGTAGAAATTTGTAGAGGATTCTATAGACAACATTCAATTGAAATTTGCATAGGATTCTATAGATTGTATTGTATATTATTTTTTTTAATGCGATAAAATTTTTCGGAAAAACTCTTCCTAGTCTCAAAAGCCAAAGGAACGGGGGAAAAGCTCTCGTACCAATGCCTTTCGTACACATTACACGAGCGTCCTAGTGTTTGCACGGATTAAGCAAAAGAGAGGGGGTCTCCAAGAGAGAGGGGGAACCAATAAAAGCAGCTGTTTGCTCTCATCTCGTCTCTACGACAGAGAACTCCACTTTAAAACTTTACTTCTGAGAGCGAGAACAGAGAAGGCGCATTAATATCAGAGATGTCGCTTCACAAGGACCCGACACTTCAAGCGAGGAGTGCTATCGGGATTTCTCATTCCGAGGGGGCAGGGGCGGATCCTGGGGAACAGCCCCGGCATCCCGATGGAAGAAAAAGTTAAAGTTCGGAAGAATTCAACGACAAAAAGTAGAAATCTTTAATACTTGACCGGTTGGAAGAACAACGGATTAGCAACCGGAGTTCGTTTCCAGCCGAAGACCGTCCTGTAAAAAGGGGGCCGGTGTACGTTAAATCTGTCGTGGCCTCAAAAATTCTCATTGGTGTGGAAGTTTGGAGAGTGAGGTGCCAGCTCATGATCAGGTGTTAACCTCATGATCTGGTCCTCGGTTCCTTCCCTTTGCGATGATCCCGGAACGTCGCCAATAGCCCATTGTCTAGCTCCAGTGCGACGTTAATCGCCAATCTAAATATCTATCAAATCCAGGTAGGTAAGTATTTTAATTGAAGTCGCACTGGAGCAACACAACGGGCCATTGGCGATGGTCCGGGATCAATCCCAAAGGGAAAGTTGGTTGGTATTTGGGATTTATGGCGTGTTTGGCCATGCTGCGCCAGACACAAGACATACAATATCAAGTAATAGACATACAATATCAAGTAATAGACATACAATATCAAGTAATAGACACGCACAATCAAAGTTTTACTGACACAGAAGATTGAAATACACCCAGGGAGGAATGTGCCTGACAGGTATCGAACTTTCGCCGCCTACAACTCGAAGGTTGCTAGCGCAGTGGGCATACCCCCTGAGCCACGATAGCCATTGGGCATACCCCCTGAGCCATTGGGCATACCCCCTGAGCCATTGGGCATACCCCCTGAGCCATTGGGCATACCCCCTGAGCCAGTGGGCATACCCCCTGAGCCAGTGGGCATCTCGCCAGCGTGAGTACATTTGAGGCCACGACGGATTTAACGTGAACCATCCCCCTTCGTACACGACGGTCTTTGGCTGGATACGAACTCGAAACCCTCCGGTTTCTAGTCCGTTGCTCTAGCAAATCGAGGGACAGGAAGAAATGACATAAAGATGTTTCATTAGAAGGTCAACGGTTTCGCCTGTCGTAATCTAGAGAGCCTATATAGAGAGGTGACATACACCCGACATTTTCTGATTGGCTGATGCAGTTTGCAGCCATGTTTTTCTTTTCAGGTCAGTTCAACATGGCGGTTGTACGTTGCTGATTGCGGTTTTGGAAGTTTTGTTTGGATACACTTGTAATTTACATAATTTTGAATGTATAAGAACGCTTTTTTTTCATTTAATGTAGATCAGTCTATCCACTTAATGAACAAAATAAGGTGTAAACTGTTAACATTAATTTACGGATGGATAAAATTCCGTCGACCCTTCTCGCCAAACCAGAAAAATGTCGCCAAACGATGCGATATTCCGCCAATAATGGAAAGCGTATAAAATTGTTTTACTAGTATTGCTCTAAATTTTTATTATTTATTTTTATCTCTACTATTTTTTCAGAGACGTTACATTTAAACAATCTAAAATTCGAGTTATGTTTAAACTGATTTTTTTAATTTCTTTCCACACTATAAATAATTTATGAATATTTGAATGATGAAAAATGGATATACTTAATTATTTACCTTACTTTCAAAATACAGTACATTAGGCCTACTTTTTTTATTAAGTTGCCATTCAAATATACTGTATCCTCGCAATAAAAATAAACACAAATTATTTTAGATCAATATTCGCGTTTTATTTCACAACATAACCGCTTTTTTTTACTTCCAATTCTCCGGATTTTTGCATATCGGGATTACGTCCAGCACTCAGTCGTGATAATTGGAGTTCTACTGTATTTCTATTAAGGATTTAAAGCTCTTTTATCTTATGAAAAAATATTTATATGAATAATTTATTTGGAAAATAACAGGGCAAAATACATTCCCCCACATTGGAATAAAATGCAAGTGTTCCTAATTCAAATCTAACTCAATGTACAAAATTAAAAAAGGCTTTTTTATTCAGACCCCCAATCACACACCAGATTAAGTCCTGTATATTACTGGTTTATAAACTGGTCTGTGGTCTAAATGAGTAGCTCTTATGCCATGAGAAAATCCAATCTCAATATTTAAAACCCAACACCAAACCCGAAGTCTTCGTATCAAACTAACCTGATTAGCAACCCTAGTGAAACCGACTTTTGCATAGCGTCCGCGTTGGCATAGCAACGGTCGAGAAACATGGCTGCCGTTTCCCCTATGTCACCTCTATCTATATAGGCTCTCTATCGTAATCCATTCGCCTGTAGGTTTTTGCGCCGTCCCTGAAGAACGGTCTTGTCTCCATGGAGAGCGTTGTTCATCTTCCTACTCCGAGAGGAAACAAACAGCCCTAAGCGGAAATAGATGAGCGTACTTCTGATCCATCTGTCACAAAACACTTTCCGATCGAGCTACATTCGTTTCTCCGCTCTCTTACGAATCGGGTGAAATGATTTTCGCTCTAATAGAGGAGCAATTCTGAATTCGGGTCCTTAGGACACGGATCTCAAGTTCTTGGATGGTAGGTATTTCAATTAACGTCGCACTGGAGCAACGCGAAGGGCTATTGGCGACGGTCCGGGATCAATCCCGAAGGGAAAGATCCAAGGACAACGCCATTCAATTTTGAATCATGGTCAGATGTCGAAAATTCCTTGTTGGGCATTAGGAAATGTGTAACCGAAATTATACGTTGTTGTATTTTGTGCTGTAATAAATACTAGTGGTCGAAATTCGACCATAATTCATTTAATTTTTAAGTTTGAACGTTAATAAGGTTCTTTTGTCAAAGAGTATACCTCTATATTCATTGCATATAATTTTTTTGAATTTTGTTCTATTACGTAAGATGCGAGCATGTACAAATACGTCATAGGAAAAATGCGGTATAGCTTGGTTAAGCCATATCTAAAAAACAACACGTTGTTTGACATTTTCTTGGGTTTTTTTATTGCTATACTGGCCACAGGTTTCGCCAAGGCTACACAGTTAATTTGCCTATCTTTTTCAAATTATATAAAATTTAAATAAAAAGTAAATCCAAAAAATGAAATAAGGAATACGTGCTTCGTATTTTTTATAGATTATTTATTGAAACAAAAAAAACGGGTGGTTAAAAAAATAAATGTTGTCCATTGAACTTGAAATAGTTCGACAATGAATTTAATGATTCAAAACTTCTGTGTAGACGATGTTTTTTGTAAAAACTCTTTCATCGTATGCTAAATGCCCTTGACCGTTATATTCTGAAATATAAAATCTCAAACCATCGAATGATCGAACTCTATTTGCTGCGACGTATAATTAACCATGTGTAAAAACTGGCTGCCTCAATAAAATTCCATTTTTTTCAAATGTTTGTCCTTGAGACTTATTTATTGTCATCGCAAATGCAGGTATAATTAGAAATTGAGTTCTTTGAAAGTTAAATGGTAAAATAGTTCCGGAATATGTTAAATTTATACGAGGAATCAAAATTCTCTTATTGCGTGCGGTTCCAGTTAAAACTTCGCAATCAATAGTATTACGATGCATAAATTTGATGCGCATTCTTGTTCCATTGACTAATGCTTCCTTTGTATTTAAGTTTCTGATCAGCAAAACGATGCAATTAACTTTCAATACTAACGTATGTGGTGGCAAATTATGCCAAATCTCATACTCCTCCGTTCGCGCAATGTGCTTAAAAAGGGGGTACAAAGTTTTTTCTTCACGTATTAATATATAGATGTATCACTAAAAAAATCGGCAGTATATTTAATTTAATACTAGCTGAATTACCCGGCGTTGCTCGGGTTGAAAATGGTTAAATGAATGCTTCACTTGCCAAATCGATTAACTCCACTTTCTGAATTTTATTAAATTTTATTGTCAAAGCACTTGATTGACTCCCAACTGTATATATTCAAAACAAATTTCTCTAATAAAAAGTATTAACACCACTAAATGACAAATTTTTTTTAGCCATTGAATAATAAATAATTTATTTCAGAAGCCAATCTGATTAACTCCATACTCTAATGTAAATGGTAATAAAATTGAGTTAAAACACTTTTTAACAAAGCAATCGACTACTTCTTATATAAAGTGAGTCGAAGTAAAAACCAAACACCAAAGAAAATGAAAGGAATTTGTACGTACAGTCCGAACAAAATGTCACACACACAAATGGACACATAAAAATGACGGGAGCTCAAATACAGCTAACGAAGAAGACATCATTTATATTGATGATGAATCAATTGAAACAAAGTAATAATACTCGTAATATATGTAACAGAACAGTTATTAAAGATTTTAGCAAAAATAAATAATAAGAAATGTATATAATGAAGCTTTTCTGTAATAAAAAATAATTTGAATTAATAATTTTCTTTCACTTGCCAAATCGATTAACTCTCTTAATCACGCAAAAATTGTAGTAATAATAACGATTACTCCAAGGATATTCTATCTTATACTTTCTATATGTCGTTAGATAAAAGATACATCTGCATCGTTTACATCGTCTACATCGTTTATTTGAATTTATAATTTAAAAGGAATTTTAAAAATAATGTATACTATTTTATCATTTTTCTCAACATCTTGTTTTATGGAGTTAATCGATTTGGCAAGTGAGGCATTCAATGTTGCTTGAAAATTGAATTAGAATAATCACTTTTCTTTCACAGAAAAATGCAATCATTTAAGTTGTACGGAAAATACGTTTTAACTTTTTCATAGCTTCTACAATGTACTTCGGAAGCAAATATATGCATTTAATTCCTGAATATATTGCAATATGTAAAAGATTAAGACCTAAATACAAACAGAAACGAAATTCCGACGAAAAAATGCGTTCTACAAAGTTTTATAAAAAAAGTAAACATTAATTCTGGTGCAGCCAGATACCGAGTAGCAAAATTACGCTTTTATGATCAATGAGTTTTTCGTTTGTGCCTTTCGGAATAACGGTGCTTGGGTTAGAAATAAATGTAATCGGTGTAGACAAATTAAACTGAAGAGATAAAATTTTTTCAAAAAGCAGAAGGTCGATTTAACAGAATTTTTAAGAAAGAAAATCACTGCTTTCAACGGAGGATTCACATGTATCTATTCGGGACATTTTAAAATAAGTTACACGCCTTACCTAAAAAGCTTGTGAAACAGAATTCTACAAATCATTACGTATTCAATAAATTATTTAAGGAAAGTGGTTCGAAATATACACCAACTTTCCTTGAAAATCATCCTTGAACTCCTGAAAACCTTTCCTTCAATTTCCTTGCAAAAATAAATATTTTAAAATATTATTTCTTTATCAATAAAGTATCTATAATTTATTTACATCATGGGAAGAACTAAAAAGTCAGTTCAAACATAAATATTGTAATTTAATTTGTTTCGGAAAAAATTGTTTTTCGAACAACACTGGTAAAGCAACCATCGCTGCCTAAAGCAATCAATCTATGCTCAATGTTATTTCTATGGCGATTTCGAATAGTTTTTAGCCCCCCAGGGCCAATAGAACGGGGGTTAAGAGTTAGCCTATGCTGACCGCAGTGTTCTAAAGTATAAGTGTATCAAATTTGGTGTGGATTGGTCAAACGGTGTAGATTTGTATAGAAAATACACACACATCCAATTTTATATATACAGATTTCATAGACAAAATTAGTCAGATACTGTGTGCGAGATATCTTGTGCTATAATAATATCCTAATATTTAGGTTATATCCTGTAATTTATAGGTTGCTTGGTTTGGGGGGTTTTATGGCGCAAGGGCCATGTATGGCCTTGCTGCGCCAAACACAATACCATATCAATAGACATACACACACAATGCAAGTTTTACTGACACGGAAGATTCAAATACACCCAGGGAGGAATGAGCTTAATAGGAATCGAACATGCGCCGCCTACAACTCGAAGGTTGCTAGCGCAGTGGGCACACCCACTGAGCCACGACCCCCCCCCCCGAAAAAAAGGGGAAAGATCCGAGGAAAACACCCCGTAATTTCGAACCACCGTCAGATGACGTGTCATACCTGAGCTGGCACCCCACTCTCCAAACTTCCAGACCACGTCAACGTGAAGACATTTGAGGCCTCGATGGATTTAACGTGCACCAGCCCCCTTTGTACACGACGGTCTTTGTTTGGATTCGAACTTGCAACCCTCCGGTTGCTAATGCGATACTCTTCCACAGCGTCCGTTTTGTCCTTAGAGATCGATCCAGGACTTTCACCAATAGCCCGTTGTGCTACTCCAGAGCGCCGTTAATTCAACTACCTACCTTCTCTATATAAATAATCTAGGTAGGTATTTGAATTAACGTCGCACTGGAGCAACACAACGGGCTATTCCAAATAATTGCGATTATAAACTTTATTCAGTTTATTGTGCAGCCCAGTTTAAGAGCAACGTCTTAGGAACCATAGGGTTACGAGTTCGAAACTCGGTCCAGTCAAACACCATGGGGGCTGGTGCAGGTTCAATCTGTCGAATGTCCTCACATTGGAGTCGTGACGAAGTTTTTAGAGAGGTGCGACCTCGTCATCAGACGGTGGTTGAAAATGACGTTGTCCTCGGATTGCCGTTGACGACATAATCAGCCTCCTCAAGAAAGGATTTTGGCGAAACGGACGTCATCTTTCGAGTTCAAGTCCCGA
The DNA here is from genome assembly GCA_933210815.1 of Meta bourneti. Lineage (NCBI taxonomy): Eukaryota > Metazoa > Arthropoda > Arachnida > Araneae > Tetragnathidae > Meta > Meta bourneti. The sequence goes on along the minus strand of OW119924.1, from coordinate 113,616,755 downwards.
TTCTCGCATCGATTCGGAGGATCCAGTTTCCGAGGACGCTTCAAGATAATCCGTAAAAATAAGACTCGCATCAATATTAATGCAGCGCTCTGAGACAGGAGTTCATTTATTATTCCTTTTCTGCTGCGACGGAAATGCTTTTTGCATCCAGAGAGAAAAGAAAGCACAGTTCAGATGAGACACCCACTCAAATCTTCCAAATGGTACTCAAATAAATGCTCCGGACGACAGCACTTACGAAATCGATCGATTTTATAAATAAAAATCGAAAAAAAAATGATAATCGATCTTTTTTAAATCGAAAATAAAAAATCAATCCTTTTTTAAAAAATAAAAAAAAATATCTTTTTAAATAAAAAATTAAAAATCGATCTTTTTTAAATCAAAAATTAAAAAATTGATCCTTTTTTTTTTCAAGTTAAAAATAAAAATCGATCTTTTTAAATCAAAAATAAAACATCAATCTTTAAAAAAAATCTCAAAATAAAAAATAACAAAATCCATATTTTTAAAATCGGAAATAAATAATCAATCTTTTTTAAATCAAAATAAAAAATCAATCTTTTAAATCGAAAATAAAAATCAATCCTTTTTGAAAAATAAAAAAATTATCTTTTTTAAAAAAAATCGTTCTTTTTTTAAATCGAAAATAAAAAAATCGTTCTTTTTTTAAACCGGAAATAAAAATATCTTTTTTTAAATTGAAAATAAAAATCAATCTTTAAAAAAATCTGTAAATAAAAAATAACAAAATCGATATTTTTAAAATCGGAAATAAATAATCAATCTTTTTTAAATCAAAATTTTAAAAATCAATCTTTTTTAAATCAAAATTTTAAAAATCAATCTTTTTTAAATCAAAATTTTAAAAATCAATCTTTTTTAAATCAAAATTTTAAAAATCAATCTTTTAAATCGAAAATAAAAACTCAATCTTTGTTTTTAAATAAAAAAAATTCTCCTTTTTAAATAAAAAATTAAAAATCGATCTTTTTTTTCAAATAAAAAATTAAAAAATCTATCTTTTTTTTCAAGTTAAAATTAAAAATCGATCTTTTTAAATCAAAAATTTAAAAAATCAAGTTTTTTTAATCGAAAGTTAAAAAAAAATTTTTTTGTAGTTGGCCTTAAAAATTAATCGATGCCGAATTATAGATGGCAAAAATAAATCTTCAATTCAGACTGTTTTCAACCGAACGTTGGCGCTTGGTGGAAGTTTGGAGAGTGGGGTGCCAGCTGAGGTGGTGTTCTCGTCATCTGATCGTGGTTTAAAATTACGTGGTGTTATCCTCGATCTTTCCCTTCGGGTTTTATTCCGGACCGTTGCCGGGGCTACAGTAGCCCGTTTGGAAGAGTAACGGATTAGGAACCTTAGGATTGCGAGTTCAAATCCAATCAAATGCCGTCGTGTACAAGGGGGGCTGGTACACGTTCAATCTGTCGTGCCCTCAAATGTCCTAACTTTGGCGTGGTGTGGAAGTTGAGAGAGTAGGTTGCCCTCGTCACCTGACCTTCGCTCAAAATTACGCATTGTCCTCGGTTCTTTGCCGTTGGGTTTGATCCCGGACCATCGCCAATAGCCCGTTGCGTTGCTCCAGTGCGACGTTATTTAAAATACCTACCTGTAGAAATGTATTTATAGAGAATTTCTACAGAAAAGTAAAGCGAATTAAAATAAATGAGCTTCTGTAAAATTCTAGATTTCAAAAAAAAATTTCGTTCCTCTAGAGCAGGGGGTGTCTAACTCAATTAAAACACGGGCCATTTAATGCAACTGGTAAGATTCACGCGGGACACATCACATTTACAAATATTCTTAAAATTGTATTTTGAAGTGAGGATTCAGGAATAGGATAATCAAAACACATTATGTAATTAAGTGGATTTAGGATAATAATTTATAATATTGCTTTTATTTAAACGTTTATTTAATTTAATGTATTTATAAAACTAAAATTAATTTTTCTTACCGGAAACTTGCCAGAGCTTTCCTCCTCCTAGTTTTCCAAAATCTGGATTCAAAGATTGAGAATTTTCATTATGGCAGATAGATGTTGATCAGTTAATCTTGATCTGTATTTGATTTCATGGGCGAAAATAGTTGCTCACACAAGTACGTACTCCCACAATAGCATAAAATGAGTGCAGCAAACTTTTTAATTTCCGGGTATTTTTCACCTAAATAAGAATATATTTTGGGAATTCCTACTTCTCGATATTTGTCTTTTAAAACCGAATCATTCTGGAAATCAATTAATTCCAGTTGTATCGAAGTAGGATCATTTTTAGCATCGTGGGTCACAAAAAATTACCTCGGGGACCACATGCGGCCCGCCAGTTTGACACCCCTGCTCTATATTAAAAAAATCTACATTCTAGAGTTTTTACATTCTATAGAGCTTTCTAGACATTCTAGAGGTTAATTTATGGAGCTTATAGAAAGTAGGTAGGTGTAGTATTTCAATTAACGTCACACTGGCGCAACACAACGGGCTATTGGCGACGGTCCGGGATCAATCCCAAAGGGAAAGAACACGACGTAATTTCGAACCACGGTCAGACGACGAGGCAACAACTGAGCTGGCACCCCACTCTCCAAACTTCCACCAAACGCCAACGCGAGGACGTTTGAGGACACGACGGATTGAACTCGGTTGCTAATCCGTTACTCTTCCAACCGGGCTACTGCTGTAGCTTATAGAAAAACGTGCAACAATTCGATAAGATTCCAAACAATCCACAGAATTCCACGCGAACTTTTCGTGACGTCGACCCCACCTGCTTTTGGGTCCCTAGTCACCTTGGAGTCACCTCCAGTCCCGAGCGAGAAGCGGATTAGAATTGCCCAGGGGGGTGGAGCAGCGAAAGTTATCGGCGGGGGAGGCGGAGGAGAGAAAAAGCGGGCCTAACCCGATTAAGAAAAGTGCTGTTCTCCAGAAACAAGAAAAGGGGAGACGAGTCGATGTTACTCGAGAACATTAAGAGAGATGGATTCATGTTAAAAAGCAACCCTTGGCCCCGGGCCCAAAGTTTCAATCGAGCATCTGGCAACGGTCCAGGATCTCCTTCCGGTGGGTGAGTCTCAAAGGGGAGGGGATTTTCCCGCGCTTTTTAAGCACGCGTTTTACGAGGAAGGCGAAAGTTGTGTGAAAGGGATTTTCCTCTCGACTTAATAGGCTCACTTTTCATGGGGAGGAAATGGCAAAATTCGAACACAAAGGGGAGCTTGTTTCCCGTTGTGGTCAAGCAGCGGACACACAATGGGTCAACGTGTTCCTACGGTCACGCATGTTTGGCGCGACCGAGCGCTTTATGTGCTTGGAACGGTATTGAAATCATCACAACGAAATTTATTCACCGACCTTAAGAATAAATCCCTTTTTCTAACGCTAGTCTCAGGGGATGAATATCGTTTTAATCTTTGTTCTTTTCCTCTTCGTCAACCCTACAAGTGGCTTTGACGAGATATCTCGTCCATCGAGATCTGAACCATTAGGCAAATGACGAAGTTTTTGTAAGGATGGCGAAATCAAGATCAGGTCAGTTTTGTTCTAATGACGAGATATCGCGTTCACCAAGATCTGCGAATGGCATTGCTAATGACGAGATATATCGTCAAGACAACCACCAGGAGGGAGAACCGGATCTACAAAAAGCCCCTCTCTTTCTTTTTCCGAGTTTCGTTATTTGTCTTGGGGTGAAATGGCGCAAGGGCCATATTTGGCCAACCTGTACCAAACACGAGACATACAGTACCAAGTAATAGACATACGCAATGAAAGCCTTACTGACACGGAAAAGAGAAATGCACCTGACAAGAATCGAATCTGCGCCGCCTACAACTCGCAGCTTGCTAGCGCATTGGGCATACCCACTGAGCCACGACAGCTCCTTGAGAAGAGGCGGAAAGATGTGAAGCTGTTTGTGCAGAAGAGCACGCGGTCTTTTCTGTGAGCCTTTGACCGCGGGATCATATGGAGGTAATGCTACCTTTGCCTCCTGATGTAGTTTTTGAAAGAATGTGCTGTAGGAATTCAGTAGTGGGTTAATTTCGGGTTAATCGTGGGTTAATGACTTCATTCCCGACATAGTAAGGCGCATGATCGGTAACGAACTGTTCCGAAAAGCGCAGTTCTACTGTACTTCGGGTACTTGTTCAACCCTCACACTTCGGTAGGTATTTAATTTAACGTCGCACTGGATCAACACAACGGGCTATTGGCGACGGTCCGGGATCGAACCCCTAAGGGAAAGATCCGAGGACAACACCACGTGATTTAGAACCAAGACCAGAAGACGAAGTCACACCTAATAAGGGGTATTAGTAATTCGTATTAAGGTGTACGAATACGGGGGGCTCCAAACTACGGCCCATGCAACATGCAATATTCATATATATATACACACATATAAATATATATATACAGGGTGAGTCTAAATTGTTTTTACAAAATAAGAGGGGTGATAGTACAGACGAGCCATAATTACCATGGAACATAGCATTCCACTCTGAGAGGCAGAAAAGAGTCAAGTCGAAACGCATGAACAAGTCATCGCCTCTGACGTCGTTTTGTACCTGCCTACGTAGCATATCTCCTAAGCAAGATGGATCGGACGTGGCGGACCTGTGGCTTGGCCTCACCGGACCTCAACCCACTGGGCTTTTACTTCTGGGGGCACATGAAATCTTTAGTGTACCAGACGCCTGTGGCTGAAGATCTCGTAGCGAGAATCGGTTCAGACAATATGAACACACCACCAGGAATCTTCGAGAGCCAGTCATTCCTTCGCCGGTGTGAACTGTGCAACGACACGCCACTTTGAGCACTTGCTGTGAGTTTATCAATCAATCAGATTGTGCAACTTTTGTTCATTCGCTTTCACAACACTGTTATAAGTTCAATTCTAATTGGACTCTTTTCTGCCTCTCAGAGTGGAATGCGACCTTATGTTCCATGCTAATTATGGCTCGTCTGGATGGGTACTATCACCCCTCTTATTTGGTAAAAACAATTTAGATTCACCCTGTATATATATATATTTATATGTGTGTTGTTGGCCCGACTGACTTACAGGATTTTTCAATCTGGCTCTCAAGTGAAAAAGTTTGGAGACCACTGACTTATATAAAGGAAGATTTTTTTAATTTCGACTTCCAAAATCCAATTTTTTTACAATAGGCCATCGGTTTCTACCTAAACTCCATTTCAGTTTGAAAAGTTCAGATTAAGCTAATCATTAATTACCTAATTTAGATCTAATTAGCAAATTAGCTTGTTTTTTGAACAATGATGTCTCAAATTTTAATGTGCTCAGAAAGACAATTCCTGTTGGAAATTATTCCTAATATTATTCTTCGCGTTTTGACCCTCCATCAAGTTCCAAGGGATAAAAAGTTTTTTATGCCAATTTTTTTAAAGTCTAAAAAAGTCTAAAAAATCAATTTTTTCTGGAATTTTGGATTAAAATTCCAGAAAATCGATTAAAATTCATTAAAAAATTCATTCATTCGATAAAAATCGATTAAAATTCATTTTTTAACCAATGACTTTGACTGAGGGTCAAAATATCCACTGTATTACAGATTATAATGACACAAAAATAATTATAATAGATTAATTCATTGTTGAGTTATCCCTGTTTCCACAAAGCATCCTATTGCAAGAGCACGGTTCTTCAGAAATCGAGTTTAAAATTTCGGAAACATATTTGTATAGTATGACAGTACCTAACAAAGACCCTTGTAACTAGAACACTATTTCGAATGTTTACAAGAACTTGGCGTCTGGTGTTTATTTATATTTGTGGTGTACGTTTATAATATCTGTAGTGTATATTTATAATATTTATAGTATAAATTTTATATTTATAGTATGTACAGTGGACTCCCTCTTAACAGGCCACTTCGGGACCGGATAACGATTTGTCCGGTTCAACCGTCGTTCCCTTAATAGCATTAAAATACACTCCTGAAATCGTTTTGATTAGAATAAAACGAAGTCTATTGCCTACTTTATTGTAATAGGATATGTATAATTAAGAAAACTTAACCTTCCTTTGTTGGAAAAACGAAACACATGTTACTGTAGGCTACTGTATTTACAGTACATAATTGGTTAGAGGCGGCCGGTTAAAGTGGAGGTCGGTTAAAAGGTGGCCGGTTAAGTGAGAGTCCACTGGTATTTATAATATTTATAGTATAAATTTTATATTTGTAGTGTATATTTATAATATTTATAGTGTATATTTATATTATTTGTAGTGTATATTTATAGTGTACATTTATATTATATTTTTGTAGTGTATATTTATAATATTTGTAGTATATATTTACAATAGTTGTAGTGTATATTTACAATATTTTGGTTTACATTTATAATATCCATAGTGTATATTATAATATCTAGTGTACATTTATAATATCTGTAGTGTACATTATAATATCTAGTGTATATTTATATTATTTGTAGCGTACATTTATATTATTTGTAGTATATATTTAAAATAATCGTAGTGTATATTTACAATATTTTGGTGTACATTTATAATATCTGTAGTGTACATTTATAATATCTGTAGTGTATATTTGTAATATCTGTGGTGTATATTTGTAATATCTGTGGTGTATATATTTATATAGTATAAATTTTATATTTATAGTATGTGTACCTATAAACTGGACACCCTCTGCAAACAGAAATAAAAGAAAAGCGTTTCGCGCATTTAACAGTGCAGTCGTACATGAAAGTTAATCACACCAGTCTAATCATACTCCACGAGAACGCGTAGAGCTTTCAGTAACAGCGATTCACAGGAAAATGCGAATCCAAGTCCGAAATAAAATTCCGAAGTAGGTGGTTGAATTAACGTCGCACTGGAGCAACACCACGGGCTATTGGCGACGGTCCGGGATCAAAGGGAAAGATCTGGGTGTAACACCACGTCATTTCGAACCATATCATGAAACCCCAAAAACCAACCAACGAAGGGGAATCGAAATCGGAAATAAAATTCCGGTCATTCCCTTCCGCGAAGACAATGAGAAGGAAAATGAATTCGAATTTGATTCAAATTCGGGGACGATCCAATCTGGGAGATATATCGCCCAGTCGACGGATTCCCGAAAACGATCGTATTCGGTTCGATTGCCCCAGCTCCACCCCACTCGCCGCAGGGTTGCCACAGTTGAAGCACTTGGAGATAGAGGAGCATTAGTAGCTTCAATTTTAAAAAAGCAGAAGCAAAAGTCTCTTAAATCCGATTAAGAAGTTTGGAGAGTGGGGTGCCAGCTCAGGTGTGACCTAGTCATCTGAGCGCGGTTCGAAATAACGTGGTGTTGTCCTCGGTCTTTCCCTTCGGGATTGATCCTGGACCTCCGCCAATAGCGCGTTGTGTGGCGCTCCAGCGCGACGTTAATTCAACTACCTACCGCAAAACAGTCGCGGAATATCAGAGAATAACCAAAACACCACACGAAAAGTAGGAAGGTATTTTAATTAACATCACACTGGAGCAACACAACGGGCTATTGGCGACGGTCCGGGATCAATCCCAAAGGGAAAGACCCGAGGACAACACGTGATTTCGAGGCAACACCTGAGCTGGCACCCCACTCTCCAAACTTCCACACTACGCCAACGTGAGGACATTTGAGGCCACGACAGATTTAACGTGCACCAGCCCCCTTTGTACACGACGGTGTTTGGCTGGATTCGAACTCGCAACCCTTCGGTTGCTAGTCCGTTACTCTTCCAACCGGGCCACCGCGGCCCCAAAATTAAACGGAAGGCATTTATTCAAAGGTATACAGCGGTACTTTGAGATACCAGTTTAATTCCTTCCATGACATCTCGTAAGTGAAAATGCTCGTATCTCAAATCAATTTTCCTCGTTGAAATGAATTGAATGAGATTAATTCCACCAAACACTCCAAATGTTTTATAATAATGTATTTATAATGAACAAATATAGTAGCTGGAGTTTTCGCCTTTATCGAGTCCTGCTTCCGAATAGTACATATCGTAGAAGTAGTGCGATCGTACTGCGTTGCCAAGTCTATTACTCTTACTCATGTTTGTCTATTATCTCACTCTTTAATTCCATGGATATTACCCTTTTCTCACCACTGTTCTTTATACTCGCCTTCTTTGGACTCATGGTTATACGAAAAATAATTATCTAAATAACTGTATATACATCGTTTTTCCGATTTTAGAATTGGCGCATATAGTCGGAAAAAAAGGGCCTCCCTGTGGCAGTTGACAATAAATGTCAAACCAAATCAAGAAATGGATTGATTTTTGTGACAGACACTAACTGTCATCAGGTGTGGTAAACATGTGAACAGAACGACGCGAAAGACTCGGGAATCTGAGCGGAGTGGTGGTTGTGACGTCACCGAAGCAGGCTCGTAAATCAAGGCAAAAAATCTACCTAGTGACGGCTCATATCTCAAAAAACTCGTATGCTGGGGCACTCGTACCGCTAGGTACGAGTAGCTATACGCGCATACATGTATGTGTATACCTATACATGCACGTGTATACCTGTTCGTGCATACGTGTATACATATACGAGTATATGCGTATGCGTATACGCGTATACATATATGTGCATACGTGTATGTATATACGTATGCACGTATAGCCTATACGTGTGTATACATGTATAAATACGTATAAACATGCATATACACATGAATATGTATATAAGAGGCACCTCTTTTTTTTTTACCCTTTTTCCAAAAGTGATTTCGACCAGGACAACAGGTATTTTGCAAATATTGAAGTTCTCGATTAAATTTGGCTGTAACCTTAGTTTCAACTCTCCTAAAATACTTTTGGAATCGAAACCGCGGGTACCTGTTAACCCTCAAAGCGGTTTCGACGTTATATCTCGTCCATCAAGCTCCGACGACGAGATATTTCGTCATCAGGATATTGACCATTTCTGAAGCCGAATCCTCAGACCGCGCAGAACTGCGACGTGCAAAATGTTCTGTACGTCGTTGCACGAAAATACGCAAAACCGCGCGGAACCGAGAAGTACGAAGAACGGAGCGAGATGTTTGTGGTGGTACGGCTCGTGCTCAGCTTGTTCCATTGTGCTCGCATGCGTCCTAGAGGTTGTGCACGAAATTAAACTGAAAAATAATTGTTTAAACAAATTGTTTAAATGTCCGGTTCTTTACAAAGTCGGCGCATAATCGCGTGTGTTTCGTACATTGTCATTGGCGATTTATTAAAAAGAAAGGGGGAAAACGAATCTGACGGCGCCTTGAATGGATGGAGTGTGTGGTCCGTGTAGCAACACGGTAAATGTAATAAGCACACACAGAAGCAATATGGAAACCCCGATTGTATGTTATCCAGGGACCAGAATCTGATGGCGCCTTGAATGGATGGAGTGTGTGGTCCGTGTAGAAAAACGGTCCAATGTAATAAGCACATACACAAGCAATATCGAAACGCCGATTGTATGTTATCCAGGGACCGGAATCTGATGGCGCCTTGAATGGATGGAGTGTGTGGTCCGTGTAGCAACACGGTCCAATGTAATAAGCACACAGAAGCAATATCGAAACCCCGATTGTATGTTATCCAGGGACCAGAATCTGATGGCGCCTTGAATGGATGGAGTGTGTGGTCCGTGTAGCAACACGGTCCAATGTAATAAGCACACACAGAAGCAATATGGAAACCCCGATTGTATGTTATCCAGGGGCCAGAATCTGATGGCGCCTAGAATGGATGGAGTGTGTGGTCCGTGTAGAAACAGGGTCCAATGAAATAAGCACACACAGAAGCAATATGGAAACCCCGATTGTATGTTATCCAGGGACCAGAATCTGATGGCGCCTTGAATGGATGGAGTGTGTGGTCCGTGTAGAAACAGGGTCCAATGTAATAAGCACACACAGAAGCAATATGGAAACCCCGATTGTATGTTATCCAGGGACCAGAATCTGATGGCGCCTTGAATGGATGGAGTGTGTGGTCCGTGTAGAAACAGGGTCCAATGTAATAAGCACACACAGAAGCAATATGGAAACAATGATTGTATGTTACCCAGGGACCAGAATCTGATGGCGCCTTGAATGGATGGAGTGTGTGGTCCGTGTAGCAACACGGTAAATGTAATAAGCACACACAGAAGCAATATGGAAACCCCGATTGTATGTTATCCAGGGACCAGAATCTGATGGCGCCTAGAATGGATGGAGTGTGTGGTCCGTGTAGCAACACGGTAAATGTAATAAGCACACACAGAAGCAATATGGAAACCCCGATTGTATGTTATCCAGGGACCAGAATCTGATGGCGCCTTGAATGGATGGAGTGTGTGGTCCGTGTAGAAAAACGGTCCAATGTAATAAGCACATACACAAGCAATATCGAAACGCCGATTGTATGTTATCCAGGGACCGGAATCTGATGGCGCCTTGAATGGATGGAGTGTGTGGTCCGTGTAGCAACACGGTCCAATGTAATAAGCACACAGAAGCAATATCGAAACGCCGATTGTATGTTATCCAGGGACCAGAATCTGATGGCGCCTTGAATGGATGGAGTGTGTGGTCCGTGTAGCAACACGGTCCAATGTAATAAGCACACACAGAAGCAATATGGAAACCCCGATTGTATGTTATCCAGGGGCCAGAATCTGATGGCGCCTAGAATGGATGGAGTGTGTGGTCCGTGTAGAAACAGGGTCCAATGTAATAAGCACACACAGAAGCAATATGGAAACCCCGATTGTATGTTATCCAGGGACCAGAATCTGATGGCGCCTTGAATGGATGGAGTGTGTGGTCCGTGTAGAAACAGGGTCCAATGTAATAAGCACACACAGAAGCAATATGGAAACCCCGATTGTATGTTATCCAGGGACCAGAATCTGATGGCGCCTTGAATGGATGGAGTGTGTGGTCCGTGTAGAAACAGGGTCCAATGTAATAAGCACACACAGAAGCAATATGGAAACAATGATTGTATGTTACCCAGGGACCAGAATCTGATGGCGCCTTGAATGGATGGAGTGTGTGGTCCGTGTAGAAAAACGGTCCAATGTAATAAGCACATACACAAGCAATATCGAAACGCCGATTGTATGTTATCCAGGGACCGGAATCTGATGGCGCCTTGAATGGATGGAGTGTGTGGTCCGTGTAGCAACACGGTCCAATGTAATAAGCACACAGAAGCAATATCGAAACCCCGATTGTATGTTATCCAGGGACCAGAATCTGATGGCGCCTTGAATGGATGGAGTGTGTGGTCCGTGTAGCAACACGGTCCAATGTAATAAGCACACACAGAAGCAATATGGAAACCCCGATTGTATGTTATCCAGGGGCCAGAATCTGATGGCGCCTTGAATGGATGGAGTGTGTGGTCCATGTAGAAACACGGTCAAATGTAATAAGCACATACACAAGAAATATCAAAACGCCGATTGTATGTTATCCAGTGACCAGAATCTGATGGCGCCTTGAATGGATGGAGTGTGTGGTCCGTGTAGCAACACGGTCCAATGTAATAAGCACACACAGAAGCAATATGGAAACCCCGATTGTATGTTATCCAGGGACCAGAATCTGATGGCGCCTTGAATGGATGGAGTGTGTGGTCCGTGTAGCAACACGGTCCAATGTAATAAGCACACACAGAAGCAATATGGAAACAATGATTGTATGTTACCCAGGGACCAGAATCTGATGGCGCCTTGAATGGATGGAGTGTGTGGTCCGTGTAGCAACACGGTCCAATGTAATAAGCACACACAGAAGCAATATGGAAACCCCGATTGTATGTTATTCAGGGACCAGAATCTGATGGCGCCTTGAATGGATGGAGTGTGTGGTCCGTGTAGCAACACGTTCCAATGCACATACACAAGCAATAAGCACATACACAAGCAATATCGAAACGCCGATTGTATGTTATCCAGGGACCAGAATATGATGGCGCCTTGAATGGATGGATTGTGTGGTCCGTGTAGCAACACGGTCCAATGTAATAAGCACACACAGAAGCAATATGGAAACCCCGATTGCATGTTATCCAGGGACCAGAATCTGATGGCGCCTTGAATGGATGGAGTGTGTGGTCCGTGTAGAAACAGGGTCCAATGTAATAAGCACACACAGAAGCAATATGGAAACAATGATTGTATGTAACCCAGGGACCAGAATCTGATGGCGCATTGAATGGATGGAGTGTGTGGTCCGTGTAGCAACACGGTCCAATGTAATAAGCACACACAGAAGCAATATCGAAACCCCGATTGTATGTTATCCAGGGACCAGAATCTGATGGCGCCTTGAATGGATGGAGTGTGTGGTCCGTGTAGCAACACGGTCCAATGTAATAAGCACATACACAAGCAATATCGAAACGCCGATTGTATGTTATCCAGGGACCAGAATCTGATGGCGCCTTGAATGGATGGAGTGTGTGGTCCGTGTAGCAACACGGTCCAATGTAATAAGCACACACAGAAGCAATATGGAAACCCCGATTGTATGTTATCCAGGGGCCAGAATCTGATGGCGCCTTGAATGGATGGAGTGTGTGGTCCGTGTAGCAACACGGTCCAATGTAATAAGCACACACAGAAGCAATATCGAAACCCCGATTGTATGTTATCCAGGGACCAGAATCTGTTGGCGCCTTGAATGGATGGAGTGTGTGGTCCGTGTAGAAACACGGTCCAATGTAATAAGCACATACACAAGCAATATCGAAACGCCGATTGTATGTTATCCAGGGACCAGAATCTGATGGCGCCTTGAATGGATGAAGTGTGTGGTCCGTGTAGCAACACGGTCCAATGTAATAAGTACACACACAAGCATTATCGAAACCACGATTGTATGTTATCGAGGGACCAGAATCTGATGGCGCCTTGAATGGATGGAGTGTGTGGTCCGTGTAGCAACACGGTCCAATGTAATAAGCACACACAGAAGCAATATCGAAACCCCGATTGTATGTTATCCAGGGACCAGAATCTGATGGCGCCTTGAATGGATGGAGTGTGTGGTCCGTGTAGCAACACAGACCAATGTAATAAGCACACACAGAAGCAATATGGAAACCCCGATTGTATGTTATCCAGGGACCAGAATCTGATGGCGCCTTGAATGGATGGAGTGTGTGATCCGTGTAGCAGCACGGTCCAATGTAATAAGCACACACACAAGCAATATCGAAACCCTGATTGTATATTACCCAGGGACCAGAATCTGATGGCGCCTTGAATGGATGGAGTGTGTGGTCCGTGTAGCAACACGGTCCAATATAATAAGCACACACACAAGCAATATCGAAACCCTGATTGTATGTTATCCTGGGACCAGAATCTGATGGCGCCTTGAATGGATGGAGTGTGTGGTCCGTGTAGCAACACGGTCCAATGTAATAAGCACACACAGAAGCAATATGGAAACCCCGATTGTATGTTATCCAGGGGCCAGAATCTGATGGCGCCTTGAATGGATGGAGTGTGTGGACCGTGTAGAAACACGGTCCAATGTAATAAGCACATACACAAGCAATATCGAAACCCCGATTGTATGTTACCCAGGGACCAGAATCTGATGGCGCCTTGAATGGATGGAGTGTGTGGTCCGTGTAGCAGCACGGTCCAATGTAATAAGCACACACACAAGCAATATCGAAACCCCGATTGTATGTTATCTAGGGACCAGAATCTAAATACTGTACTATTTAGGAAAAGGTAAAATCGATGTCGCAGAAAAGCCATCTTTGCAGATTGGGGACGAGAAAATTTCTCGTATGGAAAGGGAGAAAGCGCAAAATCGTGCTTTCACTTGAAACGCGTCTAGTGGTTCGGCTAAGAATGGGTTTTATTATTAAACGAACGAAGTAATGATATCAGCAGAGTGAATACGAACCGGATCGTACGACTAGTGAACTGAAATGATGTCCCAAATACAGCGCACAAACACTTTCCTTTGATGTAACGACACGGAGCGGATTGTGTTGGCATGTGTTCGAAGTTGCACAACATTGCGCTGTTCGCCGTCAGAACATCCCGCGCTGCTCGTCTTTATTTTGTTCTGCGCGCCGGGTGTGGACTCGGCTTTACAATAACAAAAAACTTCGTTCATTTTTTTCAAAGACGAGAAATTTTGTCCATCAAACGACAAGATCAACCTCAGCTGGCACCCCTCTCTCCAACCTTCCACACCACGCCAACGGACACGACAGATTCAACGTGCACCGGAAAAATCAATCGCTATAAAAAAGGGAGCAGTAAACAATTTGAAATTCCAAATGACGATGGATTGAAGAGTTGAGTGGTACAGGTTTGCTGTATTGGATGTGAAATAATTATAAAAATAATGCTTACTTAAGGAAGTAAAATATAAGGCTCGGAAAAGTAGTGTATTAAATTTTTATTTAAAGCAGTGAAATGTAAGACACGAAATTGAATATTGAACATTTTCTACGTTTTTTTTTTCGAATTTAACATGAATATTTAAGTCAAGTCTGAGAAAAAACATAATAAAAAAGTTTGGGCAAAAACCGCTACGGAAGCGTTACGGAATCAGCCAGTGACGTCACGGCACTGTCCAATCAGGTAATTTTTTGAACATTTTATGTTAAAATTTAAAATTTTAAAGGGGCGGAATAACTTTCCCAGTTTATTCTGCGCATTTTGACCTCTCTCAGATCTCTAAGTGCTGTGGTTGAGACGAAGATAGATTTCAAACAAACTATCACACATTAATAGTGTAGTCACGGTAACATACATTGGAAAATACATTTGAATACATTAGATAGAGAATCAGAACAGTAGATAAGAATAAGGATACAATCCATAGATAGAATTTTGATGTGTACAAAAGATTGGACAAACACGGACAATTACACTACAATTAAACATATTATATAAATAAAGAGGTAAAAAGAGTAAGAAAAGTTTTTAGTAAATAAAGGAGAATATAACGTAGGAAATTTTGAATTTGCATAGGAGGCAAGAATAAGTATTTAGTTCCAAAGAGGGGTGACAGAGAGAGAAAAAAAACAGAGAAGACAGAGCGAATCGGGTGTAAAAACAAAAGATTAATTCAGTGAAGTAACCTAAAGAAAACGAATTAATCCTGTCGATAAAAAGGGGAAAAAAGGAGATGAATGTAATGAATCGGTGTGAAGAAAAAAAAAACAATTTTTTCCCAAGACTTCTCGACAAGGGAAGACTCTGGAATGTTCGAATCTCGCGGTAGCCTGGTTGGTTGGATGATTTGGGTTTCACGGCGCAAGGTCCAATAGCGGACAAGCTGCAACACAAAATTCTATCCAGTAAAATGAATATAAAGTACTTAAAAACAGTCTAGCAATAGATGTAGATTAAAAGGTAGCCTGGTTGGAAGAGTAACGGACCTGAGGGTTGCGGGTTGGAATCCAACCAAAGACCGACGTGTGATTTGGGGTTGGTAGGTAGTTAATTAAAATCGAACTGGAGCAAGATGGGTTTAGGGCGACAATCCGGGATCAAACCTCAAGGGAAACGTCAATACAGCGTAATTTTGAACCACGGTCAGATGACATGTTTGGGGACTAGCGCATGTTCAATCTATCGTGGTGTGGAAGGTTGGAGAGTGGGGTGCCAACTGAGGTGTAGTCCTCGTCTTTTGATGACGAAATTTTTCGTCCTTAGAAAAAGTGACCAGTCTGTTTTGTCATTGTAAGAAATGGGCAATCTCTTGATGACAAGATATCTCGTCATTAGCAAAATTGGTCAGATCTTGATGGACGAGATATCTCGTCGGACCCACTTGGAAAATCCGCAATCATAAGAACCGTAAACCAGTCTGAAAATAGTAAAATATCTTTGTAACCCAAATGTTCAATTAGTTTGACCGGTTACTATGGCAACCGACGAATACATATAGGTTGTGAGGATTCATTGACAGACCCTCAATTATCCCTCCCAAAGGCAAACCCGCCGACAGGTCGTAAAAAAGCCGGACAATACATTTCCATCTCTCTGGCGCCAGACGGTCGGGACTTGGATCGAAGAGGACAAAAGGAGATTCGTTCCGTAAAAGAGCCCAGGTGTTTAGGAGTGCACCTGCCAGGTGATTAAGTCCACCTGCTAGGTAATCAAGCCACCTGCGCTAAGTAGCTGATCCCATTTTACGTCAGAGAGTCTCTACCGAATCAGCAACCTCAAAAATGAGCAAAGTAAAAACGAACCAATTAAAAGTAAGAACCAATCAAGAACGAACGAATCGGGAACCACCAGCGAACAAAGGCTGGGAGGTTTCAAAAGGAAAAGTAGGGAGTCGAATCGGGAGTTCTTGCCTGTGATCTCGTTCGAGAGGCTTAACTCAGCGACCCTTCGAGCGGTCACTCCTTTGGGAGAAAATACATTTCTTGAAGACGGTTCTCTCAACCTGAGAGGACGCGTTCTTGTAGCCTGGCGTAGGCTGCCCATTTCGAGTTCTTGCCTGTGATCTCGTTCGAGAGGCTTAACTCAGCGACCCTTCGAGCGGTCACTCCTTAGGGAGAAAATATATTTTTTGAAGACGGTTCTCTCAACCTGAGAGGACGCGTTCTTGTAGCCGGCGTAGGCTACCCATCTCGAGTCTTGTTTGTTTCCCGAGCTAACGTCTTAGCTCAGTGACCCTTTGAGCGGTCAACCCCATTAAGGAGCTCTTACTAATTTGGAAGACGGTTCTCTCACCCTGAGAGGACGCGTTCTTGTAGCCTGGCGTAGGCTGCCTATCTCGAGTTCCTGCTTATTTCTCGTTCGAGACTTGAACCAGCGACCCCAGCGGAGCCGTGCCTGTCTTGTGCCGATCCGACGACCCCAGCGGAGCCGTGCTGTCTTGTACTGACCCGACGACCCCAGTGGAGTCGATCCCTGATTGTGCCGAACCGACGACCTGCGGAGAGTTCGGTACCGACTTCTCGTCCGGCAGTGAACCTGCCTTGTCCTGTCGTCCAGTGAGGATCCAGTGCTGATCTTGTGAAATCCCCACCCGACGAGTAGAGTTTCATCTAGAGACTGTTGAGATACCTTTCTCCAACTCAGAGACTTTCGTACGTCCTGAGATTTCGACACCCTGTCGCATCCAGTTAGCAGAGGCGTGAAAGTGTCGTGTAAATAGATTCTAATTAGTCAAGACATTGTTTTAAATAAAATTATCGTTTGTTATTTAAGCTAGACTGTTCTCTGTAGATTTGAATCTACCACGCTACTCAGAGAATCACTACAACATGATAGGTGATTGAATGGGATTGCTGGTTTGGTTGTTTTGCGGTTTTATGGCGCATATGGCCAAGCACAAAGCAAACAACAGTAAGTAATGGACATACATAAACAGTTCGGTTTTGGGGTTTTATGACACAAGGGCCATATTTGGCCAAGCCGCGCCAAACACAAAACAGACAACTTCAAGAAAAGAAAGTCTTGGTTGGTTGGTTTAGGTTTTATGGCACATGATCCAGAAATGGCCAAACGCCAGATAAGATAATAAAATCATTGTAAAAGTAAAAACATTACAAAAAAATAGTGGGAAAGATTCCAGTGCAAAGTTTTTAGAGAATAAAATATTGGAAAGAGAGTTAAATAACGTGAGATTAAAATACAGAGTTGAAACATGTGGATCAACATGTAGATGTTACCGGCAACATGTAGATGAAACGTCGGCATTGTATAGAATACCTAGGCACTTTATAGAATGCCCGGCGTTTTTAGGCAAAGTATGAAATATGATAATTATTATATACTTTCCCTAGGCATTGTATATAATACCTAGGCATTCTATAGAATTACAAATGCTATTTAGGCGAAGTATGAAAAAAGGTCATGATAAGGCTATTATTTAAAAACCGTTCATTCCTCAAGAATACAAATGTTATTTTGAAAAAATAATGAAAGAGTGCCATTGAAAAACCTTTATTCAAAATACGAAAAGAAATTAAAGTCGTACAAAACAAAATTGATTCCTTTCTTATTAAAGAAAACATAATAAAATATGAACCTACTTGTTGCACCAAGAAAGGAAATAATTTTAGTTGAATTGCATTTAATTTTATTTCTTATAAAAAGTAAAACAGGGTCATTAAATGAACTTTACTAAAAATACACACATTAAAATACACACATTTGTTGAACAAATTTAAGTCAAATCGCGTATTTTGACACTCACGAACAAAGCGCAAAATGTAAATGGCGAATTCTGAGCCTGTACGGAGGACTAAAAGTCACGTGCCTTGCCACGTGATATTCGAAACGAATCGGAGATGTATTTCATGCATTGCCGGTTTGTCATTTGGCATTCTATAGAATGCCTAGGAAATGTGTGAAATATTAATCGTTTCATACATTGCCGGCCATTTTCGGCATTCTATAAAATGCCTAGATATTCTATAGAATGCCGGATTTAAAACTTTGCCGGTAACATAGATAATAAATTAGGATAAAAACATGATTTTAATGAATTGAACATTTAAAAGTGTTGAGATCGGTAATACGCAGATATAGAATGGATGAGAATGATATATATTTAATAAGAGTACGGAATAAAAAGGTACAAAAATATTATATAGAATTTAGAAATCAAATGCTATGCAAGAAGTTGCAAATGTTTCGATGGGGTTTCTTCCCAATTAAAAGCTCTTGAAGGAAGGGGTAGGTATTTAATTAGCGTCGCATTGGATCAGTACAACGGGCTATTGATGACGGTCTGGGGTGGATTTCGAAAGGAAAGAACCGAGGACAGTTCAACCACGGTCAGATGACGAGGTCAAGTCTAAACTGGCACCCCTCTTTCCAAACTTCCACACCACGCCAATGAGAGGACATTTGGGTCCACGACAGATTGAACGTGAACAAGCCTCCGCGTACACGACGGTCTTTGATCGGAGCAGGGAATAGAGAACCAGCGGAGACAATGGAGTCGAAGCACAACTTCGTTTCTTACTCTCCTAATTGCACCGGAGGGAAACTAATTCCGACTTTCATAACAGGCACGTTTTCGGAGAGTAATTCTGGCAAGGATCCAAACCTCTGTCTTATGGATATCACGTTCACTCGCTTTTGTGGCTGAAACACTCTTGGCGCATTTCACCTGTGCGACAATCAGATTCATGATTATTCAATTAGCAGGATGAGGTAGTTTGGTTGGAAGAGTAACGCACAACCAACCGAAGGGTTACGAGTCCAACCAAAGACCGCCGTGTGGAGTTGGGCTTGTGCGCGTTCAATCAATCGCGGTCTCAAATTGGTGCGTTGTGGAAGTTCGGAGATCAGGTGTGACCTCGTCATCTGACCGCCGTTCAAAATTACGAGGTGTTGTCCTCGGGTCTTTCTCTTCGGGTTAGATCACCAATAGACGGTTGTGTTAATCCAGTGCGACGCTAATTAAAATACCTACCCACCTCATAAAAAATGGGAAATTAGCATACACAAATGAAAATTTTTTGCATAGTGTATTTGGAATGGGCTGGACAGCTTATTTAATCAGGGGAGCAAAAATTTTATATAAAACCCCTCGGAATGGAGCATTACTCTACCACATAAATCAGAATCAAAAATATATGTGCCATCATAAAAGCATTTTCCGATTAAAAATCAATGCATCCTGTCGTGTAGTGGTTAGCACTTGTAAAATAATCAACTCCTTTTCTTGATATTCATTTATTGGTGGGGTCCAGTTTAAAAACAAATCGGCTTTACCTTGGGGATCCGGATACCTGAATATGGTGAGAGGCCGGGGCAGGCCGGATAAGGAGAGGAGACGACTCGCCGGGATTCTGTTGGACTTCTATCAGACTGTCTCGGCATGGACGCTGGCTCGCGTCCGGAGTTTTCGGTTTTGTCCCCCGAGTCTTATTCTTGCGACCTCACCGATTTGCAGTCCTTCGCACTCTCTACCTCTCCTCCTCTCTTCCGCTCTGGCAAGTCATTCAGGGGAACAGCACCCCCATTCGCCACCCCCTTTCGCCTCGACTCTCACCATCCAGCGGACATCCCCAAGTTCGGCTCATACATCGAAGATCATAACATAACATAAATATCCCCCTCCTACGAAGAAAAATTTCACAGAAATTTTTTTTTTCTTCACATCAATATAACAGTTTGAATGATCATGAAAGATATCCAGCCTTGAATTAAAAAAAGTCAATTTCTTATGTATTTAACTCGCTTAGGTTGCTCTGCCCAATTTCACATTAAATCACAAATCATATTTGTTACATAAAATAACTAAAATGCATTCAATTTTAATCTTCTGAATTACCTACTGGACGTATATTAAAACATTGGATACCACAGAATAACATTTATACGATATCATTTAAATATACAAGAATTGTACATATATACAAACATCAAATACCACCGAACTACATTAAAAATACAATATAATAGAAATGTACTCTATATTTTTAATCGCATGAATTGTTTGAAAAAAAACAAAAACAAAAAAAACGTCACAAATTCTATCTCTCTTAATCCCTAATCACAAATCCGCGCCTCCTGGGACGGAGATTATATTGTACACTCCTGGTATTCTGCTGGGCAGGCAGAGAACTTTGAGCGCTTTCTAAAGCAGTAAACTGACCGTTATCTCTTGGAGGGATCTTTTGATCTGGAAGAAACCACCCCTTTACCCCTGCTCGTCCTCTAAAAGTTTCTTCCCCCAACGAGAAGTTGTCAGGACAAACTGGCCCATCGGTTTCACTATCAGCAGGTTTAAACGAGGGTGATAAACCGATTTCATATTCGGGAAAACTTTTTCTTTCAACCATTTTTGTGAGTCTATCAACATGTACAGATTGATTCCTTCCTGGGCTGTCAACAGGGCATATCTGGAAATTCACGGGGGTTAACTTCTTTAAGACCCTGTACGGACCTTTATTTGGTTTAGATAATTTTTTTGATAATCCTTGTTTTATTGAAGGATCATATAGAAAAACAAAATCTCCCACTTGTATATCTTTGTTTACCGCTATTCTATTTCTATTCCTCTCCTGACTTTCAGCTGCGGCTAATAAATTCTTTCTTACTTTAGAAAATACAGTATTTAGACGACCCAATAGCGAGATAGTGTAATCTTCTGGTTCCGAATAGGATCGAGGAGGAGGATTCAACAGAAATTGATAGGGGAGCCTGAACTCACGCCCATAAGTCAGAAATGCTGGAGTTTCCATAGTGCTTGAGTGGACAGTAGTTCTGTAAGCCAAAAGAGCAAATTCTAGACATCTATCCCAGTCGTTATGATTCTCATTCACTACATGAGAAAGGGCATTTGCTAACGTTGAATGCCAACGTTCTAAGACACCATCGGACTGCGGGTGAAAAGCTGTAGTCGTATGTTTTTGAATACCCAACATTTCGTAAAGTTTAACTATAACCTCGCTAATAAAATTGGACCCTCTGTCGGACACTAAATGTTCTGGGCAACCAAATCGGGCTACAAACTGCAATAACACCCTTGATATGTCCTCACTTTTGATGGATCTCACTGGATATGCTTCGCCCCATCGTGTGAAGTAATCGGTCATAGTTACAATATATCTATTGCCATCCATTGAAATCGGAAAAGGTCCCAAAACATCTATTGCCACTCTCTGATAGGGGAATTCCGGAATTGGCATTCTTTGCAAAGGAGCCAGCTTTTTTGGCTTATGTGCTCGCTTCTGCAAACATTTTGTGCAAGATTGAATCCAATTCCGTACATCTGAGAATATTCCAGGCCAATAATAATTTCTTTTGATTCGGATTAACGTCTTTTGTAAACCCTGGTGACACGCCATTGGGGAATCATGCGATTGTCGAAGTATTTCTGGCACCATAATCGCAGGAACTACCAATTTTGCAACGTTCTCTCTATCCCAATTTCTCGGTACTTTATATTTGCATTTCAAAACTTCATTTTGCACAAAAAAACTCAAAAATTGAGGCTTAACTTCCCTGTTACTACGTAATAATTTTCTAATGCTTTGACATTTAGAATCCCTTTCTTGATGTTTTATAATATCGTCCTGTAAGCAACTTAACAAGGATACTTCAGTGCGCGTTTTATTCCTTCTTTCTCCCATCAGCAATTGGTGATCATGACCAATATTAGTATTATCGGGTGGGTAAGCAACTCCTCTTGACAAAAAATCTGCCACCTTGTTGCATTTTCCTGCTATGAATTTAATATCGAAGTCAAAATGCGAAAGAGCCATAATCCACCTAGCTATGCGGTTCATTGGATCACGCAGCTTCAGAACATGAGTTAACGCGGCGTGATCAGAGAAAATTTGAAATTTTCTTCCAATTAAGTAATGTTTGAAGTAACCAGTGGCAAAGACTATGGCCAAAACTTCACGCTCAGTGGTTGAATACCTGGTTTCAGCGTCTTTAAGTTTCCTGCTGGCATAAGCCACAGGCCTAGGAAAGCCTTTTTCATCCAATTGAGCCAAAACACATCCCAGCGCTTCTCTTGTGAAGCATCAGTATATAAATAAAAATCCTTACTCATATCTGGCAATGAAAGACATGGGAATTTAGTTAGGCTCGACTTTAAATCTTCAAATTCTCTTTGAGCTTCCGTACCCCAACAAAACTTTTCCTTTTCCCTTGTAAGCTTCGTTAAATTTAAAGAGCGCTGAGTAAAATCAGGGATGAATTTTCTGTAATAATTAATGCACCCCAAAAACCGGCGTACGTCCTTTCTACTCTGAGGTATCCTAGCATTTTCTATAGCTTCAACATTTTTTGGGTCAGGTTTAACCTCTCCTTTTTCAATTAAAAAACCTAAGTACCGTATCGCTTGCTTCAGGAACACACATTTTGAAGGTTTTAGTTTTAAGTTAAATATTCTCAAACGGTTGAAAACCAACTGAAGTTTGTTCCAGTGAGATTCAACATCTCTTGAGGATATTATAATATCATCAATATAGCAAGAAATATTCAAAGGCTGCAAACCGGATAATACGATCGACATTAATCTTTGGAAAGAAGGAGCACTGGTTGACAAACCAAAGGGTGTCCTGGTGAATTCGAAAAGGCCTCTGTGAGTAATGATAGCAGTTTTGTGAATGTCTTCAGGATGGATGGTTTGTTGAAAGAAACCGCTTGTTAAATCCAAGCTTGAAAAGTATTCAGCCCCAGCCAAAGAATCAATAGCTTCATTAATGTTGGGTATTGGGTATGAATCGGGTATAACTTTAGCATTTAACGCTCTAAAATCTGTCACAAATCTAAATTCTCCAGATGCTTTCCTTATCAGAAGAACGGGAGCAGCAAAAGGGGAGGATGATTCCTGCAAAATCCCCGCTTCCAATAGCACGTTTATTTGCTTATCCATTTCATCTCGGAGATTATATGGAACGCGATAGGCCTTTTTTCTAACTGGTACCTGGTCTGATAGATTGATCCTATGTGGAAGGGCACTACATCCTCCCAGATCCAATACCGATTTGGCAAAAACATCCTTATTTTCCCTCAAAAAATTAATTAATTTTTGCTTAATGCTGTCTTCAATGTGATCAAAATTAAAGTTTGCTTCCCACTCTAAATCAGCTTCATCACAAGCTCCCCAATTTGTATTGACCAAGTCTTCCTGCAAATAATTTATCTCTTCCACGGACGCATTTTGTAGGGGCTCAAGGTGTACCAACTTCAGTCCTTTATTTAACTTTAAACTTTGGTTAGAAGTGTTTAAAATCATGATCGGAATATTGGTTTTGCTATTATTCCAATGAATAGTACGACAAATGGCAATATTTTTAAGTTTTGCCGATTCGGCCAAAAACATTTCAGACACTATCTCTCCCCTTACATTAGCATGTACAACTTTCTGGCTAAAAGGAGGAATCGTTTCTTTTCTATTCAGATACGCGAAAGGTCTGGAAAAGGAATTACGAATTCTCATCCGATCATCTTGTTCAGCGGGTGTTAAGTTATGGACCGATGAGCAGTTATTCGAACTCCTCTTCGTTTCATTTATACATGGGTCAACCGACCATTTAATTAAAAAATTTTCACCACAAACTGTTTTAGTCTGAAAGTTTAGATTGCAATTTTGATTTAATAGGAAAGAATTTCCTAAAATTACCTGAAAATTCGGTGAAATATTCTCCTTGGTTATGAAAAATTCCTCTTTAAATTCGTGGCCTTCAATGTTTACAGTTAAATATGTTTTGTGCTTAATATTCAAATCGGAATCTCTAATTGTGCGCAAAGAAACGTTACAATTTTCCTCCAAATTCCAACCCTTCGGTATCGCACTCCTGTGAATTAGATTGAGAGATGCCCCCGAATCCAACAATGCTCTTACACTATTACCCCCTATAATGCATTGGATGATTGGCAGATCTGTTGCCCTTTCCTCCATCGCATAGTTTCTTTCCACCTGCACATTGGGTTCAATCGGATCAACTACAGGTATGTTGATCGGACCCTCTTTTAGTTTAAAGACCCCCTATAATTTCTTGTGTAAAAAGAATTTCCTTCACTAGTTTCTCCTCTTGGTTGTCTCTGATTTGGTCGCATGTTATTACTGTTTTGCTTCCAAGGTCTCTCTCTGCAAAATCGCGCTATGTGTCCCCTTCTTCCGCAATTAAAACATTCGATATCTGTCTGATTGTTCCGTCTTCCCAATTGAAACCCATGAGGGGCATGCTCGGTGTTCATGAATTCAATTCGCTCGGTTAACTTTTGAATTTGCTCTGCAAGTTTTGAGCAGGTGTCGGTCACAGATTTGTTTGCAAGCCTTAATTCATCTAATTCAGCGTCCCGCCTTACCACAGCAAACATTTGTGCCTGTTCCAAAATTTGATCATCCCCCTTACAATCCCTCCAAGCCCGCTCCTCGGCTAAAGCAAACTGCTTAATTTCCTCTATTGTGGAGGGATTCCTGGCAACAACGCCCCTCCTGATTTGAGGATATAAGTTTGACAATAGGACGGCTTTCAACATTTTTTTTCTATAGGCCTCCTCCATCTCATTTGAAAGTTCCCCAGAACAACAAGCTCTGTATGACAATGCAGAGGCCTTCGTGAAAAATTCGGCTACAGTCATGTCCGAGGGTTGACGAAATTCCAACAATTCTCGAACGGAACTGGAGGTATCGGTTTTTATTTCGAACCGCTCCAGCAATGCATCTTTTAACTCCTTAAACCCCCCGATGCTGTGACGGATGTCCCTAAAATACGACGCAGCTTCTCCCCCTAACTTGCACTTGCAGGCAAAGTACAACTCGTCCTGAGTCCAATTCGCAAATTTAGCTACCTCCTCGATCCTTTCGAAAAATTCTAGCACATCATATGATCCTCTTTGCCCCGTGAAAGTGGGTATTAACCCCAGACTCTCGGGGGAAAAACTGTAAGGGAAAAAGGTCCCCCTCGCGCCAACCTCCGATCGCAATTGCGGCAACCCCGTAGCGTTGGTTGCAATTCCCTCAGGCACACCATTTTGAGGACTTGTCATTTTTCCTTTTTTTTTATTATAAGATGCTCTTGCTTCTTTTAAACAAACAATTTATAAATAGCCTAATAACATTCACTTGTATAACATAGATACCCTTTATCATCTCACATAAGAATACCACTTCAACAAATTTATAATACCAATCATAAGCAAGCATGCATAATAAAAGCAATCTAAAAGGGAGCAAAGCTTCCGAATAATACACACATAAATCACAAGCTAATTTAGGGAAGCAATATTAATGCTACACAAGAAATACACATATCAATTAATAAACTAATTCACGCAAGTAATATAAATACACAAAAAAAGGCTGGACACCCACTTAATCTGATCATTCGGCATTTAAATCCTTATTAAATTAATAAAATCTCTGAGATCGCAAGTTATGTCCATGAAGACTTAAGACTTTCACTCAGCAAAAGCCGATCCTGGTCACGGCCCCATTTGTCGTGTAGTGGTTAGCACTTGTAAAATAATCAACTCCTTTTCTTGATATTCATTTATTGGTGGGGTCCAGTTTAAAAACAAATCGGCTTTACCTTGGGGATCCGGATACCTGAATATGGTGAGAGGCCGGGGCAGGCCGGATAAGGAGAGGAGACGACTCGCCGGGATTCTGTTGGACTTCTATCAGACTGTCTCGGCATGGACGCTGGCTCGCGTCCGGAGTTTTCGGTTTTGTCCCCCGAGTCTTATTCTTGCGACCTCACCGATTTGCAGTCCTTCGCACTCTCTACCTCTCCTCCTCTCTTCCGCTCTGGCAAGTCATTCAGGGGAACAGCACCCCCATTCGCCACCCCCTTTCGCCTCGACTCTCACCATCCAGCGGACATCCCCAAGTTCGGCTCATACATCGAAGATCATAACATAACAATCCTAAGTGGAGTGTTTTAATCAAAGAATAAAACATTTTAAATTTATATTATTCAATTATATTCGTAAATGAAACTTTTATATTATAATAAATATAAATATACTATACAGGGTGAGTCTAAATTGTTTTTACAAAATCAGAGGGATGATAATATCCATCCAGACGAGCCATAATTAGCATGGAACATAGGGTCGCATTCCTCTCAGAGGCAGAAAAGAGTCCAATTAGAATTTCAGCATGAACTTACAACAGTGTTGGGAAAGCGAATGAACAAAAGTTGCACAATCTGATTGATTGATAAGCTCACAGCAAGTGCTCAAAGTGGCGTGTCGTTGCACTGTTCACACCGGCGAAGGAATGACTGGCTCTCGAAGATTCCTGGTGTTGCGTTCATTTTGTCTGAACTGATTCTCGCTACGAGATCTTCAGCCACAGGCGTCTGGTACACTAAAGATTCCCCAGAAGAAAAGGTCCAGTGGGTTGAGGTCCGGTGAGGCCAAGCCACAGGTCCGCTACATCCGATCCATCTTGCTTAGGAGATATGCTACGTAGCATTCTGCCTCTCAGAGTGGAATGAGACCCTATGTTCCATGCTAATTATGGCTCTTCTGGATGGGTACTATCACCCCTCTTATTTTGTAAAAACAATTTAGACTCACCCTGTATATTGTAGTAAATAACGGGTAATAATATTTAATAGCAAATACTAAGATTTATTTTTGATGAGGATTAATGCGACGAATGAGCCTGTTTCATTGCAACCAATTTTGATATGTCGAGTTTATCTTCATTAATTTCAAGCGTAAGTCAGATCCAAGTTGCAATCGTGTCCTGTATTTTAATAGCGTGGCTGAAAATCCAGTTTCGCAAAGATATTTGGTGAAAGGCATTAAAAATTTTATCGCTTTGTCGGAAATATATACTTATATTGATCTCTTCTTAACCAAAAATACTACTAGTTTCAATATTTACCCATGCATTTTTTTATATTTTTTTCTTTTATTCAAATGTTCCCAAACATAGGAAAAATACTAAAAAAATTGATAAATACTAAAATAATATTGATAATACAAAAAATTATCCCATACTTCACGATGTATCAAATTTGATACATTAATTTAAATGCTAAAAAATGTAAATAATTGAAATTAATGAATTAAAAAATATTTAATAAAAAATACTTCAACACTGTTAAAACTATTTTTTCGAAAATAAATACTGATTTGATGAATATTACTATTTCTTAAAAAATGGTTAGTCTAAAACTCAGTCACAGTACAATGTTCAGTAAATGGCTCAGTTACAAAAAAATGCCCGGAATAATTGGAGGGAAATTGTTGGATTTAGCAATTGTGGGAAAGCTCCTACTGTAGTTAGTAGGAAACACAAGTTCATTTAAAAAATTATCAATAGATAGCGGAAAGATGAAAAAAATACTATGTATCAGATATGATGCATGTAAGGGTTTGAACATTCATTTAAACCTCTTGTGCAAAAATTGTACCACCAAAAATAATGCAATGCACCATTAGTGGTAGGTGTACCATAGTTTGAGAAACCCTGTGCTAGCGTGTACTGACGGAAGGTGCTGAATCCTCCACGTGGATTTGACGAGATATCTCGTCATGAAAACTGCCCATTGAAAACTGCCATTATTGATCTCGACATAATAGAAAAAAAGGCAACATTTTGATGCCGAAATATCTCGTCATTAGCAAAATTAATCTCATCTAGATGGACGAGATCTCGTCAAAACCACTTCGAGGATTAAGCCCCTTCGGTGCAGAGTAGAAAGATGTTGGTGTTGCGACTCCCTGTTTACCAGGGGCCCCATGGGAAAAGAATAGATCACTAGGGCACCTCGAGTTCGAGATGACAGTATCTCTCGTATTCTAATGTCCATGAGTACTATATGCCACTTCTAAGAGTACAAAGAGTCTATATACAATTTCTAAGAGTACAGAGAATGTATCCCACGTCTAAGAATGCTAAGAATCTATATGCCACGTCTAAGAATGCTAAGAGCCTATAAACCATTTCTAAAAGTAGACACATCTAAGTGTCTATATGCCGTGTCTAAAAATGCTAAGAGTCTATATACCATTTCCAAAGGTAGACACTTCTAAGTGTCTATATGCACGTCTAAGTGTCTATATGCCGCGACTAAGAGTTTATATGCCATGTCTAAGAGTTTATATGCCACGTCTAAGTGTCTATATGCCGTATCTAAGAATACTAAGAGTCTATATACAATTTCCAAGAGTACAGAACCTGTATCCCACGTCTAAGAATGCTAAGAGAATCAATATACCATTTCTAAACGTTGTCTATATCCCACATCTAAGTGTCTATGTGCACGTCTAAGATTTTATATGCCACGTCTGAGAATGCTTAGTATATATGCCGCGTCTAAGAATATATATGCCGTGTTTAAGAATTCTAAGAGTATATGCACCTTCTAAGAATAGAGTCTACATGCCAAGTCTAAGCATCTATAAGCCGCGACTAAGGGTCTATATGCCGCATCTAAGAGTAGTAAGTCTAAGTCTATATGCCGTGTCTAAGAGCCTATATGGCGCGTTTCAAAGTACCAAGAGTCTATTTTCCGATAATATGACATTGGTATGATCATGAGAAATTAATGCGATCATCGAAAGTGATTAAAAAACCCAAATCCCTTCGATCGATTCCCAAGGCCACGTGACCTGAGATCCCACGTCACCCCACACGCTCCGTCTACTTCATTAATTGGTCAAATCGTCCGCTGCCACGTGTAGAGGGAGTGGCCAAGGGGACGGACTTTTATTTTTTCACGGCCATCTCCAACGACCCTTTTCCAATCAAGCCAAAAGTTCCCCAATTCATAATGCGAAACTTTTTCGGATCGGGTCATCGCTCACTCCGCTTCGCTTGACCGATGGTCACTCGTTGGCATTCAGGGAACGAGGAGCGAACGCTACCTGGCAAAAGGTTCTTTTTGTTTCATTTATGAGGCCGCGGTAGCCCGGTTGGAAGAGAGGCGGTTTAGCAATCGGAGTGATGCTAAACTCGATGCAATCAGTGCTCCTGGAGGCTGATGCACGTTCAATTCGACGTGATCTCAAATGTCCTCACTCTGGTGTATTGTGGAAATATGAAGAGTTCGATGCCATCTCAGGTGTTGACAGACCGTCATCTGACCGTGGCTCAAAATTACGTGGTGTTCTCGGTTCTTTCCATTCGGTACGATCGCCAATAGACCGTTGAGTTGCTCCAGTGCGACGTTAATTACACACCTACCTAAAATGTATATCACTTGGTTTCAGCCATTGCATTTTCGTTTTAATGTTGGTCTCGTTAGTTTGAAGTCTATTAAAATCACTTTCTGTTGTAATGTCTTATCCTCTTTCGGTTGGTAGGTATTTTAATTAACGTCGCACTGGAGCAACACAACGGGCTATTGGTGGCGGTACGAGATCAAACCGAATTGAAAGATCTGAGAACACCACGTAATTTTGAACAGGTGACGAGGACACCTGAGCTGGAACTCCACTCTCCAAACTTCCAAGCCAACGTGAAGGCATTTGAGGCCACGACAGATTGAACATACACCCACCCCTTTGTTGGTTTGGGGGTTTTATGGAACCAGACCAGTGGTTTTTAACCTAACCTAACCGACACCCCCTTGAATCTAAAAATAAGTTCTCGCACCCCCTCGAAAAACGTGTTTCTATTTCTTTATTTGGGAAATTTAACTATAAGTAATTTAATTATTAAATATAATGTAAACTATAGCAAGATAATTTATTTATTGATAAATCGAAAAATGTGTTTTTATTTCATCATTTAGAAAATTTAACTATTAAATATAATTCAAACTGTAGCAAGATAATTTATTTATTGAAAAATAAACGCATACATTTACATATATACATACGAAACAATATTTCAATTTTAATGGTTGCTTTGTTTATTCGTAATAATACTTTTAAAACGAGACTCCTTTTTTGAAAGAGCCAAGCTTAAGGCCCCGTTCACATGAGGCGTTTTCCATTGCGCGTTTTACGTCTAAACAAAACGCGGGTAGCCAAAGTACATAGAGTTAGTTCTACTGAAGTGTTCACATGCAGAAATCGCGAGAATCCATGCGCTAGATAGCTTCGGCGCTTCAACATCTCCGGTCGTTCTCGCGATTAGAAGGCGTTTCGAGAAGCATAGGTTTCTTCTGCAGCGTTCACATGACACGCGTTTTGACGAGCGTTAGGGCTTTTTTATTTCCCTAATCCAAGTTTCTATCTTCGCGATCGTTAAAGATAGAGTGAAAATTTCAACGGATTTGAAATCTGCGGAAAATTTTACACCAGATCGATACCTGAAATGTGATTTTCTTTAAATAAATAATTTTTCAACTGTAATTTTACTATTTTCGCGATACGGATTTGACGAATATATTCATTATGAACACAAAAGGGAGTATTCATCTCGTTTTTATAGAAAAGATATAACTTCATTGGAGTATTTTGTCTTAATCCACTGCTTTATGCTTATGGCCATTAAAATAGGATGATAAAATTTAATCGCATTCGATTTATTGAAGACATTTTCTCTGCTTTCACACAAAACTTGTAAAAAGGTGACAGTTTATAACTAAAGGGGATAGTGGGTAATTTTATTTCTGAGAATAACGTATACCGACAACTGTCCGTTCTAGTTTTCATGTGCGGCAAACGTCTTTAAAATAAAGCTTAAATAAAATATTCAACTTAAAAGAGCTAAACTTTAGTTATTTTTTTTATTTTTCCTCAACGGGTGAAGTGCGTAAGAAAAGTTTCAATTTTCATTCGTTTTTCACATTGTTACATTGAATTCGATATTCACTTTTGTAAATGAACTTAATTTACTGTGAGCTTATTTTTCATAGAATTTATATTTTAATCTTTCAGTTAGTGTTATTACTACTCTAATCAAAATTTTTATATTATATATACGTGTAGACGCAAATTCTATTAGCAATCTCCTGGTTTTCGATATATACTGTTTTTTGGGTTTTCTTTGAGATTTTTTTAGTTTTAACAAAATTTTCTCGTTTCATCGTGGGGTTTAATCAAATTTTAGTTGAAATATTTCCCAGTCATTATTCCATTCGTGGTTCCATTTGTGCTACAAAACCCCTGAAAGAGGGTAGGTTGGAGGGTTAGTATTCATTTCGGATAGTTAGAACTCAGAGAAAATTGTGTTTAAAAATTAAAAAAATAATTATTGTTATATATGTGTTATTTGTGCTGATACATTAAAATGTTTAGAGATAGGTTTTAAAGAAGTATAGAGATTTATTTGAAGAAAAATTAAATAAAAATTAGCTATAGATCGTGGGAAACACGATAAAACCTGCAAAAATAGCATAAAAAAAGAAAGGTTATCACCAGTGCCGGATTTTGTTTGCGTGTCATGTTTTGATAGTACTTCGTAGACAATGCCATATAAACAGAAATTCCATTTCCAATTTCCTGGTCCTAGAAATAAAGTTTTGGGGGGATATATTTTTACTTTACATTGTCAATTTTAAAATTTTAAGGAAATCGTTTGGTCATTTTCCAGTTAGTTTCGTTTCTAATCAAAGTTTTACAGAAATATTCCAATTTTTCATACGCAATTTCGCTTTTACGATAAAACGCATTAGAAATGACTCATCTGCTAGCTTCTTGAGCCCAAAAAATCCGTGATCACCCCTTAACACAAAACAAATCCTACTATTTTTATTGGTGGGTGAATCATGGACACTGGAGAGTGAAGGTTATAGGGTTTCTTCCTCTAGTCTTGACAGTAAAAAACGAATACTTTAAGATTTTAGAGTTAATGAAAATGTGTAATAATGCCACAATTTGAACTACATAAAGCACTGCTTCTCTGTGATCCGCTGGCTCTTACCGGTTCCTAGGTCCAAAATATCCCGTCATTCGAAAAATTTTGAAAAACGTACGAAAAGCTAACGTTCAAAAATTTACAACCGAGGTTGATGGCATTGGCATCGTATACTATACGTTACGAAAGATTTACCTGTTTAGGTTGTCACTTCTGGTCAGCAAGTCGATTATATTGCATTTATTTATGTATAAAGGTTCAAAAACACTTTATTCACAGGCAATTAGGGAACGGATGTTTTACAAATCGAAGGAATATCAAATTTTTACGTCGTTTTGAATATTTGTAAGATTATTTTAGGCATCTTATTGCTCATTATACATTTGTAAGTTAACCAAAAATCCAGGTTCTTGTGAATACAGAAAAATCAATTTTAGGTTGGGAAAGAAATATTTTTATCCTACTTTTAATGGCTGTAAAATTAAAATAGTTGATAAGGGGCAACAAAATATCTTATTAAATTGACATTCCCTTTAAAAACAAGGCAATACTTCCGCTTACGCTTAGTATAACAGGAATATCTGAAAAAAGATTAGTTGCGACTATTGACAAAAAAAATAATTTTTTCAAAGAAAAGCATGATTTTGGTATCGATTTAACGTAAAATTTTACGCTGATTTGAATTCCTTTGAAATTTTGACTCCATCTTTAACCATTCAAAAGATAGAAACTTGGATTAAGGGAATAAAAAAACAATTTAATGCATAACGGAAACTGACCTTGAAAAGCGCCCAAGTGCTGTTCACATGGTAACGCTCGAAAATTCTTATCAAACGCGCGTTGCAAAAAGTCCATGTGAACGGGGCCTAAGTCATCACTTGCATTGAAGCGATTTCCGGCTTTTGTTTTTATGTGCAAAAGGGATGAAAATCCCATTTCACACAGGTGGGTGGTGGAAAATGTTAAAAGTGTCTGCAATGCTGCTTTTACCAGCTGTGGATACGGTTCTGACTGTGTACACCCCGGAATTGTTACAAGTCCATTTCTTAAAATTCCATTCGAATACGTGCATTGGCTCGTATTTCAATAAGATCGTCTTTTATTCAATCGCTATCGTCCATGGAAACTTCGCTCGCCCCCCCCCCAGTGGTGCAAACACCCCACGTTAAAAACCACTGATTTATGACGCTGGATCGGATACCTGTCACAAGACAACGTCAATTCCAAATGTGGTGAAAGATAACAAAAGATAGGTAGGTATTTCAATTAACGCCACACTGCAGCAACGCAACGGGCTATTGGCAACGGTCCGGGATCAAACCCTAAGGGGAAGATCCGAGGACAACACCACGTCATTTTGAACCGCTGTCAGATGACGGGGACACTTGAGCTGGCACCCCACTCTCCAAACTTCCACACCACGCCAACGTGGGGACATGCGAGACCACGACAGATTTCACGTGCACCAGCCCCCTTTGCGTATGACGTCTATGGCTGGAGAGGGATTTGTGGAACAGATTGAGTTGGTTGGTTTGGGGGTTTTATGGCGCAA
The DNA here is from genome assembly GCA_933210815.1 of Meta bourneti. Lineage (NCBI taxonomy): Eukaryota > Metazoa > Arthropoda > Arachnida > Araneae > Tetragnathidae > Meta > Meta bourneti. Next base: position 113,583,024 of record OW119924.1, on the reverse strand, counting down.
GGGCCATATTTGGCCATGCTGCACCAGACACAAGACAGACAATATCAAGTAATAGAAACACAATGAAAGTTTTACTGACACCGAAGAGAGAAATACACCCAGGGAGGAATGCACATGAAAGGACACCGCCTACAACTCGAAGGTTGCTAGTACAGTGGGCAAATCAACTGAGCCACGAAAGCGATAAAGAATGAGAGGTAGAGATAGAGGCATAGAATAAGAGAGAGGTAAAGAATGAGAGAAAGAGGTAAAGAATGTGAGACAGAGAGATAAAGAGTGAGAGACAGAGAGGTAGAGATAGAGGCAAAGAATAAGTGAGAGAGGTAAAGAATGAGAGATAGAGGCAAAGAATGACAGAGGTAAAGAATGAAAGACAGAGAGGTAAAGAATGAAAGACAGAGAGATAAAGAATGAGACAGAGGTAGAGATAGAGAGGCAAAGAATAAGTGAGAGAGGTAAAGAGAGATAAAGAGGAGGAATACCTATTGAGCCACGAATATTCTCGGAAGGGCGTGCGTAGTGGAATGATATTGTGGAAAACTTAATCAATGATAAAATGCCCAGAATTAGTTAAAAACTAAATAAAAAAAAATTCAAAAAGGATCTAAGAAGTTAAGTTTAAAAAAATTTAGATGCCGGTTCTGTGTTAATTAAGTAAAAAACCTCACCGGTCACGTGCTTGGTTGGTCACCCTCCCAAGTACCGACCGCGACCAAGGGTGCTTAACTTTCGGCTATAGCTTAGCTGAAGCGGCTAGCTAGTTAAACGGTGCTATTAGAGTTAAAAGGATGCAGGATTGGATGTTAGGGCTTCATGGTGCAAGGTCCAAAAGCGGACAAGCTGTGCCAAACACAAGACAGAATATAATCCAATCTATATATATATAATAGGGTGTATGTGTGTGTATATTTTCTATACAAATCTACACCGTTTGACCAATCCACACCAAATTTGGTACACTTATACTTTTGAACACTGCGGTCAGCATAGGCTAACTCTTAACCCCCGTTCTATTGGCCCTAGGGGGCTAAAAACTATTAGAAATAACATTGAGCATAGATTGATTGCTTTAGGCAGCGATGGTTGCTTTACCAGTGTTGATCGAAAAACAATTTTTTCCGAAACAAATTAAATTACAGTATTTATGTTTGAACTGACTTTTTAGTTCTTCCCATGATGTTAATAAATTATAGATATTTTATTGATGAAGGGAAAGAAAATTTTAAAATATTTATGTTTGCAAGGAAATTGAAGGAAAGGTTTTCAGGAGTTCAAGGATGATTTTCAAGGAAAGTTGGTGTATATTTCGACCAACTTTCCTTAAATAATTTATTGAATACGTAATGATTTGTAGAATTCTGTTTCACAAGGCTTTTTAGGTAAGTCGTGTAACTTATTTTAAAATGTCCGGAATAGATACATGTGAATCCTCCGTTGAAAGCAGTGATTTTTTCTTAAAAATTCTGAACATTCCAGCACCCACTCGATTCTTAGCTGGTCGTATTTAAAGGAAGCTAACTCGGTAAGTCTTCGAATTTGAGTTTTAATTCGCTCTTTTAGTTGATTGTATAAGTGTTTCCTACTTTATTCGACAGTGATAGTGTACATTTCGGATTTATATTTCTAAACGGATGTAAGTACTTCATAATTTTGAATTTGTTTTTTCGTTAATTTTAGCTTTTTATTGTATTCTATAATAGATTTCATTGATCAGTGAGAGTGTGCCTTTTGCTTAATTTATGAAATACCTTTTTGTATTCTTTTACAGATTTCTTTGCTGTAGCAATGCCTCCAAGGAAGCGGAAGGCGATCGGCCAAGTACATTCAACGGCTAAGATGATGAAAGATAAGCGTAATAAAGAAACTTCCGAGGAGAGGAATAGAAGACTTGCGATTGCGAGAGAGAGAGCTACTACATTTAGAGCAACAGAGATGGCACAGCAGCGTAAGGTCCGACTACAGGATAAGAGAGATAGAGTGAAACGATCACGGACTGCGCACCATTTTAGCTTAGCATTGGAAGGATTCCACTACGATTCACACAAAGACTACTCGCTGCATGCAAGTGTTACCATCGGGAAAATGGAAATGGTTTGTAGTTACTGTCAAGCCAAAAAGTTTAAATCAGAGTCTACCTGGTTTTTGCTTCAAAAATGGAAAAATTAATCTCTGCCAACTGGAACCACCTCCACAAGAACTTTTGACTTACACATCAGGAGATACGTCAGAGTCGAAGCATTGTCTTAGTAACATCAGAAAATACAACTTATGTTTCCAAATGACATCATTCGGCGCCACATCAGTTGTTGGATAGCCCGGATTTCCGTCGACATTCAAGGTGCAAGGGCAGATTTACCATAGAGCGGGATCGTTGCTTCCGCTGCCAGATCAACCACCAAAATTTCTACAATATATTTTATTCAAAACGAACAAATGGAAACTGATCAGAGGTGCGCCTACATCTCGGGAACAAGACGTCAGATTGTGTTAAACTTACAGAGAATTTTTCATGAGCACAATAATCTTATTAAAACGTTTGAAACAGCATTGGAACGTATGCCAACAGATGAATATAAAGTAGTCATAAGAGCAGACCGAAGACCAGTAGGCGAACACGAGCGGCGCTTTAACTTTCCTCAAGCAGATGAAGTCGTGGTGGTTATATCAGGCGATGAGTTCCATCAACGGGATATCGTTATTCAACGACGAGGTGAATCATTGCAGCGCATTTCGGAAACACATCGATCTTATGATGCTCTGCAGTACCCAGTGATGACGGGAACGTTGAAAACCTCGGTGCCTTGGTCATACTACTAGCTACATTTACAGTAGTCCCAGACACATGCACGAATAAACACAAGATGCTATGACGTACGTGAGGACGTACGGGAGACCAGACTTATTTATCACCTTCACCTGCAATCCGACTTGGACGGAGATCAAGGAGGTTCTTACCAATGGTCAATTACCCAGTGAGCGCCACGACTTGTTTGCGAGAGTATTTAAACAGAAGCAGTTTAAACTGCACTTTGCGCATTTTTCGTTTTTTAGAATTCTGCATTTTTTTTGTCGGAATTTCGTTTCTGTTTGTCTTTATGTCTTAATATTTTGCATATTTCAATATATTCAGGAATTAAATTTATATATTTGCGTCCGAAGTATATTGTAGAAGCTATGAAAAAGTAAAAACGTATTTTCCGTACAACTTAAATGATAGCATTTTTCTGTGAAAGAAAAGTGATTATTCTAATTCAGTTTTCAGGCAACATTTAACCATTTCAACACGAGCAACGCCGGGTAATTCAGCAAGTAAAAGTATAAAATATTTAAAAATGAATAGTCCAAGAAAAAGCTAAAAGATAGAGTTAAAACATAGAATGTGTAGATGAGAATAAAAATATAGAGTTCGATGATAAAAACGGACCATTGATTGCAGCACAACTGATGATTCAATTTACATCTGCATCAAATTTAATGGTTGGAAATTTAAAAGAATTTGATCAAATAGATTGACGAGTCATTTTGAATTTACAAGAAGAATTAGATGAGATGTAAAAAACCGATTGAACGTAAAAAAGCAAAAAGGTTTGGGTGGGGATTTTCCCCAATCAAATCAAAAGTTTAAAAGCGTACTTTAAGAAATTTACGATGATTAAAAGTAGGACATGTGATTTGAACATGTATGATGAACATGTATGATGTATGATGACATGTATGATGAACAGTAAAATCTAAGGAGCATGAAGAACGAAAAAAGGGATTTCCACTCAACAAAAGATGACGATAGTGTAAATCGAGTGTGGCCAATGCGGGTCAATTTGACATCTGACCCTCGCACTGGGGCAGATGGCTATGAATGAATAAATGGTTTAATTGAATAAATGGTTTAATTGAATGCAATTTAGTGTTGATTCCAAGACAATGAGCTGAAAAATTCTTTTGTGATGTCAAACGAACGGCCTGTTGCAGTGAAACAGACTGCTTTCGCAGCACTGTCAGCAAGCCTTTGACTCATGACCCAACAGAAAAGAATATCAAAACCATTGCTTTTTAATGTAAGGTGGTAAATATATCTGACATGACAGGATGGTACATTGCTCCAGCTGTTGTAAAACACTCATGCTGTCAGTATGTATACAGAATGTACGGTGGGTGTTAGAGCTTTTTTGATGATGCGCGTGATAAATTGCCAAAGCTTCAGCGGTTTTTACGGAGCAGGATGTATGTAGACCAGTGATTCAACCTTTTTTGTCACGGTACACTATTAATAATTTAAAAATTTGGCGCCACACTAACAATAAGATGAATTTAAAAGAATTTTACTTGGTTAATTGATCGATGTACCTAAAATATATTTTGTAAAAATAGCATACGATCATAATTTTTTTCAATGATATATATATATATAAAATGAAATTCCATTACAAAGTAAACAAAATGTTTATTTAACGATAAATTACATTTAATGCCAAATTTGAGCTTGGTGTTTTGTGATAACTTCATTTATATTTGGGCGTAAAAATGATAATGGTACTCTCATTTCGTGATCCAGATTTAAAAGTCTGTATCTTTTCGTTTTTATGTTGGTCAAAGCCGAAAATCCGAATTCGCACAAATAAGATATGGAAAATTATAATAACACACTTGAGGCTTTTTGAGATAGTGTGGGATAATCGTATCGAAGATTAATCCAGAACGAATTAATTGATTCTTCTGAATGCTTTGAAATTAAATCTCGGTTATTACACACCGTTCTTCCTCTTCTTTCAAAGTTAATTCATACACCGACGTGTCGTTTATCACAAAGGTTACATTTATTGGTTTTTTAGTACAGCTGTAGTCTACGCCATACCGCGATTGTTTTGGCGCGCTTTTTACGTCGCCAAGGAAATCTTCCAAAATTGAATATATACATATGGATTAAATATATAAATCTTGATAAAAACAACATTTTGACTAGTAAAACACTGCAAATCTGGATTAAATATACAAAAAATATTTTTTAACGGAAATCACATCTTGACTACTGCAACATTGCAAAACTGCATTAAATATACACAAATATACCAAACAAATTTTAACGGAAATTTGGATTAAATATAGAAATCTTGATTAAATATAAAACATTTAGACTAGTAAAAAATTACACATACAAAACATCTAGACTAGACACTTGACCGTGTTGGAAATAACTAGAACAATCTAGAAAAAAGAAAGATCTGGACACTTCTAGACGCTGGAAAGGTTGCTATAAAAACAAGAGAAAACTTCAAGATAAAAATGGGTTACCATCAGCCGGCATTAGTCTCTTAAAAGTGCGCCAAAAACGCGCCAAGAGTCGTTACCACACCGCATGGCTCAGACTACAGCTGTACCGTTTTTTTATTTTTTAATTAGAAATTAATTTAATTAACTATCTCGTTTGTGATATTATAGATTTATTAGCCGAATATATAAGGCGGCGGCAACATAATGGGACGGAAATCCAGCGGATGTTCCTGGCATTTGTTGCCGAAAACGTTAAAATTTACAACCCCGAAAAGGGGAGACCAAAGGAGCCTGATTAAATTGGAGTGTAATTTTTCTTTACTTTTTGTTGTTTATTTGTGCATTAATCATTTTCACTTCCGCGGATACAACAAATCGAATCGCCAAGATGGTCACCATACTGGCTTTGGACGCCATCTTGATTTGGCGACAAACATGCCCCGGATTCGACATCTTTACCGGTTGTTGAACAATTTGTTTGAACGTTTGGAAGGTTAATTTTAGTGTCGTGTCTGACGTCGATGCTTCTTTGGAACCATCTCGCTTTGGTGATGGTTCTTAGTGTGGTGGATTGGAGATTTTCGAGGGCGTTTATGTTAGTGTTATTTGCAGATCCCCAAATTTGGCTTGTGTATGTGATTACTGGTCTGAGATTAGCATAGGTAAACGAGTATCTCGTTTTCTAGTCATTGTAGAATTCCGAGCAATTAGTTGGAAGAGTTTACATTTTACTTCCCGGAATTTGTGAGATATGTACAGGGTGATTTTACGGTCATGGGACAAACTTCAGGGGGTGATAGAACACAACGAAACAAACACTTTTCCCCATAGAATGTAAGGTCGCAAGTGCAGTGGTTGGCCGCTAGAGAGCGCAGACAAACGTTTGTATAAAAGCGTTACATCAGCGATGCGAGGCCTGCATCAGGTGTGGTGGTCGACATTTTGAACAGCTTCTGTAATTGTGCATTTGCGTTGTACTTACCGACTGATGTTTGTACTTGTCGTTTCATTTCCATGTGAAAAGTTTATCATGTTTTGTCATTTCTTTCTTACCCGTTGTTCCTTGTACTTATCTTTAATTGATGCAAATCTAATTGTATTATTTGGTTTTGTCAAGCAGTTATTGATGTTTATTTGACATTAAAGCGTTGTTTCATGCCTCTTTCCAACTTGCGTCGGACCGTGTGTTTGTGCCGAAATGGAAAGCGCCCTCTAGCGCCCCTACATTCTAGGGTGAAAAGTGTTTGTTGCGTTGTGTTCTATCACCCCCTGAAGTGTGTCGTATTAGTTTAGACTCACCCAATAGACATTGTATGGGCTTTTATACAAGCGTTTGACTGCGCTCTCTAGCGGCCAACCGCTGCACTTGCGACCCTACATTCTATGGGGAAAAGTGTTTGTTTCGCTGTGTTCTATCACCCCCTGAAGTTTGTCTCATGACCGTAGAATCCCCCTGTATAATGTGTTGTTTCCAAGTGAGTCGTTTATCAATAATAACTTCCTGGGCCCACCGATCTCAGTGCAATTTATTTTTAAGCCCTGCGTCCACGAGCGAGAAAACGTGCGCGAGTGTCAAGCGAGATACAATCTTGCACGTGTACACAGCCTTGCGAGAAGTGCGCAAATCACGCAGCAATGCTTGCACGAGCCATAAAATTGTCCGTGTAAACAAAGTGCGATTTTTCTCGCCGAGTTCCAGTCAGTTGGAAATGTCGCTCAAACGGCTTCTACATCTAGTTTCAATGAATCGATCGTGTGGGGCAAAGATGAAATTCTAAATTGGCTGGAATTCTGAGTGCCAGCCTGAATTATATAATCCAGGTTTATAGGAATATAGGGATCGGACTTGCAAAGAGACAGCGTAGAATAAATTCCGTATAAGGAAAATGGTGTTTCTCTACAAATTTTCTGTTACCTACTTTCATTTTGCATGTATTATAATAGTATATAGATATTCATTAGTGAGTTTCTGGGCAAAATGAAGTCTACTAAAACTAATACAATGTTATTCTTAAAAATTTCAATCAGATTATCAATTACATCATGCATATTCCTCAACTATCAATAGTTAAATTAATTGCAATTTCATGTAGTAATTCTGGTTCATGGGTATAAATATGTATCCTCCGTTACAATAAGAATGTAAGATACATAGTTTTGTGCAATCAGAGTAATCGTTACTTTTAAAGTAGATTAATACTTGTAAGCAAGAGCTATGGTTGCATGTGCTTGTTAAATTAACTTCTAGGATAATGGTAAAGACAAAAAATAAAAGTTTTATTTAAGGTATGTGACTACCCTTCGAAGCATTGTTTTAAATACATAAAAACATTTATGCTTCAGTAAAATTTTAATTAAAATGGGATATAAAACTATGAATTTAAATGCAATTTCAATAAAATTTTCATAAACTTCCAAAATATAGGCAATTTTTAGCAAACTTTTAGTGAAAATTTACATTTACGCCATACCTTCAATAGCAAATTCAAATGAATATATTTCAATAATTTTTATACAGTATATAACTAACATATCTATCTGTGTTATGAACCAAAAGATTTGAAGTATGTAGTTCTAAAAGTTATTGAAATATTCCGAACTTTGTACAAAAACTCATTTTTTTTTCATTTTTTAATCTCATTTTTTCAAAAGAATAGTCATTAAAGTAAATAAAAAATAGAGAGAGAGGTTAGATATTGGTTCATAACATAGCTACAAATGAATAAAACATTGTGGCAAAATTTCATTTCAAAATCTTATAAACATTTCGAGATATGATATCTATCGTAAACAAAAAAATAACAAAACGCAGTTTCTCAGAAACGCATTTAAAGAAAGTAAAGAAAGTTACCAGAGATGCAAATAAAATAAAAAAATAGAGGAAACGTAACTCTATTTAAAAAAGGATTTGGACATTTACAATGTTTGAGAGTGAGAAAATAGTTGTTCAAACTAATTGTTTACATTTTTACGGCTCTTTAAATGTCGACTTCCGGTATTCGAAATTTCACTTCCGGTTTATTATTTATACTATATCTTTGCTTCTAGTTATCGTAAAAACAAAAACAAAGCATTTTTGGAATCCTAAATGTGTGGCCTATAAAATGAACAAATAAAAAAAACGCTCACCGAAACGAGGATTTTTGGGTAGTCACATACCTTAACAAGTTAAAACAAGTCTAATTTTACAAGTATTAATTGCCGCAGCCTTTTATTTGTGAGAATCCATGCTTTGGCAATGTACTCACCGATAACAAATTTCTCGCACCGCCGTCCGTGGACACAGCTATGCGAGACTTCCGCGCGAGAAAAGTTGCAGCATTATTTGCACGTCGTGGACACGATCAAGCAAGCGACTCGCGCAATTTTTCTCGCTCGTGGACACGGTTTAGTTTCGCTTTGGGAGGGATTCTTTGCGTGGATATGCTGCATTGATGCACGTCGGTCTTTGGTTAGATTCGACATTCCAACCTATCCTCTTTTGGATCTTGCGCCGTAAAACCCAAATCATCCAACCAAGCAACCCGACGTGTCCGCTTCCTAGAGAAGCACAGGAAAGACGCAATACATAAAACATCGTTGTTAAGAGGATCCATTTCGGAGAATCTCCGCTGGAATTGAAAATTTCTCCAGCGCATGAGACACACAATAAAAAGGATCGAGTGTTTCGAAAGAGTAAAATGCGACCATCATCATAAAACGGTTTCAGTGTCCACCCTAGCTTCCAAAGTTTAAGGAAATGGATTCAAATTGTCCCGGAAGATTTTTCTCGTCCGGAAGTAACGTTTTTCTTCAGGTTTGACCCCAAAGAACGACCCCGATTTCGCCCGGTTGGAGGTATTTTAAGGGGACCCTTAAAATGACCAAAATATCGAAAAAAATTGTATTGCTTTATTTTAACTATACAACCCTTCTGAATATGTGTGCAAAATTTCATAACCCTAGCAACATTATTTTAGGAGTTATTGAAGTTTTTTTCTCTTGGATGTAAAAAAACGAAACCAAAAATTAAAACTTTAAATGGCTTTTTCTCAGCTTTCTGTTTTTGACGACTATGAAGTATTCAAATTGCTAAGACTTTTTTAAAATTTAATTTAGAGGTTTGAAACTTTTCATAGTTGCTCATAATAGTATATTTGGCAATTCTGTGCATGGGGTAAGAATTTGGATGAAAAGTTTTTTTTTTAATTCATAAACTAAAATATTCTTGTTTTTTAGTTTTTCCACAGTATTTTTTAGAAAAGTAAATGATGAGAATACATGCAAACCCATGCACAGAATTGTGTAAAATACATCAATGAACAGAAGAGTGTAAAAAAAAATTAAAAAGATGATATTTTAAAATGTTGATTTTTTCAAAAAAATTAAATTTCTGAATTATTGCTTTTGTAAAATTAAATTTTTTCGCCTGAAATATTCATTTTATGTGCATTTCAATATAGTATACTAAAAAATTGTGTTACACATATGAAAACAAAAAAAATTGTTCAAAGGGTCCCCTTAATCGACGTCGCACCGGAGCGACGCGACGGGCTATGGGCGTCGGTCCGGGATCATACCGAAAGCGGACGTTGTGGTTTTATGGCGCAAGGACCATATTCGACATATGGCCCTTCGTATTGCCAGAAGCAATATATACGATATCAAGTAATACACACGCAAGGAACGTTTTCACTGACACAGAAGAGACACCCAGGCGGAATCGAACCTACAACTCGAAACCAAAAGGGAGGACAACACCTCATTTTGAACCACGGTCAGATGATACCTGAGCTCATTCCCCGTCCACGCCAACGTTAAGAGGCCACGACCGATTTAACGTACACGACGATCTTTTGTTGGCCCAGTTGGAAGAGCGACGGATTAGAGGGCGACGAGTTCGAGACTCGGTTCAACCGAAGACCGTCGTGTATGCGGAGGCTGGTGCACGTTCGTGGCCTCTAATGTCCTCCCATTGGCGTGGAAGTTTGGAGAGTGGGGTGCCAGCTCAGGTTTTGTCCTCGTCGTCTTACTCTGGTTCAAAATGACGATGCGCCACCCTCAATTATTAGGATTAGATTATTTACATTCCCTTTGGGATTGATCGACAATAGCCCGTTGCGTTGCTCCAGAGCGTCGTTAATTCAACTACCTACCTCCTCTATATGAATAATGTAGGTAGGTAGTTGAATTAACGTCGCACTGGAGCAACACAACGGGCTATTGTTGATCAATCCAAAGGGAATGTAAATAATCTAATCCTAATAATTGAGGGTGGTCCAAAATTACATGGTGGTGTCCTCGGATCTTTCCCGTCGGGTTTGATCCCGGACTGTCTCCATAGCCCGTTGTGTTGCTCCAGTTGGACGCTACCTACAGATTAAAATCGGAGCTTTTCGAAAGATGGGAACTCTTTAACTCTCGAATGGTTTCGTCATAAATGATGACGATATTAGGATCGGCGGGCTTGATACCGGACCGTCGCCAATAGCCCGTTATATTGCGCCAAGTGCGGCATTAATTAACTACCTACTACATAATTTATCATGAAGGAGCTGAATCAAGCAGGTATAGAAAGTTTAAACGATTGCTTATTGTGAATATTCAACAATTAATTCACAAGTTGTATTATTAGAGGGGAGCTCGATATATCATATTGAAGGATGTGATTGATTGAAGGATGTGATTGATTGAATGATGTGATTGATTGAATGATGTGATTGTATCGTAGATTCGCAACCCTCCGATTGCTAGTCCGCAACTCTCCCGACCGGGCTACCACGACAGTCATTAGTAGGAAACTGATTCGATCTTGATAACGTCATCGTCGGAAAACGGTGATTTCTTCATCATTCGGAATTCAAACGGCATTCTTGTGCCGAGATATCTCGTCATTAGCGAAATCGTCCACATCTTGAAAGAGATATCTCGTCCAAACCTCTTGCAGGATCAAAAGCGCAGTTTCAATTTTCATAAAATTGTATCCCTATCGATCAATGCGGGCGCCCGCGTTTATTTAAAACCGAGTCTTCCTCCCCGAGCTCTTTGAGGGGTGCAGCTGGAGGGTCTTGAATGGGCCATCTGCACCCCACCACAGGGGTGAACAGCTGTCGTCTGCAACGTGGGAACGGTCGCCCAGCCATTAATTACAGGGGCTTGTTTGCACAGGGTCCGAAAATTATTTCGGGCTGGATCTATCATTTATATGGTAGATTGACAGCTTCATCTCGTATAAAAAGAGTTAAGGTGTATGTATATATATATACACTAGAATCACGAAAATTGATCAAAATATCGATCTATTTTCTAATAATTCGAAATATTGTCTATCCCCTAGCTTTCAAACCGTTGTGTTGCTCTAGTTCGAGGCTATAATTACCTTTACCGACACCTATTTATGGACCTAGTACTTATTTTCCAAACAGTTACGATAATAAATTATAAGATCCAGGATTTGGTTGACGTAAAAACGACCTAAAATATTTTTATATACTTTCGATTTACAAAGTAACTACATTTTCTAATTGTTCCAAGATAAAATGTTTTTTCGCTTATTTCTGTTATAACGAATACGATATAATGACCAATTAAACAGGTTTCAATCTTTCAAAGGTGTGTTCCTTTTCCTTGTATATCCATTTCTCGACAATGTTTTGCGTTTGATGTAAGCTCGGCCAAATATAGCGCCATATGAGCCAAGATGGCTCCATGTCTACGATATATCAGGTTGGCAACTAAGTTCCCGCCGGTTTTTTTTTTAATTTTAGTATTCCGCATGTCATTAAATGCTTTTGGCATAATGTTTTAAATCATTCGAAAGAGGATGTTTTGTTCTACCGGAATCTATGTTTTTTTGTTCGAGTTAATTTATGTTAATTTTCAGATCATTCAAATGGTTGAGAAAAATTAGCATTTTCGACACCTCCTTCTTTTTGCTTTTAATCAAGGTTCTAAGGCCGCAAAAGCTGCTCGCGACATCTGTACTGTGTATGGAGAGGGTGCCATAGCAGAAAGAACCTCTCGTGATTGGTATGCCAAGCTCAAAAATGGAAATTTTGACCTCAAAGACGCACCTCGTTCTGGCCGTCCAGTTGAGTTCGATGAAGAGCGATTAAACCAACTTTTGCACGAAAATTCCCGTCAAACGACAAGTGCAGAGAAAATGGAATGCTCCCACACTGCTATAGAGAAGCATCTTCACTCGATGGGAAAGGTTCAGAAGTGTGGAGCATGGGTTCCGCATGCTTTAAATGACAACAACAAAAATCAACGAGCCACAATCTGCGCTGGTTTGCTTGCTCGTCACCGCTCAACTCATGGACGCAAGCAACGATTTCTTTACCGAATCGTTACTGGCGACGAAAAATGGTGCCTGTACATTAATATGAAGCAGCGCAAGGAATGGCTTAGCCCCGGTAAACAAGCGACACCGCGCGTGAAACAAGATCTTCATCCGCGTAAAACGATGTTGTGCGTATGGTGGGACTGGGATGGGATTATCCATTACGAATTGCTTGAACGGAACCAAACGGTCAACGCGGAACTCTATGTTCAACAGATGGAACGACTCAAAACGGCGGGAACTTAGTTGCCAACCCAATAGCTAAGATATTTTTCTAGTTTAGAGCTACCCTAGGCGCTAGCACTAGGACTTCTATTGTTTGGCAACCGAATATTAAATGTTTCAGATGTCTACGATTTTTCTACTTATGGCCTTTTAAACTTCGAATCTGATCAACCAAGCGAACTACAACATTTTCCCTTGTGCAATTCACCCTCGTCGTGGTTGCCTCGACGAGATATCTCGTCATCAAAAACCACAAGATTTTGATGGAAGCAATATCTCGTCACTATCTAAAACCACAAGATTTTGATGGAAGCAATATCTCGTCACTATCAAAACCCACAAGATTTTGATGGACGAAATATCTCGTTGTTAGCAAAAACCACAAGATTTTGATGGACGAAATATTTCGTCACTATCCAAAACCACAAGATTTTGAAGGACGAAATATCTCGTTATTAGTAAAAGTTTTCAGACTTTGGTGGACAAGAGATCTCGTAGAAACTATTTGTTGGGTGAAGATGATTTCGGGGTAACTTTAACGCTAAAGTTTTTCAGTTCCCTGTTGTATGTAGTATGTTATCGTGAAAGACCGAAATTAGAGAATGTCCATATTCTCCGGTGAATGTCGACGCATACCAAATAGGTCGGTGAAAGATTGAATATTTGGTTCTATTCTTATACATTCGGACCATCGCCGGTGTATGTCGACAAGCACAGATAAGCTCTGGTGGGAGTCGAAACGAGAAGGCGGAGAGGCCACAGCCAGAGAGGCCGCCTTCACTTTAAGTTGTCGAAATAAATAAGATTGTGTAACGTTAATCACATAATTTACGTGTAAGTTTATTGCTATTATTTTCCCATTTAGAAGGCACTGTTCGTTTTAGGTTCAACAGTTTATTTACATGTGCTGTTTATTTACTTAAGCTTTCTCCTATTATGACATATATCATGTTTTAATAATACAGTATGATTTTAAAAGTCGCATTTTCGTCTTAACGTAACAAAAATATTTTAATTCACCATTCGCCATCAGTGTATGCTGAACGTCGACATTTGCCGGTGTGAGAAATAATGATATTTTGAAAATATTTCGGACATACACCAAAAGCGACTGTGAATGCTGACGTTCACCGGAGAATGTCGACATTTGCCCTATTTCGGTCTTTCACAATAACATATACACTAGAAATCACGAAAACTGACCACAATATCACTTTCTAGAGTCAAATGTTGCCTCGTGGTTCAAAATTACGTGTTGTTCTCGGATCTTTCCCTTCGGGTTTTGATCCCGGACCGTCGCCAATAGCCCGTTATGTTGTACTTCAGTGCGACATTAATTAAAATATCTACCTAAACTTTAAACTCAATAACCAAGAACTGTTTGTGCAATACGATGCTTTCTTCAAACAGTGATAACTCGACAATGAATTCATGCATTAGTTATTTTTGCATCATTATAATCTATGTAATACAATCAGTTAAGACATGAATTTTTAGTTCACTTTCAAATGTAATCCTGAAAAAGTCTCGATTTTTTTTTTTAGACTTTCTCGGGGAAAACAATTGTAAAAAATAACTTATTCCCCTACCAACTTGATGGAGGGTGGTCGAAACATGAAGAATGATATTAGGAATAATTTCTAAGAGGAATTGTCTTTCTGGACACATTAGAATTTGAGATATCTCTGTTCGAAAAACATGCTAATTAGATAATTATATCTAAATTAGATCACTGATAATCAGATTAATCTGAATTTTCATTGGTTTATACCTAAACTCATTTCAGTTAATCTGATCATTGATAATCAGATTAACTGAAATGTTTAGGTATAAACCAATGTCCTATTGTAAAAAAAAAATTGGATTTTTAAAGTCAAAATTAAAAAAAAATCTAGTGTATGCCTTAAACCTTAAGAGTTAAAGATTTGTTTAACATAAGTAAAAACCTGAGAATAAGCTAAAACAGAAAAACTGAGTTATCTGATTATTATAAGCACTCTGAGGCACATCTTTGGGTGTGTACGGACTTCACGGTTCCGATGACCGCGGTGATCCTTTCTATTAGCATTGTGCGAAGACAGGGGTCGCGCTTCGGGAATAGCCAAGCTATCTTTCTGCCTACGTCACAGTATTTCATCCCCCTTTCACGACATTGAAGGGAAAGGTCTGAGAACACCACCACGTAATTTTGAGCCACGGTCAGATGACGAGGTCACACTCGAGCTTGCAAACCACTCTCTAAAGTCCCACACCACGGCAACGTGAGGACATTTGAGACCACGGCGGATTTGCACCAGCCCCCTTCGTGCACCAGCCCCCTTTGGAAACGTAGGTCTTTGGTTGGATTCGAACTAGGTCTTTGGTTGGATGGCCCTTGTTGCTCTTGTTGCTCAACGCATGACCCTTGTTGCTAGCGCATGTTTGGCCATCGCCAAACAGGGCCCTTGCTGCTAGCTCAGTGGGTGGCCCTTGTTGCTCAACGCATGACCCTTGTTGCTAGCACATGTTTGGCCATCGCCAAACATGGCCCTTGCTGCTAGCTCAGTGGGTGGCCCTTGTTGCTCAACGCATGACCCTTGTTGCTAGCACATGTTTGGTCGTCGCCAAACATGGCCGAGTTGCTAGCGCAAGTGGGCATACCCACTGAACCACGAAGCATTTGGTTGGTTGGTTGTTTTGAGGTTTTATGACGCGAGTTCGAATCCAGCCAAACACCGTCGTATGCAAAGGGGGCTGGTGCACGTTAAACCCGTCTTGGCCTCAAATGTCCTCCCGTTGGCGTGGTGTAGAAGTTTGGAGAGTGGGGTACCAGCTCAGGTGTTGCCTCGTCATCTGACCGTGGTTGAAAATTACGTGGTGTTTCCCTTTGGGATTGATCCCGGACCGTCACCAATAGCCCGTTGTGTTGCTCCAGTGTGACGTTAATTGAAATACCTTTCTATTTTCTTGTTTCTAAAACTTATATTCCTTGTGTGGCCCACACGTGTATAATTTACGTTTTGTATAGTTTAAAATTCAGTAAAAAACCTGGTTTTTTTTATCAGGACCTCAAATTTAATAAGCTCCGTTTGACATTCTAATTACGCTTAACTTCGAAAAAAGCCGCGCGCGCGCGATTCCTAGCTTCATTCATTCGAAGCTCCCATCATTCGAACAAAGCTTCAGAATGAAAACTGACTGCATGGCACATTTGGAAGGATAGCTAGGTGGGTAGTTAATTAACGTCGCACTGGAGCTACCCGACGGGCTATTGGCGACGGTCCAAAGGGGAAGATCGATGACAAGTAATTTCGAAGGAAGGTCAGATGACGAGGTCACACCTGAGCTGGCACCCCAATCTCCAAACTTCCACACCAAGATTTGAGGCCACAACAGATTCCACATGCATCATCACCCTTTTTCACAAGACGCTCTTTGGCTGGATTCGAACTCGCAACCGGAGGGTTGCGAGTTCGAATTACTCTTCCAACCGCGTTCGGACTCACCGCGTTCGGATTCGAACCGCGGTTCGGAACAAAAACTGATTCATCTGGGTTCATATGCATTCCATTGTTAAGTTGACACAGATTTTTACCTACCCAAAGAATCACATTGAATTGAAGAATTGGAAAGCATAAAGCTAGATTTCATACACAGGAATACACATAGATTACAGGATCTTTGTGGTTAAAATACTTCGAAAATAGCTGACGTTTTTGCACAGTATGGAAACACGTTTGGACAAGACTTCAAAAATTCAATCGGCACAATTTTAGAACTGGTCAGTATCAACAATAATAGAGAACGTGTTTAACTAATAATGGAGATTGCCTTGTTGAAAATAGTTTTTTTCCTTCTATTCCCGTTTTATAAAATATACATTTCTTATATAAAATACATGTATATTTCTTGTTCTTTAGTTCAAAATTCATTCTAAAAACTTGTCTTTTGACAGGAAGGGTGTCGAATCTGTTAAAAATATAAGTTCGATCCGATATTCGAATTGCCTTTTTAACTTTGGACCGAAATAAAATCAGCACTAATTTCAAGGCGTTATTCGAAGAAAGGTTCGGAATGAAAATGATTCAACTAGAACAGGATCCATTTGAACATAGATATCGATACAATTTTAGAACTAGTTTAGGACAAAAACAGTAGAACGTGTGTATGAGCTAATGCATTGTTTTGATATTGTTTATTGTCTTTTCGTGTTTTGTAGTATATACGTATATTTGTCGTGTTGAACAGATGTGTAGTTTTTGTTTTATAGTTTAAGGTATCTGCCTGCCTTTAAAACATGAATTTTTTTCAAAATATCGAAGTTTCAATTTTGGTGCAGTATTGTAGTCTGAACTTTTTTCTTTCAAAATCTGTTAACATTTTGTTTCTAAGTCATTTAGAACTGGAGTTATGGCTGTTTTTATATTACTACACAGCTGGAGTTCTTCATGTACAGTTAGTTTTCCATTTTACCCAAAATTGATGGTTACATGTTCTTGATTTACGCAAATTAGCATAACTCAAAAAGTTAAAGTTCAAATGCTTTGAAATTATGTAGGCATGTTGCACAAATATATATACAGGGAATAGACTAAGCCATGATTCAATATTAATTATTTTCTGATTTAGTCTTTTAATTCATGACTTGCACAAAAGTTTAGGGAACTTTTCAAAATGTTGTCATCGAGTTCCCATCACGTCAGAGATATATGTGTGATCACCGTGATAATAGTCTATTCCCTGAAGAAGTTCATTATCAAATTTACAAAACAGAGATATAATGATTACTTTTGGAGTTATATCATTCTGCGGCCTATTTTACTGTGATTTTTACCTTATTTTTCTATCTAAGCAATGAACGAATTATCAGACGCTTATATTTGATATGCTGTTTCTAGTTTTATGTTGTGTTTAATCATAAAATTTAAGTTAGAAATAAAAATTGAAGTCATTTCAAAAAATGACCCCCGAACGCAGGCAGATAGACACCTTAAATGCAATAAAAAACAATCTGTCTTGACAGGATATTAAATCTGTCAAAAATTTAATTAGTTGCATTAGACATTCTGGCTATTTTTAACTGTGAACCAGAATAAAAGTCAGCACAGTAACTAAAAGAACTGAATCACCTGGAATCAGGAAAATCGGGTACCCATTGGAACGGAAACATCGATACAATTTTAGAACTAGCTAACGAAAATAATAGAGAACGTGTGGAATTAATTAAATATTAGTTAAATCACATTGCTCTTTGAAAATAGTGGTTTTTTCGTTCTCTTTTCTTGTTATGTAAAATATGGATTGCATAAATGTATATTTTTTGTTGTATAGTAAAAAAATCTTTCGACAGAGAGGATCACAAATCTATCATATTCAAAAGTTCCATTTGACATTCGAACTATATTTTTGACTTCGAACCTAAATAAAATCAACAGCAACCAAAAGAACATTCGAACAAAGGTTCGGAATAGAACTGACTCACCTGGATCCATCGGAACACAAACAAAGCGCATCCAACTGTCCCGGCAAAAGATTCGAAAAATCCAATTCTGTGTTCTACGATTCGATCTGCACAGCAGAGAATGTGCGCACGGAGTTCGTTGACGGGATGATATCGTCTGCGCCGAAACGGCCGGCGCGCTCTGAAGTGAAGCGAAGGGCGGGAGGGAGGGGGAGAAAGCCGGTTTTCGAGTTCTTTTTCTCTTCTGCGTGGAGGGGTGGAAAAGACTGTTCTATTCGTTTTTCGGCGAGGAGTTCACACGAGGCTTTCGAGCGGGAGGTTTTGAATAAAAACTGTTCAAAAAGAAACCGTTTTTTGTACAATAACAGTGGGAACGTTTGTTGTTAGTTTAATTAACGTCGCACTGGAGTAATGCAACGGGCCATTGGCGACGGTAAGGACAGGTTCTGCCGATTTAGATCAAGTGGTTTTTATTGAAAAAATCGGTATGGCTTTCAAAAGAAGACGCTTTGGTCGCAACGCTATTGGCGTGCTTTTTGAAGCGAGTTGTTTATTAGGTAGGTATTTCAATTAACGTCACACTGGAGCAACACAACGGGCTATTGGTGACGGTCCGATTGGTTTGGGGGTTTTATGGGCCATATTTGGCCATGCTGCGCCAGACACAAGACATACAATATCAAGTAATAGACAGACACGATGAAAGTTTTACTGGCACAGAAAAGAGATGCACCCAGGGAGGAATTCACCTGACAGGAATCGAACCTGACAACTCGAAGGTTGCTAGCGCAGTGGGCATGCCCGTCTGTCCTGGGTGGCGACGGTCTGGAATCAATACCAAAGGGAAACAACCGAGGAAGAGTAATTCTGAACAACGGTCAGATGACGAAGTCACACCTAAGTTGGCACCCCACTCTCCAAACTGCGAACGTGAGGGGATTTCAGGCCACGACAGATTTAACGCTCTTTGTGGACGACGCTCTTCGGTTGGATTCGAACTCGCAACCCTCCCATTGCTAATCCGTTACTCTTTTAACCGGACCTAAGTTTTTCTCTTATTTGCCAGTAATCATTCAACTTATACGAATTTCTATAACATTTCAGAAAAAGTAAATATCTTTTCGTTTCCATTGTTCCTAGTAGTAGTAAGAGGGGGGTAGTTAATTAACGTCGCACTGGAGCAACGCAACGGGCTATCGGCGGCGGTTCGGGATCAAACCCGGAGAGAGAGATCCGAGGACAACACCTCATTTTGAATCAGTCAGATGACGCGGTCGCATCTGAGCCGGCACCTCACTCTCTAAACTCCCACAGCACGCCAACGTGAAGACATTCGAGACCACATCAGATTTAACATGCACCAGCCCCCTGTACACGACGGTCTTTGATTGGACCTGGTTTCGAACTCTCAACCCTCTGGTATCTAATCCCTATTTCCGCGATTTGAATCCTTCATTAATTTTTGTAAAAAAATTGTCTTTTTATTTTGCCATGCCTAAGTAACTATAGCTTTTAATCGAGTAACATTCACAATCGTATAATAAAACGCATTAACAGATTTAAAAACGATTGAAAGATTTGAAAGCAGATGTCAAGGGTTATTCAGATCATTATATCTCCTCTTCACGGCGATCCTTATATCGCGCTTATATCTCCTATTCCCTTCTCCTAAATTCACGGCGCTCGTGCACGTTAAATCTGTCGTAGCCTCAAACGCCCTCACGTTGGATGGTGTGGGAGTGTGGAAAGTGGAGTGCCACCTCGGATGTTGACCTCGTCATCTGACTGGTTAGAAACGACGTCGTGTTGGTCCTTTCCCTTTGGGATTGATCCCGGAACGTCACCAATAGCCCGTTGTGTTGCTCCAGTGTGATTCATTAAGATACCTATTTACCAAAATAAATCAAAGACTGTTCATGAAAAAAATATAGATGTTGATGCCGAACTTGGTCCGAAATAAAATTTGTGTATTAAAAATGTAAAAAGTGAATAAGTAAAGTTTAATTCGGTTAAAATATAGTACAGGGTGTCCTCGACTTACGACCTAGTTCCGTTCCAACTAACAGGTCGTATAAGTCGGATTTATATTTTTCAACACTATTTTCATTCAATAAAAATTATAAAAATTGTACATAAAACACAAAAATTCAATCTATGTACGTATAATTATTGCACATAATGTGAAAAATACATAATATGTACTCTTGCATCTTTCTGACTCTACCAATGTAATTACCTTTCTTCATTTACTATTTTTATTTATTTATTTTTTGTGGCCGTAAGTGACATACGTCGCAAGCCGAGAAGGTGTAATTAGAACCATATAAACTAATTAATCAGTTAATATTCACAATTTTAATTACCTGATCATCCACATAAACAAATTATTATCTTGGACATATTTTTAATTGCAAATAAAATTACATTATCTAAAACGCGAATTTACCTCTACATAATTTTAAAAATAATTATTCATTAACCCTATTGCTTGTCAAGAAAATATCTGACCCGAAAAACGGTAAAAAAAAATTATTATCTTGGATATATATTTTTAATTGCAAATAAAATTACATTATCTAAAACGCGAATTTACCTCTACATAATTTTAAAAATAATTATTCATTAACCCTATTGCTTGTCAAGAAAATATTTGACCCGAAAAACTGTAAAATCTTCATTCAATCTTTCGGAATTTGATCGTCAAAATGTTTTGATGGTCGGTTTTTTTGATATACGACTGAAGATCATTTTGAGGGTTAATATTTGCCTTTGAGGGATTCTTTTCATATCTCACATGTTTTCTTACTTTCATGCCAGGAGCAAATAGAATATGCGCAATTTCATCAAAACATATTCATGTATTTTTCTATACATGCAGGGCCGCGTTCGAATCCAACCAAAGACCATAGTGTACGAAGGGGATGGTAAGCGTTAAATCCGTCGTGTCCTCAGATGTCTTGGCTTGGTGTGGAAGTTTGGAGAGTGGGGTGCCACCGCACCTATGGCCTCGTCATCTGACCGGGATTCAAAATTACGTGGTGTTGTCCTCGAATCTTTCCTTTCCGGATTGTTCCCCTTCGTCTATAGCTCGTTGTGTTGCTCTAGTACGACGTTAATTGAAATACCTACCTACCTTTTTATTCGTATTTTTTTCGGTTTTGAAATCATGTGGTGCATATTTCATTTGGGGCTTCTTCATTGAATATACATTATATGGACTAAAGTATTTGGACACTGCAGAAAATCAGGTGGTTTTTCCCGGTTAGGACTCGGCCCATTGCTTTATGTACCATGAACGCAGACGCGTACCTCGACGTTCTGGATAATTGCCTACACTATGGCAATACTACGGCGATGGTGGTTGTTTCTTCCAACGGGATCGAGCTCCATGTCATGCTGCAAAACGTGTGCTGGACTGGTTTCCAGAAAAGGGGGTGAATTGGCTTGACTGGCCTGCTCAGAGCCCCGATCTCCATCCGATCGAGCACTTGGGGGACGAATTGGAGCGACGGGTACGACACCGCCACCGCCCATCTTCACAACAATGTCTTCTCACAGGCTTGCAAGAGGCATGGCGAGCTATTCCTGCCCAGACTTACAGAGAACTTGTGGAAAGTATGCTTCGACGTGTTGCAGCTGTAATGTAAGCAAAAGGAGGGCCTACCCGTTACTAAAAAAAGCACTTTTTCCGAAAAACATGCAGTGTCCAAATGCTTTTGTTCATGTAGTGTATATGAATAACACGTTGCATAGTGTGGCATTATTGAAATCTAGGTGGACAAAATTAAACTATCACATATTATAAAAAATACATCGTATTCAATAGTAGCATAATGTCCCTCTAGTAATACCAAAACGTGGTTATTTTACAAAACAACCTCGCCTGACAGGATAGGTAGTTATTTAATTAACGTCGTATTATATAGAGCAACACAACGGGTTATTGAAGACGGTCCGGGATCAATCCCAAAGCCAAAGATCTGAGGACAACACCACGTAATTTGGAACCACGGTCAGATGATGTGGCAGAGCTGGTACACCACTCTCCAAACTTCCACATCACGCCAACGTGATTCGCCTAATAGGAAGTCTTGTTTTGTGAGTTGGCTGTAAAAACCATCCCGATGAATTCATATTACTACTTCGAGTTGAATTGAAAAGAAGCGATTCTATATTTTCCTCAGAGCTCTCGAAGAGAATAGAAGAGAAGAGGTAGAATCATGTTGTTCAGTTTATCAAGATATGTTTGCGTATTATTATTTTCTCATGTATTGTTTCATTAATTTGTTCGATTTGATTTGAAAACGAAAAACATTTTTGAGAATCGCTATTCCCTAGAGAGAGTAGGGATATATGGCATTGAATAATCTATTAGCGTCCCAACACCTCCAAATGATTAGTGATCACCGTAGACAAGTTGGCAGAGTGCCGGATTAGCAGCCGGAGGGGGTCCGAGTTCTATACTCAATCCAGCCCAATGCCGTCGTATACGCGGTGGCTGGTGCGAGTTAAATCGGATGTGATTTCAAATATCCTCCGGTTGGTGGGGTGTGGAAGTTTTTTTCGCCAAAAGCCCGTTGTGTTGCTGCTGAAGAGGCCTCAAGCCTAGTTCAAAACTAGTTCACGCATCAAAACTAGTGTTTATGTGGCATACTCTCCAAGCAACACACACCAAAACTAGTCATCTAGGTAATATTCTCTAAATCTTAACTTTCAGTAACATGCATTGAAACTAGTCTCTTGGGAAACTAGTCTCTTAAAAACATCTCCACAGATTGATATCCTGGTGATATACCTAAGCGATGTTACACACTAGAAAATATGCGAGCGCCCGATATCCGAGCTCTCTTTCGTTACGCCTGTGACGTATAATCGAGTTGACCTCGAGTACAGCTATCTCGAATTTTGTTCGAGTCTAAGAAGTCAAGTCTTTTCAATTGAACTGAATCATCGGAAAAGAGTCGATTCGAGTGCTTCTGTGTTGAATATGCAAAAAATCGATCCTAACGGAGATAAAATAAAAGCAACGGATGAATAAAAGATGAAATCGGAATCAATCCCCTCCCCCCTGATGACGTACGGACAAGTGGGAGGGGCGGAGCAGGGGATGGGCGGGGTTTTGCTTACGAGGAAAAGATCCTCCAATTTATTAATTCCAGAGAAAAACAAGTTTCTTTTTCAATTGGAGAGATCGGCTCGTCTTTTTGGTTTCGAGCCCAAAGAAGGTTTGCATTGATGGTGAATGTGGTTCAAAATTACGTGTGTTGTTCTCGCATCTTTCCCTTTGGGATTGATCCCGGACTGTCAACAATAGCCCGTTGTGTCGCTCCAGTTTGAAGTTAATTAAAATATCTAACTACCTTAGAAGATGAACGGTGAAATATTGGTACAGCCTGGATATAAGGACTTTGGTAAAGATGTCGAATCCGAGGCATGTTCGTCGCCAAGCAACTTTTGTCGCCAAATCAAGATGGCGGCCATCTTGTCGATTGGTTATAACCGGAAGTGAAAATGAGGAATGCACAAATAAACAATAAAAAGTAAAGAAAAATTAAACTTACGGTTCGCGCTGTGTGGCAACAACACTTGGCGCGTTTTTTGGCGCACTTTTAAGCGACTAATGCCGGCTGATGGTAACCCATTTTTATCTCGGAGTTTTCTCTTGTTTTTATGGCAACCTTGCCAGCGTCTAGAAGTGTCCAGATTCTTCTTTTTTCTAGATTGTTCTATTTATTTCCAACATCGTCATGTGCCTAGTCTAGATGTTTTGTATGTGCAATTTATTACTAGTCTAAATGTTTTATATTTAATCCACATTTCCGTTAAAAAACTTTTTGGTATATTTGTGTATATTTGATCCAGTTTTGCAATGTTTCACTAGTCCAAGATGTGATTTCCGTTAAACAATATTTTTGTATTGTATATTTTTGTGTATTTTGTATTCTATTTTGATGATGACGAGATCAAGATCTTGATCTCGTCATCATCAGAAAATCGGTCATATCTGGATGGACGAGATATCTCGTCGAAACCGCTTTCAGGGTTAAATGTTGGCATGAACGGCCTGTTCAAAAAATTACTCAAACAGTACGTTAAGCTCTTTGTTTTATTTATTAATTATATTATATTTATTTTATTCGTTATATTATATTTATTTTATTTATTATATTATATTTATTGTATTCGTTATATTATATTTATTTTATTTATTATATAGTATTTATTTTATTTATGTTATTTATTTTATTATATTTATTTTATTTATTTTATTATATTTTTTTTATTGTGTTATATTTATTTTATTCATTATATTACACTTATTTACTTATCTAAAACTCATACATGAATTGTTTAATCCAGATTTGCAGTGTTTTACTAGTCAAAATGTTGTTTTATCAAGATTTATATATTTAATCCATATGTATATATTCAATTTTGGAAGATTTCTTGGCAACATAAAAAGCGTGCCAAAAGAACGCGCCAAAAAATCGCGTTTGCGGCGTAGACTACTAAAAAACCGGTAAAAATTTACTGTACGGTCACCCTTGGCGACTTTTTCAAAATCTCGCCAAAATGGCGACTTCTTGCACGAGCGAGATCTAAAGAAAACAGCGTAGTGAAAAATGGGTAAAGATGTAGAATCCGAGACATGTTTGTCGCCAAGCAATTTTTGTCGGCAAATCAAGATGGCGTCCAAAACCAGGATGTTCTTTAAAAAAACCGCGGACTTTCCTACGCGAACAACCTTTTGTATAGGACAATAATAAATGCACAAATAAGCAATAAGTTAAAAAAATTAAAATAACGGCCTAATTAATCCTGTGGATGTTCTTAAAAAAACGCGGACTTTCGTACGCGAACAACCTTTTGTATAGGGCAATAATAAATGAGGAATACACAAATAAGCAATAATAAGTAAAAATAAATAAAACTTACGGTCTAATTAATCCTGTGGATGTTCTTAAAAAAAACCGCGGACTTTCCTACGCGAACAACCTTTTGAATAGGGCAATAATAAATCAATCACCTTCAAGCTCTCCGGTTTTGCTAATACAATATTCCGTTGCGACCCGGTGATATATTCCGTTGCGACCCGGTTAAGCGGTAACCAATTACAATCCTTCTAAAAAGCTGACATCAACTAACACAAAAAGAATTCAAATTTTAAAACGGTAACCAATCATAGAACGCAAAACATCGATATTTTGTTTAAAAAAATGCGTTCGTTAAAAAAAAAGCGCTCTTTCCTTCCGAAAAAACCACGTCATCTGATCGTGGTTCAAAATTACGTGGTGTTGTCTTCGGATCTTTCCCTCTGGGATTGATCCCGGACCGTCACCAATAGCCCGTTGTGTTGCTCCAGTGTGACGTTAGTAGTATACCGGCCCGTATATGCGGCGGAAGTGACGTCATACCACGTGACCAGAAGTGGGCGGGGCCACGTGACGTCACAGTGTGACGTCATCCAAAAGCGGAAGTGACGTATTGTTTATTTACATTTGGAATTTTTTTGTCATCGTGCAGGCGTTGAGTTGTTTCAAGATGGCGTCGTTTTGTTGCCATGGTGACGAATCACTCGCGTAGTGCCATCTGGTGGAGAAATTCGAAACCCTATTATTTTGAATTAAAAAGCAATTTCGTGGATTCGAACCGAGGACCATAGGATCCGAAGTCAAGCGCGCTATCCGTTAGGCTGTAAGAGAGTTAACTTAAGATGGTGAATTAATGTAGTGTTGGATTTTTCTCTC
Organism: Meta bourneti; assembly: GCA_933210815.1. Taxonomy (NCBI): domain Eukaryota; kingdom Metazoa; phylum Arthropoda; class Arachnida; order Araneae; family Tetragnathidae; genus Meta; species Meta bourneti. The sequence continues at coordinate 113,557,022 of OW119924.1, read as the reverse complement.
TTTTGGACTTGTATTTTTTCTTAGTATTAGGAATGCGTTATTTTTAGAAAATGGTTTGAATAATTGCATAGGGGTTTTAATAAATGCTTTTACAAAAAGGACTTATGGCGCCATCTGGTGATTTTAAAAGTAATTAATCTAAGGAACGAATTGATTTCTTAATGTTTTTACTTTATTCATGACCGGTGACGTCAGTGTGTTTACGTTTGGGACTTGAATTTTTTTTCGTTATTCGTACCGCCATCTAGTGTCATTTACTGGAGTGAATGGAATAAAATCCTAAGAAAATAAAAAATATTTGATATTTTTACAAAAGTACTCATGGTCGAGGGTTAGTTGAATGACTATAACCGTTCGGCCACGAATACCTATTCTCCAGAGATTTAAATGCTTAGAGACCTTTTTTTTTTTTTTTAAATTGGCGCACGCGTGACGTCCGTGTGTTTACGTTTGGGGCTTCGATTTTTTTTTCCTTCTGAGATTTCGATGGTGACGTCACAAGTCCATCAAGTCTGAACTTGAAAAAGCCAAGTCTGAACTTGAAAAACCTACTCACAGTACATTTCCTACGCAGGTTACGCGGAGGAATACATGAAATGGACCAATAGGAGGACAGGAATGTGACGTCATTACCGTTTCGTCGAATCGGAGTAGCGGATAGCTTTTAGTGAATCACAACACCGTATGATTACAACATGAATTAGAATTAGTTACTGTGCTATACCAGTCAATCTATACAGTTCTGTCGTCGAGCCCGAGTGCACACACACACACATCGTGTCCATTTTAATTGTGATATTTGCTGTTTGCTTCCTTGACTTTTCGTAAAATGACCACAACTAGCCATAATAAGAAACGAAATCTTACAGAAAATATGCCGACTGAAGAAAGCCACAAGAGAATTAAGAATGCACATAAAGTAAGTAATAGTCTTGATTTGTTATGATTTTTAAAATTTAATCTTTATGAATTTTTACTTGTTTTACATGTAATTGATATCTTATTATTTTAATCTTATTTTGCAGGGTGGAATCTTTACAGAAGATGGAATTCCAGAAGAGATGTTTCATATCGGAGATTCCATATTCGTTTATCCAAATACTTTTCGAGGAAACGTATTGGTGCACATCAGACGGTTTACAAAGTATGGATCAACTTTTTATCCTACGAAAGAAGGTGTGACACTCTACCCTGGATGGATTGAATTCATCATGAAACCTGGTGCTTTACCACAAGAACCCCGTGATCTGAGAGGAAGTTTTTTCTTACCCGAAGATGAATTCAAAGTTGATAGTGTGGACTTCGAGAACTTTACATTCACTCGATTCCAAACTACACAATGTGGTGATACCTTCAAAAAAAGCATAACTATCTCTTCTTCTCAGTGGACTGAAATGAAACAGCAGTATAATTTTATTGCTGCGAGTGTCTTGGATCATGTTTATGGCGCTATGGACCTTTTGAGTGCCTACAAGACTTTCGAACAATGTGTGAACATCGACGAAAGTTTGCCGGACTCTTTAGATGTTAGTCTTGGGACTCAATGCCTGATAGAACTGCTGAAAGATTCATTGAGCCATTGCCTAAAAGAAAGGGGTTTGAAAGAACCCGAATTATTATCTGAGGAACTATGGGCCAATAGGGTTGAGAGTTTTAATTCTGCAGCATTTTCTTTGGAAGTTACTGAAATCGTCGATTCTTTTTACCACAGATTGTGGGAACATAAAGACTTTTTGTGCTTGTCAAAACCTGCAATGTATGTTACATCACAATTTTTAAAGGACATTCGATTAAAAGATGTTCTGAGAGAGGTAAGAAATGTGCTATGTCCTCCATATACGTTTGAATATTTTGACGATTGTAACTGATTCATTGTATTTTTTTCTGTGCACAATTTGTTTAAATAAATAATTGTACTAGCATTTCTCTTTGGTGTTTTATTTTCTCATAACTGATTGTCTTAATATTTGTGTACTTGATTATTCAGTTTTAATATCTTAAAAGGAAAAAAACTTTATTTCCTTTTGTACTTAGTAGTGGAGATTGTCATGAGGAGTATATAAATACTGTATTTCTTAAAATTTTAACAGTCATTATGAATATCAGCTTTAGGTTAGACCACAACCGCTGCTGCAATGGAAGAAATTCTGAATCAGACATATCGGAATCCCAAACTTCCCGGCAGCTTTGGTGGTATCAATGCTTTACAGCGTGCTTTAAAAGGTCGCGTGAAAAGAAAACAGATAAAGAATTGGCTACAAACGAAAGATTCGTATACTTTACACAAGCCTTTACGGCACAAATTCCAGAGAAATCGTGTAATAGTAGGAGGATTAAACGATCAGTTTCAATCTGATTTAGTGGACATGCAATCTCTCGCCCCTCATAACGATGGGTATAAGTATTTACTTACTTGTATTGATATTTTGTCTAAATATGCATGGGCCATTCCTCTGTTAGATAAAAAATCTGCAACTATATTGAGCGCTTTTGAAAAAATATTTTCCGAACGTACTCCTCAATCCTTACAGACAGATGCTGGGAAAGAGTTTACCAATAAACTAGTGCAAAATTTCTTAAAAAAGAAGAAAGTTCATTTCTTTACCACACATAATTCAACAAAAGCTTCAATCGTTGAACGCTTTAATCGTACCCTTAAAACTAAAATGTGGAAATACTTTACTGAAATAAATACGAAAAGATATATTGACGTCATAGACCAATTGATGCATAGTTATAACCATACTTGGCATCGTAGTATTAAAACAGAGCCTTCATTAGTCACATTACAAAATGAAGGAAAAGTATGGGATACATTATACGGTCAGCAAACTGTTGCAAAACAGAGCAGTTCAGAGTTAAAGGTTGACGATACTGTTCGTATTAGTCGGGAGAAAATGCACTTTGAAAAAGGATACGAACAAAACTGGACAAAAGAAATTTTTACTATCGATAAAATAATACATCGGATACCTGTTGTGTATAAACTGAAAGATTTAGCAGGGGAAGTGATACAAGGAAGTTTTTACAAAGAGGAATTGCAAAAGATCTCGGATTCCGGATTTTATCCAGTAGAAAAAGTTTTAAAGAAAAGAAAGCGTCAGGGGAAAACGGAATACTTTGTGAAATTTCAGGGTTATCCTGAAAAATTTAATGCTTGGGTTGAGAATGTCAAAATGATATAAATAGAGCTGTCACCGTACTTACCTTTTCATTTTCACTGTACGATGTCGTTCTACATTACACTTCCCAGCGATAGCTCTATCGAGTTTTATCCTGGCAACACAATGTCTCACTTCTACACGAAACTCCCTAAACGTCTGGAACTCTCAGGTGAATGGGAAGTAGGATTAGTTGAAATGATTTATCCCAGAATGTGGAATAACATCATTGATGGTGAAAATTCTTTCGAATATGATTTAGGAAACGGAATAAAAATTGATGGAAAAATAGCGTGCGGATTTTACGATTCTCCGGTTGACATTTTAAATGCATTTCCAAAGCACATAAAAATTCAAATGAAATATAACAAACACACTAAAAGGGTGATGGTGCAGCTCACTAACGGTGCAACGGTGAAATTATCCAAGGGATTAGCTGAAAACTTAGGTTTTGAACCTAATAAAGTGATTGGAGAAAATTTTATTCCAGGAAATGGAGGCCCAGATACAGTAATCACTGAGAGTCCTTTTGTTGCGGATCCTAATGTTGATTTACATTTGTTGTACGTTTACACAGACATCATTCAGCCTGAATTTGTTGGTGGGATCTTAGCTCCTCTTTTACGAACTCTGACAGTGAAGGGAAGAGATGGTGATATGATTCAGGAACAATTTGAGAGACCTCATTATTTACCAGTTTCCAGAAAAAATTTTGACTCGATTGAAATCATTATAAGGACGCACACTGGTCGTTACGTCTCATTTGAACGCGGAAAGTTGATAGTGAAATTACATTTTCGCTTGAAACAAATCATATAAAAGAGTGTTCCTTTCTGAATTGATTCATTTTTTATTTTCGCATTCAAGAAAGAAGTAACAAAATGTTGGTTCCTTACACGTGTTGTAGTAAAAAGTTTGAAGATTATTATTCAGAGCAAATTGGAAATGGCTTGCCCTACTATAAAGGAGTTGTTTTTCAGAAAGGGCACGGAATAGGAGGATTTTTTGCAAAACTATTTCGCAGAGCATTACCTTTTTTGATTAGTGGTGCAAAAACGATTGGAAAAGAAGCTTTACGGACAGGAACAATGGTTGCTAATGACGTGTTATCAGGCGAAAATTTCAAAACATCAGTTAAAACGCGTGCAAAAGAAACTGGGAAAAAATTAGCAAGAAAGGCGGTTAAGAAAGCAGATGAGATGATTGGTCATGGAAAGCTTAAAAGGAAGCGCAAACCCTCGAAACGTGTCATTTCATCTAAAGTCAGGAAGCTACAAGGACGTGATATTTTCGACTCGTAACACCATGGCTTTTCTACTAAAAGATTCTCCAGAATGTGTGAAATCAGAACTAGAAGTATTCTCTTTACCTCCAACACAAACTGTCATCGAGAGAGGTCAGTGGGTTGAATTTCACCCCCTAGCCAATGTTTCTGGTGGAAGCCCTATCGAATTCAATGTCTCTGGAAGCGGAGACGAATACCTCGATTTGTCACAGACCCAATTATATGTTAAAGTTAAAATTTTAAAAAGTGACGGCAAACCAATCACAACTGAAAGTAAAGTAGGCCCTGTAAATCTCTTTCTGCATTCCATGTTTTCTCAGGTGGATATCAGTCTAAACGAAAGACTCGTTTCCTCCAGTAATAACACTTATCCATACCGAGCCATGATAGAAAAATTACTGAATCATGGTTATGATACTAAAACTTCTCAATTGTCTTCAGAACTGTTTTTTAAAGATACCGCAGGTCGTATGAATGTTTTTGATACAGCAGATGCTCAACCTAACGATGGATTCAATAAACGGGCTGAAATGTTTAAGCTAGGTGCATCGGTGGATATGATTGGCCGTTTGCACTTGGATATGTTTCATCAAGAGAGACTCCTTTTAAATATGGTGGATGTGAAAATTAAGCTTATACGCAGTAAACCGGAATTTTGTTTGTTGGGAGACGGGGAATTTAAAGTTTTGTTGGAATATGCTTCCTTGTTTGTTCGTAAAGTCAGAGTGAGCCCCGGTGTTGTTATAGGACATGCAAAAGGTTTGGAAAAAACAGCAGCTAAATACCCCATTAACAGAGTACTGTGTAAAGCTTATTCCATTCCGGCTGGTAATATGAGTTTTGTTCAAGATAACATTTTTACGGGACAGATGCCTAACCGTATTGTGATTGCCTGTGTCGATAACGACGCGTTCAACGGACACTATAAGAAGTCTCCCTTTGAGTTCAAACATTACAATATTAATTTTATAGGAGTCTATGTGGATGGTCAGCCCGTGCCTCATAACCCACTCCAACCAAATTTTGAAAAAGATCAATTTGTAAGAGCATATCAGAACTTATTTACGAATGCTGAAAATAGAGGCCTGTACCTCTCAAGGTCAGAATTTTCGAAAGGTTATTCTTTATTTTGCTTTGATTTATCCCCAGATTTGTGCGATGGTTCACATTTAAATCTTGTTCGACACAGTAACTTAAGAATAGAAATAAAATTTGGAACTACGTTACAGCAAACAATTTCATTGTTGGTGTATGCTGAGTTTGAAAATCTAATCGAAATCAACAAAGCTCGTAATATACTTTATGATTTTGGGAACTAATGAATTCATCACAGATTCATAGAATCTTATCTCGTGATTCTATTTCGGCGAGATATTATGGTGGTGTTTATCCCTCAGATAAGACACCAACTATTGAAAAGTTTCCCTCTGCTATAGTGCTCAATACTGATAAGCATGATGAGACGGGTTCTCATTGGCTTGCTGTGTACGTTCAAGATAACAAGACTATTGAATTTTTTGATTCCTATGGATTGCCTCCCGACGCATTTGGAAAAGACATCGCAAAATTTGTCAAGAAATTTCAATACGTTCAATGGAACAAGGTTCCACTTCAAAGCTTAACGTCTAATGTATGTGGACACTATTGCATTTATTTTATTGTTAAACGATGTCAAGGATTTTGTATGAAATTTATTATCAATCAGTTAGCAGGAAAGAAGAATGATTTTAGAATATTTCAATTTGTCAAAAAAAGATACGGTGTAACCATGATTTTTAAAAAATAGTAATAAAATTGTTTTATTGCCAGATATTGACTCATTTTTATTTACTTTTTCGATACTGTTTAGATGTGTTTTATTTTTTCTGACAAATGGTTTTTTTGGGGGTAAAATCCAAGAGTTTAAAAGGATTGACGTAGGAAAAAGAAAACACTTTGTTAAAAATATTCACCAGAGTAAGTCGTACAAAAATGGAAAGCACAAAAAGTCAAATGATATTAGTTACATTACTTATTTTTTCCTACGTTGTTTTTTCCTGCTTTTATTACTTGGACTTGTCTCAATTGGCCCAAACATGAATCATGCAGTTTAGAACAAAATAAAACGACGCTTGAAATCTATAAAATATATCAAAGCATTGATTCAGTTGGATACATCAAATGCAATGAATTTTCCAACCTTTATTTCAACAACTCCGATTGTGGGAAAGAAATATGTGATTGCGTTAAAAATTCTTTAAATGTCTTTGAAAACCACTGTTTAGAATTTACTCAAAACATTGTTGATTCGTTCAGCGAGTGTCGTCTCGTAGCAAACACAATTAAAGGGTGCACAGACATGTTCTGCAAAACTATAAAAGTGGAAACCTCAGCAATAAATTTATTATTATAGAATATGGAACTCCCTAGACTAGTTCATCCTTCGACATGCCTCCTCAGTGGGCCTACAGGATCAGGAAAAACTGTTTTCGTAAAGAAACTGATAGATCACAAAATGTTCCATCCAATGCCTACACATATTGTCTACTGCTACGGAAATTACCAATCTATTTTTAATTCTATGAAAAATGTTAATTTTGAAGAAGGTTTGCCCTCCAACCTCAGCTCCATTCGAGATGCTTTAATTATCATAGATGATTTGATGGTAGAGTTATCAAGTGATACTCGCTTAAGCAATCTTTTTACAAAAGGTAGTCATCACCGAAATCTTTCAATCATTTTTATTACGCAAAACTTTTTTCATCAAGGCAAAGAAATGAGAAATGTTCATTTGAATTCGCATTATGTAGTTCTATACAAAAATCCTAGAGATAAAAGTCAAATAACGCATCTAGCTAAACAAATGTTCCCCAGAAAAATCAAGGCTTTTCAAGAAATATTTGACGATGCTACCTCAACGCCCTTTAGTTATTTGCTCATTGACTTAAGACCGGAGACGACTGAACGGTTACGGTTACGTACAGGGATATTTCCTGGTGATAAGCATTTCGTGTATGAACCTCGATAGGGTCATTAAAACGGGTACCTTCGAAACCTATATAAAACAAAGTGAAAAAGCAGAAAAAAATCATTTCTATTTTAGAATGCCTTCTCAGAAGGATGTGATATGTCTGAAACTCTTACAGAAAAGCAGGAGAAAAACAACTGTATTGAAAAATTGTCCAAACAGTCTCATTAAATCAGTTTGTGAATGTGTACTGAATTTATTAAAGGGGAATCTTCCTATCAGTAAGCGTGCTAAAAATCAACTCATTCCTTTCAAAAAAACTTTGAGAATACTGGCTGCGAAAAGAGTACCTCTCTATAGAAAAAGACGACTTTTAGTACAAAAAGGTGAAGGATTTTTATCCTTTCTTATTCCAGCTGCAATAACCGTCTTATCATCTCTTATACATGGAACACAGTAAAAAGTTTGCACTGGTACCGTTAGACCGTATGCAAGAATTGGAACAGGATCATCTGAGTGAAATAGATGCACAGATTCAATACATCTTGAAAAAGAAATTAAGTGACGATGAAAAAGTGAAGTTGTACAATCAAGTTTTACAAAAATATGTCACGTTCCCAAACGTTAATAGAACTAAACCACTCGACGAGATGCCTCCCGATAAAGACCCTGAAAACAATTTTGATATAGAAAATGAAGTTCTTGGATCCGTTCCTGTGAAACATAAAGAAACTGCAGTGAAAATTATGGAGTTCTTAAAACACCATAAAATTTCCTGGAGTCAGAACAAAGAAGTCAAAGTGAACGATGAGATTATTCCAGGCTCAAATGTTATTCAATTCATCAATTTTCTTTTGAGAAACAGAATTCGAAGACCACCGGCCTTTGAAAAATTTAAGGAAATATTAACATTCAACAATTTTCCTCGAGAATTTGTGAAAAATACTTATTTAACTGATGTGAAAACTATGTATGCCAAACCTAAAAAATCCATAAAGAGACCGTCTTCAAGCAAATGGCTGCAGTTATGAAAAAGCAACTTTGTAATTTTTTCTTGAAAGTTATGAATAAAATACTTTTTTCCATTACTTACTTGTGAATTTTATTTTAAATTTAAATATTCATAAAATTTAATAGTTAGGTCAGTTTATTTTTTACACAATAAATTAACTTTTTTACTTTAACATTTTAACAAAAGAAAAAAAAATCTTAGAAAAGGTCATATAAAAGATACTCGTTTTTGAAAAGTGAAAACAACAACATTTATTTGACACGATATATAACATTTTTTTACACCATTTTACAAATAATTGCAACACGTATTTACATTAATATCCGTATGGAAGTGTGGAAAAATTGTCTTGCCTTACTCTTTTTTTGTATATAGTTTTGTATGTTTTATTTTTCTTCCTTATTGATAACTTTTCGTCGTAATTTTTCTTGCTCCACCGCCGCCTATTTCTCTCCTGACAGTCATGACATCAATATTGAAACCTGAATCTAGGGCAATTTCCTCCTTGGACTGCAGGACTTTCATGACTGAAGTCATTACTTTCTCCACTGTTAAATCGGAAACAGGCATCAAATGCGTGGAGATGGGTTTGTCAAGACCCTCAGCTTGGATGCAAAAGCGTACCAGGTCCGAGGAAGCTAACCCCTCGGTAGTCCGACGAATTAACGTAGCAAAAAGCTCGCGAACAGCATCCACGATCGCCGCCAAGGGTACGCCTCGCACACCTTCTGAAAGCCTTTCTGTATCCACACGGGCACTGTACGTGATTTCTTCTGCCTGGTACTTCTTATTTCTCCGCCGCGATCGCTCGACGAGTATCACAGCACTTTCCATCTGTAAAAAACGAGGTAAATAAAACAGAATAACTAAATAACAACATAAAGGATAACATAAATTAGTATTTAAAAATATGGACAAAATGTGTAATTACACTAGAAACCTGGTCATCAGCAATATTCCTGGGTCCCATTTCAGATGATCCGCTGCGGCCAGTCTATAAAAAAAAAAGAAAACAATTAATAAAAGTACATTTTTCCATAGGATCAGGAGTTCAAACAAAAAAAAAATGTAAATTACCTCAAATCCTGAACCCACTTGGTAATACAAGGGAATAGGCATTGGGTTTTCCAGAAAAATCTGAGACGTTTCATCTAATAACTAAAAAAGGACATTAGAAATAGGCCAAATAATCAATAACAGAAAAATATATTACAGGAAAAGCAACTTACATCATCATCTGAATCCCTCATGGGAAAATCAGGGTCTTCAAATAAAATCTACAATAAGGGCAAAAAAAAAATGGAACATTTAGTAGGCATACTAGCATGGCATCATTAAAACATTCACATACCTGTACTTTCAGTGTTAAAAAATGAGGTATAAAAATAAGAGAGTTTAAAGAAAATACCTAGGAAATTCCTTTTTAAAATATATTTTTAAATGTTTCTAATTAATCTAAACAAAGTTATTCAAAATAAAAAATTGAAAAGTACTGGGGACTTACCATATTGGTGTCATCCATAGATCGCTTCATTTCTTCAAAGTACAATCCCCGTTGTATAAACACGCGAAAAACTAGCAACGAGTTGCAACGTAGTTCAAAGCGTTGTGATTCACTGAAATCGTGATACTAAGAAAATCCCTCCTATCTAGTCTTCAACATAGCAACATTCCTACCCCATAACCAGTATGATTGCATCAGTTTTCCACTCGCATTCATGTTCTAACGTGTAATCTAACGTCATTCACAAAGTCGTACCCCCGGCTTGTAATCCTCCGCGCTTACTTGCGATGAAAATCGCTGTGATTGGACATTTTCGTGTTCTAACATGTAATCTGACGTCACATCGAAATTTCAGAAGAAAAAAATTCAAGTCCCAAACGTAAACACACTGACGTCACCGGTCATGAATAAAGTAAAAACATTAAGAAATCAATTCGTTCCTTAGATTAATTACTTTTAAAATCACCAGATGGCGCCATAAGTCCTTTTTGTAAAAGCATTTATTAAAACCCCTATGCAATTATTCAAACCATTTTCTAAAAATAACGCATTCCTAATACTAAGAAAAAATACAAGTCCAAAAGAGAGAAAAATCCAACACTACATTAATTCACCATCTTAAGTTAACTCTCTTACAGCCTAACGGATAGCGCGCTTGACTTCGGATCCTATGGTCCTCGGTTCGAATCCACAAAATTGCTTTTTAATTCAAAATAATAGGGTTTCGAATTTCTCCACCAGATGGCACTACGCGAGTGATTCGTCACCATGGCAACAAAACGACGCCATCTTGAAACAACTCAACGCCTGCACGATGACAAAAAAATTCCAAATGTAAATAAACAATACGTCACTTCCGCTTTTGGATGACGTCACGCTGTGACGTCACATGGCCCCGCCCACTTCTGGTCACGTGGTATGACGTCACTTCCGCCGCATATACGGGCCGGTATACTACTGACGTTAATTGAAAATACCAATACCTTCCGAAAAACCAACCTTTTCCAAGGTCCGACATGGTTGCTGCAATTCCTTGTCGGGTCGATGGGGGTTGCCATATAAAAAAATTTATCGCCAATGTGGAAAAAATCGCGCCAAGGGTGACCGTACAGTAAATCTGATCCAAAAAACCAATAAATATCAATAGAAATGTGCCACCTACTTGAAAAGAGAGTAATCAAAATTTTGTAAATCCAACGGCAAGCAAAGATAGAATCCGTTGCAAGCACAAAATAGCCGGTTAAGCGGTAACCAATGAAAATCATTCTTAAGCGCCAACCAATCATAGAACGCAAAAAAATCCAAATTTCAAAAAGATAACCAATCATAGAATGCAATACATCGCAATTTCGTTAAAAAGAAAAGCAGACTTTTCTTCGTAAAAACCTTTCACATAGGGTTGCCATAAAGCTGCATCAAATCACCAAGGTTACCATGTTTGGCGATAAATCGCTAGTGCCCCGGATTCGACATCTCCACTCTTAAGACAACGTTTTCGGAGCGTTTTAAAGCGTGCTTTTTATTTCATCAAGTTTGGTTGGGTATTTTAATGAACGTCGCACTGGAGCAACACAACGGGCTATTGGTGATGGTCCGGGATCAATCCCAAAAGGAAACAAAACCGCGTAACTTCGAACCACGGTCAGATGACGAGGTCACACTTGAGCTGGCACCCCACTCTCAAAACTTCCACACCACGTCAACGTGAGGACATTTGAGGACAGGATAGATTAAACGTGCACCAGCCTCCTTTGTACACGGCGGTCTTTGGTTGGATTCGAACTCGCAACCCTCCGTTTGATTATCCGTTACTCTTCCAACCGGGCTGTTGGATGTTTTGGGGGTTTTATGACGCAACAACTCAAGTGCCATATTTGGCCATGGCACGCCATACACTGGACATACATCAAGTAATAGACGTACCGCAATGAAAGTTTCTACTGATACTGAAGAGAGGAATGCACCCAGGGAGGAATCGAACCTGCGCCGCCTAGCGCAGTGAGCACGTTTATTGACCGTTATTTTACGTTGAAGAGAAAAAGTGTTTTTTCTAAGGAATTTTTTTTGTCGACATAAAAAATGGGCCAAAAATACGCGCCAAAAGCGTTACCACACCACGGTAGCCTGGTTGGTAGAGTAACGGATGAGCAATAGGAGGGTTGCTAGTTCGAAACTCGGTCCAAACAAAGACCGTCGTGTTCACGGGGACTGGTGCACGTTGAATCCGTAGTGGCCCCAAATGTTGTCGTTCTGTGGGACTTTAGGGGTGGTGTGCACCTCGTCGTCTGATTGTGGTTTTGAAATTACGTGGTGTCCTCGAATCTTTCCCTTTAGTCCTGCGTTCTCGCAGCTTATTCAATTTTGTATCTTGCGCCATAAAACCCAATGCAACCTCGGATGTTTTCCAGATCTTGATCTCGTCATCATCAGAAAATCGGTGAGATCTGGATGGACGAGATATCTCGTTGAAACCGCTTTCAGGGTTAAATGTTGGCATGAACGGCCTGTTCAGAAAATTACTCAAACAGTACGTTTTCTTTGTTTTTATTTATTTGATTTATTGTATTTTATTTATTATTTTATATTTGATTTATTTATTATTAATTATATTATATTTATCTCTTATTTCTTGTATTATATTCGTGTTGTTTATTATTTTATATTTGTTTTATTTATTATTAATTTTATTATATTTATTTATTATTTCTTATATTATATTTATTTCTTATATTATATTTATTTTATTTATTATATTGTATTTGTTTTATTTATTATATTATATATATATTTCTTATATTATATATATATTTCTTATATTTATTATTATTTATATTACATTATATTTGTTTTATTTATTATTATTTATATTATATTTATTTTATTTAATATATTATATTTGTTTTATTTATTATTATTTATATTATATTATATTTGTTCTATTTATTATTTATAATATTATATATATTTATCATATTTATTATATTTATCTTATTTATTATATTATATTATATTTATTTGTTTATTATATTATATTTCTTTTATTTATTATATTATATTTGATTATCATACAGAATTGTTTAATAGAATTTTAAGAAGTAATAAATTTTTTTTAATTTTCTGCTCGTGGATTTTCTGGGACTTTCATACATATAAATATTTATTAATTTAGAGAGAAAAATATCACATTATTTTTTAAAGACATTTCCTTTATAATATTCATTTCTGCAACAAGCATTTTCAACTAGTACAGGGTCTCCTCGACCTACGACCGAGTTCCGTTCCGACTCACAGGTCGTACGTCGGATTTATATTTTTCAACACTATTTTCATTTAAAAGGGTTATAAAAATTGTACATAAAACACAAAAATTATTCAATCAATGTACGTATAATAATTCTTGTACATAATGTGAAAAATACATAATATGTACTCTATTGTATCTTTTGACCCTACCCGATGTAGTTATCTTTCTTTATTTACTACTAGCTGAATTACCCGGCGTTGCTCGGGTTGAAATGGTTAAATGTTGCTTGAAAATTGAATTAGAATAAGCACTTTTCTTTCACAGAAAAATGCTATCATTTAAGTTGTACGGAAAATACGTTTTAACTTTTTAATAGCTTCTACAATATACTTCGGACGCAAATACATGCATTTAATTCCTGCATATAATAATATTGCATAATATTGCAATATGTAAAAGATTAAGACATAAAGACAAACAGAAACGAAATTCCGACGAAAAAATGCAAAATTCTAAAAAACGAAAGATGCGCAAAGTGCAGTTTCAACTACTGTTTAAATAGTCTCGCAATCAAGTCGTGGCGCTCACTGGGTAATTGATTGGTAAGAACCTCCTTGATCTCCGTCCAAATCGGATTGCAGGTGAAGGTGATAAATAAGACTGGTCTCCCGTACGTCCTCATGTACGTCATAGCATCTTGTGTGTATTCGTGCATGTGTCTGGGACTGCAACTCATCTCCTGTAAATGTAGCTGGTAGTACGACTAAGGCACCGAGGTTTTCAACGTTCCCGTCATTTGCCACAGCATCTCTCAGGTGAATATATCAACTTTCAGTTTACGTTGATTTAGACGAATGTAAAGGAGACGCTCACTCTCGACTTTAGCGTACATATCGACGATGAACTGATGAAACAATTGCCTGCAGTTCAATACGTGGTTCTGCTCAGTATCTCGAACCATTAATCTGTACGCATTGAAATCCTTCGCTGAAACTTTCTTGCTGGTTGTTTCACCTGTTCTTGGGTTGATCTGCCTCAGATTAAAATGATATCCATCTTCACCATGGGGGAATATCACTGGGTACTGCAGAGCATCATAAGATCGATGTGTTTCCGAAATACGCTGCAATGATTCACCTCGTCATTGAATAACGATATCGCGTTGATGAAACTCATCTCCTGATATAACCACCGCGACTTCATCTGCTTGAGGAGAGTTAAAGCGCCGCTCGTGTTCGCCTGCAGGTCTTCGGTCTGCTCTTATGACTACTTTAAATTCATCTGTTGGCATACGTTCCAATGCTGTTTCAAAGGTTTTAATAAGATTATTGTGCTCATGAAACATCCTCTGTAAGTTTAACACAATCTGACGTCTTGTTCCCGAGATGTAGGCGCACTTCTGATCAGTTTCCATTTGTTCGTTTTGAATAAAATATAGTTATAGAAATTTTGGTGGTTGATCTGGCAGCGGAAGCAACGATCCACTCTATGGTAAATCTGCCCTTGCACCTAGAATGTCGACGGAAATCCGGGCTGTCCAACAACTCATGAGGCACCGAATGATGTCATTTGGAAACATGAGTTGTATTTTCTGATGTAACTAAGAAAATGCTTCGACTCTGACGTATCTCCTGATGTGTAAGTCAAAAGTTCTTGTGGTGGTGGTTCCAGTTGGCAGAGTTTAACTTTTCCATTTTTACAGCAAATACCAGTAGACTCTGATTTAAACTTTTTGGCTTGACAGTAACTACAAACCATTTCCATTTTCCCGATGGTAACACTTGCATGCAGCGAGTAGTCTTTATGTGAATGGTAGTGGAATTCTTCCTATGCTAAGCTAAAATGGTGCGCAGTCCGTGATCGTTTGGCTCTATCTCTCTTATCCTGTAGTCGGGCCTCACGCTGCTGTGCCGTCTCTGTTGCTCTAGATGTAGTAGCTCTCTTTCATATCCTGTAGTCGGGCCTCACGCTGCTGTGCCGTCTCTGTTGCTCTAGATGTTGTAGCTCTCTTTCATATCCTGTAGTCGGGCCTCACGCTGCTGTGCCGTCTCTGTTGCTCTAGATGTTGTAGCTCTCTCGCAATCGCAAGTCTTCTATTCCTCTCCTCGGAAGTTTCTTGTCTACGCTCATCTTTCATCATTTTAGCCGTTAACTGCACTTGGCCGATCGCCTTCCGCTTCCTTGGAGGCATTGCTCAGCAAAGAAATCTGTCAATGAATACAAAGAAATGCTATTTCATAAAATAAGCAAAAGGCACACTCTCACTGAGCAATGAAATCGATTACAGAATACAATAAAAATAAAAAGCTAATATAAACTGAATGGTAAGACAAATTTAAAATTGCGAAGTACTTACATCAGTTTAGGAATATCAAATTTTTAACACAAATAAAAAATATTAATGCCTTACTTAAAAGCTGTCAATCAAATTACTCAAACACAGAATTCTAAATCATACTAAAAAATAAACTTTTATTCTGGTTTTAAAAAAGCATTAATTCTGATCCCCCATTAAACTTATTTAAAAAATTAAGCAAAAGGCATACTCTCAATGAGCAATGAAATCTATTATAGAATATAATTCAAAGCTAAAATTAACGAAAAAACGAATTTAAAATTATGTAGTACTTACATCAGTTTAGAAATATAAATCCAAAATGCACTATCACTGTCGAATAAAGTAGGAAACACTATACAATCAACTAAAAGAGCGAAATAAAACTGCCAGATTCACTGAAAGATGATAAACTGGAAGACTTACCGAGCTAGCTTCCTCTAAATACGACCAGCTAAGAATCGAGTGAGTACTGGAATGTTCTCCACCATGAGTCCAAGGAAGTTTCCGTTTCCCCAACTTTCTAGACAAAGTTTACATACAAACAAAGTTTTATAAAAAAAGTAAACATTAATTCTGGTGCTGCCAGATACCGAGTAGCAAAATTACGCTTTTATGATCAATGAGTTTTTCGTTTGTGCTTTTCGGAATAACGGTGCTTGAGTTAGAAATAAATGTAATCGGTGTAGACAAATTAAACTGAATAGATAAAATTTTTTCAAAAAGCAGAAGGTCGATTTTACAGAATTTTTCAGAAAGAAAATCACTGCTTTCAACGGAGGATTCACATCTATTCCGGACATTTTAAAATAAGTTACACGCCTTACCTAAAAAGCCTCGTGAAACAGAATTCTACAAATCATTAAGTATTCAATAAATTATTTAAGGAAAGTTGGTCGAAATATACACCAACTTTCCTTGAAAATAATACTTGAACTCCTGAAAACCTTTCCTTGATTTCCTTGCAAACATAAATATTTTAAAATATTCTTTCCTCCTTCATCAATAAAATATCTATAATTTATTTACATCATGGGAAGAACTAAAAAGTCAGTTCAAACATAAATACTGTAATTTAATTTGTTTCGGAAAAAATTGTTTTTCGATCAACAGTGGTAAAGCAACCATCGCTGCCTAAAGCAATTAATCTATGCTCAATGTTATTTCTATGGCGATTTCGAATAGTTTTTAGCCCCCCAGGGCCAATAGAACGGGGGTTAAGAGTTAGCCTATGCTGACCGCAGTGTTCTAAATTATAAGTGTACCAAATTTGGTGTGGATTGGTCAAACGGTGTAGATTTGTATAGAAAATATACCCACATACACACACACACACATCCTATTTTATATATATAGATTTTTTTATTTATTTTTGTGGTCGTAAGCCGAAGAGTTTATTTATTTATTTATTTCAATTAACGTCACACTGGAGCAACACAACGGGCTATTGGTGACGGTCCGGGATCAATCCCAAAGGGAAAGATCCGAGGACAACACCACGTAATTTTGAACCACGGTCAGATGACGAGGCAACACCTGAGCTGGCACCCCACTCTCCAAACTTCCACACCACGCCAACGTGAGGACATTTGAGGCCACGACAGATTTAACGTGCACCAGCCCCCTTTGTACACGACGGTGTTTGGCTGGATTCGAACTCGCAACCCTTCGGTTGCTAGTCCGTTACTCTTCCAACCGGGCCACCGCGGCCCTGTAAGCCGAAGAGAAGGTGTATTTATATTATTTGTTTTTAAGTCTATTGCTAGATGTCGCCACTAGCAATCCTCAAATCATATCTGGTTTTAAGTAGAAAAACTTTAGGGGCAAATAAATTTAGTTCTGCCATCTAGTTGTAGCAGAAGAAAACAAAAGTCAACCACGATCTTAGTACATTTAAATTCACAACATTTTCAGTCGACTTGTTTCGTTTTACGAACGAGACCTCATTATAAAATAAGAGGCGAAATTTGCAAGTTAAACAATGCAAAGAATATGCTTCAATCTTAGTTATAAAAAACAAACAACCATCTTTTCTCCATATTTTATTTATTACTGTTGCCAGATGCAGCTTGCTATTTATTGAGTAAATAATCATAACGAGTACGATTAAAAGTATATCGATTCGCAACACTCCCACCTTTTGTATTGATTTTAATCAAGACAAAACTTAATGAACTGATGAAAGTAGACCAAAAGGGGAAAATGTTTGCGAGAGAAAAACAACCTTAAAGTGATATTACAACTGGTATGAGAAACTACTATTACAGAATATTGCAGAGTAATACTTAAACTTAAATCTATAATATTGCTTAAAATTTACATTATTATAACTTAAAGTCTCTAAAGTAAAGTCGATAAAGTTTCTTTCTAGTCAAAGGTCTAGTCTCTGTGGCATCTTCACTTGACGACCACTTCGGGTACACTTTACTTCAGAAGTCTCTAGGGTATTGTCTCCAGAAACATCAGAAATCCGTGCTTCGGTGATGGGTGGTAAATCCTCGGACCGTATTTCTAAAGGATAGAGTCGTTGAATAGGCCGAATAAGAGTAATATGAGCCAGTTTCAATCGAGCGACTCTTCGTTTTCCATCTTTGCCCGAGATCAACTCCTCGACCCGTGCTAAGGGCCACTCTATTCTCTTAGAATTATCAGATCCCACAAGAACGATATCACCCGCCTTCAATTTGGAACGTTGTTTATCTTCAGGATTTTTCACCAACGCAGCTAGATATTCTCTTTGGAACCTCTTGCGGAAACTCTCACGAACCTTTTGAAGGTAGCACAGTCTCTTTCGTAAATGGTTGCTGTCAATCAGATCTAGATCAACTGTGTCACGATGTAATGGTGGAGCAACTTCACGCAAAAAATGGGCAGGGGTCAAAGGCTTTGGCTCTTCAGGATCCTCAGATGTGTAGGTTAGAGGTCTTTGGTTGATGGTACTTTCGCAGTCAGCCAACACAGTAAGCATCTCTTCGTAGTTGAGACTAGCTTTGCCGATGTTCCTCTTCAAAAGATCCTTGAGAACTCTAATGAGACGCTCCCACCATCCACCGTACCAAGGTGCACTTGGAGGATTAAAATTCCACTTTATTTGTTGTGCTGCACAGTCTGCTTGAATAGCTTCCCAGTCCAAATTTTGAAGTGCTCTTGCGGTACCCAGAAAATTTGTTCCTTGGTCTGTATAAATAACACTGCATCTCCCTCTACGAGCGATGAATCTTCGCAAGGCTTGAATAAAGGCATCAGTTGACAAAGACGTTACCAACTCGAGGTGCACGGCACGATACACAGCACAGGTAAACAATATGATCCAAGCCTTGATACCTCCTCGCAGAAAGACTGGGCCAGCTAAATCTGCACCGGCGACTTGAAAGGCAGCAACTCTCTGAATACGATCAGCTGGTAACACTCTGTTGTCGCATGTTTCACGGAATGCCTCTGACAGGGAATGCACTTAGAAATCACTTCCCTGATAATCCTCCGTCCTCTGGGGATCCATCTCTCAAATGTCCCAGTATGGTCTGTACACCAGCATGATTTAGGGTCTTATGTGTATACTCAATTAAACGTCGAGTTATTGGATGATCAGGTAGAACAATTGGGCATTGAAAGTCCTCGTTATCTTCACCAAATACAAGGCGAGTTCTGACCTTCAGTACACCTTCGTCTTCATAAAATTTCATTGAAGTTTTATACTTCTTCCTGTTCTCCTCTGACCACTCGCTCTGAATCATCTTTATTAGACATAGTTCAGCACTTTGAAACTCTTCACTGGTCACTGATCCTTCAATCTTCTCTTGAACTTTACGAGAGTTGACACAGAAACGGAGAATCCACGCAACCATCCGTACTATCATTGAGTATTTCGAAAAATATAAGAATCTTTGACTTACAACTTCTTTCTGTACACTTGCTGCGCTCGTCACTATCTTCCTGCATTCTTCCAGCGCTTCCTCCGGACACGACAAGCTCGTTTCAGGCCATGACTCTTCATCTTCTCGTAACCACAAAGGGCCCTCCCACCATTTCTGTTTGAAAAGGTCGGACCAATTACAGGAACGAGATGGTAAATCTGCAGGGTTTAATTCTCCTGGTAAATGTCTCCATGCGTTGATATCCGTCAGCTCTCTTATTTCCTTTACTCTATTCCCGACAAAGGTATTCCAAGGTTCTTGTTTCTTAATCCATGCTAACGCAACCATGGAGTCACTCCAAAAAAACGTCCTAAGAGGCAACTTCAGAGATTCTTGAATGGACTTATATAACCGAGCAGCGATGGCAGCTCCTAATAATTCCGCTCTGGGAATCGTTGGACGGTTCATTGGCATCACTCTGGATTTTGCAGCCACCA
Organism: Meta bourneti; assembly: GCA_933210815.1. Taxonomy (NCBI): domain Eukaryota; kingdom Metazoa; phylum Arthropoda; class Arachnida; order Araneae; family Tetragnathidae; genus Meta; species Meta bourneti. The sequence continues at coordinate 113,537,183 of OW119924.1, read as the reverse complement.
AATTTATGAAAACTTCTCCTTGGTCTTCACATCGCAAGAATGCACAACAAGCATAAGCAAACACCGATGCATCTGAAAAAATGTGCAAAGTTGCATCATCGAGTTTTCCTCTAAACATTCTTCTTGGAATAGAGCATTGTTCAATCAGACTAAGATGTCTTGCCCAACTATGAAACCTCACTTTAAGATCCTCAGGAAATTCTTCGTCCCAACTCAATTTCTTTCTCCAAGCTTCTTGCAGAATTAATTTTGGAACCAGCATTGCAGGGCAAGAAAATCCTATTGGATCGTATACGCTGTTTACTATTGAAAGTAAGATTCTTTTAGTTGGCGATAGACTTAGGTCGACAGATGTTTTTGGGGAAACACATGACATTTCATCTGTCTCACAAATCCACTTAAGTCCTAATACTGACTGAATTGAATCTTCTGAACTACCTGTAGAAAACCAACATCGTAAATCAAAGCATCCATCGGCCATTATCTCATTTGCCTGTCTCTTCAGAATTTGAAACTGATCTTCATCTTTGACACTGGTAATCAGGTTATCCACGTAAAACCCATCTTCCAATTTGCTCCTTGTAAAAGCCATATCTTCACCTTTAAATTTTTCTTGGCCAAGGTGATGCAGTATTGTTGCATTCAGCAGGAAAGGAGATGTAGTTATCCCAAAAACGACGCGGCAGTGTCTATATTCGACGATAGTTGAGCATTCAAGATCCTTCCACCACAAGAATCGTAACACATCTCTGTCTACTGGATTTACACTTATCTGCAAGAATGCTTGTTTAATGTCTGCTGTTACTCCCTTGGCACCCCATCTGAATCTGTTTAGTAATGGATGAATTTGTTGTGTCAAACTTGGTCCTGTACTCAAACAATCATTTAATGAAGCACCACCCTTAGTCTTGAATGAACCATCAAACACAGGCCGTATTTTCGTTGTAGCGCTTGATAACTTAATTACAGGTCTGTGTGGTAAGTAGTAGGCTGAATTCTTCACCTCTGAAAACTCAGCCTCTTCAATAATTCCTTCCTTTTGCCAATTCAAGAAAACTTCGTTATACGCGTTGAATGTGCCTTCTTGCACTATACGCTTCGTAACAGAACGAAGTCTGGCTGCGGCTACTTCACGATTGTTGTACAAGGGAGGATGTCCAACCAACCAAGGCAGTGTAACTTCATAACGTTGTTTATCGTTAACTTTCAGGGTTTCTTGAAAATGGATCAACGTATCTTCTTCCAGCAGCTTCTTCTCTTATACTTCTGTTGGATCAGTTATGCCCAAAACGTCTAAATCCCAAATGTTATGCAATTCAAAGTTCTTCAAAGCCAACGATACCATACTAAAAACTTCTTTTTTCTTGCCAAGACCCAAGATGGTCCAACCAACTAAGGTTTCTACAGCTGAAATCCCCGACTTGAAAATCTCTACTCTTCCTGTTAAAATGCTACCAAGGATATCCGCTCCAAGTAGGACTCTTATAGGCGGCGCATTTCTACCTATGTCAGTTAGGACTATCCCCCGGGAAGAGAGTTCGGAAATAAGGTTTTCATCTTGAATTCTAGGCAATGACGTACAAATCTTAGGCTGATCGAGGAATGAAACTGGTATCGAACATTTTCCGTCTAAACCCTCTATATTTACTTCATATTTTCCATGTTTAGCAGCAGGCGTTGTTCCTCCGCCAAATAAACCTTGTGACAATATTTCCGTACCTGAAGATTGGAGATTTAACTCTTTAACTAAACCAGTTTCAATATATGAACGGTGCGATCCATCATCCAATAAAGATCTTACACAAACCTCTTTACCATTACTACGAAGTCTTAACATAACAGTCTTGAGATAAACTTCTCGTTGGGAAGACTGGGAAGAAAGCAGTGTTGTGGCCTTCTCTTCTTCATGTTCAAGCTCTTTGGAAGGAGAACTTACGGATCCTCTGCTGAGATTTGGACACATTATCACATAATGTCGTTGATTGCACAGCAAACACCTTACTTTGCTTCTACAATCTCGGAAAAAATGTCCTTTTTTGAAACATAATAAACAACATTTTGCATGCTTAACCGCATTTTTCCTTTCTTCCAAACTTATTGCAGAAGCCTTTCGACAATCTTGACTATTGTGAGGCTTATGACAAAACAAACAATCGGGCCTTCCAAACGATTTATCAGGAAGCGACGATATTAAAGCAGCTGCTGTTGGTTCGTCTTGTTGAAAAGACTTATTTATTTCTCGTTTGCATTTCTGTTTTCCAAAACCATTTTCCGCCAAAATCCTATATATATGTTCTTCACCTTCCACTTCATGAGATAAAAAGGCCAATAACGCTTCCAACAAATTTTCTTTTGTTACGTTTATCATATCTTCTTCGCCAATTTTGGTATTTAATCTGTATCTGTCCCACGCCTTCAAAACCTCAACAGGTAAACACGATTCAACCACCGGGTACAACATTGCTGCGTAATTTTTTGTAGTCACACCCAATGTTTCGAGAGATCTCAGATTTGAACCCAATTTGTCATAAAGTTCAGCAAGCCGGACATTTTGGCGATTCAGCACTAAAGCTAAAAGATCTCTAATATATACTTCAATTAATAAATCTGTCCTTCCAAAACGAGACTCTTCAAGTGGTCTATTACTTTCAAATAGTTTTCTTTGGAAGGTGGATAGCTCTCAACGATGTCTCTCGCTTTCGTATTTGGCTTAACAGACGCCAACAAATATTGAAATTTATCTTCCTCTTTCAAGCCATCATCCTTGTGTATGCGAGAAAACTGTCCCCAAAATGCTACCCAAGTTTTTGGAACAACCTCATATTCTTTCAAAACTATCTTAGGCAGCTTTAAATTCGCTCCAACTCGGGACTGAAAATTACATGACTCGGCGACTAATTCTTTCTGAACATAAGAATCGTAAAATACTTTCACTTCAATAAATTTATCTCTATAAGATTCAGTTAAATCAAATTCTTCTTCAGAAATATCAGTTAACAGACTTATTTGCGAGTCCAAGTCAAACAACCTAGTCGATTTATCAACTATCTTATTATAAATAGTAAGAATTTCCTTACTTTCAATTTTCTCGGATTCTTCTAACTTCGCAAATTGATTGCAAGCTGTAGTAAAAGCACGACGTAGCTGTGTTCTTGCTTTCTTCAGATCTTCCAAGTTACTTGGAACACTTTTCTCCTCGGCCATTTTCATATGAAATTCCAAAGTAGGCTTAACTTTGAACGAACACTAAGCGTTGTATTCACAGTACAATATTTTCAAACGAAGTAGCAGAATTTCTTTTAATTCACGGACGCCATGTTTCGTTTTACGAACGAGACCTCATTATAAAATAAGAGGCGAAATTTGCAAGTTAAACAATGCAAAGAATATGCTTCAATCTTAGTTATAAAAAACAAACAACCATCTTTTCTCCATATTTTATTTATTACTGTTGCCAGATGCAGCTTGCTATTTATTGAGTAAATAATCATAACGAGTACGATTAAAAGTATATCGATTCGCAACAAGTGTCAAATATCTTTCTTGCTCCAACAGAAAAGAGGAGTATTTCGATGTTTCTCGAAATTTTGGGGACAGCTTTGATGTAAAGACTTATTTGTGACAACTTTTTTGGCGTGTTTTTTATGTCGCCAAGGAAAAAGTTCTTAGATAAAAATCACGGTTTTAGACTTAGCGGAAAATAATTTTTAAATTAATGGAAGAATTTGAAAATAGAAAAAATCTACACAATTAATTATTCTTACTCCTACTAGGTTCGTATTTACTTTGATTAAAAAATCTACTTTTTCTGGAAATTGTAGATGTTTTTTTCCAAGTTAATTATTAATTTTTTAGTTTTTTTTAAGTTAATTTATTAGTTTTTGAAGTTTAAGGAACTAGCCGAATTAATAATTATTCATAAATTCTAGCAAACGTCATTATTTTTCTATATAACCTTTATAATTCTATAGAAGCTCATCTATTTCGTTTCACTATTTTACTTTTGTATAGAACCTCTCAATAGAATAAATACCCTATAAATTCTATAGATACCGAAAAATCCTATAAATTCTATAGATACAGAGAAAACCCTATAAATTTTATAGAAAAAAAAGCCCCTAAATTCTATAGAATATACAACTATAAATTCCATAGATTTTATTGAAAAATAAATAGCTCTTAAATTCTATAGAATACACAACTATAAATTCTATAGATACAGAAAAACTGTAAATTTTATAGAAAAATAAATAGCCCTTAAATTCTGTAGAATATACAGCTATAAATTCTATAGATACAGAAAACCCTATAAATTCCATAGAAAAAGAAGAAGCCCCCAAATTCTATAGAATATACAACTATAAATTCTATAGATACAGAAAAACCCTATAGATTTTATTGAAAAATAAATAGCCCTTAAATTCTATAGAATATACAGCTATAAATTCTATAGATACAGAAAACCCTATAAATTCCATAGAATAAGAAAAAGCCCCTAAATTCTATAGAATATACAACTATAAATACTATAGAATCTCTAACGAAAAATTTCTATTAATTCTTTAAATATTTTTTCATAGATTGTGGTCTATAGAATCTTATAGAATTTTGGCCCGTTTTCCTATAAGCTCCATAAGTAACCTCTATAGAATTCTGTATACAATGTCTAGAACCTCAATAGAATTATAGAAGCTCATTTCTTGTGTTTCACTTTTCTTTTCCATAGAACCAGAATAGAATCAGAGGACGTTTCCTCTATGGCATTAATTCTAGAATTTGTTTGTATAGAAACGAAATTTCGTCTCAGTGTAGAATTCTATGAAACCATTAAATTCTTTCGCTTCGAGAACTCTCTCTCTCTTAATTAAGTTTTTCGCTTCGTAAACCCGGAAGATATTTTTTATTTTCGTCACATCGCCACCAGATGGCAGCACGAGTTTTAATAATTCATTTGTCAGGAAAAATATAACTGCGATTGGGCTGTTTGGGGGAGATTCTATGGGATTTTTCTTTGTCGACATCAAAATGAGCCAAAAATACGCGCCAAAAGCGTTGCCGGGCAACGGAAGACTAAACGCGTGATGGCCGGTCACACGTTTCTCCACGTGGCGACGGAAAGATTTGACCCGTGGCGGTTGAATCTTATCTCTCGTGATTCAGATAACGCAGTTTGCATTAGTCAGGTAGCAGCGATAGCGATTTATCAGTTCAGTTATGTGACAGCAGAATTGAGAATGATGCGATTGCTCTTGTTTCTTCGAGACTAAATTCTCTTTCTTGGCTGACGGAGGGGCTGAGGTAATCTGGTTGGGAGAGTACCTGATTAGGTTGCGAGTTGGAATCCCACCGAAGACGGTCGTGTACAAAGGGGCACTTGAGCGTTGAATCTGTCGTGCCTTAAATCTCCTCACGTTCGACTGCTGTCGAAGTTTAGAGTGGCAGCTCAGGTGTGACGCTCAAAATAACGTGGTGTTGTCCTCGAATCTTTCCCTTCGGGTTTGATCCCGGAGCGTCACCAATAGTCCGTTCTGTTGTTGCTCCAGTGAGACGTTAATTAACTATCTCCTACCTATCTTTCTTAGAAGAGAAAAAGTATTCAAAATCTTTTATTTATGAGGATTCAGACCAGAAGATTCGGACACCAGAAAGGACCACAGTAGCCCAGTTGGAAGAGTAACGGATCAGCAACCGAAGGGTTGCGAGTCCGAAATTCGGTCCAGCCGGAAAATGGGGGCTGGTGCATGTTGAATCTATCCTGGAGTTAAATGTTCTCTTGTTGGCGATGTTTGGAGAGTTCGGTGCAGTTCACGTGTGATCGCGTGGCCATGATTCAAAACTTCCACGACACGCCGACTTGTGAACTTTGGCGGCCACGACGGATTCAACGTGCGCCATCCCCCTTCGCAAGCGACGCTCTTTGCCTGGATCCAGTTCCATAGTTGTCGCTCCAGTTCGACGTTTCGTCACCTGGACGTGGTTCAAAATTAATTATTTTGTTCTCGGATCTTTCCCTTTGGTATTGATCCTTGACCGTCACCAATAGCCCGTTGTGTTGTTCCAGTGCGACGTTAATTAAAACACCTACCTAGCTGGCAGGGGTCCCGTAGCTTTCCGCAGTACAGTGTAGTTTATATGCCTCATCGTGGTCGCCATTGTTTTTATTTACTGATTTATCTAATTCGCTTGATGCGTCAATTTGTTCCTGATCCCGTTCTCTGGAATGGACGACACCACTTTATTCCGAAGCATGGTCAGGTGACGAGGCAACACCTGAGCTGGCACCCCACTCTCCAAACTTCCACACCACATTATATTTTTTAGAGTTTATATTTTATTAGCGTTTCATTTAAATTCATTTCCTGTAAAATCTACACCTTCTGTACCAGAATAAATACTGCATTTCCACATTTTTCTTTCGGATATTAGTTTCTCTTGCATTTCGGAGTGAACTGTGCCAACGGCATGCAGGTAGGTAGTTGAATTAGCGTTCCATTGGAGTACACAACGGGCTATTGGCGACGGTCCAGGATCTTTCCCTAAGGGAAAGTTAAGTGACAGGAGTTATTTATTCGCAGTGGGTGTTCGAGTCCCTTCTTCGTGTTGCAAAATAAATACTGCAGTTGGCGCATTTGATGTACGTCCAAGTTTTAGTGTTTAGATTTTGATAACTCTAGAATCTAAACACTAGATGAAAGCAACAATCGCGTGGAATTCTGAATTTGTGGCTTTCCGGAAACGTAGGTTGCTTGCTTGGTAGGTTTTCTCTATAGAAAATCTATAAGAGAAACCAAACTATCTCTGCGACATAGAACGAGACGAACTATCTCTAGAGCTAACTCTACGACATAGAACGAGAATTCGATTAGAAATTTCCATAGAGAAAAAGATCTCTACGACATAGAATGAGTCTATATAACACACTCTGAAACTTGATTCTAGGCATTCGGCATACTCCCAAACTAGTCTCTTCGTAACACACTCTGAAACTAGTCTCTTAGTAACACAGTCTTACACTAGTCTCTAGATAGCATACTCCCAACCTAGTCTTTAGGTAACTGTCTCAAACTAGTCTCTATGTAACAGACTTTAAAACTAGTCTCTAGAATACTATAAAAATAATCGTTACGTAACACACTCCCAAACTGATCACTAGGTAACACGCTCAGAAACTAGTCTTTAGGATACTCTTTAACTAATCTCTATGTAACACACTCTGAAACTAGTCTCTAGGATACTCTTCAACTAATCTCTATGTAACACACTCTGAAACTAGTCTCTAGGATAATCTTCAACTAGTCTCTACGTAACACACTCTGAAACTAGTCTCTAGGATACTCTTCAACTAATCTCTATGTAACACACTCTGAAACTAGTCTCTAGGTAGCATACTCTTAAACAAGTCTCTAGGATACTCTTCAACTAGTCGTTACGTAACACACTTTTAAACTAATCTCTTGGTAACACTCTAAAAGTAGTTTCTATGTAACAGACTCTAAAAGAAGTCTCTAGGTAGCATTCTCTAAAAGTAGGTAACACACTTTCAAACTCGTCTCTTGGCCACACACTCTAAACGTAGTCTTTAGGTGACAGAGTCGTGTCAATGTAAAACTAGACTCTAGGTAGCATACTCCCAAACTTATCTCTATGTAACACACTCTGAAACTAGTCTCTAGGTAGCATACTCTTAAACTAATCTCTTGGTAACACTCTAAAAGTAGTTTCTATGTAACAGACTCTAAAAGAAGTCTCTAGGTAGCATTCTCTAAAAGTAGGTAACACACTTTCAAACTCGTCTCTTGGCCACACACTCTAAACGTAGTCTTTAGGTGACAGAGTCGTGTCAATGTAAAACTAGACTCTAGGTAGCATACTCCCAAACTTATCTCTATGTAACACACTCTGAAACTAGTCTCTAGGTAGCATACTCTTAAACTAATCTCTTGGTAACACTCTAAAAGTAGTTTCTATGTAACAGACTCTAAAAGAAGTCTCTAGGTAGCATTCTCTAAAAGTAGGTAACACACTTTCAAACTCGTCTCTTGGCCACACACTCTAAACGTAGTCTTTAGGTGACAGAGTCGTGTCAATGTAAAACTAGACTCTAGGTAGCATACTCCCAAACTTATCTCTATGTAACACACTCTGAAACTAGTCTCTAGGTAGCATACTCTTAAACTAATCTCTTGGTAACACTCTAAAAGTAGTTTCTATGTAACAAACTCTAAAAGAAGTCTCTAGGTAGCATTCTCTAAAAGTAGGTAACACACTTTCAAACTCGTCTCTTGGCCACACACTCTAAACGTAGTCTTTAGGTGACAGAGTCGTGTCAATGTAAAACTAGACTCTAGGTAGCATACTCCCAAACTTATCTCTATGTAACACACTCTGAAACTAGTCTCTAGGTAGCATACTCTTAAACTAATCTCTTGGTAACACTCTAAAAGTAGTTTCTATGTAACAGACTCTAAAAGAAGTCTCTAGGTAGCATTCTCTAAAAGTAGGTAACACACTTTCAAACTCGTCTCTTGGCCACACACTCTAAACGTAGTCTTTAGGTGACAGAGTCGTGTCAATGTAAAACTAGACTCTAGGTAGCATACTCCCAAACTTATCTCTATGTAACACACTCTGAAACTAGTCTCTAGGTAGCATACTCTTAAACTAATCTCTTGGTAACACTCTAAAAGTAGTTTCTATGTAACAGACTCTAAAAGAAGTCTCTAGGTAGCATTCTCTAAAAGTAGGTAACACACTTTCAAACTCGTCTCTTGGCCACACACTCTAAACGTAGTCTTTAGGTGACAGAGTCGTGTCAATGTAAAACTAGACTCTAGGTAGCATACTCCCAAACTTATCTCTATGTAACACACTCTGAAACTAGTCTCTAGGTAGCATACTCTTAAACTAATCTCTTGGTAACACTCTAAAAGTAGTTTCTATGTAACAGACTCTAAAAGAAGTCTCTAGGTAGCATTCTCTAAAAGTAGGTAACACACTTTCAAACTAGTCTCTTGGCCACACACTCTAAACGTAGTCTTTAGGTGACAGAGTCGTGTCAATGTAAAACTAGACTCTAGGTAGCATACTCCCAAACTTATCTCTATGTAACACACTCTGAAACTAGTCTCTAGGTAGCATACTCTTAAACTAATCTCTTGGTAACACTCTAAAAGTAGTTTCTATGTAACAAACTCTAAAAGAAGTCTCTAGGTAGCATTCTCTAAAAGTAGGTAACACACTTTCAAACTCGTCTCTTGGCCACACACTCTAAACGTAGTCTTTAGGTGACAGAGTCGTGTCAATGTAAAACTAGACTCTAGGTAGCATACTCCCAAACTTATCTCTATGTAACACACTCTGAAACTAGTCTCTAGGTAGCATACTCTTAAACTAATCTCTTGGTAACACTCTAAAAGTAGTTTCTATGTAACAGACTCTAAAAGAAGTCTCTAGGTAGCATTCTCTAAAAGTAGGTAACACACTTTCAAACTCGTCTCTTGGCCACACACTCTAAACGTAGTCTTTAGGTGACAGAGTCGTGTCAATGTAAAAATAGACTCTAGGTAGCATACTCCCAAACTTATCTCTATGTAACACACTCTGAAACTAGTCTCTAGGTAGCATACTCTTAAACTAATCTCTTGGTAACACTCTAAAAGTAGTTTCTATGTAACAAACTCTAAAAGAAGTCTCTAGGTAGCATTCTCTAAAAGTAGGTAACACACTTTCAAACTCGTCTCTTGGCCACACACTCTAAACGTAGTCTTTAGGTGACAGAGTCGTGTCAATGTAAAACTAGACTCTAGGTAGCATACTCCCAAACTTATCTCTATGTAACACACTCTGAAACTAGTCTCTAGGTAGCATACTCTTAAACTAATCTCTTGGTAACACTCTAAAAGTAGTTTCTATGTAACAAACTCTAAAAGAAGTCTCTAGGTAGCATTCTCTAAAAGTAGGTAACACACTTTCAAACTCGTCTCTTGGCCACACGCTCTAAACGTAGTCTTTAGGTGACAGAGTCGTGTCAATGTAAAATGAGTCTCTAGAAAACGTGAAGCGAAAGTGTGTGTAGTTGGTAGAAGTACGCCCTTCATTTGAAGAGGCTCTTAAACCTCACGCACAACAGAATGAACGTTTTCCTCATCGCCAGAAATCAAGTGAAGGTCTCACGATTCAACTCAGAGAGAAGGAATGAGGAAATGGGTCTTTCCTTTTGTGTCGCTTCGCGAACCTTTGTTTTGCAGGCGTCGTTAAATGGAACGACCGCTTTGTTTCGGGCCTTTCGTGCTGCTCACACTCTACAACATCTCTATGGGTCCTACAATATTTCTTAGGGTCCCTCTACAATATCTCTATGGATCCCTCTACAATATTTCTATGGATCCTACAATATTTCTTAGGGGCATTCTACAACATTTCTATGGGTACTACAACATTTCTATGGGTCCTGCAATACTTCTATGGATCCCTCAACAACATCTCTATGGGTCCTAAAATATTTCTTAGGGCCTTGTACAGTATTTCTATGGTGAGAGGGAAGACGACCTTGGATGAGTCCACTTGTGTGGGTGAGCCGGAAAAGGGTTGGTAGGTCTTTGGGTTTTGGGTTTAATGGCGCAATATTTGACCACACACAAGACAGAAACGAGGGAGGGAACGAAAAGCAGAAGCTAAAACGGAAGGGGGGACGGATCACTCGGTGCCTTGGTGAAGCCCTACACTCTTACAGGTGTGCCCCCAATGGAATCAACGAAAAAAGGATTCCTGTCAGATACGATTCCTCTGAACTGTGTCAGGTAGGTAGCTAATTAACGTCGCACCGGGAGGAAAACAACGGTCTACTGGCGATCAATCCCCAAGGGAAAGATCCGAGGACAGAGCAATGCCATTTCGAACAACGGCCAGACGACGAGGGCGACACGTGTGCTGGAACCCCACCCTCCAAACTTCCACACCACGCCGACGTGAGGACATTTGAGGCCGCGACGGATTGAACGTGCACCAGCACCCTTCGCACACGACGCTCTTTGCGTGGACCTAGTCTCGAACTCGCAAACGTCAGGTTGCTAATCGGGCCGAGGTTGTCCGGTTGGTGGACTAACGGATTAGCAATCGGAGGGTTGCGAGTTCGAGTCCAGCCAAACGCGTCGTGTGCAAAGGGGGCTGGTGCACGTTAAATCCATCGCGGCCTCCTAACGTCGGCGTGGTGTGGAAGTTTGGAGAGTGGGGTGCTAGCTTAATTGTCGATCTCGTCATCTGACCGTGGTTCAAAATTACGGGGTGTCGTATCTTTCCCTTCGGGATCGATCGCGGACCGCCGCCAATAGCCCGTTGTGTTGCTCCAGTGCGACGTCAATTGAAATACCTACCTACCAATTGCGAATCCGTTACTCCATTATCCGTTCCTACGAGCTCACAAAGGTTGCGATGGTAGGTATTTTAATTAACGTCGCACTGGAGCATTACGACGGTTATTGGTGACGGTCCGGGGTGAATCCCAAAGGGAAAGATCCGAGGACGTAATTTTGAACAACGGTCAAATGGCGAGATGAAGGTTGGGAACCTCAAGGATCGATCCCGTACCATCCAATAGCCCAGTGCGACGTCAGTTCAACTACCTACGCCGTACTGTGTCTTTATCGCAGGGCATTGTCTTAAACGCGTTGATTTCCAAACGGAATGTTTGCTCTGGAAAAGAGAACATCTTCGAAGCGATCGAATGCAAACAGATAAAGCGAATTTCAGTCTTTCGGAGATAAGGGCTCAACAAGTGCTATTTTAAGAGCGCTTCCTGATAACGGTGCTTATGGAAGCGTTTTTTGTTACTCCGGCCCGGATGCCGTTTCTGTTTTTGTATATGTCCGGAAACTGGTCAGCACTAGGATGAACCGTTTTTAGCGGCCGGGCTTTGTTGGGATCGCTTCCTGTCGAAAAGGGCCGCGATCCGATTTAGGAGCGGGAAACGGCTCGTTTTGAATAAAGATTCCAAAAGGGAGCTATAAAAGATAAAAGATAAAAGTTTCCACTTACCACTTATTCAAAAGCATAAAATTCTTAAGAAGAAGAGAGGAAGCTAAGTTTTTAAATGAAGTTATAGGTGTGTTCCCAATCTCTGGCCGAGCCGGGCACACCACACCAGACTGGCCCCCACGGAAATTAACAATCCTACAAGATAAACCAGGCACACCACAGTAAAGGAAAAGGGGAAAAAAGAAAAGAATCGATTAAGCCATACTTTAATAAAGACTGTAAACACGAATTCGTAAGGAATCGGAAGAAACATCGAAAGAAATCTAATTTCAATCTGGAATGGTGGAAAATCGGAGATGTCCGTGAAATATTGAATATAGTGTATGTAAACAAGGTCTACTGTTAGTAACAGAACATTCCAGGTAGCCCGGTTGGAAGAGTAACGGACTAGCGACAGGAGGGTTGCGAGTTCGAATCCAACCAAACACCGTTTTCCGACCGTGATTCAAAATTATATGGTGTTGTCCTTGGCTCTTTCCGTTCGGGATGAATCCTGAAACGACGCCAATAGCCCGTTGTGTTGCTCCAATGTGAAGTTAAGTCAACTACCTACCTCTCCATCTTAGTTATAGCAGTATTTTCTCACAGAACCAATAGAGATGTTGTTGAGGGCACCTAATAAATATTGTATTGCCCATAGAGATGTTGAGGGATCCATAGAAATATAGTAGGATCTATAGAGATGTTGTAGGGGCCTCTAAGAATATTTATTGTAGGACCCATAGAAATATTGCCGAGAGACCCATAGAGATGTTGTAGAAGGACTCATAGAAAAATTGTAGATGGTCGCATATTGTAGAGACACTCATAGAAATATTGTAGAAGGCCCAAAGAGAAAAATACTGTAGGACCCATAGAGATGACATAGAGGGGCCCATAAGAAATATTGAAGGACCCATAGAAATATCGTAGGACCCATAGAAATATTGTAGGACCCATAGAAATATTGTAGAGAATGTTGTTGAGGCACTCATAGAAATATTGTAGAAGGCCCTAAGAAATATTGTAGGACCCATAGAAATATTGTAGAGAATGTTGTTGAGGCACTCATAGAAATATTGTAGAAGGCCCTAAGAAATATTGTAGGACCCATAGAGATGTTGTAGGAGGCCCTAAGAAATATCGTAGGACCCAAAGAGATGTTGAGGGATCGATAGAAATAGTGTAAGACCCATAGAAATATTGAAGAAGGCACCTAAGAAATATTGTAGGATCCATAGAGATGTTACTGAGGGATCCATAGAAATACTGTAGAAGGCTCTGAGAAATATTGCAGGATCCATAGAGATGGTGTTGAGGGATCCATAGAAATACTGTAGAAGGCCCTAAGAAATATTGTAGGACCAATAGAAATATTGTAGAGAATGTTGTTGAGGCACTCATAGAAATATTGTAGAAGGCCCTAAGAAATATTGTAGGACCCATAGAGATGTTGTAGGAGGCCCTAAGAAATATCGTAGGACCCAAAGAGATGTTGAGGGATCCATAGAAATAGTGTAAGACCCATAGAAATATTGAAGAAGGCACCTAAGAAATATTGTAGGATCCATAGAGATGTTACTGAGGGATCCATAGAAATACTGTAGAAGGTTCTGAGAAATATTGCAGGATCCATAGAGATGGTGTTGAGGGATCCATAGAAATACTGTAGAAGGCCCTAAGAAATATTGTAGGACCAATAGAAATATTGTAGAGAATGTTGTTGAGGCACTCATAGAAATATTGTAGAAGGCCCTAAGAAATATTGTAGGACCCATAGAGATGTTGTAGGAGGCCCTAAGAAATATCGTAGGACCCAAAGAGATGTTGAGGGATCCATAGAAATAGTGTAAGACCCATAGAAATATTGAAGAAGGCACCTAAGAAATATTGTAGGATCCATAGAGATGTTACTGAGGGATCCATAGAAATACTGTAGAAGGCTCTGAGAAATATTGCAGGATCCATAGAGATGGTGTTGAGGGATCCATAGAAATACTGTAGAAGGCCCTAAGAAATATTGTAGGGCCAATAGAAATATTGTAGAGAATGTTGTTGAGGCACTCATAGAAATATTGTAGAAGGCCCTAAGAAATATTGTAGGACCCATAGAGATGTTGTAGGAGGCCCTAAGAAATATCGTAGGACCCAAAGAGATGTTGAGGGATCCATAGAAATAGTGTAAGACCCATAGAAATATTGAAGAAGGCACCTAAGAAATATTGTAGGATCCATAGAGATGTTACTGAGGGATCCATAGAAATACTGTAGAAGGTTCTGAGAAATATTGCAGGATCCATAGAGATGGTGTTGAGGGATCCATAGAAATACTGTAGAAGGCCCTAAGAAATATTGTAGGACCAATAGAAATATTGTAGAGAATGTTGTTGAGGCACTCATAGAAATATTGTAGAAGGCCCTAAGAAATATTGTAGGACCCATAGAGATGTTGTAGGAGGCCCTAAGAAATATCGTAGGACCCAAAGAGATGTTGAGGGATCCATAGAAATAGTGTAAGACCCATAGAAATATTGAAGAAGGCACCTAAGAAATATTGTCGGATCCATAGAGATGTTACTGAGGGATCCATAGAAATACTGTAGAAGGCTCTGAGAAATATTGCAGGATCCATAGAGATGGTGTTGAGGGATCCATAGAAATACTGTAGAAGGCCCTAAGAAATATTGTAGGACCCATAGAAATATTGTAGAGAATGTTGTTGAGGCACTCATAGAAATATTGTAGAAGGCCCTAAGAAATATTGTAGGACCCATAGAAATATTGTAGAGAATGTTGTTGAGGCACTCATAGAAATATTGTAGAAGGCCCTAAGAAATATTGTAGGACCCATAGAGATGTTGTAGGAGGCCCTAAGAAATATCGTAGGACCCAAAGAGATGTTGAGGGATCCATAGAAATAGTGTAAGACCCATAGAAATATTGAAGAAGGCACCTAAGAAATATTGTAGGATCCATAGAGATGTTACTGAGGGATCCATAGAAATACTGTAGAAGGTTCTGAGAAATATTGCAGGATCCATAGAGATGGTGTTGAGGGATCCATAGAAATACTGTAGAAGGCCCTAAGAAATATTGTAGGACCCATAGAAATATTGTAGAGAATGTTGTTGAGGCACTCATAGAAATATTGTAGAAGGCCCTAAGAAATATTGTAGGACCCATAGAAATGTTGTAGAGTGCCCCTAAGAAATATTGTAGGACCCATAGATATATTGAAGAGGGATCCCTAGAGATGTTGTAGAGGGACCCATAGAAATAGTGTAGGACGTAGATAACTTCCTCTTTCATCTGATATCCGATCCACCTTCACCCGGCCTTGAGTTGTTTCCAGTGGCGGAAAAAATGTCACATCGCCCGATTATACCCCGATCGATACCAACATCACCCGGAGTCAGTGCCCCCTCTGGACAGTAGAGGACCCAAGTGGCGCCGATTCACTCCCCTCCTCTCTCTGAAGAGGAGCCGAGATAGAGGTAAACATACAACCAAGTCTACAGAGCAAACCGTCTCATCAAAGCATAGGGGATTACAACTGATTCTATTGGATTCTATAGACCCGATTTTATAGTCATTTTTTTAGTAATTATTAATTAGTAATTTTTTTAACAGTAATTTTTTTGTGGCCCACGATTCTGTGAAATAAAATGAAAAACAGAACACTATGTTACGAAGAAAGTAGCACTTAGGGGAGATCGAGGCAATACCGTACACAATTTCGTCATGTTAAAAATGAGTTAGAGCCATCTGGATGGTTATTATCCCTCTTTATGGAACTACAACTGGTGAAGATATTTTTGATGCTGTATGGAGCATTTTAGGAAAATTTAATCTTCCTCTTGACAGGCTTGTTTCTGTAACAACTGACGGCGTTAAATCGATGACGTGTGAAACTAAAGGATTTGTGTCATGACTGACAAGAAAATTACAGGATGAATATCCAGATAAACAGAAAATCAGTACTTTCCATTGCCTTATTTACCAAGTTCTCTGTTTAAAAATATTAAAAATGGACGAAGTCAACTTGAATCGATCGATTAGCACTTAACCATCGCCGATTTACTTCGTTCCTTAAAGATTTAGAATCCGAAGATCTTCCTTATTACACAGAAGTTCGTTGGTTGTCCTGCCACAAAGTCCTGAACAGCTTCTATCTGCTTTCGGAGGAAATAATTGTATTTCTTGAAATGGAAGATGAAAAAAACGAAAATATATCGATTATAAAAGATCCTTTGTGGGTAAACGATCTGGCATTTTTAACAAATATTACAGGTCATCTGAATAATCTTAATATTACATTGCAAGGCAAAGATCAATTAATAACGAATATGTACGATGCAATAGCAAGTTTTGTACAAAAACTGACTTCTACAAAAACGTTTTGACTTATTTTCCTACGTGTGAGCAGTTAAAAGCACAAAATCAAAGTTGCTCATTTTTACAATAGTGTGGTAAAATTGAAGAAATCAAAACGAATTCGATAAACGTTTTAATGATTTCAAAGAGTTATAAAAAAAGTTCTCTTTTTATTAGGCCTTTTTCCTTTAAAGTTAAAAATGATCCTACTTCGATATAACTGGAATTAATTGATTTCCAGAATGATTCGGTTTTAAAAGACAAATATCGAGAAGTAGGAATTCCCAAAATATATTCTTATTTAGGTGAAAAATACCCGGAAATTAAAAAGTTTGCTGCACTCATTTTATGCTATTTTGGGAGTACGTACTTGTGTAAGCAACTATTTTCGTCCATGAAATGAAATAAAACGGCCCACAGATCAAAATTAACTGATAAACATCTATCTGCCATAATGAAGATTCCCAGTCTTTGAATCCAGATATTGGAAAACTAGCAGGAGGAAAGAGCTGGCAAGTTTCCGGTAAAAAAATTAATTTTAGTTTTATAAATAAATTAAATAAACGTTCAAATAAAAGCAATTTTGTAGCAATATTTTACAAATTATCACCCTAAATTCACTTAATGACATAATGTGTTTAAATTATCCTATTCCTGAATCCTCACTTCAAAATATAATTTTAAGAAAATTTGCAAATGTGATGTGGCCCAGGTGAATCTCACCACTTGCATTAAATGGCCCGTGTTTTAATTGAGTTTCATCACCCCTGTTCTAGAGGGACCCATAGAAATATTGTAGGACGTAGATAATTTCAGATGACGAGGTCAGCAATTGAGCTGGCACCCCACTCTCCAAACTTCCACACGACGCCAACGAGACGACATTCGAGGCCAGCGTATATATCCGCCTCGGCATGCACGACATTCTTCGGTTGCACCTAGTTCCGAGCACGCAACTCTCCCAACTAGGCTACCGCGGTCTCGCCACCAGAAGGATTTGAATGGGAAAGTGTGACATCGTTCATAAATTGATAAGAGGTGTCAGAGAATCTGGGACAGAGACCCAAATAATCGCATCTGCGCGAGAGATAAGAGACAGTCACAAAGAGAAGGTTGCAGTTCCAGTTACCTTTCCACTCAAGGGTCGTTCCAGGAGGAAGTGGTCAAGGGGGACCTCTACCATATCGGCCGGAACCGGTCGAAAGATATCACCACCTTCAGGGAATGATGGAAAACGACAATTAATATCAGACTGCACTTTCATCTTCGAGGCTTAGGTCAATAGTTCAATGTGCACACTAAACAATACTACAAACGTCTAAGGCAAGGGGGCTGGTGCATGTTTAATCTATCCTGGTGTTAAATGTTCTCACGTTGGCGTGGTGTGGAAGTTTGGAGAGTGGGGTGCCAGTTCAGGTGTTGTCTCATCATCTGATAGTGGTTCAAAATTATATGGTGTTGTCCTCGGATCTTTCACTTCCGGATTGTTCCCGGACCGTCACCAATAGTCCGTTCTGTTGCTCCAGTGCGACGTTAATTAACTACCTACCTACCTATCTTAAACAAGAAAAAGTATTCAAAATCTTTTGTTTATGAGGATTCAGACCAGAAGATTCGGACACCAGAAAGGACAGTAGCCCAGTTGGAAGAGTAACGGATCAGTAACCGAAGGGTTGCGAGTCCGCATTTCGGTCCAGCCGGAAAATGGGGGCTGGTGCATGTTGAATCTATCCTGGCGTTAAATGTTCTCATGTTGGCGATGTTTGGAGAGTTCGGTGCAGTTCACGTGTGACCTCGTCATCTGACCATGATTTTAAATTACGTGTTGTCCTCGTACATTTCCCTTTGGGATTGGACCGGAACGTCGCCAATAGCCCGTCGTGTTGCTCCAGTGCGACGCTAATTAAAATACCTTCCTACCGTCTGCGGACTTCTTCCCTGACTGTGCGAGATTCCCATTATTTGCAGACGTCTCAAGCCGTCTGCCTTCCACGTGTGAGGCACGTGCGACTTTCCTGCACTCACAATAACTTCAAGGAGGAGGAAAAAAGGGAATTGTCTTCGACTCGACAAAATTGGTTTTGTTTATTTCCTGATGGGGTGAAATTGGTTGTTTTTCGGCCTCGAAACTTCTTCCTCGTACTTGAGGTTTACTACCTCCGATGATGAACTACCAAAACTAACTTACAACACAATCTATGTCTTCACAGAAAGCAGGGTTGGTATTTGTCTGTTCTCTATGAAAATCTACACCGTTTCACCAATCTACACCCAATTTGGTACACTTATTCTTTGGAACCCTACGGTTAACGTACGCTACATATTAACCCCCGTTCTATTTGTCTTGGGTATGCAGAGGGGTGTAACGTCCCGTCATCCTGTACAGAGCACTTGATAGGGGTAGAGAAACTAAATTTCGTTTCTCTATAGATATATCTATTGAATTCTGTCACATCTGACCGTGATTCAAAATTACGTGGTGTCCTCGGATCTTTCTCTTTGGGACTGACCCCGTACTTGTCTCCAATAGCCCGTTGTGTTGCTCCAGTGTGACGTTAATTAAAATACCTACCAACCTGCCGTATCAATATGGTTGGTTCGTTGGGGTTTTAAGACGCAAGGGTCTTATTTGGCCATCGTACCAATATGATTTGTCAGCCCTTCATAATGATGGTGGAATTCACATTCCTGGTGCAAGGAGCTACAAATAAAATATTGATAAGAAAAAAACTGACTACAATAATACGATGTATGTCCCTTTTTTTAGAAAATGAACTTAAAGGGCATTTACAATCACTCCAAAACTCAAAATCGACTTTTGAACATAGTTTTATCTCTATATCATAGTTATCTCATAATTATCAGTTTTTGTAAGTTTGTCTTGCAGAAGCTATAACAATCTCAATTTTAAAAATCATTTTGCGCTCGCTTATTTTTTCTCTATGCAGTGAAACTTCGATTAACCGACAGTGACGGTTAATCGAATAGACGGATAACAGAAAAACCTTAAACAACAACCCATCCATTGCATTTGAACGAATGATTAAAAATCCACGTTTGCGAACTGGAAATGCACTGTTCATATATTTATTTTACAGAAACAAACACTATACAATTTACATTGAGTACAGTATAGTGCATATTGTTACATGTACTTACGCTCTAGACGTACATACATATTCAAATTTTAAAATAGTCTCATTTTCTTTCGTTTCTTCGAGGCTCGTGCTTTCTGAGCGGTACTTTACGTAGAAGTACAGTATGTATGAGTACAGTATGTATGAGTACAGTATGTATGAGTATAGTATGTATGAGTATAGTACATATGTACATATTGTTACATGAACTTACGCTCTAGACGTACATACATATTCAAATTTTAAAATAGTCTGTCATTTTCTTTCGTTTCTTCGAGGCTCGTGCTTTCTGAGCGGTACTTTACGTAGAAGTACAGTATGTATGAGTACAGTATGTATGAGTATAGTATGTATGAGTATAGTACATATGTACATATTGTTACATGAACGTACGCTCTAGACGTACATACATATTCAAATTTTAAAATAGTCTGTCATTTTCTTTCGTTTCTTCGAGGCTCGTGCTTTCTGAGCGGTACTTTACGTAGAAGTACAGTATTTATGAGTACAGTATGTATGAGTACAGTATGTATGAGTATAGTATGTATGAGTATAGTACATATGTACATATTGTTACATGAACTTACGCTCTAGACGTACATACATATTCAAATTTTAAAATAGTCTGTCATTTTCTTTCGTTTCTTCGAGGCTCGTGCTTTCTGAGCGGTACTTTACGTAGAAGTACAGTATGTATGAGTACAGTATGTATGAGTACAGTATGTATGAGTATAGTACATATGTACATATTGTTACATGAACTTACGCTCTAGACGTACATACATATTCAAATTTTAAAATAGTCTGTCATTTTCTTTCGTTTCTTCGAGGCTCGTGCTTTCTGAGCGGTACTTTACGTAGAAGTACAGTATGTATGAGTACAGTATGTATGAGTATAGTATGTATGAGTATAGTACATATGTACATATTGTTACATGAACGTACGCTCTAGACGTACATACATATTCAAATTTTAAAATAGTCTGTCATTTTCTTTCGTTTCTTCGAGGCTCGTGCTTTCTGAGCGGTACTTTACGTAGAAGCACAGTATGTATGAGTACAGTATGTATGAGTACAGTATGTATGAGTATAGTATGTATGAGTATAGTACATATGTACATATTGTTACATGTACTTACGCTCTAGACGTACATACATATTCAAATTTTAAAATAGTCTGTCATTTTCTTTCGTTCCTTCGAGGCTCGTGCTTTCTGAGCGGTACTTTACGTAGAAGTACAGTATGTATGAGTATAGTACATATGTACATATTGTTACATGTACTTACGCTCTAGACGTACATACATATTCAAATTTTAAAATAGTCTGTCATTTTCTTTCGTTTCTTCGAGGCTCGTGCTTTCTGAGCGGTACTTTACGTAGAAGTACAGTATGTATGAGTACAGTATGTATGAGTACAGTATGTATGAGTACAGTATGTATGAGTACAGTATGTATGAGTACAGTATGTATGAGTATAGTACATATGTACATATTGTTACATGAACGTACGCTCTAGACGTACATACATATTCAAATTTTAAAATAGTCTGTCATTTTCTTTCGTTCCTTCGAGGCTCGTGCTTTCTGAGCGGTACTTTACGTAGAAGTACAGTATGTATGAGTACAGTATGTATGAGTATAGTACATATGTACATATTGTTACATGTACTTACGCTCTAGACGTACATACATATTCAAATTTTAAAATAGTCTGTCATTTTCTTTCGTTTCTTCGAGGCTCGTGCTTTCTGAGCGGTACTTTACGTAGAAGTACAGTATGTATGAGTACAGTATGTATGAGTACAGTATGTATGAGTACAGTATGTATGAGTACAGTATGTATGAGTATAGTACATATGTACATATTGTTACATGAACGTACGCTCTAGACGTACATACATATTCAAATTTTAAAATAGTCTGTCATTTTCTTTCGTTCCTTCGAGGCTCGTGCTTTCTGAGCGGTACTTTACGTAGAAGTACAGTATGTATGAGTACAGTATGTATGAGTATAGTACATATGTACATATTGTTACATGTACTTACGCTCTAGACGTACATACATATTCAAATTTTAAAATAGTCTGTCATTTTCTTTCGTTTCTTCGAGGCTCGTGCTTTCTGAGCGGTACTTTACGTAGAAGTACAGTATGTATGAGTACAGTATGTATGAGTACAGTATGTATGAGTACAGTATGTATGAGTACAGTATGTATGAGTATAGTACATATGTACATATTGTTACATGAACGTACGCTCTAGACGTACATACATATTCAAATTTTAAAATAGTCTGTCATTTTCTTTCGTTCCTTCGAGGCTCGTGCTTTCTGAGCGGTACTTTACGTAGAAGTACAGTATGTATGAGTACAGTATGTATGAGTACAGTATGTATGAGTACAGTATGTATGAGTATAGTATGTATGAGTATAGTACATATGTACATATTGTTACATGAACTTACGCTCTAGACGTACATACATATTCAAATTTTAAAATAGTCTGTCATTTTCTTTCGTTTCTTCGAGGCTCGTGCTTTCTGAGCGGTACTTTACGTAGAAGTACAGTATGTATGAGTACAGTATGTATGAGTACAGTATGTATGAGTATAGTACATATGTACATATTGTTACATGAACTTACGCTCTAGACGTACATACATATTCAAATTTTAAAATAGTCTGTCATTTTCTTTCGTTTCTTCGAGGCTCGTGCTTTCTGAGCGGTACTTTACGTAGAAGTACAGTATGTATGAGTACAGTATGTATGAGTATAGTATGTATGAGTATAGTACATATGTACATATTGTTACATGAACGTACGCTCTAGACGTACATACATATTCAAATTTTAAAATAGTCTGTCATTTTCTTTCGTTTCTTCGAGGCTCGTGCTTTCTGAGCGGTACTTTACGTAGAAGCACAGTATGTATGAGTACAGTATGTATGAGTACAGTATGTATGAGTATAGTATGTATGAGTATAGTACATATGTACATATTGTTACATGTACTTACGCTCTAGACGTACATACATATTCAAATTTTAAAATAGTCTGTCATTTTCTTTCGTTTCTTCGAGGCTCGTGCTTTCTGAGCGGTACTTTACGTAGAAGTACAGTATGTATGAGTACAGTATGTATGAGTATAGTACATATGTACATATTGTTACATGTACTTACGCTCTAGACGTACATACATATTCAAATTTTAAAATAGTCTGTCATTTTCTTTCGTTTCTTCGAGGCTCGTGCTTTCTGAGCGGTACTTTACGTAGAAGTACAGTATGTATGAGTACAGTATGTATGAGTACAGTATGTATGAGTACAGTATGTATGAGTACAGTATGTATGAGTACAGTATGTATGAGTATAGTACATATGTACATATTGTTACATGAACGTACGCTCTAGACGTACATACATATTCAAATTTTAAAATAGTCTGTCATTTTCTTTCGTTCCTTCGAGGCTCGTGCTTTCTGAGCGGTACTTTACGTAGAAGTACAGTATGTATGAGTACAGTATGTATGAGTATAGTACATATGTACATATTGTTACATGTACTTACGCTCTAGACGTACATACATATTCAAATTTTAAAATAGTCTGTCATTTTCTTTCGTTTCTTCGAGGCTCGTGCTTTCTGAGCGGTACTTTACGTAGAAGTACAGTATGTATGAGTACAGTATGTATGAGTACAGTATGTATGAGTACAGTATGTATGAGTACAGTATGTATGAGTATAGTACATATGTACATATTGTTACATGAACGTACGCTCTAGACGTACATACATATTCAAATTTTAAAATAGTCTGTCATTTTCTTTCGTTTCTTCGAGGCTCGTGCTTTCTGAGCGGTACTTTACGTAGAAGTACAGTATGTATGAGTACAGTATGTATGAGTATAGTACATATGTACATATTGTTACATGTACTTACGCTCTAGACGTACATACATATTCAAATTTTAAAATAGTCTGTCATTTTCTTTCGTTTCTTCGAGGCTCGTGCTTTCTGAGCGGTACTTTACGTAGAAGTACAGTATGTATGAGTACAGTATGTATGAGTACAGTATGTATGAGTATAGTACATATGTACATATTGTTACATGAACTTACGCTCTAGACGTACATACATATTCAAATTTTAAAATAGTCTGTCATTTTCTTTCGTTTCTTCGAGGCTCGTGCTTTCTGAGCGGTACTTTACGTAGAAGTACAGTATGTATGAGTACAATATGTATGAGTATAGTATGTATGAGTATAGTACATATGTACATATTGTTACATGAACGTACGCTCTAGACGTACATACATATTCAAATTTTAAAATAGTCTGTCATTTTCTTTCGTTTCTTCGAGGCTCGTGCTTTCTGAGCGGTACTTTACGTAGAAGCACAGTATGTATGAGTACAGTATGTATGAGTACAGTATGTATGAGTATAGTATGTATGAGTACAGTATGTATGAGTATAGTACATATGTACATATTGTTACATGTACTTACGCTCTAGACGTACATACATATTCAAATTTTAAAATAGTCTGTCATTTTCTTTCGTTCCTTCGAGGCTCGTGCTTTCTGAGCGGTACTTTACGTAGAAGTACAGTATGTATGAGTACAGTATGTATGAGTATAGTACATATGTACATATTGTTACATGTACTTACGCTCTAGACGTACATACATATTCAAATTTTAAAATAGTCTGTCATTTTCTTTCGTTTCTTCGAGGCTCGTGCTTTCTGAGCGGTACTTTACGTAGAAGTACAGTATGTATGAGTACAGTATGTATGAGTACAGTATGTATGAGTACAGTATGTATGAGTACAGTATGTATGAGTATAGTACATATGTACATATTGTTACATGTACTTACGCTCTAGACGTACATACATATTCAAATTTTAAAATAGTCTGTCATTTTCTTTCGTTCCTTCGAGGCTCGTGCTTTCTGAGCGGTACTTTACGTAGAAGTACAGTATGTATGAGTACAGTATGTATGAGTATAGTACATATGTACATATTGTTACATGTACTTACGCTCTAGACGTACATACATATTCAAATTTTAAAATAGTCTGTCATTTTCTTTCGTTTCTTCGAGGCTCGTGCTTTCTGAGCGGTCCTTTACGTAGAAGTACAGTATGTATGAGTACAGTATGTATGAGTACAGTATGTATGAGTACAATATGTATGAGTACAGTATGTATGAGTATAGTACATATGTACATATTGTTACATGTACTTACGCTCTAGACGTACATACATATTCAAATTTTAAAATAGTCTGTCATTTTCTTTCGTTCCTTCGAGGCTCGTGCTTTCTGAGCGGTACTTTACGTAGAAGTACAGTATGTATGAGTACAGTATGTATGAGTATAGTACATATGTACATATTGTTACATGTACTTACGCTCTAGACGTACATACATATTCAAATTTTAAAATAGTCTGTCATTTTCTTTCGTTTCTTCGAGGCTCGTGCTTTCTGAGCGGTACTTTACGTAGAAGTACAGTATGTATGAGTACAGTATGTATGAGTACAGTATGTATGAGTACAGTATGTATGAGTATAGTATGTATGAGTATAGTACATATGTACATATTGTTACATGTACTTACGCTCTAGACGTACATACATATTCAAATTTTAAAATAGTCTGTCATTTTCTTTCGTTTCTTCGAGGCTCGTGCTTTCTGAGCGGTACTTTACGTAGAAGTACAGTATGTATGAGTACAGTGTGTATGAGTATAGTATGTATGAGTATAGTACATATGTACATATTGTTACATGTACTTACGCTCTAGACGTACATACATATTCAAATTTTAAAATAGTCTGTCATTTTCTTTCGTTTCTTCGAGGCTCGTGCTTTCTGAGCGGTACTTTACGTAGAAGTACAGTATGTATGAGTACAGTATGTATGAGTATAGTACATATGTACATATTGTTACATGTACTTACGCTCTAGACGTACATACATATTCAAATTTTAAAATAGTCTGTCATTTTCTTTCGTTTCTTCGAGGCTCGTGCTTTCTGAGCGGTACTTTACGTAGAAGTACAGTATGTATGAGTACAGTATGTATGAGTACAGTATGTATGAGTATAGTACATATGTACATATTGTTACATGTACTTACGCTCTAGACGTACATACATATTCAAATTTTAAAATAGTCTGTCATTTTCTTTCGTTTCTTCGAGGCTCGTGCTTTCTGAGCGGTACTTTACGTAGAAGTACAGTATGTATGAGTACAGTATGTATGAGTACAGTATGTATGAGTATAGTATGTATGAGTATAGTACATATGTACATATTGTTACATGAACTTACGCTCTAGACGTACATACATATTCAAATTTTAAAATAGTCTGTCATTTTCTTTCGTTTCTTCGAGGCTCGTGCTTTCTGAGCGGTACTTTACGTAGAAGTACAGTATGTATGAGTACAGTATGTATGAGTATAGTATGTATGAGTATAGTACATATGTACATATTGTTACATGAACGTACGCTCTAGACGTACATACATATTCAAATTTTAAAATAGTCTGTCATTTTCTTTCGTTTCTTCGAGGCTCGTGCTTTCTGAGCGGTACTTTACGTAGAAGTACAGTATTTATGAGTACAGTATGTATGAGTACAGTATGTATGAGTATAGTATGTATGAGTATAGTACATATGTACATATTGTTACATGAACTTACGCTCTAGACGTACATACATATTCAAATTTTAAAATAGTCTGTCATTTTCTTTCGTTTCTTCGAGGCTCGTGCTTTCTGAGCGGTACTTTACGTAGAAGTACAGTATGTATGAGTACAGTATGTATGAGTACAGTATGTATGAGTATAGTACATATGTACATATTGTTACATGAACTTACGCTCTAGACGTACATACATATTCAAATTTTAAAATAGTCTGTCATTTTCTTTCGTTTCTTCGAGGCTCGTGCTTTCTGAGCGGTACTTTACGTAGAAGTACAGTATGTATGAGTACAGTATGTATGAGTATAGTATGTATGAGTATAGTACATATGTACATATTGTTACATGAACGTACGCTCTAGACGTACATACATATTCAAATTTTAAAATAGTCTGTCATTTTCTTTCGTTTCTTCGAGGCTCGTGCTTTCTGAGCGGTACTTTACGTAGAAGCACAGTATGTATGAGTACAGTATGTATGAGTACAGTATGTATGAGTATAGTATGTATGAGTATAGTACATATGTACATATTGTTACATGTACTTACGCTCTAGACGTACATACATATTCAAATTTTAAAATAGTCTGTCATTTTCTTTCGTTCCTTCGAGGCTCGTGCTTTCTGAGCGGTACTTTACGTAGAAGTACAGTATGTATGAGTACAGTATGTATGAGTATAGTACATATGTACATATTGTTACATGTACTTACGCTCTAGACGTACATACATATTCAAATTTTAAAATAGTCTGTCATTTTCTTTCGTTTCTTCGAGGCTCGTGCTTTCTGAGCGGTACTTTACGTAGAAGTACAGTATGTATGAGTACAGTATGTATGAGTACAGTATGTATGAGTACAGTATGTATGAGTACAGTATGTATGAGTACAGTACATATGTACATATTGTTACATGAACGTACGCTCTAGACGTACATACATATTCAAATTTTAAAATAGTCTGTCATTTTCTTTCGTTCCTTCGAGGCTCGTGCTTTCTGAGCGGTACTTTACGTAGAAGTACAGTATGTATGAGTACAGTATGTATGAGTATAGTACATATGTACATATTGTTACATGAACTTACGCTCTAGACGTACATACATATTCAAATTTTAAAATAGTCTGTCATTTTCTTTCGTTTCTTCGAGGCTCGTGCTTTCTGAGCGGTACTTTACGTAGAAGTACAGTATGTATGAGTACAGTATGTATGAGTACAGTATGTATGAGTACAGTATGTATGAGTACAGTATGTATGAGTATAGTACATATGTACATATTGTTACATGAACGTACGCTCTAGACGTACATACATATTCAAATTTTAAAATAGTCTGTCATTTTCTTTCGTTCCTTCGAGGCTCGTGCTTTCTGAGCGGTACTTTACGTAGAAGTACAGTATGTATGAGTACAGTATGTATGAGTATAGTACATATGTACATATTGTTACATGTACTTACGCTCTAGACGTACATACATATTCAAATTTTAAAATAGTCTGTCATTTTCTTTCGTTTCTTCGAGGCTCGTGCTTTCTGAGCGGTACTTTACGTAGAAGTACAGTATGTATGAGTACAGTATGTATGAGTACAGTATGTATGAGTACAGTATGTATGAGTACAGTATGTATGAGTATAGTACATATGTACATATTGTTACATGAACGTACGCTCTAGACGTACATACATATTCAAATTTTAAAATAGTCTGTCATTTTCTTTCGTTCCTTCGAGGCTCGTGCTTTCTGAGCGGTACTTTACGTAGAAGTACAGTATGTATGAGTACAGTATGTATGAGTACAGTATGTATGAGTACAGTATGTATGAGTATAGTATGTATGAGTATAGTACATATGTACATATTGTTACATGTACTTACGCTCTAGACGTACATACATATTCAAATTTTAAAATAGTCTGTCATTTTCTTTCGTTTCTTCGAGGCTCGTGCTTTCTGAGCGGTACTTTACGTAGAAGTACAGTATGTATGAGTACAGTATGTATGAGTATAGTATGTATGAGTATAGTACATATGTACATATTGTTACATGTACTTACGCTCTAGACGTACATACATATTCAAATTTTAAAATAGTCTGTCATTTTCTTTCGTTTCTTCGAGGCTCGTGCTTTCTGAGCGGTACTTTACGTAGAAGTACAGTATGTATGAGTACAGTATGTATGAGTACAGTATGTATGAGTATAGTACATATGTACATATTGTTACATGTACTTACGCTCTAGACGTACATACATATTCAAATTTTAAAATAGTCTGTCATTTTCTTTCGTTTCTTCGAGGCTCGTGCTTTCTGAGCGGTACTTTACGTAGAAGTACAGTATGTATGAGTACAGTATGTATGAGTATAGTATGTATGAGTATAGTACATATGTACATATTGTTACATGAACTTACGCTCTAGACGTACATACATATTCAAATTTTAAAATAGTCTGTCATTTTCTTTCGTTTCTTCGAGGCTCGTGCTTTCTGAGCGGTACTTTACGTAGAAGTACAGTATGTATGAGTACAGTATGTATGAGTACAGTATGTATGAGTATAGTACATATGTACATATTGTTACATGTACTTACGCTCTAGACGTACATACATATTCAAATTTTAAAATAGTCTGTCATTTTCTTTCGTTTCTTCGAGGCTCGTGCTTTCTGAGCGGTACTTTACGTAGAAGTACAGTATGTATGAGTACAGTATGTATGAGTACAGTATGTATGAGTACAGTATGTATGAGTACAGTATGTATGAGTATAGTATGTATGAGTATAGTACATATGTACATATTGTTACATGAACTTACGCTCTAGACGTACATACATATTCAAATTTTAAATAGTCTGTCATTTTCTTTCGTTTCTTCGAGGCTCGTGCTTTCTGAGCGGTACTTTACGTAGAAGTACAGTATGTATGAGTACAGTATGTATGAGTATAGTATGTATGAGTATAGTACATATGTACATATTGTTACATGAACGTACGCTCTAGACGTACATACATATTCAAATTTTAAAATAGTCTGTCATTTTCTTTCGTTTCTTCGAGGCTCGTGCTTTCTGAGCGGTACTTTACGTAGAAGCACAGTATGTATGAGTACAGTATGTATGAGTACAGTATGTATGAGTATAGTATGTATGAGTATAGTACATATGTACATATTGTTACATGTACTTACGCTCTAGACGTACATACATATTCAAATTTTAAAATAGTCTGTCATTTTCTTTCGTTCCTTCGAGGCTCGTGCTTTCTGAGCGGTACTTTACGTAGAAGTACAGTATGTATGAGTACAGTATGTATGAGTATAGTACATATGTACATATTGTTACATGTACTTACGCTCTAGACGTACATACATATTCAAATTTTAAAATAGTCTGTCATTTTCTTTCGTTTCTTCGAGGCTCGTGCTTTCTGAGCGGTACTTTACGTAGAAGTACAGTATGTATGAGTACAGTATGTATGAGTACAGTATGTATGAGTACAGTATGTATGAGTACAGTATGTATGAGTACAGTATGTATGAGTACAGTATGTATGTACATATTGTTACATGAACGTACGCTCTAGACGTACATACATATTCAAATTTTAAAATAGTCTGTCATTTTCTTTCGTTCCTTCGAGGCTCGTGCTTTCTGAGCGGTACTTTACGTAGAAGTACAGTATGTATGAGTACAGTATGTATGAGTACAGTATGTATGAGTACAGTATGTATGAGTACAGTATGTATGAGTACAGTATGTATGAGTATAGTACATATGTACATATTGTTACATGTACTTACGCTCTAGACGTACATACATATTCAAATTTTAAAATAGTCTGTCATTTTCTTTCGTTCCTTCGAGGCTCGTGCTTTCTGAGCGGTACTTTACGTAGAAGTACAGTATGTATGAGTACAGTATGTATGAGTATAGTACATATGTACATATTGTTACATGTACTTACGCTCTAGACGTACATACATATTCAAATTTTAAAATAGTCTGTCATTTTCTTTCGTTTCTTCGAGGCTCGTGCTTTCTGAGCGGTACTTTACGTAGAAGTACAGTATGTATGAGTACAGTATGTATGAGTACAGTATGTATGAGTACAGTATGTATGAGTACAGTATGTATGAGTACAGTATGTATGAGTATAGTACATATGTACATATTGTTACATGAACGTACGCTCTAGACGTACATACATATTCAAATTTTAAAATAGTCTGTCATTTTCTTTCGTTCCTTCGAGGCTCGTGCTTTCTGAGCGGTACTTTACGTAGAAGTACAGTATGTATGAGTACAGTATGTATGAGTACAGTATGTATGAGTACAGTATGTATGAGTATAGTACATATGTACATATTGTTACATGTACTTACGCTCTAGACGTACATACATATTCAAATTTTAAAATAGTCTGTCATTTTCTTTCGTTCCTTCGAGGCTCGTGCTTTCTGAGCGGTACTTTACGTAGAAGTACAGTATGTATGAGTACAGTATGTATGAGTATAGTACATATGTACATATTGTTACATGTACTTACGCTCTAGACGTACATACATATTCAAATTTTAAAATAGTCTGTCATTTTCTTTCGTTTCTTCGAGGCTCGTGCTTTCTGAGCGGTACTTTACGTAGAAGTACAGTATGTATGAGTACAGTATGTATGAGTACAGTATGTATGAGTACAGTATGTATGAGTATAGTATGTATGAGTATAGTACATATGTACATATTGTTACATGTACTTGCGCTCTAGACGTACATACATATTCAAATTTTAAACTAGTCTCTCATTTTCCTTCGTTTCTTCGAGGCTTTTGCTTTCAGAGCTACAATATTCTGTACTTTACGTAGAAGTATAGTATGTATGTGCATAAGTACTCTAATGCATGTGTATGAGTACAATATGTATGTGTATGAGTACACTAATGTATGTGTATGAGTATGCGATGTATGTATGTGTATGAGTATGCGATGTATGTATGTGTATGAGTATGCGATGTATGTATTTGTATGAGTACAGCATGCATGTGTGTACGTACTAATAACTTTTAATATTTAATGCACTTTTAATAACGGACTGACGGTTAACAGAAATTGACGGTTCAAAGAGTGACGGCAAATCGAAGTTTCACTGTATTTGCATTTTCTATGACAGAAAAGTGGTTTTTTGGATCACTTATCAACGCCGGGTCGATTCAGCTAGTAATTAAATGCAGCAGAGTCTGTTCTCTGTACAAATCTACATCGTCTCACCAATCAAAAAGAAATTTGGAGGGCAGGTATTTAATTAACGTCGCACTGGTGCAACAAAACGGGCTATTGGCGACGGTTCCGGGATCCATGCCGAAAGGAAAGATCCGAGGACAACACTCGTCATTTTGAACCACGGTTAGATAATGAGGTCACACCTGAGCTGGCATCCCACTCTACGAACTTCCACACCACGCCAACGTTAGGACATTTGAGGCCAAGACGGGTTTAACGTGCACCAGCCCCCTTTGTACACGAAGGTTTTGGGGTTGGATTCGAACTCGCAATCCTCCAGTTCTAGTCCGTTACTCTTCCAACCAGGCTACCATTTTCCTTTCGGGTTGCCCCAGTGCGAGGTTAGTTAAAAAATACCTGAATACATGTTAGTCCTTAATACCTAATTACTCCTAATACATTCAATACCTAAGTTAATTAATACGTAAGTCCTAAATACATTCAATACCTAAATGCCCAAAGCTGTCGCTATGGGCGTTTCTTCACAGCAATGGAGAGGGCCAAATAGATATATCCACAAAACAATTCCATTTATTTATTTAGGCTGAGTCTCACGCAAATGACTCCAATTTCGTGACTGAGAAAACACGCAACACAATTACACAAAACTGCATCACATAAACATCACTAATGATTTTTCTTCCACTGTTGACGAATTCGGACCTTCATTGGGGCAGTCAGTAGGAATTTACACTGCTCTAGCAACCTAAGAGTTGTAGGCGGCGGACGTTGTATTCCTGTCCGGTATATACCTCTGGGTGTATTTTCGTCATCTGGTTCAAAATTACGTGTTCTCGATCTTTCCCTTTGGGATTGATCCCGGACCCTCACCAATAGCCCGTTGTGTTGCTCCAGTGCGACGTTAATTGAAACACCCTTGAACACCACCACGTACTTTTGAGCCACGTTCATAAGACACATGAGCATGAGCATGAGCTCCAAATTTCCACACCTTCGCCAACATGAGCATGAGCATGAGCTCCAAATTTCCACACCTTCGCCAACATGAGCATGAGCATGAGCTCCAAATTTCCACACCTTCGCCAACATGACAGTTTGAACGTGATCCAGATCTCTTTGTACACAATTGTCTTTCTTTTGATTGGATTCGAACTCCTCGGGAACCGCCGGTTGTTAGTCCGTCACTCTGCCAACCGGGCTACCGCGGCCCAAGAGAGGAGGAGGAGGAGGTGGTGATTTACGGAGTCGACTTTTTCGGTCGATCACGCTCCGATAACGAAAGAAAGCGAGACGTTTGCGGAGGATGAAGAAACAAGTTCTTGAGGAGTTCGGACTGAACCAACGCACGCGGCCTTCAATGGGCGATTTCCCAATCACCACCTGTTACTCATTGTTTAAAATAGTCCACCCCGCATTTGCATGGAACCGGTCTTCGCTCTCTTTATATGTGATTTCTCCCGCAGAAGGAAAATGGTTTTTAACAATGGTGAACTCTCCGTTTTTCCACTCTCGCTTCACTAGTGCTCAGAAAGAAACTCACAAAAACGTTAATAGAGTTCCGTAAAACTAACTCCATTGGGATATAGAGGTAGGAAGGTAGGTATTTTAATTAAAGTCACAATGGACTATTGGTGACTGTTCGCGATCAATCCCAAAGGGAAAGATCGAGGACACGTAATTTTGAACCACGGTCAGATGACAGAATTCTATAGAGATTTCTTTAGAGAAACAAAATTTAGT
The DNA here is from genome assembly GCA_933210815.1 of Meta bourneti. NCBI lineage: Eukaryota > Metazoa > Arthropoda > Arachnida > Araneae > Tetragnathidae > Meta > Meta bourneti. Next base: position 113,503,962 of record OW119924.1, on the reverse strand, counting down.
TTCTATAGGAAAAGGGTCTTTAGAGATCTACAAAGAGAGAAAATACAGGTAGGTATTTTCAATTAGCGTTGCTACCTCTATATTCTTATGGAGAGTTCCATAAAACTAACTCCATTGGAATATAGAGGTTGGAAGGTAGATATTTTAATTAATGTCACACTGGAGAAACACGCCGGGCTATTGGTGATGGTCCGCGATCAATCCCAAAGGGAATGATCGAGGACACCACGTAATTTTTAACCACTCAGATGACAGATGCTATAGAGATTTCTATAGAGAAACAAAATTTAGTCTCTATAGGAAAAGGTTCTGTAGAGATCTACAAAGAGAGGAAATACAGGTTGGTATTTTCAATTAACGTCTCACTGGAGCAACACAATGGGCTATTGGTGGCGGTTCGCGATCAATCCCAAAGGGAAAGATCGAGGACACCACGTAATTTTCAAACACGGTCAGATGACAGAACTCTATAGAGGTTTCTGTAGAGAAACGAAATTTAGTTTCTATAGGAAAAGGTTCTTTAAATACCTACAAAGAGAGTCAATACAGGTAGGTATTTTCAATTAACGCTGCTATCTCTATATTCTTATGGAGAGTTCCATAAAACTACCTCCACTGGAATACAGAGGTTGGAAGGTAGGTATTTTAATTAACGTCACACTGGAGAAACACGCCGAGCTATTGGTGATGGTCCGGGATCAATCCCAAAGGGAAAGATCTGGGACACCACGTAATAATGAACCACTCAGATGACAGAATCCTATAGAGATTTCTATAGAGAAACAAAATTTAGTTTCTATAGGAAAAGGTTCTGTAGAGATCTACAAAGACAGGAAATACAGGTACGTATTTTTAAAGTGTTGCACCAGTGTGTCGTTAATTAAAAATACGTTGGCGTGGTGTGGAAGTTTGGAGAGTGGGGTGCCAGCTCAGGTGTTGCCTCGTCATCTGACCGTGGTTCAAAATTACGTGGTGTTGTCCTCGGATCTTTCCCCTTGGGATTGATCCCGGACCGTCACCAATAGCCCGTTGTGTTGCTCCAGTGTGACGTTAATTGAATATCCCATCCCTAATTAAAAATACCTACCTTCCAACTTGGAAACTGCGGCACGTTTTTCACGCCGGAAGTAACACTAGTACTCATTACTTGGGAAGGAATATCCGAACTTCACAGTTCCCGGATGACGATCACGTGGTAACGAAGACAGCACGAATCAAAATGCAGAACTAATGGACGAGGGTTGTGAGAACGTTGGCTTGCATTTCGACAGCCAATCAATCCAGGTGGATTCCCAAGCCCACGTGACTTATAGATCTGAGATCTTACTACAATGACTCCACTCACATGCTCTGTCTATTTCATTCGGATCGTTTCCTTCGGGTTTGATCCCGAATGGGTCGCCATTGCTCCAGTGCCTGACATACCTACTTGTCTATTTCATTAAGTCGATGGATTTCCTTCGTGACGTCACTCACTGTAATTTTACGATTCCAGGTTTTGACGACTGTTGATAATTTGTGATAACAGTTATTAACTTCTTATATGAAGAGAAAACAACAAAAGATTCCCTGTTTGTGTTACACAGTTTTCACTGCTATCACAGTAACATTTATCGACAACTGTTGCTATTTTCGATACCAGTTGTTAACTGCTAATTTACAATAACACTGGTATTCAAATTGCTGCTCGAAGACACCCTATTTCTTGCTCATTCCATTGGCGTGTTGTGGAAGTTTGGAGAGGCTCAGGTGTTGACCTCGGCATCTGATCATGATTCTAAATGGCAAGGTGTTGTCCTCGGATCTTTCCCTTCCGGAGCGGATCCCGGACCGTAACCATTTGCCCGTTGCGTTGCTCAAGTGCGATGTTAATTAACTACCTACCTCCATTGGAGTGGTTTTTAATGTGTCTGGTAAAAGCAGAAGTTTTCTTTTGAGCCCTAAATAATTCCGAACGTTATAAATTACTAAGCAAAGACAGGTTCTTTTTCAATTAACGTAGCACTGGAGCAACACAACGGGCTATTGGCGACGGTCCGGGATCAAATCCGAAGGGAAAGTTTCGAGGACAACACCACGTAATTTTGAACCACCGTCAGATGACAAGGTCACACTTGTATTAAGCAAAGGTAAAAGCACACTGAAAAATAGTCTCGCTGTTGCAGCTACTCTTATCTTTCAGCTTTACGGGCGGGTGATAAAAAAAACTTGATTTTCCCTACTAAAGTTTACGACTATGCCACTAGTACCTGGTCAGTGAAATAGAAATATCGGCGTGCGTGAATTTCCATAAGAGCGGTTCTTGTTATTGAACTCGTTTCAGAACTTCGCAGCTATTGAATTTTAAAACTCGAAACCGCAGACAGAACTCGAACTCGCATCTGCAGAACTCTTGTCGCAGAAGTTTGCTGTGAGGCTTCAAAAAAGTTATCTTATCATTGAAGCCGTACAGGCGACTGATAAAAAAAAACTTAAGTTTCCTGGTGAGGTTTTATGACTGTGTCATTCGTCGTGCAGCTGAAGAGCAGAAATGTCGTCTTCCATTAATTTTTAAAAGCGCGTCTCTTGTTACAGAATCCGCTTCTTTTGGTCATCGCCCGCAGTGACACCTGCTTTCCGTTTCTAGGGCAACTGGAAAAGCTTTTTCAAAAACCAAACAAAAAAATGGTCGACATCACAGCCAAGTTATTTTGGTACCGCATTAAGGAGTGGTATGGCATCATGGCGGACGAAGTGAACGACTTTGTGTACACTGACGAATCGAAAGAGAACTTGGACGTGATCAATTTGTTCCTACTCGGCTGGATATTGCTGGGACTCGTGATTTATATCCTAGGGAATGTCATAGCGACTTATTTACGGAAACAGAAGACTTCTTCGCCCCTTCCCAAATCCGAAACTGCAGACGATATCTCGACAATACCGACAGGGCATGTGTCATGTGCGGAAACAAGTGCCGACGAATTTTTCCAGGAGCCAGCGAGGATCCCGAAAATACACGGGATTCCAACGTGCGAAGGAGACGATCCAGAAATTGCGGAATGGATAAATAATGTGTTTTCCTGGATTTATAATCAGCGAGTGGTTTCCCCGATTATTGATGCCTGGCTTTCTGCTCTCAATGCGAGAACTAGACTTTCTTCTACCGAAGTGAGTCAGAGTTTTAGCTTTTTTAAGTACTTTATTTCGTTTATTCAAAGTGCACATAGTCTAAAATTAATTAACAAGACTGCACTAAAATTTCAAAGTATAAAATATGTATAAACACTAATATCAATACTACCACATCCTAAAGTCCCTATCCTTTTTCATTTCAAGTGAGAAATGCTGATTTGTAAGAATCTCGATCGCGTAGTTTGAAAAAAGAATTTTTGCCAAAAAAATAACAAAAATTACATTGTTTACAAAATAGTTTGTAATATTTTTATTTAAGTCTTAAATACACATCGTGGGATTTGTTGGATGGTCCCTTGCGAAACATTTGTACAGAATTCTATAAAAATTTATTGAATGTGGTCTAGAATCCTGTGGCCCGTTTTTCTATATGCTCTGTAAAGTAACCTCTAGGAAATATAGGTATAGAAATTTGTAGAACGTCTAACAGCTACTATAGAAGTCTAGAAATCTAGAGAAACGAAATTTCGTATCTAAAAAAATTCTTTAGAATTCTCTAGAAAAAACGAGCTGATTCTATTGAAATGTACTTTCATAGAATTCTATAGGGACATTTATCTCTGATTCTATAGAAATATAAATTCGAAAAAAATATAAATTCTATAGAAATATAAATTCCATAGAAATATTAGAGTTCTATAGAAATATAAATTCTATAGACATGTATTTCTGTAGAAATGTAAAAATTCTATAGAAATATAAATTCTACAGAGAAATATAAATTCTAGAGAAATACAAGTTCTATAGAAATATAAAAATTATATAGAAATATAAATTCTATAGAAATATAAATTCTATAGAAATGCATTTCTCTCTATAGAAATATAAATTCTATTGAATTCGATTGGGAAGTTCTATAGAAAAATAAAGTCGTTAAACAAAAGAAATGAGCTTCTATCGAATTCTAGACATTTTGATTGAGGTTACTTTACAGAGCTTATAGAAGATCGGGCCATGATTCTATAGACCACATTCTAGAGAAATTTTGATAGAATTCTATAGAAATTTTCCATAAGGGAATGCTAAGAAACTACCTACAATAAAGCGTAACAGTAGACTTTAGATTCAACGATACTAAAAAGTAAACTGTAGTTATGTAAAATATGTAGTACAGGAAAATACCTACAATAAAATATAAATGCCGGAGAAGTTAAATCTAATAAAATAACCAATAAAACATCTGTGTAAAATATATCGTCAATATTGTATGACTTCTAGTATGCTATGCAGGTTTCTACAGAGATACATAGAAAAGTGGGCCATAATTCTATAGGCAGCATTCTATGGAAATTTTTATAGAATTGTGTAGAAATATTTCATAGGGATTGGACAAAGCTAGAAAAATCTCTTGCACAATTGGCTAGATAAGAGCAACCAAATCAATTAGCAAAGTTAATCATGGTAGTGTAAATAGAACAACACAACAAATGCCATGCATAAACAATGCTTTCTCATGTGGTTTAGATTAGTTTTATTTTAACCCATAACCGATGACATGAAATTTTTAGGGCCTACTTAAACAAGGTTGTGTTACCCCACTAACACATTAGGACCACGGTAGCCCGGTTGGAAGAGTAACGGATTAGGAACCAGAGGGTTGCAAATTCGAATCCAACCAAAGACCATCATGTGCAAAAGGGGCTGATGTGCTAAATCTGTCGTGGCATCAAATGTCCTCATGCTGGTGAGGTATGGAAGTTTGGAGAGTAGGGTGCCAGCTCAGGTGTGACCTCGTCATCTGATTGTTATTCAAAATGATGTGGTGTTGTCCTTGGATCTTTCCCTTCAGGTTGGATCCCGGACAGTCGCCAACAGCCCTTTGTGTTGCTCCAGTGCGATATTAATTAAATACCTACCCACTACCACTAACACAGTATAAATTTCTGCATAAAATTAATCAAAAATCATAAAAAATTTCAGAATTTTTTTGCATTATGAATAAGGTGGAGAGAATTTCTTTATAGTTATTTTTATATAAAGTAATTTATTGGTTAGACCTTTTTTGAGAAAAAATGTCACCAATAGAAAATAAAATTAAATCACTCTTATGCCTACTTTTCAAATTTTCTCTGGGCATTGATAAGTATTTCAAAGTAATATTCTAAGTACACAAAAAGGTTTGTATATAACATACAAGAAAATGAAACCTTTCTCTATGAACAGCATAAAATAAGTGTAGGTGGAACACAACGGGCTTTTGACGACAGCCTGGAATCAATCCCCAGGGGAAAGGTCCGAGGACAACATGTCATTTTGAATCACAATCTGATGACGAGGTAACACCTAAGCTGGCACCCCACTCTCCAAATTTCCATACCACGCCAACATGAGGACATTTGAAGCCATTACAGATTGAGCGTGCACCAGCCCCCTTTGTACACGACAGTCTTTGGTTGGATTTGAACTCTCAATCCTCCAATTGCTAACATGTTATTTTTCTAACCAAGCCACCTCAGATTAAAATTTATTTTTTTTTTAGCGTTCATCTCCTAGTTAAAAATCGCATATCTCCCAAAAATTATCCAATTTTTTTTTTCAAAACAATTGTAAGACTTTAGAGCAACTATTGATACTAATTTCATTAGTGTACATAAATAGTATTGGAAATATGAATTTTTTAATCTGATCAATTTTAGATTCATTTTTCTCAAAAAGCCATCTTTTAACCACTTAACGCATTTACCCGTATTTGACACTGGCGAAAGTTACCGGCAAATTTGCACATGCCCGTGTCTCACACGGGCACTCTTGTATCTTGCGTTATTTTATTTCTAATGCCCGTCTGAGATCCGTTCTAGTAAAAATAGATAAGCTAGATTAAACTTATACCATAGATGGCATAAACTTATTTATCATAGATGATTTACCACTTATTTATAGATAGATATTAAACTTATTTACCCTAGATGGCACTACTATGCACCATTTTTCTTGTGTAAACCAAGTGGTGCATTTTGATGATTAGCTGTAAGTTTGTTAGCAATTCTTTGTTATAAAGCAATTGTTTGGTGTGGAAAAGGTAATATATCCATTTTTACTACGTTAAATATCATAAAAGTAAACAGTTAACCATAAATTAATTTTTACTAAGTGTTTTTGTAACTTGTTTAGAAAAAGTTATCTGATAATGAGCGACTCTGACGATTTTGAATATGCCAATTTATCAGAAAGTTTCAGCGATGAAAGTGATGATCTCTTGAGTGATGGAAGTGAATCTGAAGTTAATATTTTATTATTATTAATATTTCGAAATTCAAAATAAACATGTTATCAAATCGTTTACACTTTGTTTTATAATAATTTTTTTTATAACTTTTACCCCACCCCCGCAACTGAAATTGCAAAAAATAACTTACACTATACCTATATATACATTCATTTTCTGTCAAAAAAGAACCTCGATCATTTTTTACCAGTTTTTCCGAAAAAAACTCGTGCTTTAAGTGGTTAAAAATCTGATTATTTTTTCTAAGTTCCTATATAAATATTCTATCAGAGTGTGTGAGCTTTTTTGCAGTTTTTGAATAGCTAAGCTTAAATAAATTATTTTGTGTAATGACTCTGATCGGAAAACTCGATGCGATCAGAAAATACTGAAATACCGTCAAATTTCCTTTCGAAGTACGAAAAAGTGCATGTCAAATTCCCTATAAAGGAATGAAAAGGTTTTCAAAATCCCTAAATTAAATCGGGATTCCCTTTCAGCCAGTGAGAACTACGCTTTCTGTAATTGCTTTAAAATACTTTTTTACTCAACGTTAACCAAATAATTTGAATAGTAATTTACAGTATTCACTTAATTTGAATAAATTATCTAACAAAATTATATATTAAACATTTACACAGAATTTCACAAGCATATCATAATTTTGCTGTTCATCTCACTACGAAACCAAATTTAAAAAATACACTAAGTGTTTTGAAAAAAGGATCAGAGTAATAAACTACATATTTAAAATATTAATAAATTCCTTAACTATATTAAAACATTTAAACAGTATTGAAACTTGTACCACAAACCCTATAAATCCTCAAAATTGCATAGATAAAAAGAATTACGAAGCTCAATAATATATTTAACATCACAGATAAAATAATGATATACATTTTTATTTACTTAAAACAATAAGAAAAGTTGCTAATTTGAATATTAATTGCATTAAATAAACTATTAATTAAAATAAATTGTGAGATTTGTTAAATTCGTCGAAAGTGTTTAATATGTCCTTTCTGCCACAAAACTCCAAGAGAGCATTCAACGGATATTTCAATAGATGACTATTTCAATGTTTAACTTCACGAATACAATACATAACTAAATACAGCTTCATAAGTAAATAAACTTTCAATCATCCTCGATTCTTGAAAAGTTGCACTCCCACGTCACAATACCAGGAGATCGTATTTTGTGCATAACAAAAGACAGACTTGCATATGAACGCACCATTGTGAAACTTCAACTAGAGTGAACTTGTTAGTTATTTAAAAACTATTTTTTGATGTTGCAGGAAACAAATTTCATGTGCCTTCCTCCATAAAAAGACAATTAAATTTATTTGTCTCTTCTGAATCCATGAAATTGCTTTTTACTTACTATATATATATATTTCTTTGAGAGATTTATATCACAAAAATCCCAGAATGAATTATACCCAAATCCAAGAATGAATTAAGAGTAAATGAGTGTTATATATACTAAACGATTTAAAATGTATAGGAATAAGATGTAATCAGACAAAAATAAAGGCTTTTTAATGTACCAGTCATGACGATGATTGGTACCGTAAAAACTACTCTTTCACTATATAAATGATCTTCGCCATGTGAACAGCAGGGTGGATAAAAAGCAGCTGTTTATAGAATATAAACAATCAAAACTCCTAGAGCCCTCAGAATAATAGTATATCTTGTAACTTTATTTTATAATTTGTTGTATCAGGTGCAAGTGAAACCATGTGTGCAAGTTATTACCAAGTGAAAATTTTAATGCAAACAAAGTCCTGAAGCAATATGCAGCCCAAATATTTCAGCAGTAAATAATTAGAAGTTAGTTATAATACGTTCCACAGTAAATAATTATACCTTGGCTGATTTCTTTTTAAAATCTATTAACAGTAGAATTATAGGATTATCAAAAATCTTAGTTCCATACACTTTATTGATGTATAGAAATAATGAATCATGTTAAAATATCACATCGAAAAAGTTTCTGGTTGAGGAGATTCAAGTGCTCACTTACTAGTGGAGGAATACCGTTGTCCCTGCTCGTTGAGCGCATATTAGAGGTTGAAATTTCGATATCTTACGTTGAAGGCTCTTAAAAATCAATCTTTGAGAAACTGCATTAGCTATATAGGATGTTACATTAACAACATTCTAGTGAACTTGCACAAAAAGTTTCAAACATTTTAACGATGGCTTTTTTTATTAGATCTTAACCAAACTTCAGCAAGTTCTGTGCCAGACTGTTAAAAACTAATCCAATTTTAAAAGATATTTTTACTTATTACGAACAGTACATTTAAGTATCACTAGCAAAAAATAAAACAAGTTTATCTCTAATAGTTTAAGCGTAGCGGAATTTTAAGTGCTACGCGACATTCTTCAAAAGTAAAATTGAATATTTTTGACTTCCCTTTAAAGGGTCTTATTTCCATGAAAAAATATTTTGCAAAAAATAAACATGGCATAGTTTAACATACGCCACTGGCCACCATATACTAAGTTTTAAAAAAATTGAAGGTGGTGAGGCGAATATTTTATTTTTATTGCCTGTGTTTGAATGGATTCACCCAAATACAGAATAGTTAAGCTAGCAGAATTCCTAGGGATCAATGCATAAAATTTCCCAATTAAGCTTAAATAAAAATTAACCCACATATTACACAAAACAATGAAAATATTCCCAATTTTAAAAATTCATGTGCCAAAATGGAATGATTTTGTCATACTACTGTAAACTTTTCATTAAGTGTATTTACTTTTTTCATAAACAGACTACAATGCTAAATTAAAAACAAGAAAATCTTAAAAAAAGAATGCACAATTTTAATGATTTGAGTGATTATATTTCGAGCATCTTATCCATCACACGAAGGACTGTTCAAACTTGACCAAGTGCAATTTATAGTCATGGATTGTTTGAAACACACAACACGGCTGTGAAATTGATGGTATTAGCTTAAAATGGATGTTTTTAATACTGAATCGGTGAGACTATTATTTTGCACTCGTGAAAGTTTCTCCATGTTAATCTGAAATATAGCCTTTAAAAGGCCCAAATTGTACTTTTTCTGGAGTAGTAGAAAAATCCCTGAAGTAAAAAATTGTTTCTATAATTAAATATACACTATTTTCAAAGAAGTATTTTTGTTCCTATAGAGAAATGCATAATACATATTACACAAACCAATTTATGCATACTTATTAAATATACTTTTGTTTATATAGAGCAGGGGTTGCCGAACTTCTTTGAACTTTACCCCTTAAAGAGTTTCTTTTTATTGAACCCCTCTATTTTAATATTACACAATTATAATAGGACAAGCAAGAAAGACGCTTATGTGAATGATTGTTTATTTTTTAAAAATATTTATATTTTTGTGAAGATAAATAAATGTTTAAACGGAATTAAATTTGAAATATATGAAGAGATGTGAAAATTAAGTTTATAATACTATGTATAGTTTGTATAAAAATACAACTGATTTGATTGGTGTAAATAAAAATAAAATGGAACGGTATATTTTAATTTTATTTCCAATTCATTAAACAATACGTTTTTATGATAGCTTGATTGCATGTCAAACATTAGTCATGTTAATGCAAGGGAAAGTCAAAAATTATCCGTGCTTTATTTTTCAATTTATTTACACAAATGTAGGGGTTGAACAAGTAAGTCATTTTTCTAGTCTCCTTCCTTTTCTATGCACTTGGTTCAGCAGTCCACGAACTTGCGTATTCCCTCCAAGAAGGTTTTGTACCTCTTCCCTCACTTTTTTGTCTAATCTGCAGAGAACACGCTACATCAACGATAGTAACTATCTGGTTTGCCATTTCTCTAGCTTGCTGAATCTTCTCTCAGTGGTGGAGGTTGATTCGCATCCTGCTCCTTCGTGCATCACTGGCCTCTTTTAAGCTTCTCGGTCCACTCATACACACTTTTCTGTCTAATCTGCAGAGAACATGCTATATTGTCGATGGTAACTCGCAGGTTTGCCAGTACCATTTCTCGAGCTTGCTGAATCTACTCGTCAGTGGTGGAGGTTGACTGGCATCCTGCTCCTTCGTGCATCACGCTCGTCCGGCCTCTTTTAAGCTTCACGGTCCACTCTTACACATTTCTGTGTGGTAGAGCACTGTCCCTGTATTGTGTCGTAAGCCTCCAGTGAATTTCAGCCCCTAGAAATCAGATTGCTCCTCTTTATTCCTCCTCGGTACACACTGCTAGTGGAGACGCCATGTTTACACCGAAGCAGAAGCGAGAAAAATGTCGCTATCGAGGTCATATCGGTAACGTGACCTCAGTAGTAGCATCTCTAAGCATGCACGAGCAGAAGGCAGTGTGATGAAAGTGCGGATATGTGAAGCGAAAGTGCGGATAATTTATGAGACTTACCCTCGTATACCCTGATTCATTTGAGAAGTGCGTGTTTAGAATAAATTGTAATGTTGCTTTCTCCTTCCAGCACGGCATCCTGGTGGACTTCAAGGACCTGTTGCACACATCTGGACCTCCTGAGATAACGGAAGTCAGGCAGTCTTGGAGCAGCAGATCAGATGCTGTAAGACCTTTGAATGTTCAAATCAAGTCCAATCCTTTGGTCGATGCATAATGTGATTGACCATTGGTGTACCTGTGATTAGCCTCTCGGAAAGACATAATCGCGTCAAAATGATTGGCCACGGTGGCTGGGCTGGAAGGGTAACGGACTGGTGTATGTTAAATCTGTCATGGCCTCAAATGCCTTCACGTTGGCATGGTGTGGAAACTCTGGAGAGGGATGCCAGTTCAGATGTTGACCTCGTCATCTGACCGTGTGGTGTTGTCCTCCAATCTTTCTCTTTGGGTCTGATCCCGGACCGTCACCAATAGCCTGGTGTTGCTCCAGTGCGACGTTAATTAAAATACCTCCCTCCCTCTCAAAGTCTCTTCGTGCATGAGCCTACGTCTTCGAGCCGTCTTTCTCAATCAAAAGAGTAACTAATCATGTTAGTATTCAATATGCCACCAAGCAAAGAGTCAGGCATTGCATTTGTTTAGTCTAAGAATTGTGGCTCTGCCGACAGAATGTTGCCAATCACTACTGAATCATTGTGTTACTGATTTTTGCTCAGAGCTGGGGAGGGCTTTTAATACTTGTAAACAAGATGTAGAGGGGAAAACAAAATACTTTCAATGTCATTACAAGGTAATTATAGCCATCAATCAGGAAAAATTCCTTGCTATCACTGAAATGCAATAGGGGCCATTTTGGCCTTTTCCCGTCTTTCCAGGTATATGGTTCATTATCTCCACTTCTATGGCGGGTAGGCTAAAGTGATTAAATACACATTAATTATGAGCTAAATAATTTAAAGTCCTGAAATATCAACTTAATCAATCCATGGGTAAGGGAGTTACAGGGGGCCAAAAAGGCCCCTTCTGTCTTTCTAGTGTTAACTCAATTAAAATGACTACCAAAAATTTTCTTACTTTAAAATAGAATTCCCATTTAACGAATTCTTGATGCGTACTGCGTATAGACCAATTGTGCAGTGTATTAACATGCTTTCGTTGCCTTCCAGAATGTGAACTGTCATGTGGATTTCGAGGACATTGCTTTTGAAGTTGTCGTGACGCAGTTTAAAGAAAAGGACAAGGTCATCGTCCCTTTCGTTTTGAATGTCAAGCGGTTATCGGGAATCGTAAGTTTTCTGTGTTTGTGTTGCGAGTACGATGTATTTGCATTGAATGAAATATTTAACTGTGGCAGAAAGGAATTAAACAAACTGAACATGATCTGGAGAACTTGGCTGCCACCACTATATAACAACTATCTTGGATTACAGTAGTATATATCAGACACTGAGATCAAGAACAGCCTAACTGGATCATACCATATGGGGAAAGTAATCATAAAATGAATTAAAAATTACATAGTACTGTAATTTGATTTCCTGTCGATCTTTCTACATTTAATGTGAGCTTGCTTTGAATTATCACTTCATAAAAATTCAAATTTGACCATTGTTTAAACTATGGTCATTTTTGCACTGCAAGATGACCACTGTTTTGAAATACATATGCTATCATTAGAATGGGCTGCGGTAGCCCAGTTGGAAGAGCTAGCAACTGGAGGGCTGCGAGTTCGAATCCAACGAAAGACTCGTTTACAAAGGGGGCTGGTGCACGTTAAATCTGTCATGGCCTAATATGTCCTCACATTGACTTGGTGTGGGAAGTTTGGAGAGTGGGGTGCCAACTCAGGTGTGACATCATCATTGGTTCTTTCCCTTTGGGTTTGATCCCGGATTGTCGCCAATAGCCCGTTGCGTTGCTCCAGTGCTATGTTAATTAAATACCTACCTATCATTCGAATTTATTCAGAAACCAAAAGTTTTACCTCTGAATTTTTTTGGTTAGACTTTTTCTTTTGCCCTTTAAAGGGGATCGACTGTTTCCAAAAGTGATTTTTTTTCACTTTACATGTAAAGAAATCCACTAAAATGTAAAATTTACATTGTTTTTGTAGTTTATATACACTCCTGAAATAAATGGCTACCATTTGGTACCAAAAATACTCAATTCGAACTATTAGTTCTCAAGTTAGGGTCATTTATAGACAGTAGCAAATCCAAGATGACCGCCATTTTGTAAAATCGACCCATTTTTAGATTCCAGCTAATATTGGACAAAATATTTAAAAGATTGATGTTTATGGGTTTCACTATGTGTATCTATAGTAAAATGAAAAAAAATCAAGCGCTTGCTGCAACAATTTCTCTCCAAATGGATGTTTTCACATGGCCGTTCATTTATAAAAAAGACGTAATGCAAGGAAAAGTTTATGTGCTGCTAATATTGGAATAACTTTTGAACACATTTAGGTTTATTTTCGTTAATAATCTGAGTAATTTTATTTCATTAATAATCTTACCATCCCTAGTCAAAATGAATGTGATCTTTAGCACACAAACCACCTTGGGAAGGTTAAGGAAAATGTTAGGAGTCCATAAGTCGAGTTTCCCCTACGCCAGGAAAAGTCCAGGGACCATAATTTCGTACAGGCAGCCCTGTACAAATTAGTCCGGCTGAAAAGGTCGTCAACTAAGGCCCGGTGCACACATCCGATTTTAAACGGACATTGCTCCTACGTCACCAATATGCACACAACTGTGAAATGATGCCTATACTCATTTGGCCGTCAGTTGCGATGGATGTCTATCGAAGAAAACTGGTTTGTTTTGCTTACTTGGTGTACAAAAATATATTTTGAAACAAAATAGATGTTACTGGATGCATCCATTTATTAATTTAAGGCTTTCAAGAGGTAGATTTTATACATCTTTTGTGGATTTACGAGAAAACCCAGATAAGTTTTTTAATTACTTCCGAATGAGTGTTCCATCATTTGATGAGCTTGCGGGAAAAATTACTGACAAGATTATGTCTCAAAATACCTGGATGATACTCTCCATTGGAAACAAAAACACCGACACACTAGTCCACGCTCCTCTTTGTTCGGTCATGAGTTTTCTGCAGCGATATTCCATATTTCACACAGGATACCTTTTTACTTCGCCTAGAAACAATTCTATATCCAAATCATCTAAATTTATCGCCATTACTATAAAAGTATTAAAGATTTATGTAAAATAATACGCTGCATTTACTTTAAAAATAACAGATGTGTGCACTGCTCAATAGTGAACAAGGTACTGAAAGACCGGAGGAGCGTGCGCTGCAACGTGGAGAACTACTGCACAAATTGCACGCAAGGTGGACGTACGTCACCGGAGGTATGTGTATGCTACTCTATCTGATCTCCTGTATCTCAGACCGCACTTACGGTGCAGCAGCGGCACTGTATGTTTAAAAATCGGATGTGTGCACGGATCGGCATAAGACGTGATCGCCAGATAAAAAATTGCAAGATAAAAGATGACCAAAATCCATAAAGCTTCCCGTCGAACAAAAGGGGCAGTCGGGAGAAGCATCCACACCAATGCGGTGTAAGTGTCCTCTTAAAAAGTCGTGTCCAGTTAAAATTCGAAAATTTGCCGTAGCAATATGTCATGGCGAATTACCTCCGGTAAACATGGGGATCGTGACCCCAGGATGCCCGAGCGATCATCCTTTCTTTTCGCAATTACTTGACATTGTCTTGTGTTTGGTGCTGCTTGGCCCAAGTATGACCCTTGCACCCTAAAACCCCAAACCAACCAAACATTTTATTAAAATCAAAATTTTGGAGTCGATTCTCCTTGCAAACTATTTAGCCATTACAGAATACGTGATCTGTTTTGGGTCATGGCATCGTAAGAAATGTAAACAATATCACATGATTGAGAGGAGAGATGATAGCCAATCACAGCCTTAACCCTCCTGTCTCGACAAAGTACCCCGTCATTAGCAAAACTGACCATGTTTTGTTGGACATGGTATCTCGTCATTAGAAGACTAACTCATCGTCAATATCGTGTTCACGAAATATCTCATCATTAGCAAAATTGGCCCGATCTTGATGGATGAAGTATCTTATCGAAACCACTTGGAGGGTTAATCTGGCTTATGAATACGGTTCTTGGATAATCCATAGTTTAACCCTGACCCTCAGATTTGTTGATCCACAGATTAATTTAAGTGAATACAGCCGTAAAAAAGAGAAGTTATTCTGAAACATTAAAAGACTGATCTGAATATCATATTTTAGGGTTAATTTCAGTAATGTGTGTAAACAATTGATTGAGATTGTGACAGGGTATGCTGATGTAAATCAGCTTGATTTAAATGAAGTGATTTTTATTTAAAAGAAATCATTGATTTAAATCAAAATTTTAAATTTCATTTTTCTTCCTGTTATGTTTAATAATGAAAATGAAATAACTGAACACAAGATGCATGTTATTTTATTCAAATAAGTCAAGAACGCTCATACAGAGGTCATCCCAAAATTATCCAAAATCATCCTCCCTTTGAAGATACGAAATAACAGTATTTGCTGATTGGGATCATAATTACCAGACAAGTATTTCCACCTTGATCAATAGGTATAGCCATTCACCAATAGGTGTCACTTGCAAGCCTGCTCATCAGTGTTGTTTTTTTTAAACCATTCCTTGTAACTAAATCGCACATTGCCAATTTTAAACCATTCACCATGTGATGAGTGAAGATGCTCGAAATGCATTCACTCAAATTATTGAAATTGTGGTAACTTGCTTTCTTTTCTAAGATGCTCTAGTTATTTATTTAGTATTGTAGTCTTCATAAAAAAATAGACACTCGCAACAAAAAGATTTTCTGCAGTATCACAAAATCATTGCAATTTTGCACATAAATCTTTATAATGGGCAATTTTAATAATATCATTTTGTTTTGTGTAATATATTGGTTAATTTTTATTTGGATTTATGGGAAATTTTATGCATTGATCCCTTATAATTCTGTACACTGCTAGAATAACTATTCGATACTTATGGAATTGAAATGTAAAAGATAATTCACTCGTCTGATAAATGAGTGAGTATGTTGAGAAACGATTATGGGTTGAAGCAGAAAGCTATTGGAATTTATAAATTTTTTATTGCAAGCTCAAAATTCCACTGAATTGGCATGTTCTGGGGACGTATTATACTTTTTCGTCACTGTTCATAGAGAAAAGCTTTGTTTTTTGTTTTATATATAAACCCTTTTTGTGTGCTTCGAATATACCTGAAATACTTGTCAATGCTCAAAGAATTTGAAAAATAGACATTTGATTTCAAATTTATGTATTTTCATGTCTCATTTTTTACTGCTAACTTAAAAAATAACAATTTTTCACCAGTAAGTTATTTTTATTTTTGCAAGCTAAAAATTAATGAGAAGTAAGAATTTTTTCAATATGCAAGTTCCTTTTATTTTCTATTGGTGACATGATTTTTTTCTCAAAAGCAAGTCTTGAACCAATTAATTATTTTATATCAAAATAATTAAAGTAATTAAAAACATTTTATTCATATGTGATAAATATATAATGCAAAAAAACCCTCTGAAATTTGTGATTGAAAAAATCCTTAATATGGTGTCCATGGATTCCGGCAACCTTCTTTATCTGGGTTCAAAACTTTCATGACACTAGTTATAGGTTATACTAAAAATAATCGAAACCACTTGAAAACCAGATCGAAAAACATTGCTTATGCTTGACATTTGCGGCATTGTTATATTTACTCTATCATGTGATTAACTTTGCTAATTCTTATGTCGCGTTTTAATCTTTAAAAATTTACCCAGCTATATTTCCTAATACTTTAATGTTTTACATAAAAATATTAATGTTTAAATAAATCAAAATTATCTAGAAACTACACTGTAAGTTGTATGACTCATGTCCAGCAAATTTAAATTTGTATGGGCAAGGAATCAATTAAAATCATAAAAATCTGATTTAAATAAAAAAATGATTTAAATCAAATAAATCCAATGTGTTTGATTTTTTTCATACCCTGGATTGTGATAATTTGACTGTTATTCTTTTCATCAGGTTAATGTTGACTGTAGCCCTGAAGATTTAACATTTGTTGCAAAGTATTCTGAATCGCCTCAGATCGAGTCCTCGTCTGAAGCTGCCAAAAATGCAGAGGTAAGAGAACCTTGGAAATAAGATTCAAATATTGTGTATTATTAAATATAATTATATAAGGCGGGCATTTTTATTATCTTTGATATTCGTTAGAATACCTGTTATTTATGTATACAGCGCTTTCAATTTGGATGGGCCCAATTGTTTTATCCATGCTATTGCTATTAGAGTGTTTAGAGATTTTTGCATGCATAGCTATTGGATATTTTTCAAGTGTATTTTTCCAATAATCAAAATATCAAATTAAGCCAATCATTCATCATCTAATCTCTCTCTCTATCTATCTATATATATATATATATATATATATATATTCTTGGAAATTACTAAACTGGAATTTTTTTATTTAAATAAACTGGAAATTACTAAATCACTGGATTTTACTTGAGGTGTATATATATGTGAGGTGTATGTATATGTTACTGTGAAAGGGGGGGGACCGATATCTTGCAAATGTCGTCATTTTCTGGTGGATGTCAACATTCACCTAGTCGCTTGGTGTATGTCCGAAATATTTGCTAAACATCATTATTTCTCACTTACACCGTCAAATGCCGACATTCAGCATGCACTGATGGTGAATGTTGAATAAAAATATTTTTGTTACGTTAAAACAAAAATGCTACTTTTTAAATTATACTTTATTATTAAAACATGATATATGTCAAAATAAGAGGAAGCTTAAGTAACAGCACATGTAAATAAACTGTTGAACCTAAAACGAACAGTGCCTTCTGAAAAGAAAATAATACCAATAATAAACCTACACGTAAATTATGTGTTTAACGTTATACAATCTTATTTATTGCAACAACTTAAACTGAAGGCTGAGAGGCCTCTGGCTTTGGCCTCCCTCCTTGGCTTCTCGTTTAGACACCCACCAGAGCTTATCTGTGCTTGTCGACATACACCGGCAATGGTCCGAATGTATAAGAATATAACCAAATATTCGGTCTTTCGCCGGCGCATTTGTTGTGTGTCGACATTCACCAGAAAATATTGATGTTCTCTAATTTCGGTCTTTCATTGTAACATATATACTAGAAGCTTTTTAAAAATTTTGACTTTAAAAATCCAATTTATATTTAAATGGGGCATTGATTTGTACTTAATTCATTTCAGTTTGAAAAATTCAGATTATTCTAATCATTAATTATTTAATTTAAATATAATCAGCTAATTAGCATGTTTTTTTAATAGTGGTATCTCGAATTCTAATGTGTTCAGAAAGACAATTCCTGTTTGAAATTATTCCTAATATTCTTCATGTTTTGACCCTCCATCAAGTTGCTAGAGAGAAAAGTTTTTTTCACCTTGAAAGTCTAAAAAATCGATATTTTTGGGAGTTTTACATTTAAAAATCGACTAAAAATTCATTTCTTAACTAATAACTTTGACTGAGGTCAAAACATCCACTGTATTATATAGATCATAATGACACCAAAATAGTTATAGTAGATCAATTCATTGTTGAGTTATCACTGCAATATATTTGTAAAAAACATCCTATATTTCGAAAGTATGACAGAGATTATGCACAGCGATTTTCAGACCGTTTTGGGCCTTTAAATGGGAGAAATCGGTAAAAGAGTGCTGTTTTTTCATATTTTTGACCCATTTAACACGGAAAATCACTTTCGACCAACAAAGCATCCAATAACTGAGGGTCGAAACATCCACTATATTATGTAGATCATAATGATAGAAAAATAATTATAATAGATCCATTCATTGTTGCGTTATCACTGTTTGAACAAAGCATCCGATTGCAAAACAGTTCTTCAGAAATCGAGTTTAAAGTTTTGGAAACATGTTTGTACATGGAGACAGTACCTAACAAAAATCCCTCGTAACTAGAAAAATATTCCAAATATTAACAAGATCTTGGTATTGTTTGAAAGCTAAGGAGTTGGAAAATATTTTGGAGCAATAAAAAATTGATACTCTTCGATTTTCGTGATTTTTATTGTATACAGGGTGAGTCTAAATTGTTTTTACAAAGTCAGAGGGGGTGATAGTACCCATCCAGATGAGCCATAATTACCATGAAACATAGAGCTCCACTCTGAGAGGTAGAAAAGAGTCAAATTAGAATTTCAACAGTGTTGGGAAAGCGAATGAACAAAAGTTGCACAATCTGATTGATTGATATACTCACAGCAAGTGCTCAAAGTGGCGTGGCGTTGAACAGTTCACACTGGCGAAGGAATGACTGGCTCTCGAAGATTCCTGGTGTGGTGTGTTCATTTTGTCTGAACCGATTCTCGCTACGAGATCTTCAGGCATCTGGTACACTAAAGATTTCATGTGCTACCGACCAGGCCATCTTGCTTAGGAAATATGCTACATAGGCAGGTACAAAACGACGTCAGAGGCGATGACTTGTTCATGCTCTTTCGACTTTACTCTTTTCTGCCTCTCAGAGTGGAATGCGACCCTATGTTCCATGCTAATTATGGCTCGTCTGTACTATCACCCCTCTTATTTTGTAAAAACAATTTAGACTCACCCTGTATATATATATACCTTTATTCGTTTTTTACGCAATATTTATACTCCAATGCTCTATGACTATATTGTTTGTAGATGTATGGATCCACTTTCCTGTAAGACTGTCGTGTACATGGAGGCTGGTGTATGTTAAATTTGCAGTGGCCTCAAATGTCCTCATGTTGGTGTGGTTTGGAAATCTGGGGAGTGGTTCACTAGCTCAGGTATGGACCTCGTCATCTGATTCAAACTGGCGATGTCCTCTGATTTTTCCCTTCGGGATGGATTCTATAACATCAGCATTAGCCCGTTGTGTTGCTCCAGTGCAATGTCAATTGAACTACCTGCCGATTTACATTTGAGGCCGTGGTAGCACAGTTGGGTAAGAGTTGCAGATTAGCAACTGAGGGGTTGCGAGTTTGACACTCGATCCAAGCAAAGATCATGGGGGCTGGTATACTTTAAATCTGCTCTGGCCTCAAATATCCACATTGGCATAGGGTGCCAACTCAGGTATTGCCCTCGTCATCTGGTTCAAAATGGTGATGCGTCGTCCTCGGTTCTTTTCCTTCGGGATTGATCCCGTACCATAAGCAATAGCCCTTTCTGTTGCTCCAGTGCGATGTTAATTCAACTACCTACCTACTTTGGAGTTGCTGTAGCCCAGTTGGAAAGTAGTGAATTGCGAGTTCGAAACTTGATTCAACCAGTCGCGTAGGTTGGGGCGACTGCACGTTAAATCTCTCATGGTCTCACGTTGGCTTGGGGTGGAAGTTTGGAGAGTGGGATGCCAGCTCAGGTGTTGACCTCATCATCTGGTTCAAACTGTCGAGGTGTTGTGCTCGGACTTTTCCCTTCTGGATTGATCCCGGACCGTCACCAATAGCCCGTGGTGTTGCTCCAGTTTGAGGTCGATTCAACAACCTACAACTTTGTAGTATAAATACTATGAAAAGGGAAAGAATTAATCTCGAGGTCAATTTCCAGATATCTGCAGAAGAGTGTCAGCCGTTGTGCGACTTGGTCTGCGAGATCACCACCGAGGCCCTGTCCTCGGCCATCGTGCCCCTGCGCTTCTCGTGCTTCCCTGCCTGCCCACGTCTCGCAACCAGGACTGGCTCAGAGGACGATCTGGTGAGTAGGGAGGCCACTTTATGTCTTATTTCTAACCCAAGGTAATAATTCCCAGGTAGTTTTTATGCTGTTCTGATACATTAAATTTCCAAAATCAGCCATTCAAATGCTTTTAAAGAGCCCTGTAGATGCAGGAAAATATGAAATTTAAATTTTTACATTGACTTTTTTTTTATGATTATATAATAAAAAAATATAAAAATTGGATTGGAAATTATTTGTAATGATGATGTGAGGTTGCGGAATAGGAACTGAGAGTTAATTCGAATGCAACCAAAGACTCGTGTACACTGGAGTGATGCATGTTAAATCTGTCATGGCCTCACATTGATGTGGTTTGGAGTGTAGGGTGCCAGTTCAAGCGTTGACCTCATTATCTGACATTGGTTCTAAATGACATGTTGTAGTCTCTGAATCTTTCCCTTCGGGATTATATCCCTGACCGTCACCAATAGCCCGTTGTGTTGCTCCAGTGCTAGATTAAGACGTGGATTATATACCTACCAATGTGTTGAGTGAAAGTTG
Organism: Meta bourneti; assembly: GCA_933210815.1. NCBI lineage: Eukaryota > Metazoa > Arthropoda > Arachnida > Araneae > Tetragnathidae > Meta > Meta bourneti. The sequence continues at coordinate 113,482,810 of OW119924.1, read as the reverse complement.
TATACTGCATCTAATGAACGTGTATATGCGAAGTAATAACGAAAATTATATTTTTAACCTGCGAAACTTTCTCCCAACTACGGTCCTTTTATAAGATTACATTGAGGGAAATATTTGATGGATTATAGTTCCCTGTTCTTTATGACACAACCCTGGTTCAAAGTTTAAAAAAATGTGATATATAAGCTACATATTGTATAACAAAAGTGTTTAGTATAATTTTTTGATTTTTCTACTGGTACTATCAACAAAAATTTTCGGAAAACTTTATTTTAGAATCTAACAAAAATCTGAAAAAATGGGGGGTGTTTGTACCATAGCTATGAGAAACGATGGTGCTCGATTAATGACACCAATTTTTCAAGCACTTGGATAAAAATCCGGCTAATAAAGCTTAGAGCTGAAACTCAGTGACTGACAAAAATAATTTTGTATTGCATAGCTGTTTAAAGAATAAGTATTAGTTTTTAAGTCGAAAAATAAAATTTATAAGCATTTTGATAGTTATGTATCCTTTAGACTGATTGGAATACGAGTATGTAAATAAGTATTTAGTGCCTGAAAATGTCAGTTAATGAGTTTCTGCTTGAAGCCGACCAACACTATATTTGCAAGTGTAGAGCAGGTCAAAATGAAAGGAAAATTTAAATTATTTTATTTAAAGCATATTCACTGACTGGGTCAAATGAAAGTAGTTTAAAGCAATTAATTAAACTAATATAATTAATTGAAACTGTAAAATGAAACTAATATAAAGTGATTAATTAAAGTAATATTAATTTATTAAAGTAATATACATTAATATTAATTAAACTATATAATTAATTGAAATTGGGTCAAATGAAATTAATACAAAATAATTAATTAAACTAATATAAAAGAATTAATTAAACTAATATAAAAGAATTAATTAAACTAATATAAAAGAATTAATTAAACTAATATAAAATAATTAATTAAACTAATATAAATTACTATTGTATGAGTGGGTGAGTAGAGTTTTGTGGAGTAAGCATCTCGAGTTAAAATTAAGACAATTTATTTACATATTACGAGAAGTTCTTATATTTAGTAAGACAGGACCACAGTGCAGTCGTGCTCCTGAAAGGAATCAACACAACTTCTTTTTACAAGGAGGAAAAAGGTTATTGACGTAATTGGCAATGTGCCAAAAAGGGGTTGAGGGTTTATGGCATAGTCAACATGCCATTAGTTCAGTTCATTTCAACGCCTAATAGTTTGATTTGTTACAGTATTAATTAGTTAAACTAATATGAAGTAATTGGAATGCATGTGCAGAGCAAGTCAAAAGGAAATTTAAATTATTTTATTTAAAAGCGTATTGACTGGACTGGGTCAAATGAAACGAATATACTGGAAATATCCAGGTATACCTGATATCTTACCGTATGTATACAAAGGAAAGTCGACAATTATCCGCACTATTTTTTCAATTTATTTACACAAAGAACAAGTTCGTTATTTTTCTAGTCTCCTTCCTTTTCGATGCACTCGGTCCAGCAGTCCACAAGCTTGCGTATTCCCTCCGAGAAGAAGGTTTTCTGTGGGTCACCCAACCGTTTATGCACCGCTTCTCTGTCCCTCTAATCTGCAGAGAACATTGTCCATGGTAACTCGCCGGTTTGCCAATACCGTTTCTCAAGCTTTCCGAATCTTCTCATCAGTGGTGGCGGATGACGGGCGTCCTTCGTGCATCACGCTCGTCCGGCCTCTTTTATGCTTCTCGATCCACTCAAAAACACTTGTTTACGTGGTAGAGCACTGCCCTTGTATTGTAAGCCTCCGATGAATTTCAGCCCCTGGCACACGTTCCGGCCCTGGAAATTGTATCGCAGCTCTTTATTCCTCCTTGGTGCACACTGTTAGTTTAGCGGCCATGTTTACACCGAAGCAGAAGCAAGAGAAATGACACTATCGAGGTGAAATTTGGGTAACGTGACCACAGTAGTATCATCTCTAAGCATGCACGTGCAGAAGGCAGTGTGACAAACCTAAAGATGTGTTATAGTGAAGTGCAGATAATTTATGACGTACCCTCGTACATGTTCAACTACTGAGAAATGATACAGTTCACTTCTAAATGTGCGTATTCTAAAATCAAATACACTTTCATACAAATGAGGTGAATGTTAGTTTACTCATTTATACTAGTGCACATGAGAATATGTAGGCAGAACAACCAATGTGTTAAATAATAAAACAAGATACAGTAATACCCTGACTTACGCAAACTCAGAGTTACGTGGTTCTTGATTTTTTCATTTGGCAACACTGCTGCCCGCTATCTTCAGTGTTTCTCTTGCAGTGATATGCATTGGATGTGTTTTGTGCGAACTCTACGTTTTATGTTTCTACGATCAACGAAAGTTAAGATTGTTTCGTTATGTTTTCTAAACCCTTAACAAACGAAATAAATCTGATTCTCCTGCACCTAGTAAGAAAAGGAAAACGCTATGAGGTAAAACAGTGAGATATCTGTTAAAGACTTTTGGAAACAATTCAATGTTTTAGATGCCTTAAGAATCATTGGAAAATCTTGGTATGAAATTTCCAAATTTCTGACGAATTTGTTAAATTTTATGAGGACATCGAAATAACTTTTTTACGTAACTCATTTATTTTTTTAATATTGTATTAATATGGATAAAGAACTGCAATTTTATTAAGTATTTTTCTTCTAAACTAGTGTTTTTGTTAGTCCTTGGTCCCAATTAAACAAAATTTATATGCAAAGTTGTACCTCGATTTACACGAATTCGACTTAAGCGATTTTCGTCGGACCTCTTATAATTCAATAACAATAAACTGGAATAATTTCTTGCATTGCAATATATCAGGACGTTTATTTATATTTATTATTGAATCTCGTGTTCTAATTGATGACGTAATCGATATGCAAATCTCATGCATGCTGACTTCAACTCGTCATCAGCACTTGTCTATACTTGATTGGTTGAAATCAGAAGTGCCAATCATGTAATCTATTTGATGACGTCACATCGTACTTATGCAAAGTCTGTGGCCACAGCACAAATGACGTCTGATATAAAGGTGGTAAAAACTAAAATAATCTTTATACTTTTGTGATCATGTTTTATATGCTACCTGTGTCAGCTACTGCTTTTTGTACAGTTTGTAGTTCCAGGATGGAACGTTTTAGTTAACGTAACTTTTTATTTAGTTTAAATAAACCTTTTAACTTAAATACTTCAGTCTTCGTATTTTTACGAAGTCTTCGTTCTATTATTTGGTTTCATCTGCTATTTGATATGGAGCGTATACCTGCTGCACATATTTATTTCTGCTAATCTTCCTTCGTGTGTGCTTCGCATGTAGTACGACAACAGGCCCACCTATCGCGTAACTTCGAGGTATTACTGTATTCGATTCCATTTACCTTTTTAACTAATTAACATTTATTTCAGTTTGAAGCTGCCGAAAGTGAAAGCGAGAAGAAACTCTTGGTCAAGATCATCAAAGCGACAAATCTGGGTGGAAGTAAAGGTCAGTGTTCTCATGATTCTCTGATAACTTTCTGTTTTTGATCTGAACTTTAATTATTAGCTGGAGAACATACAGCTGTGGGAAATAGAATCGAACCACGTAAGGTATCTGACTATGTTAAAAAGTCGATTTTTGATTCGAGTTTCATATTTCATTTTATTCAATATTAATAACTAGACCAATATTAATAGTCGCCAAAGTGATCGATAGGGACCACTTTGTGACCACTAACATATATCGACCAATCGATATATGTTAGGGGTTGATTCGGGCTCAGGGGTCGATAGAAAAATATCCAAAACTTTCTGAAGTAGTCCTTTTCACTTGCATTTTCAAGCTCGTACAGGGTTGAAACTGGTTTCAGCCATGTTAATTCCATTTTAACAAAACAAAGAAATAAGTGGGATGTACAATTCCGTGGCAATTTAAGGCCGAAACTGACATGTTTTTAACCCAACGTTGTTGATCTCGAGTCACGAAGCATGCCCTTCACATTGACAACATCAGTACATTGTATACTAAATTAATAAGTCTCATTTTTATATACAAAGGAGTATCAAAAAGTAAGGTGAATTTTTGATTGACAGAAAATCGTGCAGAGATAAATATATAAAAATTTATGTTTGACAAATCCTATCACACTATCATTCGACAAAGGAACCATAGTGGTCTAAGCATTTATTCCAACGTGGCACCAAATCATCCATGCCCTTTTCAAAGAAATCTTGCTCCAGGTTCCCTAACCAGGTAAGTGTTGTGCCTCTTCCAGAGTATGGAAACGCTGCCCACGGAGGTGTTTCTTCAGGGGCCAAACAAATGGTAATCCGAAGGGGCTAAATTGGGGCTATACGGAGGATGGTCAAGAATTTCCCACTGCTCACTGAACCATATGAGCTATTCAATGCATTTGCAATATCATGCAACCTCAGTCTTCTGTCTTCACGAATCATGGCATCGACGACAGCCACATTCGTGTCGATGATGGACATTGCTAGTCTGCCACTTCTGTCACAGTACTCCTACCACTTGCAAATGCGTTACACCACACGTACACTTGTTTCTGCGACATAACACTCTCTCCATAGGCTTCCAACAATTCTCGATGAATATTGCATGTTTTTTCCCTTGGCCCATAAAAAACGAATAAACGAATGACACAGTGCACCTCCTCTTTGGAGTAATGCTCAAGTCGACGCGCCATCTTTGATTTGCTCTAATCACCAGACGGGTTGACGTAGAAGTTTCTACAAGCCGTCACCTTCGATCACCTTGGTACTTGCAACATATAGAAAAATTAATTAGCTACACAAAAAACCCTGAGTTTTAGAGACAAATTCGCCTTACTTTTTAATATAGCCTTGTATAAGGAAGATTGTGTTGTTATCTATATTAAATTTTATATATTGGGTCATCCGGAAAGTTCTTTGGGTTTTTTATGACAAATACCAACTATGCAGTACAAAAAACTTAAGAAAATGTTATTGAATCACACAGCACCATTTTGTTCTATGACTTTTTGCCATCTTTCCGGCAGCTGGAAAATTCCTTTTTTAAAAAAGTAGACTTATTTCTAAAGAAGTTATTGAGGTGCTGTTTGACAGTCTCCAAATAATCTAACTCCAGGCCATTGAGGGAATTTTGAAGTGACCTAAAGAGGTGAAAATCTGATGGCAAGGTCTGGTGTATATGGGGGTGACACAAAACATCCCAGCCATACTCAATAAGTCTTTGTCTGACATTCTTTGTTATGCTGGAAGACAACACCTCGATGATTGGTCAGTTCTGGCCGCTTTGCTTTGATTTCTGTGTTGCCATATAAGTTTAATACTGCCATATAAGAACAGTATTTTTACGAATTTATTGTCTGATTTTGTGGCACTATTTCATAATGAACAATTCCTTTATAGTCCCACCATACACAAAGCATTACTTTTTGGGGATGCAGCCTCCCTCTCGATGGGGAGGTTCATTTGGCTTACCCCATGATCTTTTTCTTGTAACATTGTATAGTATCCACTTCTCATCTCCAGTAATGAGCCGTTTCAAAAAAGGAGTTTCTTCATTTCGTTTCAGCAAAGAATCACATGCCGAAATTCGAGCAAGCATATTCTGTTGTGTTAAAGTATGGGGTACCTATACATCGTAGCGGCTTACATACCCAATCTTCTTCAGATGATCATGAACTGTACTTTTTGGAATATTTAGTCTGATAGTTCCTGAACTGTGTAACGTGGATTTTCAGCGATGGCATCTTTTAATAGGTCCTCGTTTACAGAGGATGGTTGTCCAGAGCAAGCCATCATCTTCGAGGCTGAAATTTCCGTTCTTAAATTTATCAAACCACCTTCAAACTGTGTCATCAGAAACAGCACTTGGTCCATATACAGCACAAATTTTACGAGCAGTGTGACTAGCATTTTTCCTTTCTTAAAATAAAAGAGCATAATATGACAAGAATGAACTTTTTGGTTCTCCATTCTTAGCACTGCAGTGAAACAAAAATTGTGCCACAACACAAGCTAGAATTATGCAGTGACAGCAGAAAAGATCGAATTTACACGTTTCCTTCAATCAAGGTCACTCCTTATCAGTGGTAGCAAAATAGTTATAAGAAAGCGCGCTTCGATTTGAAAAACCGCAGAACTTTCCGGATGACCCAATATTTAATGTTAAGGAGGACGTCAAAAACATACCCCTTTGACGTTTAGCCAATCTAATAATATATACTCTATTATACATACAATAAACACTGTAACTATAAAATAAACAATCTAAAAACTCACAAGAGCCTCTTTTTTGTCTGTCCTATAAACGCTTGAATGTGATGATGATCAAAGCAGTTGGGAGAACCCTCCTGTGAGTTAGACTTTATTTCCTTACAAAACTTGTTTTTGTTTGTCTGGAAGTAGAGATAAAACAATTTGAATAGATCTAAACATTTGTTTTTTAATTCATTTTCAAATCTTTAAATGTATTTTTCTCTGATCATGATTTAGAGCAAAAGTTTTGCACGAGAAACGCAATAACTAAAAATTTACTCTATGTATTTGAACAAAATTGGGTGTACTGATTTTTATATTTGTATCGGATGGCCTGAACCAGTCATATAAGTTATTTCGAAAGGAAAACTTTTTAGAGTGATTTCAGTGTCGTGACATTAGGAAAAATGCCAAAAATTCATGTTTTCTTCTACATTATTCCCAATATCTCACAAGTAGAAAGGAATAGTGCACATTTTTTACTTCAGGCCCTGGCTTGTATATTTAGGGGACTTTATGCAAAGTTTTAGGCAAATGTGTTCTTAAGTTTTTCAGATGAAATGTTTTTCATTATCATTTGTTTTCCTAAATTTTTTAATGAATTATGATAATTTTTAGATAATTTTTGTTTTGTAATGTGTTTTATAAGTTTTTTAATTTGAAAAGATAACTGTATAATTTGAATGTTTTTTTAAAGGAGATTTCGAGCATAGTCAGATATCTTAAAAAGGAAATATCCAATTTTTAAGATTTCTGATCTGTGCTAGTTTTCTATATATGGTTTGTGAATAATTAAATTAGTTATTAAAGTAGGAGTGCTAAGCATCATAGGTTTCCTTAAAAGAATTTTCTTGATAAGTCATTCTGATAGCATTGTTTGAATGCGAAAGATTTACGCGTTTCTATATTGATCATTTGACATTGCCTTTTAAGGTGTACGTATACTCTAGAAATCGCGAAAATTGACCATTATATCGATACTTTTTATTAATTGAAAATATTTTCCAATTTCTTACCTTTCAAACGATACCAAGATCTTGTAAACATTCAAAATAGTTTTCCGGGTACAAGGATTTTGGTTAGGTACTGTCACCATATGAACACGTTTCCAAAACTTTAAATTCGAATTTGAAGAACTTTTTTGCAATAGGATGCTTTGTTCAAACGGTGATAACAATGAATTGATCTATTGTAATTATTTTGTCATGATAATCTACATAATACAGTGGATATTTTGACCCTCAATCAGAGTTATTGGTTGAGAAATGAATTTTTAGTTGATTTTTAAATGTTAAAATTCCTGAAAAAATCTTGATTTTTTAGACTTCCTTGGTGAAAGAAAATTGTACAAAAATCTATTCCCTCTAGCAACTTGATTGAGGCTCAAACATGAATAATATTAGGAATGATTTCCAATAGGAATTGTCTTTCTGAACTGAACACATTAGATTTTGAGATATCGCTATTCAAAAGCATGCTAATTGGCTGCTTATATCTAAATAAGATGATTAATGATTAGAGTAATCTAAATTTTTCACACTGAAATTAGTTTAAACACAAACCAATGACCTATTGCGATAAAACTTGATTTTTTTATGCATCTTAAGTCATAAAAATCTTGGACTTTCTGGCTTGAAGATTGGTAGAAGTGTTTGGTTTATTTCATATCACTTATAACAATCTCATTAGTAATTAAAGTTATCAGTCACTTTGATGCTGAAACTTTTTTAAAAATATTCGTAGATGTATTATAGCTTTAGAAAACATTAGTTAGCTGAAGAATATACATTTCCTAACTTTTACACTGCTGCATTTTAAAATCAAGTTTCTTGTGACTGTACCCTCATAAGTTTCCAACCGTAGCGTATAGAAGAGATAACAGAATCAATCTACAGTTTTTATTTTTCAATCTAAAAAATATCACTCATTGTTTCAATACATTTTCTAAACAACACATGGTCATTAAATTGTTATGAAAACCTTATTAAGAAAATATTTAGCCTTTTTCAATTTAAATATCTTGGCGAGATATTTAATGTCCGTTTCATACTTAGTGCCACCGTAGCCCTATTGGAAGAGTAATTGATTAGCAACAGGAAGGCAGCGAGTTCGAATCCAACCCAAGACCATCGTGTACAAAGGGGCTTGAGCACATTATACCTGTCGTGGTATCCAATGCCCTCATGTTGGCGTAGTGTGGAAGTTTGGAGAGTGGGGTGCAGGTGTTGATCTCGTCATCTGATTCAAAATGAAGAGGTGTTGTCCTCGGGTCTTTCCCCTCGGGTCGGATAACAGACCGTCGCCAATGGCCCATTGTGCTGCTCCAATGAGACGTTAATTGAAGCAACTTCCTGTCTTCCCGTGGGCCACTGTAGCCCAGTTGGAAGAGTAACATATTAACAAGCAGAGGATTGCGAGTTCGAATCCTATCAAAGCCCGTTGTGTGCAAAGGGGAATGATGCACGTTAAATCTGTTATGGCCTCAAATGTCCTCATGTTGGCATGGTATGGAAGTTTGGAGAGTGGGGTGCCAGCTCAGGTGAGACTTCATCTGACCATGGTTCAAAATGAATTGGTGCTGTCCTCAGATCAGTCCCTTCGGGATTGATTCAATACCATCGTTAATAGCCTGTTGTGTTGCTCCAGTGCAGTGTTAGTTAAATACCTACCACTAAAAAGCCTAAATATTAAATTGGGTTCTAAAATTTCAAGGGACCACTGTAGCCTGGTTGGAAGAGTGACAGATTATCAACCGGAAAGTTGCGAGTTTGAATCCAATCAAAAGACTCCTGTGTACAAGGGGGGCTGGTGCATGCTAAATTTGTCATGACCTCCAATACGTGGTGTGGAAGTTTGGAGAGTAGGGTGCCAGCTCAGGTATGACCATGGATCTTTCCCTTCAGGGGTTGATCCCGTACCGTCGCCAATAGCCCATTGGGTTGCTCCAGTGTGGTGTTAATTAAATATCTGTTTGATACTTAATTAGCATATTTGTGTGTTAGCTGATCCATTTTGCAAGTGAAATTGGATTCAGAGGAGACTGACTCTTTTTAAAAATGTATGCTGTACTATTTCTCTCTGGCTGCCCCGCAGGACGAAATGTGAATTGAGATTCTGCATTCCCCTGTCAAGAGATGAGTTGTTGATGTGCTGCTTCTCGTTGCAGGTTGCCTCAGGCCCTATTGTGTGGTGGAGATGGATGAGCCGCCTCAGAAGTTCGAGACCCAAGTGGTGGAAGGAACGCAGAATCCTTTTTGGGACGAGTCTTTTACATTGTAAGTGCACACTTGTTATTGAATCTCCACGTTCTTTCAGAGATTTCGACCTTTTATTGCAGCAAACGGCCTCATCGTTGCGGAAAATCGCACTGGTCAGATTAACAATCCATTTTTTTTCTATTGTCCAAAATTTTGATACGCCACAGTCCGTCCGTTATACATCATATATCTTTACCTCCTTAATTTACTTGGGCTGCGGTAGCCCGGTTGAAAGAGCAATGGATTAGCGACCGGAGGGTTGCGAGTTCGAATGCAACCGAAGACCGTCGTGTACAAAGTGTGAAAGTTAAATCTATCGTGACCTTAAATCCCTCACGTTGGCGTGGAAGTTTGGAGAGTGGGGTGCCAGTTCAGGTGTGACCTCGTTATCTGATCACGGTTCAAATTGATGTTGTGTTGTCCTCGAATCTTTCCCTCGGGGATTGATCCCGGACTGTCACCCATAGCCCATTGTGTTGCTGCAATGCGACTTTAATTAAAATACCTAACTACCAGTCTTTGACCCATTAGAATATAGGGGCGTTTCACATGCAAAACTGGTCCGATTGACATATCCATTGAAAGATCCGATCCATCTAGAGTCGATCTGAAGCGAACTCAGACATGTATGTGGGGGCTGGTGCATGTTAAATCTGTCATGGCCTCATGTTGGTGTGGAAGTTTGGAGAGTGGGGTGCCTGCTGAAGCGTTGTCTGCGGACCTTTTTCTTCGGAGTTGATCCCAGACCATCGCTAATGGCACGTTGTGTTGCTCCAGTGCAACGTTAATTAACTACCAACCCACATACCTTACTATGAAGTGAAAAGAGCCCAATGAATATCAACATGAAATAGCTGTCCTATTTAAACCAGTCTGGGAGAAAGGAACGATTCAAGTTGCTATTTAAGAACAATTCAATAAATCGAACTAAGATGAATTTGCTTTTTTCAGGTATTCTCCATGAATTAAGGATATTGCTTTTATTAGGTCTGGTTTAAAACCCCTTGGCACTCCTTTGGATTAGCCCATGAATTAAGGATATTGCTTTTATTAGGTCTGGTTTAAAACCCCATGGCACTTCTTTGGATTAGCCCATGAATTAAAGGAAGTGCTTTGTTCAGGTCTGAGGGGCTTAAGCCCATCAATATGTATGAATTAAAAAGGATAAGTGTGCTTAGTTCGGATCTAAGGGACTTAAGCTTCTATAGGCGTGTCGATGAATTAAAATAGGATGCATTTTTTCCGGGTCGCCAAAGTACTTTGACCGTTGACCCCTTCAAGTGTTTCTTGACTTTCTGTTGACCCTTCAATTTTAGTGTTACGTAATTATAATAGGACACTCAAAAAAGACACTTATATGAGTTTTTGGATTCGTGTTATACTTACTATGTTTATTGCATGTATAATATAGTATAGATTATTATGTTGGCTTAACGTCAAAGGGATATGTTTTCGTTTTTGACGTCCCTCTTAACATTACATATTCGATAGGAGGAATAAATAATGTATAAAATTTAATTTAGATAACAAAAGAACATAATCTTCCTTATATATATGAAAATGAAACTTATTAATTTAGTATACAATTTACTAATGTTGTCAATGTGAAAGGTGTGCTTCGTGACCCTCGACAAGACGAGCAATGTTGGGTTCAAATTTAGTGAGTTCGAGCTTCTTAAATCGCCATGTAATTCTATATTCACTCTTAATTGCATTGTCATTCAGGTTCACTGGTCTAGAGGGTTTAGATATGTAGATAATCTGAATTATATCTATATTTATCCCTCTTTCCAATATGTAATGTTAAGAAGGACGTCGAAAACTAAACATCCCTTTGAGGTTAAGCCAACACAATAAACACTAACTATAAAATAAACAATCTAAAAACCCACATAAGTGTCTTTTTTGCTCGTCCTATTATCATTACATAATAGGAAAACCGAGGGGGTCGATAAAAAGTCAAGAAACTATTGAAGGGGTCCACGGTCTAAGAAGTTTGGCGACCCCTGATCTAAGTCATAATATTTATAGGCAAAACAAAGTAGGCTATTATGTGTACTGTTAATATGTCTATATAGGTGAGTGCACACTATATAACATCTTGTTTTCCTGCCTCTCTTTTCAGTACTGTGAAGGATTCTGCGGAACTGCTTTTCGAAATTTATGATAAAGACAAACCGTCCAAAGGTAAGAATAAATGTTTCCCTTACTCGGGTAACCCTGTAGTACCCAAACTTTTTCGGTTCACAACGGCTTAGTGTATCAGGACTGGGAGCAAATATTTTAAAACTTACTTGAATCAAATAGCATACATTCTGTCCCATATTATTAAATTTCAATTAAGAACAAAGAAAATTTAAAGTTTGATTTAAATCAATGTTTTTTATACTAAAAATCACTTGATTTAAATCGTGATTTAAACCAAGCTGATTTAAATCGGCATACCGTATTATTTTTTATGATCTATATATTTTAAGTAAGAACCGCTGGATAGATTTTAAATATTTTCATTTTACTGGGTTAAATTTGATCTTGCGTCCACTTGCAGTGCTTCTGAATCTTTTTCACATCGTGGTACACCTCACGAACATAAATAATTACACGACACGCTATGAAGGAACATTTTTCTATTAACATGATTAATTTCTTTTATTTCATTCTAAGAATTCAATTAATAAGATCTTTCAAATATTTTTGCATTATAGGACATAAACACATTACAGATAAGTCTTATGCAGTCATAAGCACAAAATAAACGAAACAAATAGAATGAAAACACCTAATCCATACATCCTCAGTGTGATTGATATTTGCACAGTTTTCTATGAACAGATGTAGTGAAACTGATTAAATTTTTAGAACACTTATTTTATAAAATTATGATGTGAAAATACTAAAGTAAAATTAATTATACACAAAAGAATTACTGGCTATGTATAAATATGCTAGTAATGATAATTTAATGGCAAAATGAACATTTTAAGTATATTAATGTAAATATCTACAATATTCTTTTGCCACATTTAACACATATATTACCTTCTTATTTCAGTGAGATACTTGAGACTTGTTTCTGTGAACACAACTTTTTAATATTTGGGTCTAGGGTCGAAAGAGCCACACACAATTCATGATCATGTCCTTTCAATGATCATCTCTTTAAATTCTTGATAGTGAGCATAAAAGAAAAGCTTTGTTCACACATGTATGTTGTAGCAAATGGTAAAAGAATGTTTATAGCTTTTTTGCCGATGGATAGCCCTCCAGTACCCCATAATCAGGACTTTGCGGTTCAATTTTTCGCGGCACACCGGTTGGGAAGCACTACACTATTGTACCTTGCGCTCATAAAACCCAAATCAACCGTCCTGTACTGTAAATTAACGTTTTACACTTTTGTTTTCAGAAAGCTTCCTTGGCCTAGGCATTGTCGGCATGGATGAACTGATCAAGAACCCCAGTCAAAGACAGATAATACCTCTGCAATCCAGGCCTCTGGAAAACGACGACGTTACTGGCTCTCTCACGGCCGAGGTAGAGTTTCTCTTTCTAATTCTGTGCTGCGTCACAGTGCTTACTCCCTGGGATTATTGTGTGTTCTAAAGCCATGGTCAAATGGGAAGTGACAAGCGCCGACCAATCAGCGTTTTTGTTAGAATTCAATAACAATAAACTGGGATAATTTCTTGCATTACAATATATCCGGATGTTTATTATTGAATCTCGTGTTTTAAGCGATGACGTAATCGATATGCAAATCTCATGCATGCTGACTTCAACTTTCGTTATCGGCACGTGTCTATACTGATTGGTTGAAATCAGAAGTGCTGATCATGTAAATCTATTTGATGACGTCACATCGTAATTATGCAAAGTCTGTGGCCACAGCACAAATGACGTCTGATATAAAGGTGGTAAAAACTAAAATAATCCTTATACTTTTGTGATCATGTTTTATATGCTGCCTGTGTCAGCTACTGCTTTTTGTACAGTTTGTAGTTCCAGGATGGGACGTTTCAGTTAACGTAATTTTATTTATTTCAAATAATCCTTTAACTTAAATACTTCAGTCTTATTTTGCGAAGTCTTCCTTCTATTATTTGGTTTCATCTGCTGCTATTTGATATGAAGCATATATCTGCTGCACATTTATTTCTGCTAATCCTGTTTTGTGTGTACTTCACATGAAGTAGGCCAACAGTTTTCACCACTCGCGCCTGCACCTCTGATTGGTCTCCTCATGCCTATATGACTGCTGCTTTAATGAGTGGTTCAAAGTTCCTGGACCAAATTGGGGGCCATCGTGGCTCACTGTGTTAGGAACCTGCGAGTTGTAGGTGGCCCTGGTTCGAATCCTCGCTGGGTATATTGCTGTCTTCTGTGTCAGACCAACCAGAGCGTTTTCACCGCTTCCGCCAGCACCTCTGATTGGTCTCTTTGTGTCTGTGCTTGTTTGACCTCTGCTTTAATGAGAGGTTAAAAATTCCTGGACCAAATTGGGGCCATTGTGGCTCACTGTGTTAGCAACCTAGTTGTAGGCGGCTCTGGTTCGATTCCTCGCAGGGTGTATTGTTGCCCACCTTTGGCTGTTGAGATATTGGGTGGCTCGCCGGCCAGTAGAGACCGGAAAGCCTCCTCGACTCATCATCCGTGTCTGGTTTTTGGTCCAAGGCCGGGCAGAATCCATGACGCTCTGTGCCATACTGAATAACAAACTTTAATAAGCAGTTAATGCTTTGTTTTTGCACTTTTTTAAACACCACCTAAGCCAGTTTTATCATTTTGCTCATCTTTGACTGGAATTACATGCTTGACCCCCTTGTGAATCCTGACTCCTCCTCCTCGAGACCAACTTTATTTTCATTGGTGCTCACACCTCACAACTTTATTTTCATTGGTGCTCGCACCTCACATGCTCAAGCAGCCGTCAATCTTATTTTTAGTTTCTAACAAACCCACTTCTGCTCAGTTAAATTTAAACTTCTGGAGATGGATGGCCTATAACCTAGGTTCTCTGCTGCACGTATCCATTAAATTCATGACACCCTCGCTGCACGGTGGGCATTGTGGGGAGGGCAACACATGGATCTTGTGCATGTAGGCACAGCTAGGTAGTCGTGCCTGGTTGTCGTCCTTTGTGTGCCCAAAGGTGACCGTGTCAGATCGGACCACTGGTGATGAGTGTTGCCCATTTTCTCCCTTTGCCTCAACCAGCGGCCAACAGCAGAGTTCATTTGGGCTTAGCTGGAATTTAAAGTGAGGCCCATCTTTGCAAGTGAGTCGGCCCTTTCATTGCCTGCGATGTTTACATAACCCATTGCAGCCGTAGCTGCCATTCTTTTTCAAGCCAGCTGGGAGAGAACCTCCCTGCACCTTCAGAGTTAACGGGCAATCTATATCACTCTGTCAGTAAAACTTTCACTGTCTGTATACTCTATCTACCAATAAGTATTTCGACACCTGTGATAGAAAAGAAAAAATGTATTCATATTCAATAGTTGGCAGAGCCTCCACGAGAGGCAATTACAGCCTCAGCCCTCCAGGGCATGCTTTCCACAAGTCCTTGTATGACGGATAGTGGTATTTTCTTCCATTCGGCTTAGAGAAGACATGTACAGTGATGGTAATTCTGCTCCAATTGCGCCAGCATGCGCCATAGCGTATTGCTTGCTCCAGACTGCTCCAAACTCCCGTTTTTGCTAAGATTGCGCCAGAGCTGCTCCAAATCGCGTTCGAGTAATAATAAAATTCACTCTTGAGGTCGGAGATGTCGAACATGGTAACCTTGCAGTTTTGATCCAGCTTTATGGCAACCCTATGCAAAAGCTTGGTTTTTCGGAAGGAAAGAGCGCTTCTTTTAACGAAATTCCGATGTATTGCGTTCTATGATTGGTTACCGCTACCAGGTCTCCCCCCCCCCGCTATGTAAGAATTCAAATTCAACTGATAAATGTAAGCAGTAACGATTTTCACATTTCAGACTGACGTCATTTTCACGTTATCAGTCGCTGCTTAGCGACTGCTAATCATACCTGAATATGGCCTAATGGCGAATTTCTGAAGTATCAGCGAAATAAAAACTTCCACTTTTCGCCTCTGCACTTTTTGCTGAGGTCAGGTGCTTGGGAGAAGTACATAGCAATCGGAACACAGACTGCTTCGTTTGGCGACTGTTTGACCTTGGCCTATAAAGAATTACTTTGCACGTGTTTTAACGCCGATGTGAAGTGTGCTATTCTTTCTAATACTAGTAGCAGTTTCTGTTGGAGCATTTTTCAAGATGTCTGAAGGTGAGTTTTGAGAAGTTCTTTTTAGAATTTTTTGTTCTTGTGCTACATTAATTAAATATTTTATATATTCTTATGTTTGTAGTTAGTTTAGCTTTTTATGTTAAAAAGAAATGATTAAATGAAGTATTATAAATTTTCAAAATACTCTTCATATCTGGCAGATTTCTGTTTTTTATTGCTCCTCGTTTTATGACGGTTGAATGTATGAAATAAGAAAAGTAATATTTCCAAAATAGTGCAAATAAGAAATCTATATATTTCGATGGTATCAGGGTTACATACATCAATAGTAGAACACTTTATTGTTGTGTTCTACATCCATAGTTGCATATTATGTTTGAACATTACTTTTTAAAAGTGAGTGTATATTATTCATATACTCTGGATATTCATATATACTGATTCATATCCACTGGAATATCCACATGTAACTAATTTTTTTTTGAAAATTTTGTATTTGTGGTGTAAATTGTCTTATGAGACTAAAGCTATCCCCCCCATAGAAAATTTCCCGCGAATCTTCCCCTCCCCTTATGTACAATAATGCGCCAGTGATGATCTACTTAAACATTTAAAATGTTTAAATAGATCGTCATAATTTTCAATTTAAATTATTTAAATTGAAAATTCTGCGATTTCAATTAAATTTAAGATTATTGTAGTACATGGATACTGGGGTACACAAATTGACTAAGGCCATGAAGGGGGGCAAATGCACCCCCTTGAAAATCCACATCTAATTTTTTATTTGTGAAAATATTTTATTTGTAAAGTAATTTGTCTTCTGAGACTTTTTAAAGTTTGCTCTCCCTCCACTGAAAAACTTTCTGGCATAGATTCTCTCCATAATTCTCTCCCCCCCCCCAAGGATCTGCCCTTGTTTATAAAAGGTTTTAAAATGTGTGATGACAAATAAATAAATAATTTTGACTTAATTTTTGAACTATATAAATATTTAATAACTTTTATTTGTACTTTTCAGGGAGAAGTACCAAATTTAACCCAAATGTGCTGTCAGAAACAGATTGCAATGGAGATATTATATCTATTTGGTGTTTGCCTGGGCAAAAGCTAGAAGAAGCTATCTGCACATTTTGCAACATTGTGATAAATTGCAAGCATCATGGCATATCGGCAGTAAAAAGGCATGCAAGTGCTGACAAACATAAAAAAAATTTGTCTTAAGAGAAGAGATGGAAGTGGGAAACTAAAGGCATCTTCCCAGTTACGCCTTACTTTTGAAAACGGATATCCTCCAGCTTGTTCTCATGCTGATTTGGTCACTACATCTGAAACCTTGTTTGCTATTACTGTTGCAAAACACGATATACCATATAGTTTTTGTGAAAGTGCTAATGAATTATTTCCCCGTATGTTTCCAGACTCACAAATTGCAAAAGAATTAAGCTATAGTCGAAACAAGATATCTTATTTTATATCTGATGGGATAGGTCCTTATTTAAAAAATAAATTAGTTGATGATATCATTAATTCAAATTGCTTTTTTACCATTATGATAGATGAAACACCAGTGCCTGCGAAACGTACTCAGCAGTTAGATATTTTAATACGTTATTTTAGTAAAACTCACCAAGAGGTTCAAACTAATCATTTAGAATCTTTTTTTATTGGTAGAAGTACTGCTGAAAACATATTTAAACATATTTGTGAGTTACTGAGTCCTCTGCCATCACAAAAACTTTTGTGTGTTTATACTGATGGTCCAGCAATAATGAAAAGCGTTCATCGAATGCTGAAGCAAAATTATCCACAAATAGTGGATGTTTCAACTTGTCCACTACACATTGTAAGGGGTTGTCTGCATTTGGAAAAGAGATTGAGGAATTAATAATAGATATATATTATTTTTTAAAAGGTCTGCTATGCAATCATCAGAACTTTTGAATTTACAGATTGAACTTGGTTTGCCCAACCATGTTTTTTTGCGCCATGTTGACAATAGATGGCTTACCCTGCAGATTTCACTAGGAAGATTTATTGAACAGTTTGAATGTCTTAAAACATTTTTTTCGAAAGAAATTAAATGTAGAAATGAAGGCATTAGGTTAAGAAGAATAAAGGAGGCTTTTATCCATGATAAATTACTTTTAGTGAAAGCAATATTTTTGAAAAATGCTTCTGATCTGTTTGGACAATTCCTGAAAACTTTCCAAAATGATAAGCCATTAATTCATCGTTTGCATGAAGAATTAACTTCTCTTGTAAAAAAAGTAATGGGACGTTTTCTGAAGATGTCTGCATTTCAAAATGTAGATGGATATTTACTTAAGTCTATTGAAATTGAAAATGGAAAAAACTGGTTGAAAAATGTTGAAATTGGGTTGGACACCTTGAAGAATTATCTAAATTTTCTGACGCAGAAAAGAAAGATATAAATTTAGGTACTCGTTTGTTTTATAAAATATGCACAAGTTATCTAATTAAAAAACTCCCTTTTGAAAATAATTTGTTAAGACATCTCTCTTGCCTTCATCCCATGAAGCGAACTGAAGAAAAATCTTTAAGCTCTCTGAAGTTTTTAGCAGCATCTTTTCCATTTATTGTAAAGCCAAGTGAAGGATCTGCTCTATCAGATGAATGGATCAAATATCAATGTGAAACCATTGATAGCTTTCATTTTCCAGAAGTTTCAATATATAGTCGTATAGACCATTATTGGAGGAATATATTTAATATAAGAGAATCATCTGGCAAGTTTAAGTTTGAGATTTTGCCTACTTTTGTCAAGTCTCTTAAGTTTAGCTCATGGAAACTCTGACGTAGAAAGAGGCTTCAGTGAGAACAATCACATGTTGGAAAATAGGAGTAATCTGACTGTATACAGTATAAATGGTATAAGGCAAATTAAGTCACATTTTACTAATACAGAAAGCATAAAGAACTTTCAAGTTACTACGGCTTTGATTAAATCAGTTCGAAATTCCTGGAGGCGGTATCATGACAGATTGCTGTTAACATCAGAACAAAAAAAGAGAAAAGTAGAAAATATTTGCCATAATGAGGAAGATTTAAAATTAAAGTCGAAACAAATTGAATTGCAAAAGGAACTTGAACTTTCTCAAAAACTATTAAATCATGCTGAAACCAAGATTTCACAAGGTATTGCAGACATAGATATGAGTGCTGTTGAATGCGGACAGATTCTTTTTAAAGAAGGTAAGGAGAGAATGTCCAAAACGATATGTGCCTTAGAAGAAAACAGAAAGGCGCAATTGGGATGTAACAAATATAAGAAAAGAAAATAATATTTTTTTGTTTAATAAAATGTTTATTAGTCATGTTAATGTCATAGTTATTTCTTACCTTGCACATAACTTTATGGAAATGGAAAACACTTGGTAAGTTTTTATGTATGTTTTCTTATTCATTATTTCATCAATTTTAGTAAGTATTTAAAATGAATTTTGTAATAGTTTACAATTATGTTTAAAAACCTGAATTTTATTAGTTTCATTATTAAAATATCTTCCACTGCTCCAAAAGACAGTCTGGCTGCTCCAAAATGTTAATTTACCTGCTCCAAGATTTGCTCCAAAATACTTTGTAGCAATTACCATCACTGCATGTAAGTTCCTTCACCGATTTTGGACGGTTGTTGCACCCCTTAAGTCGGCGATCCAACGCGTCCCAGAGATTCTCGATAGGGCTCTGGGCAGGCCAGTCCATTCGGTTAACCCCATTGTCACCATACCAATCCATGGTGGACCTCACAACATGACAGCTGGCGTTCTCGTCCTGGAAGTAACATGAGTCCAACCCGTAAAACTGCCACAACGTAGGAAGCACACTGTCATCCGAAATACTGCAGTAGGCGTCGGCGTTGAGCTTACCATGAATTGGGACCAAGGGTCCCAGTCCAGGAGAAACACCCCCAGACCATAATTCCACCTCCGCCGAACTTTACTGTGGGCACAATGCATTCCGGCAGGTGGCGTTCTCCAGGCAGACGCCAGACCCTGCCATCCGAACGGTAGAGGGTGAACCTTGATTCGTCGCTTCAGAGAACCCGTTTCCACTGATCTACGGTCCACTTTCGACGTGCTGTGCACCACATTAACCGAGCAGCGCGGTTGGACTTTGTGATCAAAGGCTTATGGGCGGCATGAAAACCAAGCAGATGTGCTTTCTTACGGATGGTATTCATCGAAACAACACTCCTGTTGAAACTCCTGGAGTATGTGGGCCATCGGTTGGGTGCGGTTCTTCCGAATTTCTTTGGACAGCTATAGGCCACTGTCGATTTTGAGTAATTCAGCTCGCTAGATACGTCCCTTAAGGATCGGCCATTTCTGTGATACCCGATGATTACACCTTTCTCGAAATCAGATAACTCTGCACTTCGTGGCATCTTGCATGCGACTAATGCCAATGTTGTTTCTTACACGATATTTAACGGCGGAGGGCGTGACGTATATCAGGACCGCAGATATCGTCATTTGCATGGGTGTCCAAATACTTATTGGTAGATAGTGTATGTCCATTACCTGGTGTTGCCTGTTGGGACAGCATGGGCAAATATGAACCTTTTGCCATAAAACGCAATAAACCAACTTTGATCAAATTGGATGAAGGGTTACATCGAAGTACACATTTTTTTATGAAAAGAATGTATGCCTCCTACAGCTATTGTGCATAAGTTCTAGAAGGCACTAATTGGAGAATCTGCAAATCCTTTTTTAAACTTCATCATTTTCAACATGGATTCGCACAAAGATGTAGAATTACATGGATTCCACGATGGCTGACCCCTCTTTAACCCTCTGAGAGGTTTCTCGTCCATCTAGATCTGACTTATTTTGCTAACGACGAGATATCTCATCATCAAGATATTACCTATTTTTCTATGATGACGAGATAAAAATCTGTCAATGATGAGATATTTCATCCATCAAGATGCGGTCAGGTTTTGCTTATGTCGAGAAACCTCGTCGAGACAACCACCAGGAGGGTTAAATGTGTACGGGCTTCACGAACCCGAGGTACTGTAGTGATCTATTCTTTTCCCATGGGGTGTACTGCATCTGGTAAACATGGGGGTCCCGACCCCAGGATGCCCAAGTGATCTTCCTCTAATTCTCCTCTCTATCCTGTCTTTTCACACTAACGTGACATTGTCTATCTTGTGTTTGGTGCAGCTTGGCCAAATATGGCCCTTGCGCCATAAAACCCCAAAACAACGTACCAACCAATCTAGAGGGTACTATGATGAGTCTGCGAATCTTTCGTATTTAGACTTCGTCATTCTCAACATGGATGGGCTGCAGTAGCCCGATTTTAAGAGTAAAGGATTAACAACCGGAGCAAATGAGTTCGAATCCAACCAAAGACCGTCGTGAACAAAAGGGGCTGGTGCACGTTAAGTCTATCGTGGACACAAATGGCCTCACGTTGGCGTGGTTGCCAGCTCAGGTATGACCTCGCCATCTGACCGTGATTCAAAATGACTTGGTGTACGTTAAATCTATCGTGGCCTCAAATGTCCTCACTTTAGTGTAGTGTGGAGAGTGGTGTGCCAGCTCAGGTGTGACCTCGTTATCTGACCGTGTTTCAAAATGACGCAGTTTGGGTTTGATCCCGGACCGTCGTTGTGTTGCTGCAGTGCGTCGTTAAATAAAATACGTATCTCAACACAGATTTGCGCAAAGATGGAGAATTACGTGAATTCCAAGACATGTATTCTGACATGCATTTAAGTCTTGATAGACTTGTGTCTTGCTGGAGAGGAAATTAGGGGCAGAACTAAATGAGAAATAACTAAGTTTAAAATTATTTAATTGGATTGGAATTAAAACAGAAATCGAAATTAAGTTCAGATAGTTCGAAAAAGCAACATCCTTCCTTCCCTTCACGTTCAAGAGTGCTCATTTTCTTTTGAAGAAAAGTATATCCTTTGCAACTGAAGGTCACAGAGGGATCTCCTGATTGGTATTGCTAGGCACAGTGTTTGCGTTGCTGGGGCTCCTCGACATGTTTGTAATCTTCCAGCGACAGCTGCTCTAAAATTGTACTGCTTCTCTAAAAATTATAGTGTTTATTCTACTGATAGCGTACAAATAGGATACTATTCCAACAAGACTGGTTTTCGAGTGAGTACGTCTTTACTATACTGGAAATTCTTGGGGAGGGGGGGGGTTAGCTTTTGCACAAATAAAAAAATTTAATAATTTTGGTTTAAAGTCAATTGCATGCAGGCCATTTCGTTGAAGTTATGAAACAAGATTTTCATGGCAAGTTTAAACGCTCAATTTTCAGTTATTTCGAACGTAATTTCGAACCACGACTAGTTTTCGAGAGGAGGGACCTAAAAAGTTAGGGAAACTGCTTTATATTAATTTATACATGGTGTTTTCCTCGGATCTCTCGCTTCGGGTTTAATGCCGGACCGTCGCCAATAGCCCGTTGTGTTGCTCCAGTGTGACGTTAATTAAAAATACCATACCTTATATTAATTTATGTTTATCAAATGCTGACAAAGCAAGCTCAAACAAGTAAAGATTACTTTGTAGTTAGCAATCGATTACTCATATAGCATTTTAACCTAGTAATCTTATAAAGATTACTAACTATAAAGATTGCTTTGTAATATATCAATAAAGGTTTTTTGAATTCCGTAAAGATTAATTGCTGATCTTACTTAATCTTTTGGGGTTAAAACTACAGGTGGTTGAACATTTATTTTGGTATGCGATTTAGTATTGCCATAATGGACTAGTTGTGTAAATTGGAAATGTTACAATAAATAATACTCCCACTATTTTATTCACAATCTTATCTGCGTATGCGTAGCATAGGGTGATGCACCAAAAGTGACGGTCGTCATCTGACCGTGGTTCAAAATTACGTGGTGTTGTCCTCGGATCTTTCCCTTTGGGATTGATCCCGGACCGTCGCCAATAGCCCATTGTGTTGCTCCAGTGTGACGTTAATTGAAATACCCCCCCCCCCCCCAAAAAAAAAAAAAAAGTGGCGGTTTTCTCCTTTCCAGAGGATGAAAATACTAGAAAAAGATGGCTCAGGGCGATTCCACGAGCCGACTTTACACCATCAAAACGCAGCAAAGTCTGAACTTCATTTTCAAAACGATGAGATCGTCCGGAATGTATCGTACGAAAGCCTTTAACACCTTGACACTAATGATCCACAAATGTTATATAACACTATTTAACTGCACTTACTTTCCGGTAAAATAGTATAAAAGAACCTAATTTCTTACGCTACATTAAAGGTACTCCATTAGTAGCCGGTGATGTTTGTTATGACTACTAATTAGCAAGTCACGTGTTTCAAACGTCAGAGTGGTCTGGCCTTGTTATCTCGGTGGTAACGATTAAACTCGTATCTCAAAGTAGCACTGTACTTTCTCTTGCGCCAGGTTGTTCATTTGCTCCAGCTTTTGCCAATAGGTCGTTTATTAACTACCTAACCTAACCAACCTTCTTGCGTTATGTGCATGTTCCTTTGTCATTAGCGTTCATCCTCTGGGACTAAAAAAGCATTTCATTTTCAGTTCCTGTTTCTGAATCAGTCGTCCCCAGTCTCCGACACCACCCACCTGGCCCAGCTGAGCCCGAAGGACGAGAGCGCGTGCAAGAACGTGGAGACCAACAGCCGAGTGACCGCGGGTGGGACGCTCATCACCACCACCACCATCAAGCGGACGAAAGAAGGCATGTTCTAAAACTCTTTTCCTCCCCCGAGACTCTGTCCCCTCTCAGATGTATCTATCGCTTTTGTTTGAATGGCGTTCGACTCGTCTGTGGTCCCAGTTCGGATCAGACTGTTGCAGTGTGGAGAATTTGTACTTTTCTGGTCGCCTTTTGTGACGAGTAGGACAGTAGACAGTCTAGCGAGGAGAGGGTGCGAACTTGGGTCACTGAATTTTAAAAAGTTTATGCGGAATTTTATGGCTCGATTTCCCCCACCACCAGGGCATATCTTCTTTAAGGGGACACGTCTGTCCCCTTAAAGATGTCCTCTGAAGATGTTTGGTCTTAAAATGACCAAAATATCGAAAAAAAATTATTGCTTTATTTTAACTATACAACCCTTCTGAATATGTGCAAAATTTCATAGCTCTAGCGACATTGTTTTAGGAGTTATTTAAGTTTTTCTCTTGACTGTGAAAAAAACGAAATTAAAACTTTAAATGGCTTTTTCTCAGCTGTCTCGAAAATGGCTGAGAGTTGCTTATATTAGTACCCTACGCAACACAAACATCTTTTGCGTCTGCGAAGCGTTCGGAAACGAAGAAGCATAATATGTCGAAAATGCTCCTTATTTTCTGCCATTTTCAATGCTTAGCAAAATTTAAAAACAGCACTAACACAATTCTTTATGCAAGTACTAGCTTTCTTTCAAACAACGTCGAAACTTGACACGTGGGAAGTAGATAACACTTCGTTTTTGCGATGGAATGCCATCGATGTCCAAAAACGGGACGAACTTTTGCTTCAACCCAATATATTCCCCTAATGGAGGTCTATATTACGTAAAAAATTATCTACTACCCGATCCCGAGTTCGCACCCTCTTGTGTAATCTGTAATTCTTCAAAGAAATTTCCAGTTTTCGTATTAAAATTATGATACAGTTCAGTCTGTTTTGTGTACTATTTTAAAGGGCATTTTGAAATATTAGGTATTGAACCCTTATTTAACAGTAAGTCAACTAAACCGTTTCATAACGGCAGATTTCCTGTTTTAGGTTACAGAAAATACTACCGTGCTTTTGTCAGAACTTATGTGGACTTTTATCGAGATAATAGAATGATTTTCAGGCCAATTGACCTTCCGTCAACCCTTCTAATTTCTGCATCTAAATATACCTGCTCTGATTGGTTATAGGCCACAAATTTCAAAATTTGCGTAAAATATTTCAATAAGCTCAAGTCTTGGAAATTAGGCTGATGCAACATTGAGCCTTTGTGGAGACTCGACTGTATGCAATCGAATCTCATTCAAATCCACTTTTAACTTAACTTTAAAAGGTGACTTAGTGCTACTATATTGATGATTAGGGGTGTCTGTTTAAGCAAAATCGTCTCAAGCTAAAAAAAAAAGAAAAAAAAATTAGCGCCTTTTCGAAAATTTCGGGGACTCGTTTTGAAAATTCACAAAAGTCAACGAAAATTTAGTCCCCTTTTAACACTAATCGCAGACCAAAAAAGTATTTTTTTGGATTTTTCTGTAGGGGAATTTTCCAAAAGACGCCAATATCGAAGTTTTGGGTCCAAGCCGTGGCAACCATGAAGTATCTTTAAGCAAAATCTTCTCAAAGGCCCCTCTTTCAAGATTTTGACGGCTTTTTTGCCCAAGGTCAGCCAAAATTTCGTCCCTTTTTTAACTAATAGCAGAAAAAAATGTTTTTTGGATTTTTCTTGAGAATTTTTCAAAGGACGCCAATTTCGAAGTTTTGGCGCCAAGCAGTTGCAACCATTGAAGTATCTTTTTAAACAAAATCTTCTCAAAAGCTCCTATTTTCAAAATTTTGGCTACTATTTTGCAAATTTGCCCAAGGTCAACAAAAATTTAGTCCCTCTTTTTGATTAATAGTGGACACTGACAAAAAAATTCAGATTTTTTCTTTAGGGGAAAATTTTCCAAATTTTCGTTGTTTTGGTGCCAATCCATGACAACCATCAAAGAAAAATTTGGGAATCTGGGGTTACCAGACTGCCGTGAAAACCTTATTAAGAAAATATTTAGTTTTTAATTTTAAAATTTAAATTTCTTGACTAGATCTAATTGACACATTTTTCGCTTTAGCTGATTCATTTTGTATTTGAGTAACTAAAATTGCTAAATAGGGTTTAAGAGAAAACTATTTTTTATAATTTTGCTATTTCACAAGTGCTT
Source organism: Meta bourneti (assembly GCA_933210815.1). Classification (NCBI taxonomy): domain Eukaryota; kingdom Metazoa; phylum Arthropoda; class Arachnida; order Araneae; family Tetragnathidae; genus Meta; species Meta bourneti. The sequence continues at coordinate 113,457,105 of OW119924.1, read as the reverse complement.
TTTCTGTGGTAGCCCTGGTCTCGAGAAAACCCTCCCTATACGAATGATTTTATCGGCTATTTAAGGTACTTGAAACTCAATAATGATTAAGAAAGTCGAATTTTATTTTTTTGAACATGTGTCCCATTGAATCAAAACATTCTGATGTTGATAGGGACAGCAGGATTGATGAACACTTTAATGTTTTGATGTTGAAAAAGCTATTATTTTAATATACCCAAATGGGTACTCAAGGAGTTAGTTCCTGAAACTTCGTGGTACAGGGTTCCCAGACTTTAAAACCCCTGCTTTTTCGTTTTAGTTTTAAGGGCTCTTAAACAACTTTATCTGATTACGTTTGGAGTCCCTTTTTTTAAATTATACTATTTTTTTCTTTTTAAGGTAAATAAACTTATATTGACCCATTACAAAACACAAATTATAATTAATTAAAAAATTAAGGTAAAAAATTATGTTAACATGTTAACAAAAACATTACAACTGAAAAACTCATGTGTACGTTTGCCTGAAATTTTGTGTTGTCTCCTAAATATATAATCTAAAGCCTGAACTAAAAGATATATGCACTATCCCTTTCTGCTCATGAAACTGGGAATAATGTAGAAGAAACACGAATTTTTGAAATTTTTGTCCTTACGCCACAACACTAAAATCTCTAAAAAGTTTTCTTTTCGAGACAACTTTTTATATCCTAGGTTATGCCCTCCAAAACAAATATAAAAATCAGTACACACGATTTCGTTCAAAAATAGATTAAATTTTTAGTTATAGCGTTTCTCGTGCAAAACGTTTGCTCATTATCACAATCTGATAAAAATGCATTTAAAAATTTTAAAAAACCATCAAGATCTATTCAAATGGCTATACCTCCATTTTTCTATTCACTATAAAGACAAAATAAAAACCGTTTTGTGAAGAAAAAAGTCATCAAAAACATTGTGAAATTTTAGTAAAAGTGGACTTTTTAACGTAGTCAGCTTAAAAGGCCCTAATTTTTCTTTTGCTTGAATTGTGGGGATCCCATGGTACCAGAGTTTTGCTCTTTGCAATGACTGGCATGTTTTCAACTGTAAATGTGATACTTGCATTTAAACCTAAATAAATTTTACTTCCTCTTTGTCGGTTTGTCTTGTGGTCTTTTTGGCGTACTGAAGTTTGAACATCACGTATAAGAAAGTTTTTTTTATCCTAGGTCCTATCGGCCATCAATCGACCATCTGCCCATTATAGTTCCAAAGTGGAAAAATAATAGCTTAAAACACTACAGTATTCGCAATTGTATTGTCAGGAATTCTAGGGCAGTTTGATGTGGTCTCCAGTCATTTAGTCCAGTTCTCTCTTTGTAGATTGAGAATCTAATAGACTTTATTCCCCAATGAAACATCCCATTTCTTTTCTGTAGACATCTGGTTGATTGAGTCTTAATAGACTTTATTCCTCAATAAAACATCCCAGTTTTTCCTGTAGACATCTCCTGGTAGATTGAGAGTCTAATAGACTTTATAGACGCGCATATATATGCATCTTGATGTTACACAGAGCTAAACGGGATATAATTTGGGGAAACTGCTCCAGCCTTAGCCAATGGGTTTGCTTGTTCGTTGCCATCTATACCAGTGACTTGAAATCTACTTTTTTCCTAACCTTCCCAGGGTGTCAGTTTTGTATACCAAATCCTGAATTCAATTTGTCATGGCCTCAAATGTCCTCACGTTCACGTGGTGTGGAAATTTGGAGAGTGGGGTGCCAGCTCAGGTGTCTGACCGTGGTTGAAAATTACATGGTGTCGTCCTAGGATCCTTCCCTTCGGGTTTGATCCCGGACCGTCGCCAATAGCCCGTTGTGTGCTCCAGTGCGACGTTAATTATGAGGGGAGTCCAATATTAAAGGTACATGGCTGTTATACAAACTCCGCAAGCGCAATATTGGCACCATATGCATGACTAGACTCGTTCATTTATGTAGTAGAGTATGGAGCCTTGTTTTGTTCAAGTCTCTGGAATTCATCGCAGATTACAGGGCGTTTATGGACCGAACATTTTAAGGTGTATGTATACACAAACACTTTTTTTTTAATTTTAGACTTTAAAAATCCAGTTTTTTCACAATAGGTCATTGGTTTGTGCTTAAACTCATTTTAGTATGAAAAATTCCGATTAAGCTACTCATTCATTATCTAATTTAGATACAATTAATTAATTAGCATGTGTTTTGAACAGTGATATCTCACATTCTAATGTATTCAGAAAGACAATTCCTGTTGGAAATTATTCCTAACATTATTCTTCATGTTTTGACCCTCCATTAAGTTGCTAGAGGGAATACGTTCTTTTTTACAATATTTTTCACGAAGGAAGTCTAAATAATCGAGATTTTTTCAGGAATTTCAACATTTAAAAATCGACTACAAATTCATTTCTTAACCAATCACTTCGACTGAGGGTCGAAACATCTACTGTATTATATAGATTATAATGACACAAAAGTAATTAAAGTAGATCAATTCATTGTTGAGTTATCACTGTTCGAAAGAAGCATCCTATTGCAAAAACATAGTTCTTCGGAAATCGAGTTTAAAGTTTTGTTTGTCTATGGTGTCAGTAGCTAACCCAAACCCTTGTAACTTGAAAACTATTTCGAATATTTACAAGATCTCGGTATCGTTTGGAAGCTAAGGTGTTGGACGCTATTTTGAATTATTAAAAAATCGATCGATATTTTGGTCAATTTTCGTGATTTCTAATGTATACATACGCCTTAAGCCGAAAAGAAGTCAGCATTTGGTGCCAAAAATTTAAAGATGGACGAACGGAGCTGAATGATGATCCGTAGAAGAATAGAGGCAGACCTGGGACCTCACACACGGATGACAACTGCACAATCGTCGAACGCCCTCTCGGATTTAGCCCCCTCGGGTTTTCATTTATTCGGACCTTTAAAGAAATTTTTGGCGGGGAAACGCTTTGCGGATCAGGAGGAATTGCAAGACACTGTTGTGGCAATTTGACAAGCAGCAGTACCGTGAAGGGATGTTCAAACTAGTGTCACGCTGCGATAAATGTCTCAACATTTACGAAGATTATGTGGAGAAATAAACGAAAGTATGTAGTTTTTGTGGAATATATTAAATAATTTCTTTAATTAAAAATGTTAGAGTAATTTTGGCTTGTACCTTTAATATCGGACTCCCCTCGCAAAATACCTAAGACGAGAAATATATTGCGATGTAATTTGTTTTAAGCGGATATGACACCATCAAAATGCTTAGTTTTTATCTAAAACTTAATCTTTAGTCTTTAAACAGCTATGCTATGTAAAAAAAATTGTGTCAATGGATAAGTTTTTGCTCTAAACTGATAATATTGTAATTGTAAGTAACCTTCCCACAAATGTTAATATCCTACTTTTTTCTACTGCAGAAAGTTCTGTTAACAAATTTAAAATCTAACTTGTATCAATTGTGTAATGTGTCTTGCTAATATTGAATCATTGTGTTTGACCGAAACAAAAACTTTTCCTTTAGATCAGGGGTGTCAAACTGGCGGCCCCCGAGGTAATTTTTTGTGGCCCTCGATGCTCTGAAATAAAATGAAAACAGGAATATGTTACGAAGAAAATAGCACTTAGGGGAGATCGAGACAATACCGTACACACAATTTTAATTAATTGATTTCCAGAATGATTCGGTTTTAAAAGACATCGAGAAGTATGAATTCCCAAAATATATTCTTATTTAGGTGAAAAATACCCGGAAATTAAAAAGTTGGCTGCCCAAATTTTATGCTATTTTGGGAGTACGTACATGTGTGAGTAACTATTTTCGTCCATGAAATGAAATAAAACGGCCTACAGATCAAGATTAACTGATCAACATCTATCTGCCATAATGAAGATTGTCTGTTCTCAGTCTTTGAATCCAGATAGTGGAAAAGTAAGAGGAAAGCGCTGGCAAAAAAAATTAATTTAAATTTTATAAATACACTAAATTAAATAAAAGCAATTCTATAGCAATATTATAAATTATTACCCTAAATTCACTTAATGACATAATGTGTTTAAATTATCCTATTCCTGAATCCTCACTTCAAAATATAATTTAAAGAAAATTTGTAAATGTGATGTGGCCCGCCTGAATCTTACCAGTTGCATTAAATGGCCTTTGTTTTAATTGAGTTGGACACCCCTCCTTTAGATAATTAAAAAAAGTAGTTTTTATATGTATTCAAAATTTGGCATTCTAATTTTGTGTCAGTATAATTTGATATGACCACTAACCCTTAAGCAATATGTTATGCATATGAATTTATTGAAGACATTTGCTATTCAATCTACTGTGAATAAAGTGGAGTGGTTCGATTTTTCTCCCCGTAGCTTACTTGAAACTTTGTTGAGAGTTGTGGAAGCTAAATGAATCAACTATAGATTTGTTTTTTTACTTGCGAATATTTTTGTGATGAATATTTTTGAGTATGTGTTGGGTTCTCACATCCAGATTCACGCAGCGATGCTTTTTGAAAAATCTCGAATCTTTTGAGAAATCGCCTATCTCATGCGCTAGAGGGTGGTGCTTGCTAGTTCTGTTTTTTAATCTGCGAGTAAAATGGGTTAATGAGCTTTCAAAAACCTAAGATTTTCCTTTTGTTATTTTTATTTTGCATTAGAAGTTTCTTTGATTGAAAGTGAAGTACCTGGAATTGCATGTTCTGCGTAGTAACTTATTTTCTTTGGTTATGTTCAAACTGCATGCTGAGGACATTGCCAGTGTTCGTACACCTTCCTGGAATGTTTGAAAACTCCTGGAATTTTCTTACTTAAATAAACTGGAAATTACTAAACTCCTGGAATTTTTACTTGAATAAACTCCTGGAATTTGTTTACTTGAATAAACTGGAAATTATTCAACTCCTGGAATTTTTTACTTAAATAAACTGGATCCCTTTTTTACTTGAATAAACTCCTGGAAATTTTTACTTGAATAAACTCCTCGAATTTTTTACTTGAATAAACTGGAATTTTTTACTTGAATAAACTGGAATTTTTTACTTAAATAAATTAGAACGGGGTGCCAGCTCTGGTGCGACATCATCATCTGACGTTGATTAAAAATGATGTGGTGTGGTCCTCTGATCCTTCCCTTCGGGATCGATCCCGGACCGTCGCCAATAGCCCGTTGTGTTGCTTTATTGAACTACCCACCTACCAGCAATACATTACGGTGGCTTGAGTTGTGGAGCCAACTATTATCGTATGTTTAATACTTAACAGATTCTGTATGTTTCCTAATCCTATTAAAATTTCCCTTTTTTTTATTAAGGAGGGGCTTATATTTGGGATTTAAAAAGAATTTCATCCTTTTGAAATTATTTCTCGTCTAGGATTAATTTTACGGTACACACTCTTAAATTCTCCAGGAAGTAACTTTTCCAGAAAGTATACGAACTCTACAAATTAACTTCTTTTCTTTGGTTATATTTGAACTGCATGCCATTTGACCACTTTTAACTATGCAAGGGACGACTATTTATTTTATGTTTATGATTTTTGTCCTCGTAATCACCACTCATCCTCTTTTGTTTCATTTCGCAGCTTTAAATTTAACCTGTTTTGCAACTTTTTCAGAACCTAACGGTAGAATGGAGCCACCTTTAATTCCTCTGATCGCTAACCCTAACTCTGCTGAACGTAACATAACTCCGCTGCTGCTGCATGCCGCCAAAAAAAAGCTTGTTGCACCAGTTATCGTTGCAAATGGTAACTGCAGCCGCAGGGTCGCGGCTTCGAACGGTCACGTGGGACGCAAAAATCCGGGATTGCCGATCGAAAGCGGAAAGCAGACATCGCCGATCGACGATGAAACGCTGGGATTGGTTGTCGAAATCGAAACACAGGAATCGCCAATCGAAACACGGAGGTCTCTGGTTGGGAACCAAACGCAGGAACCGGCGATTGAAAATGTAAAACAGGGATCACCGGTTGAGCAGGAATTGTCGATTGAAAACGAAAGACAGGAATTGCTGGCCCAAATCGAAAGTTTAGCAAACCATCTCGAAACGAAATCGGAGAAGGAGCAGCAAGAAGTGGCGAGTTCGGACACGTTAGAGAGTACTGTTGCATGTGTGCATGAGCAACCGCCCATCCCTGCTATCGTCGTTGAGGCGCCCCTCGAAAATGGCTCCGTTATTAACAAAGCTAAAGAGACTAACAAAATTGTTTCCGAGAACAAAGACCCGGACGACGCTCTGTCCCTGGAGGCTCACCAAGCGACTCCAAACGGTGTGAGCAATCACATGGGTGAGCATCACTGTTTTTATTTTCTTTAGGCGGGTTTCTAGAGCGGCTCCGGCGAGACGGCCGAGGGAGAGTCCATTCGTTAAGCTCACTTGGGGAAAGGCTGCAAAATCATGTACAGGTGAGTCTAAATTGTTTTTACAAAATAAGAGGGGTGATAGTACCCATCCAGACGAGCCATAATTAGCATGGAACATAGGGTCGCATTCCACTCTGAGCGGCAGAAAAGAGTCAAGTCGAGCATGAACAAGTCATCGCCTCTGACGTCGTTTTGTACCTACCTGCCTACGTAGCATATCTCCTAAGCAAGATGGATCGGACCTGTGGCTTGGCCTCACCGGACCTCAACCCACTGGACCTTTTCTTCTGGGGGCACATGAAATCTTTATTGGACCTGTGGCTGAAGATCTCGTAGCGAGAATCGGTTCAGACACAACACCAGGAATCTTCGAGAACCAGCCATTCCTTCGCCGGTGTGAACTGTTCAACGACACGCCACTTTGAGCACTTGCTGTGAGTTTATCAATCAATCAGATTGTGCAACTTTTATTCATTCGCTTTCCCAACACTGTTGTAAGTTCATGTTGAAATTTGACTCTTTTGTGCCTCTCAGAGTGGAATGCGACCCTATGTTCCATGCTAATTATGGCTCGTCTGGATGAGTACTATCACCCCTCTTATTTTGTAAAAACAATTTAGACTGACCCTGTATATCAGTCACCATAGGTGATTGATTGTTTGTTCTGCCTACTTGTAATCATTGCTGTCGGCTCCAATGAGAAGGCAGATGACCTTGAGGAAATCCACTCATTACGCTTACTCAGGAGATAGGCTGCCATACACAAAATCTTGTGTATTTGTTCTGCCAATTTACAATTGTTGCTCCGGTGAGAACATCTTTAGTTGTGTACAGGAGCAAACCCGATGTACCCTAGTGATCTATTCTTTCCCAATGGGGTTTACTGCCTCTGCTAAACGTAGGGGTCGCGACTCTAGTATGCCCAAGCAATCTTTCTACTTTTTTCTCAGTCCTTTTCGCAATCACTTTACACTGTCTGTCTCGTGTTTGGCGTAGCTTGGCAAAATATGGACCTTGTGCCATAGAACCCGACACCAACCAACGGGTGAGAAGGCAGACGTCCTAGGGGGAGTCCATTTATCAAGCTCACTTGGTGGGAAAGGCTGCCATATACAAAATCATGTATGGTAGGTGATTATTTGTTCTGCTAACTTGTAGTCGCTTCCGAAACGACAGATACACTTGGAGCCAGAAACTACCCAAAGACGCTAATGGTGCGAATGCTTTACGTGCAAACAACCAGCCCCCTCATTTAATGAATAGACTCATCTAAGAACCACATGACTTTAATGCCGACTCGCCGGAGCTTCACTACACATGCATAGGTTTACCTCTGCCAATCTATTTGCCAGTTGAAGTTTCATGCCTTCATGGACTGCATCCTGTCCATGGTATAAAATCCAGGGGGAAAAATCCTTTGCTCTTGAGATTATTTTATAAAATAGCTTTGATTATGAAAGTGATGTTCAATATTTTTTTATCACCAAGAAATCCTTTCTTATTGCTTATTTGGAGTAGGATTATCTGAAAAAAAAATACATATAGTTGGTGTCTTACATGGTAACTCTTCGCTAATTTGAAGTAGGATTATCTGAAGAAAATGCATATAGTTGGTCTCTTACATGGTCACACGGTAACGCTTGGCTAATTTGGAGTAGGATTACCTGGAAAAATGCATATATATAGTTGGTCTCTTCTCACATAGTAACCACAATTCGATTCTGCATAAATAGTTGCGCTAGGTCCTGGATTGCAACTTAGTGGTATAGGTAGCCGCTTTTGATCTTTTGTACTCATGGCCTCAAAGAACTAGCTGCATACAAGATTCCTTTGAAGTATCCTGCACACACGTTCTTTTGAAGTATGATTCTGTAACAATGCAATCAGTGAATTTTTAAAATAGGGTTGATATGATAAATTTTCTACTAACAAAAAATGTTACTTTTGATTGCCATTGATAGTTGACGCCCTTTTGAGATATTTGCTCGAAAAAAGGCTGCACTTTCTTTTTAGGTTTTGTCTTTAGGTTGTGGATATCAAAATTTCATTTTTATCGCCTACTATGCTACTACTGATGCTAGAGACATGAAATTTGAATATCGCTGATTTAATTTTATGCTTCCCATCCACTTTTCCATAGTTCTTTTAAATTTTATTAATTATGCAATTGATATTTATGTACCCACTTTATGATGGGGAGATAAACTGTTTTCAGTAGGTACTCCGTAAGTGATATGTCAAGACAAGATACGCGAAATTTTAAGCAGTTCCTCATAACATAGTATGAGGGGGGTGACTGAATTAGAGACCTATTGATTCTTGTTCGAACGTGTTCAGTCTGGGGGCTTTGGCCTTTACTATGAATAACGAAAAGAGTAATCTGTCGTGGAATGAAATGTCCTTACTTTGGCGTGGTATGGGATGAACAATCATGCTATCCAACATTGGTACCCTGGGCCACTATCTACGGCACACGAACAAGCACGCTATCCAACATTGGTACCCTAGGCCGCTATCTACAGTCACATAAAGAATCATGCTATCTAATATTGGTACCCTGATCCACTATCTACGGCACTTGAACAATCGTACTATCTGTGCTTAATCTATTGTTTTATCGCAGATGCCGAAGCCGACTTACCGGGTACTGCCCTGAAGGAACTGGGAAAGCACAGTTCGCCCAATGCGACCAGCAAAAGCACACTCATCATCCACAGCGTACAGAGGGTAAGTCTTTTCGGAAAATAGTACAATCGCTTTTCGGTGAAATCCTAGTATACGGTACGCCTTACTCGAAATCAGACATTTGATTCACCTTCAAATCAGGGGCATGTCTTGATCTGAGGTACTCAAGTGATCTTTTTTTCCTTATGGAGCTTATTAAACACTGGGGTCGTGCTCCAGGGGTTCCCAAGCGATCTCTTTCAGCTTCCATTACTCTGTCGGATATTCTCCTGTTCTCTTTCCAAACAGTCTGAGTTCAGATCACGTTACTCGATCGGATCGCAGAGTGGCAGCTACTCATGCGCGTAACTATTTGCTCTGTGGATCGGATCAGAGCCGCATTACGTGGCGTTGTCCTCGGATCTCTCCCTTTGGGACTGATCCCGGACCGTCACCGATAGCCCGTTGTGTTGCTCCAGTGTGACGTGAATTGAAAAAATACGGATCAGGGCCGCGGTTGGAAGAGTGAGGGATTCGCAACTGGAGGGTTGAGAGTACGAATCCAACTAAATACCGTCGTTTAGAAAGGGGGATGGTGCACGTTAAATCTGTCATAATCTCCAATGTCCTCACGTTTGCGTTGTGTGGAAGTTTGGGAATGGGGTTTGGAAATGACGGGCCGTTCGTTGTCCTCGAATCTTTCCGTTCGGGTTGGATCCCGGACCGTCGCCCATAGCCCGTTGCCTTGCTCCAGTGCGGTAGGTAGGTATTTTAACTAACGTCAATGGAGCAACACAACGGGCTATTGGTAACAATCCCAAAGGGAAAGATCCGCCACGTAATTTTGAACCACGGTCGTATGACGAGATAAACACCTGAGCTGGCACCCAACTCTCCAAACTTCCACACCATGCCAACGTGAGGACATTTGAAGCCACGACAGAAAAGAATTGGAATTTTATTTGAAAGAACCAATGACTAAAATCAAACTGAACGTTTGAATTCTTCCATACATTAAACGGAAAAGAATCGGGGGAAAATTTAAAGAACCAGTGAAATCAAGGGACAATTCAGCGGAAATGGAAAGAATTTCTAGGATATTCGAAATGAACATTTAAACTTTCCACTTGCCGAGGTTGTCATGGAAACAGGAATAACGCTAATAAAGATGGGTCGCCGACACCTGCCATAACTCGCTACTAAAAGTGCGCCAAAAGCGTTGCCACCAATCGAGGCGTGTATCAAAGTTGTACCTGTTCCACTTAACATTCGACTGTGTTTACACTTCAACCAAGTGGGCTATCGAAAAAGGCAGGAAGATTGAAATTTATTTAATTATGATTGATGAAATTTAAATTTCGTCCCCGTATTAAAATGCTTGGGTTTTTTTATTTATGATTTTAGGTTTCATGGATTTGTATAATAAAATAGAATTAGGGAAGGAATAAAAGCAGCACGGAAATTTGTATTATATGTTTGTAGTTCAACATAAATCTCTTATAACTATTTTGAATTACATGTGCCACGACGTTTAACAAGTTATGAGGGCAATGAATTAATTTAAATCATAGAAATCCGATTTAAATTAAAGAAGCAATCTGATTTAAATCAAATTAATTTGATTTTTTTTAAAGACTCTTGGCTAGAGCAACACCGTCGTGTACATGGGGGCTTGTTCTAGTTAAAATTTTGACCTGAAATGTTTTAGTTGGTCTGGTGTGGAAGTTTGGAGAGTGGGGTGCCAATTCAGGTGTGACCGTGGTTCAATATTACGCAGTGATGCCCTCGGAACTTTCCCTTTGGGATTGTCACCAATAGCCCGTTGTGTCGCTCGAGTGCGACGTTAATTAAAATGCCTACCTACCAATAGGAATTGTCTTTCTGAACACATTAGAATTTGAGGTGGATTTGAATAAAAAAGCATGCTAATTATATCTAAATTAGATGATTAAGGTCCTCTCACACTGAACTGAGTTTAAGCACAAACCAATCACCTATTGTAAAAGAAATTGGATTTTTAGTTAAAATTTTAAAACAAATATAGTCTTAAGGCCTGCCTTCGGGGGTCATTTTTTGAAATGACTTCAATTTTTACTTCTAACTTCAATTTTATGATTCAACACAACATAAAACTAGAAACAGCATATCAAATAGAAGCGTCTGATAATTCGTTCATTACTTAGATAGAAAAATAAGGTAAAAATGACAGTAAAATAGGCCGCAGAATGATATAACTCCAAAAGTAATCATTATCTCTCTGTTTTGTAAATTTGATAATGAACTTCTTCAGGGAATAGACTATTATCACGGTGATCACACATATCTCTGAAGTGATGGGAACTCGATGACAACATTTTAAAAAGTTCCCTAAACTTTTGCGCAAGTCATGAATTAAAGGACTGTAAATCAGAAAATAATTAATATTTAACCATGGCTGTAGATATATTTGTGCAACAGGCCTACAAAATTTGAAAGCATTTGAACTTTAACTTTTTGAGTTATGCTAAGTTGCGTAAAGCAAAAACATGTAAACATCCATTTTGAGAAAAATGGAAAACTAACTTTATGTACATGAAGAACTCCAGCTGTGTAGTAATATAAAAACAGCCATAACTCCAGTTCTAAAGGATTTAGAAACAAAATGTTAACATATTTTGAAAGAAAAAAGTTCACTACCAATACCAAACCAAAATTGAAACTTCGATATTTTGACCAAAATTAATGTTTTAAAGGCAGGCAGATACCTTAAGTAAGTTTAATATTGGGACAGAATTCATGTTATTAAAAACAAATGAGTTTTTCCGGTCACTGCAGGTTGTCAATCTTCGACAACCAGCCCTTATACTAGGATTTCACAGTTTAGAATTTCTTCACTCTTGTCTGGATAATGATAACTGTTTTTGTTTCTGCTTCACAAAGGAAAACACGCAGCAAAACGTGAAGGTATGCCAAAGCATTCTATTCTGGACTCTTAATTTTAGCTTCATCTCTTGATTGACTCAATTCTAGAATTGATTGTAAAAAGGCAACTAATGCATGAGGTTTTTTTAATTCACGCATTCAACGGATTTTTAATTTCTTTTTCTTCCTTTCTTTTCACTTTCTTCTTTTGCATCAACACTTGTTAGTCGTAGTTTTAAATCATTTTGCACTTTTCGCTTGTCAGTGATTCCCAAGTGTTGACGACCTCATCTTTAGGTGCGTACGGGCATCCCAACACCGAGGTACACGCGTGATCTTTTCTTTTTTCGTGGGGGTTACTCTCTGTGTTCGACACTGGGGTCGCGATCTCGGGAACCCAAGCGATCTTTATCTGCTTTGATCATTCTACTCTAATCCCAATCCCTTCACACGTTGTCTTGTGTTTGGTTCAGCTTTGCCAAGTATGGCCCTTGCGCCATAAAACCCCAAAACCAACCAAAGGCCCAAAACTTTCTTTTCCTTGAAGAGTCTTTTCTGAAGAGAGAAGTCTTTCGCAGTCACTTGGTGATTGGGCCTCTTGTTTTGACGCAAATGCGTCTTTAAAATCGGAACAGTACAGGGGGCATGCATAAAAAGTCGAGCGTTGCAAAATAGCATTGCAAATGTTTTTTGTTTTATGATTTTAGAACTATAAGACAGCACCCAGAAGATGAATATAGTGGTCGATATGACATTGTTAGGGTTCGATATAAAAATAGAAGACATCATTGTGCGGGTAATATGTAATTCGATCCATCCTGAACGACAACTCATTTGCACTTGTCACACCCTTCAACATTAGTACCTTCTATTCTAAGTTGACAAAAGTTTTACTTTCGTATATATAAGGAAGATTGTCTAAATTTAATTTTATGTATTGTATATCCAATATGTAATGTTAAGGAAACAAAAACGCATCCCCTCGACGTTAAAAAAACTATTCTACATTCAATAAACACTGACTGAAATACACAAGCGGCTTGTCCTCTTATAATGACGTAATAGGAAAACAGAGGGGGTCGATAAAAAAGGCAGGAAGGGGTCAAAGAAGACCCCTGGTGGTCCTCAGGGGCACATGTCAAAATTCGATGGTCAGTGTCATCTAAAAGCTACTGAACAACGCTTCGATTAATATTGCAGGACAACGATTAACACCAAACTGCTCTTGAATCGTTCCAACTGTAACATATTAAACAATCGTTCCAACTACCCGTGTTTGCTTCATCCATCTCAATCCAACAGTAGCCACTGCCCTCGACCAATGTCCTGCCAATTTCTCTGATCCTATTGGATTGGAAGAGTATCACATTAGAAACTGGAGGGTTGTAATTTCGATCCTTGTGTGGGCTGGTGCATGTTAAGTCTGTCATGGCCTCGAATGTCCTCGCTTTGGGGTGGTGTGGAAGTTGGAGAGTGGGGTGCCAGCTTAGGTGTTGACCTCGTCACCTGACCGCGGTTTAGAATGACGGTGTGTCGTCCTCGGATCTTTCCATTGGGTTTCGATCCGGACCGTCTCCCATAGCCCCTTGCGTTGCTCCAGTGCGATAACTATCTACTTGACCACTCTGGGAATCACTGAATTGCTCTCTCTCTCTTTCTTGTTGCTAGCATTGCATTGATCTCTGTTTGGATCTCTCTTCAACAGGTGGCAAAGGATGGGTACGGGGAGTGGCAGGAACTCCAAGAGGTATTCCTTCTCTCCTTTTGCATGCATCCTCCTCTCATCAATCCATTTGTACCACAGTCCAATTTTTCGGGACAATTCATTTCAGTGCTTAAAAACTGGTCTGGGACAACGATGAGAATATTTTGTTATGGTCAGTTTACACAACTGCAGTACCTTCCACGACCTACTATTTTTCAACTTAGAAGTGTCTTTTAAAGCCAAATCGTCTCAAAAGTTACTACACTTCCTCGGCTTACGACCACAAAAATAAGTAAATAAGGAAAGGTAACTACATTGGTAGTCAAAAAGATACAAGAGCACATATCGTGTGCTTTTCAAATCATGTACAGTAATTATACGTACATGGATTGAATTTTTGTGTTTTATGTACAATTTTTATAACCCGTTTGAACGAAAATAAAATATAAATCCGACTTACGACCTGCCAGTCGGAACGGAACTCGGTCGAGGAGACCCTGTATTTTAAAAAAATTGCCGACTTCTCGAAAATTGTGACGATTTTTTTTAATAAAATTCTTCAAAGGACAATAAAAATTTCTTTTTTTTTATCTAATATAGAAAGGGAAATATTTTTTGTACTTTTTCGACTTTGGGCGACTAGGCATATCTGTTTCTGAAAATTCGCCAAAGGTCAACGAAAACTTACTCCTTTTTGTGTGTAATGAAGGGCTGAAAAATATTTTTCTTTGGGAGGGAAATTTTCTGAGGGACGGCCAATTTCAAGGTTTTGTCGCCAAGCCATGGCAACTACGAAAGTGGAACATCAGAATCTGGTTTCTAGAGGACATCGGTTGCGAAGCACTGTAATAGAGGACAGGGAAATATTTTTACTACTTTTGGAGAAAATTTTCTGTATTGTTGCTGTGGTACCATGAAAGCAAAACATCTGCAGTTGCTAGATTGTCGCGAAAGCCTTATTAAGAAAATATTTATTTTTTTAATTTTAAAATTTATATATATTGGCTTAATTAGCGTATTTTGTATTTTGGCCTATTCATTTTGTTTCTGAGCAACTAAAATTACTACAAAATCGGGTTTAAGTGGCGACTTTTTTTGCTACTATTTTTAAGAATTTGTTACTAGTAGAATTACCCGGCGTTACTCGGGTTGGATTGGTTAATTAACGTTTGCTTTCGTTAATAAATTGCATTTCCTGGTTGTGTAGTTGTACATCACATGTAACAACTGCCACACTAATAAAGGTACATAATTTCACAAATGGAAATAAATGTCGTATTTTACATTTTAGTAGAATTTAAATTTTCTAGTAAGGAAAAAAGTCTCTGGAGTACCAATGTTACCCAGAATGCATAGAATGGTTCAGAGTATACTTATAAATGCCTTGTGTCATTTAAAAACAAAAGCATTTCCCAAAATTATCGTACAATGATTAAAAATGTTCTAATTAAATGATTACGTACCTTGATTACAGTTATGGAACGAAAAACATCCAATTGAAAATCCAGAAATACATCTTAAAACAGATTTTCAGAAAAGGTTCGAACGAAAAGTAGTAAATCTATCTGCTTTTTCACTACAAAATAGATTACATAATGGACGAAAATTAAAATGCAAATGATTTAAAAATAGCAAGGTTGCCACATTAGCTACCAGTCCTGTTTTAAAAGGTCTTGTTCTGTATTTATGTTTTATTCTCTCCAATTAGGGTTGATTTAAGTATAGTTCCTCAGATGTTTTAGCAGGAAACTTGCCTAAATATGTAAGCAAAGATATTTTAAATAATATAGTCGCTAAAAACTGAAATAGAGTGTATCAATATAGAACATTGCATTTAAATATATTGATAAAATTTGATGTGCTACTTGTACAAACACAAAATCGGACATGAAGACGGATTTACCAAGTTCAATCACTAAATGAATGTAAGTAACGGATTTTGCATCAGAAGGGCCCAAAAGAGATAGAAAGCTTGCAATGGGTCGAAAATATTCAATGTACAAGCGCTCCATTCTTATTTCTGTAGATGCTTTTATCTCACAATTGCTGTATCGATTACATAATGGACAAAAGGTTAGGATGATTTCTCTAAAGAAGTTTGGCCGAGAAAGTAACCAAACTAAAAAATATAATTGTGTGTATTGTTTCTATAGTTACCTTTGTCTTACCTTCATCGATAAAAAAATGTTTAGTAAAGCAACATAACTCCGCTTTAGAGATTCCTGAAACATCCAATTGGCACTTGTGTTGTTGCACATTGATGATGGTCAGCAGCAAGGTTGATCCAAGTTATCGTCTGTTGATGTCAATGATAAGGGCACATGTTTACTGAATCGTGTCATGCGAATACAAATCAGATTTTCTGAATTGAGTATCCCGACTGTAAGAGTAACGGATTAGCAACACCTGGAGGGTTGCGAATCCGACCAAAGACCGTCGCGTACAAAGGGGGATGGTACACTTTCAATCACGTTGACGTGGTGTCCAAGTTTGGAGAGCTCAGGTGTCTGACCGTGGTTCAAAAGGATGAGGTGATCTTTCCCTTGGGGGTGGATCCCCGACCATAGCCCTTTGTGTCGCTCCAGTGGGACGTTAATTAAACTACCTACCTGCATTTTCCCATGCTATTTTATGTATACGACTCATTCCGTAGGATGCAGCCTTTTTTCAATCGTTTCTCGGCAAGATTCTTTTCGATAAACACCCTTTCGGTTCGGGGCCGCGGTGGCCCGGTTGGAAGAGTAACGGACTAGTAACCGAAGGGTTGCGAGTTCGAATCCAGCCAAAACACCGTCGTGTACAAAGGGGGCTGGTGCACGTTAAACCCGTCTTGGCCTCAAATGTCCTAACGTTGGCGTGGTGTGGAAGTTTGGAGAGTGGGGTGCCAGCTCAGGTGTTGCCTCGTCATCTGACCGTGGTTCAAAATTACGTGGTGTTGTCCTCGGATCTTTCCCTTTGGGATTGATCCCGGACCGTCACCAATAGCCCGTTGTGTTGCTCTAGTGTGACGTTAATTGAAATACCCCCCCCCCCCTTTCGGTTCGACTGACGCTTGTTCTTTCTGTTCCAACAGCCTGACAGTGGTGCATCGGGCAGCCTGGACGCCTCGCCCGCCTCCCACGTCTCGAAGGATTCTCAATCTGAAAGCGTTCCATCCACCCCTTCTCAAGACAGGAGTAGGAGTAAGTCGCTGGTTCTTATCTGTTACTGTCTATCGCTTCATTGATGACACATTGAACGCTACAATTACCCACATTCACTGTATAAGTGTCTTCTGACTGATTTAGAACGACGAGGTGTCGTCCTCGAATCTTTCCCTTCGGGTTCGATCCCGGGCCGTCGCCAGTAGCCCGCTGCGTTCCTCCAGTGCGACGTTAATTCCCTACCTGTCCTGTGCGTGCAATATCAATGTATCGTTTGTTGCAGGCGAGAGGTCTAGGCCAAAGGAGAAGAAGTCGCTGATGGGCAGTCTGCGCAGAAGACTCAGCTTCCACAAGAACCGATCTAAGTCGGCCGAGAACCGCTACGAGACCGGGTCCGAGTTCAGCAGCCGCAGCGCCTCCACCGACCGCATCCAGAAGCTCTCTCCCTTCAAGGGCAGGTTCTTGGGTACGTCGTTCCCTCGTCTGTACACATCCATTTTCGATCGAAAATACCGTGCGACATTTGATCGTGTGCGTTCCTTGCACACACCACGGTTTCGGGACGTCTTTGAAATCGGTAGGGTCATCGGCAGAGTGTCGATATCTCTCAAAGCCAGGGAGAATTATGGGAATAAATGACCTATCACCCTCAGAGCAGCGTTTCCCAACGTAGAAGCTTTGGCACAAGGAAAAAATTGTATTTCGGGGGTCCATAGTATGAGGGTTCGTGATAAAATATTATAAATAAAATAATTTAATAATCTATGCATCTAAAGCAGAGTTGGCGTTTGTCTGTGTGTTCTCTATACAAATCTACACCGAATTCGGTACACTTGTACTTTAGAACCCTGGGGATCGTATTCAATAGCCTTAGGAATAAATTTATATATGTTTGAAATAGTATTTGTAATTTTTTTTACTATTTCTGTCATTACAAGTAAAAATGTTTCAGTTTTACAATTGAAATTTTCAAAATTTGTAATTTACGTTTTTTATATAATATTGGAATTGTTTGATTATTTGCTTTTACTAACCTACAAATAAATATTTCATTTAGGAATATTACATATGCGTATCTGGGGTCCACATACGTAAGGTTGGGACTCAGGGGATCCAAAAGCGAAGAAGGTTGGAAACCCTTGGTGTAGAGGAAAGTGGTGGACCACTATTCCACTCTGACCTTTGTACCGCGAGGTGGGAAAATGAGTCCCATTTCGAGCATGCGCTGGCCTGTTTGACCGCTGTACCTTCAGTTGTAATCGACGGGTCGTGGGCTTAAATCAAAGACGAGTTCTACGATTGCATTCGACTAGTTGACAGTTTGAACCACTTGTGTGAAAATTGTGTGCAGTGGAAATTGGCGATGTTTTCACTATGAAGACAAAATATCGCACTAAAGTTTACTTGCGGCATAGGAAACGTAAACAAGTGGAAAGAGCAGTTTAAAGTATATGTATACACTAGAACATTTTCTTTTAATTTTGACTTTAGAAATCCTGTTTTTTCGCAATAGGTCATTGGTTTCTGCTTAAACTCATTTGAGTGTGAAAAATTCCGATTAAGCCACTCATTAATTATCTAATTTAGATACAATTAGCTAATTAGAATGTGTTTTGAACAGTGGTATCTCAAATTCTACCGTGTTCAGAAAGACAATTCCTGTTGGAAATTATTCCTAATATTAGTCTTCACGTTTGAACCCTCCATCAAGTTGCTAGAGGGAATGCGTTCTTTTTTACGATTTTTTTTTCACGAAGGAAGTCTGAAAAATCAGGGCTCTTTCGGGAATTTCGTTATTTAAAAATATATTACAAATTCATTTCTGGACCCATAACTTCGACTGTGGGTCGAAACATCCACTGTATTACATAGATTATAACGACACGGAAGTAATTTCAATAGACCGATTCATTGTTGAGTTATCACTGTTCGAAAGTAGCATCCTATTGCAATAACAGTTCTTCGGAAATCGAGTTTAAAGTTTTGGATACGTGTTTGTCGATGGTGACAGTACCCAACCCAAACCCTCGAAACTTGAAATCTATTTCGAATATTTACAAATCTTGGTATCGTTTCAAAGCTAAGGGGTTGGACACTATTTCGAATTATTAAAAAACAGATCGATATTTGGTCAGTTTTCGTGATTTCTAGTATACACTTACACCTTTAAAAGAGTGGTCAGCCAGTTAGTGAAGTTCGTTTGTTTCCCACAGGTGGCAGCACTCGTAGCAGCCTCAGCGAAGCCTCGGGTATCAGCGGTGCGTCGGCCAGAACCTACATCAACGAGAACTCCACCCTCATCATCGAGACGAATGAGAACGGTATTATTAAGTGAGTATGGCAACTCCACCCCCAATTGTTTCATATCATCCGACAGGTTGTCGTTGGAGTCGCATTGTTTTAAAGGAGTCGTTAAGGTATCTGACTACGTTGCGAAGTCGATTTTTGACTAAGGTGTCATGTTTTATTCCTCGTTCTTAATATTTAGAGGGCAGCTCGTTTGGGAAAGTAACGGACTAGTAACCGATGGGTTGCGAGTTCGAATCCAGTCAAAGACCCTCGTGTACAAAGGGCGAAAGTTAAACCCATCGTAAACTTAAAACCCTCACGTTGGCGTGGTGTGGAAGTTTGGAGAGTGGGATGACAGCTCAGGTATGACCTGATTACGGTTCATATTGACATGGAGTTTTCCTCGGGGATTGATCCCGGACTATCGCCCATAGCCCATCGTGTTGCTCCAATGCGACTTTAATTTAAATACCTAGCTACCTGTCTCTGACCCATTAGAATACAGGGGCGTTTCACATGCAAAACTGGTCCGATTGACATCAATCTAAAGTGACAGGATCTGAAGCGAACTCAGACTGTTTACAGTCAAGAGAAACAGAAATGCTGGTAGGTATGTGTGTAGAGTCGATTCAAACAATGATTTGTCTTTGCAGGCGCTACCTGATCCCGAACTCCCTGGCCCACCGAAGCAAGTGGCACAAGAAACGGGGCAACAAGCTGCACGTCTTCAACGATCACGTCTTTGTTGCCAAGCACCTCTCTGGGTACGTTCCTCTTTCGATTCTCTCCCAACGAAACGGGGCCGGTCGGAAGAGTAACGGATCAGCAACCGGAGGGTTGCGAATCCAACCAAAGACCGCCACGGTGGCCGGCGCACGTTCAATCTGCCGTGGCCTCACGTTGGCGTGGTGCGGAGAGTATGGTGCCAGCGCATGTGCGACCTCGTCATCTGACCATGGTTCTTTCCCTCGGGGATTGATCCCGGACCGTCGCCTATAGCCCTTTGTGTTGCTCCAGTGCGACGTTAGTTAATATCTACCTACCTATCATGTTCTACAGCCAACATCAAAAAGTAACTTTGCCGAATATGCCATAGAACCCCCAAACAACCGATCGCTATTTCGTTGATGTTACTGTCTCTTTACCGACTGCCTCTGTCTGTTGCCGTAGAAACGAACCTGGTATCTTTTTCTGTAGCAGATACTTGAAGCAACGTATTCGAGTGTATAATGATTCCTTCCTGGATACGTATTTTTCTCCCGTGTCAGTAAAACTTTCCTCGCGCGCGTATGTCCATCACTCGATTTCGTCTGCCTGGTGCTGCATGACCAAGTATGGCCTTGGCGCCAATCAATCACGGTACAAGAGCTTCCCTCAGCTGATTAGATGCAGATCCTTTATTTGACGCATTGTTCTTAGCAGTGCCAATTTAATCTCAGTTGGCTATAAAATCCTATACCGACCCTAGTCGTAAATGCTACAGGTTTGATCAGCCGTTACGTTACTATCCCAAGGTACATCTTTAAGTGTGTCCACGCTAGTGATCTTTTCTTTTCCCATGGGTCTTTGCTCCCTGGATACCCGAGCAATCTTCTATTCCCAATCCCTTTTTCCCCCTTTCACGACATTTTTGTATTTCACGTTGTCTTGTGTGTTTACCGCAGCTTGGCCATAAAACTTTGATGTACTTGTATTGCACGATACCTTATTTCGTAATCTGTCTGTTTCTTCAGGGCCAACATGTGTCAAGTGTGTCAGAAGTATCTAACTCGCCGGCCTGGCAAACAAGGTTACGAATGCAGAGGTAACGTTTGTTTCGTTTGATTGTTCTGAAATGAGAAAACGACATGTCTGATGCGTGCAATCTCTTTTTAGGATGCAACCTACAGTGCCATAAGAGCTGCCACGTCAAAGTAGAAGAGTATTGTTCCAATAGTACAATTAATTCCATGGAGGTGTAAGTATGCGTGCCTTTATGCCCCAAATGTGAGGAATGTTTCTGGGAATCGTCCCGTACGTTTTTATTCTATTCAGTCTCGAAAATGACAAACGAACCTCCTTTATTTCGAGCACCATTCATAGTAGAGCAAATTCAAATGAATTATTCAATAGCGAATAACGGTCCTCTACAAATTGAAATGCAAAATATTGCATAAGGGGCCGTCTTATCAAATTTTGCTTATCATATATAAGGAAGATTGTATTATTGTAATCTAAATTAAATGTTATTTATCCCTCGTATGCAATATGTAATGTTGAGGACGTCGAAAACAAAGAAGTCTCCCTTTGACGTTAAGCCAATATAATTATATAATATACTCTTTTATACATGCAATAAACACTCCAATCTAAAAACTCACTAGCATCTTTCTTGCTTGTCCTGTTATAATGACGTCATAGTGAAATAGAGGGTAGAAAAGTCAAAGAGGAGACCCCGTGGGACTTCCCTTACTTTTAGAATTGTTGCGATGGTTGTTTGTATTGTTCATTTGATTTTTGTCCTTTCAGTGAATATGTCCATGACCCCAAGGGAGCGTCTCCAAAGTCCATATAACGCATCTGGAAGAAAACCGCTGAGGACCTCTCCGTAGCGTTAGAAAGTTTCTTCCAAAGCTTCGAAACATTTCAACAAATCAAGCAACTTCTAGAAACAGGAGATGCCAACCAGTGACCCAACAATTTAGCCACTTCTACGAAATTATTTACAGTACATATAGCAGTGTGCCACCTCAATCCACCATTCGAGTGCATTTGGGGGTTGTTGCTTGCCCTCTGGCTTAATTTAAAAATAATTTTGACTTCTCTTCCAATGGAAAGCAGGCCTTCCTTGGCATTGGACGAAAGTTTTAAAAAAAACCTTAGTTTTTACTGCATATTTTAATTTCCCTGCATTCAAAGACCGAGGTGAACAATAATTGGAAATCTCGTAAGACAGATCGGCAATCCAATTTGGACATAATTTTGGCCCTACCATCTACCACTTCGCTATCCCATTGGAAAGCAGGTCTTCCACTGGCCATAAGAAGGCCTGATTTTGTTTCTTTATTTTTTAAGAGCCCTTCCAAAAGCCTTGGCATTTGATGAGGGTAAAAAATTTTAGAGGGCCCAAGTATTTATTGCATTTTTTTGCCTGAAAAAAACGTTAAAACCTTAAAATGACTAAACATTAAGAAATTTTTAAGAACCAGTTGAACAATAATTGGAAATTTCGTAAGTCATATTTGCAATCCAATTTGAACATAATTTTGGCCCTACCATCTACCAGCCTGCTATCTCAATGGAAAGCAGGTCTTCCACGGGCCATAAGAAGGCCTGATTTTTTTTTGTTTTATTTTTAAGGGCCCTCCAAAAGGCATTTGACGAAAGTCTTGATAAACGATTTAAAAAGCCTTAGTTTTTACTGCATATTTTAGTTTATCTGCATTCGAAAGCCAAGGGGAACAATTAATGGAAATCGCGCTAGACAGATTTCGGGCACTTAATTTGGAAATAATTTTGGCCTTAGCTTTTTATTTCATTTTTAAGGGCCCTCCGAAAGCCTTAATATTTGATGAATCTTAAAAAAATTTGAAAGCCTTAGTTTTTCTGCATATTTTAGTTTACCCAAAACCAAGGTGACTCAAAATTCTCCAACGTTGAGAGTCGTCGGAATTCGAGGGCACACTATTTTATGTTAGCTAAAAATAAAAGTGTCTAAAATTGGATTCGAGACCGAAACCTATCACTTGGGCAAGTTTATTCCCTTTTACATTCGCAAGTTAATATATTGCGATGTATGTTCAATAGTCTTAAAAACGAAAATCGTGTAAGCATGTCGTCAAACACAGACATTGTTGTAAGATGTCGTCAAATACATAATATGATGCTATGTTGGCATCTCTGAAGTAAGCTTTTGCTCCGTAAAGACTGTTGCATTTCTGGTTTTAGGCTGACGTAGGAAACTTCCAGAACCAAAAAGTAAACATTAAAACAAAAAATAAGTGCTTTCATATATATATATATATATTATGTAATTGTGATAACAAGTAGTTTTAAAAAGCGTTGGCTGAGATTGTTTTCCAGCTGTGTTTTCATTTCCCTCGTGATCCAATGGGACGGTTTCTTTCCGCGATGTGATTTAACAAATCAAATTATATTTCATTATAGCGGGTTTGGCAGTTTTTTTACGGAGGACTGTGCTGAGGGTCGAGTTGACTTGACGCCTGAAAGTCGCCTGAGCATGAATGGGATGCTCTGATTTTGCTAAGGGTGACGTTGCTACGAAGGGTTTTGAAGTATCCTGACACGGGTAAAAAGAGCGAAACCGATTGATAAAATACAAACAGTAAAGCACAATTTTAAAATTATATGCTTTACCGTTTTGATTTTAACAATTTCTTTTGTTTTACAGACTGCTTTGATAGAAATACTTTTTGGCGTGCTTTTTGTTCCGAGTTTTGGTAGGCAAAGGCAACCCTGCTTTATTAACAACCTCGTGATTATTTGAATCTTTTGTTCATTTTTGTTAATCATTGATCAAACGACTCTAGTTTGCTGGAATTAATCTGATGCTTTATAACATTCATCAGACCTTACGAGATTGATCCCGGATCGTCGCCAATAGCCCGTTGTGTTGCTCCAGTTAATTAAATAACTACCATCTGACTTTAATATTAATAAATTAGTGGTCTTGGACAAACTTCTATAACAATATTTCAGAAAAAGTAAATATTTCTTTCGTAAAAGTGAATTCTTTCCGAGCAGTAGTAAGAATAATCTGTCGTGGATTTCTTTTCTATTTTTTAAATTATTTTCGTTGTTTTCTGCTGAGCCTAGAATGGTGTTTTAATTCTTCCTAAAAACCAAAACACGCACACAAAAAATCTTTATATCAAAGCTGTCCCCCAAATTCCGGTTCACTTCAAGATAAATCTGAAGGACCCTATTTTCACGGCTAAAGGATCGAGTTGAGTTGACCTATTTTATATGCATAGGCTATTTTGTTTTTAAATTATATACATGTTTTCAGTTCTATTGATTTTAAGTGTTGTTAAAATGCGTTCCTATATGATTTGAAAGAGTATATCGTTGACAATCGCTATTGAATGTTTAGAAATATGTTCAGGTATTTTTATAGTAAATTAATCCCAGTGATATTAACAATCCTGATCTTGTGCTCAGAATTCTTTTTGTTAGTAAATCCTTATTTGTGTTTAGTGTTTCTAAAGCTGATTTAAACCGATGTGGATTTTTTAAGTTGTACGGAAACTCAGTGTTGAGGATTTTAAAATAAACTCGGTTTGGGGGGGGGGGGGTACGACGATAGGGATCATTTTGAAATTATTTTTTCTTCACCTAGTTTTGTGACTTCCTTTAAGTGGTTCATTGATCCGTCACCAATAGCCCGTTTTGTTTCTCCAGTGCGACGTTAATTAAATTTATCCTCCAAACAATATGTAAATGATTTCAGTCACAGCATTTGGTTTTTCCTTGAAGCTAGAGCGAATTTGTTTGTGCTGCCGATGAATGTGTAGACTAGTTAATTCTTCGTGTTATCGCAGTGGTTTCGGTCCCAAATAGTCGACGTGGAATCAAACGAAAGTGAATAGCTCTCGAAATTTCAGTCAACACTAATTTTATACGAAAGCTATTTTCTGAACTTTTCCTATAATACCTGTTTATCCTACAAAAGCAATTAATCCCTTTACCTCTAATCTTGTTGTACCTTCTATATATATACGAGGTTTGTCTAAAAAGTATCCGACCTTGAATTTTCCTGCATACGGTAATGATGCTAGAGCGGTGCCACTGTGCACAGTGGAAGAAGACAACTTAATGCGCATGCTTGAATTTTTTCTCCGTGTTCGAGTGTGTCAGTCGCTGCCTGCTGGCCGCTGAATAAGGTGCTGTTATAAGTGTTCGTCGGATTTTTGATTTCTCTCAAGATGACTGAACGAGTTGAGCAAAGATACTGCATCAAATTTTGTCAAAAGCTTGGCGATTCGCAAAGCGAAACAATTCGTAAAATTCAGCAAGTTTTTGGAGACGATGCTATGGGCGTAACACAAGTGAAGGAGTGGTTTAACCGATTCAAAAATGACCGCACATCGGTGGAGAGTGATCAGCGTCTTGGGAGGCCTCAAACCGCTCGGAACGCAGCTGTTGTTGAGAGGGTGGAAAATCTGGTAAAAGGAGATCGTCGTTTGACCGTACGAGAGATTGCCGAAGAGGTTGGGATCAGTAAAGATTCCGCACATGCAATTTTGCGTGATGATTTGAACATGCGCAGAGTGGCTGCAAAATTTGTGCCCAAGCTGCTGTCGGCACAACAAAAAGAACTCCGTCTTGAGATTGCACAGGACCTTCTGGACACTACCAACACTGATCCTCAGTTTCTGAACACCGTGATTACTGGAGATGAGTCATGGGTATACGGGTACGACCCAGAAACAAAAGCACAGTCGTCGCAATGGAAGCATCCCGAGTCTCCAAGGCCGAAAAAAGCGCGACAGGTGCGAAGCAAAATCAAGGTGATGCTAACTGTGTTCTTTGATATCTGTGGAATTGTGCATCACGAATACGCACCGGAAGGACAAACAGTGACAAAAGAGTACTATCAACAAGTTCTACGCCGACTCAGAGATGCAGTTCGGCGCAAAAGACCACACCTCTGGACGACGAAAAACTGGCAGTTGCATCATGACAATGCTCCGGCTCATTCGTCACACCTGATCCAGACTTTCTTGGCGAAACACGGAATTCCAGTCGTCTCCCAACCTCCCTACTCTCCAGATATGGCTCCTTGCGACTTTTGGTTGTTTCTGAAATTAAAGATGCCGTTGAAAGGATCCCGTTTTGAGAGTAGAGAAGAGATAATGCAGAACGCGACAACGGAGATGAACACCATTCCAAAAGAAGCCTTCCAGGAGTGTTTTCGGCAGTGGAAGGATCGGTGGGCTAAGTGTGTGAAGGCGCAAGGGGCCTACTTTGAAGGGGATTAGGGTCCCAATTTCGTCACTTAAGTAATATATTTTTCCTGGCCAAAGGTCGGATACTTTTTAGACAGCCCTCGTATATATATATTACAGTTTTATTAGAGATTTTTGTTTATTATTTGTATATTGTTTCAGATTCTGTTAGCGCTAGAGAACTGCAATATTTGAAATGTATCATACAGTCGTTTGATTTACTTGAGGTGATTCACCATCCATCAGGAACGAGTAGTTTGAATTGATTCAACCCAAACACTGTTCTTTATGATTATTTTTATGGCCCTTAAGAAAACAACCCCCAAAGAGATGTAATGCAATGTAATAGTTTCAACGCTCAGTTTTGATGATCCTAATCCTTAAAATGTTTCCATACAAACTCGAGTAAAAGGAAGACGTTCGACGAAATTGAAAGGTAATTTTCAGTTTTGGATTAAGGGTCCGTCGTCGCTCAGTGGATATGCCCACTGCGCTAGCAACTTTCGAGTTGTAGGCTGCATTCCTCCCTTCCTGTGTCAGTGAAACTGTCATGGTGTGTGTATGTCTATTACTTGATATTGTATGTCTGGCGCAGCATGGCCACAGAGAGCTCTTGCGCCATAAAACCCCCAAACCAACCAGTTTTGTATTAAGGTGTATGCATACACTAGAAAGATTTTTTAAATTTTGGCCTTAAAATCCCCTTTTTTTACTAAAAGTCATTGGTTTATGCTTAAAATCATTTCAGTGAGAAAAAATATCAGATTAAGGTAATCACTCGTTTTCTAATTTAGGTGTAATTATCTCATTTGCATGCTTTTCGAACAGATACCTCAAATTCTAATGTGTTCGGGAAGACGATTCCTATTGGAAGGTAATAGGTTTCTGCAATTTTCTCACCGAGGAAGCATTAAAAAATGGATTTCTTCGGGAGTTTTAACATTTAAAAATCAACTGAAAATTGATTTCTTAACTCTGATTCCCCGTCAAACATCCACCGTATTAAATGAATTATACTGAAACCAATTATAATAAATCCTTTCCTTGTTGAGTCATCAACCATTGAACCTAGCATCCGATTAGAGTTCTTCAGAAAGCGAGTTTAAAGTTTCGGAAACGTGTTTGTACATTGTGACCTAACGATAACCCCTTGTAATATTCAGTATATTGACGAGGTCTTGGTATCGTTTCAAATCCAAGTGGTCGGAGAATGTTTAGTTTTCGTGATTTCATTTACACCTTAATGCTTTGGACTTGAAATGTGAAATTCGTTTTGCATTACGGTAACCATGCCTTTCTGCCATTTTCGAGGAACTTTAATAGTTATCGCTTGACTTGTATTTAGTTTAATTGCGAAATGCAAATCGAAGAACATTATTTAAACGAGTACCCCAATTCACGCAGTCGAAATACGTGCGAACGATCGTTTTAATTTCTACTTTAATTGCGAATGATTAAAAACTCCCAACTATTTCGGTTGTTTAGAAGCAACCGAAAATGATTTCAGGTCGCGTTATTCAAATTTATATGTTCTTCAATGAGTAATTTACGATCATTTTTTCTAAATAAATGCAATGTGAATTGAGCTGAAAACGGAATCCGCATCTGTTGCTGAATTTGAGGGTTTTCTTGCAAACTACCCTGATTGGATGGATGGTGGATAATCTTGTTCTGAATGTTTTTGTACTTAATCATTTCATTGAATGGACTGTAACATCATCATCAATAAATGTCAATGTTCACAGCAACGTTCTCCTTTATTTCGAGTCGGGAAAATGACTTAAAATGAGCAACCGGAGAGTTGAATCCAACCAAAGACCGCCGCGTACAAAGGGGGCTGGCGCACGTTAAATCCGTCGTGGCCTTAAATGTCCACGTTAGCGTGGCGCGGAAGTTTATTGTGCCCACTCGGGTGTAACGTCGTCTTCTGACCGAAGGTGGACATTCCTGCCAAGCGGCAGTCGCGTTGTACGAGCTTTTGGCGACGGTCAGTGATCAATCCCGAAGGGAAAGATCCAAGGTTGGGTTTCATGGCAAAAGGGCCATATTGAAAGATCTGAAAAACAACACGTCGTTTTGAGCCACGGTCAGATGACGAGGTCACATTACAAGGCGTTGTCCTCGGTTCTTTCCCTTCGGGATTGTGGGACGGTAGCCCGTTGTGTTCCTCCAGTGCGACGTTAACTAACTACTACCAACCGGGCTACCGTTCGATCGTTTGGAAAGAAAGTTCAGTGGAATGGCAGTTTTCACATTTGGCTCCAGTGCCTTTGGCGTAACTTACACATTGACGTTCCAAAGGGTTGGGTGATAGAGTAGCACGCGCGAATCAGGGTTTCTGACGTGTCTTTTCAGAGCGGTTCTTCACTCAAGGTAAGACTCGTTTCGTTAATATGTTTGGATGAGTTTTTCGAGCTCATAGGTGCAAAATCAATTTTATATTCAAGACGCTTTAAAATAAGATTGAATCTTAAGTTGGTTAAAACCAACACAAGTTAGAAGATGGAGTCATTTTATTGTGTATTTTCAGGATTTCGCTTGATACAAGTCATCGCGATTTGATGTTTTCCTGCACGCTAATACGTGGTGCTGTCCTCGGATCTTTCCCTTTCGGAGTGATCCCGGACCGTCACCGACAGCCCGCTTGTTCGATTCCTCCCTGGGTGTACTTTTTACTGACAGTAAAAAGCTTTGCGTGTCCATTCCTTGACATCAAACACACCAGTTCTATTTTATGTGTACAATAACTTACAAGCTTCCACACTAAAAATACGATACTAGTATGAAATAAAAACCTTAATTTTTTTGGCTTAATCCAAGTGTTCCTTTTATTAGTTTATAACCTTAGGAAATGTAAAAATCAAATACGTTTTTTAAATGTTAAGTATTGTTAAACGTCTGATTTTGACTCCGAAATGGAATTTGCAATCCTTCAAACATGGACATGGGTGAAATTTCAGCCTTTTTAAGAAAGTAGGACAGTCCACCCTGTAAAGACAACCTGTTGAAGAGAACTTTTTTACGACTAGTTTAGATGAAGCCGGAAAACTTGTATTTGAGATCGGATACGAAATTTCTCTTCACTTGTATCCAAGTTCAAAAAGCATTGGCAAAAAATAAGAAATAGTGTCAACACCGCAAAATAGAATTTACGCTACTGTTCTGAAAATCCTCATCTATTAAAACACGAAAATCTTCCGAGTCCTTTCTAAGTCTTCGACAAAGGTTCCCTAAAATGTCAAAAGCCATTATGCTACAAATAGTCGCTCACGAAACCGAGGTACTAGCTGAGTTGGCACCCCACTCTCCAAACTTCCACACCACCTCAACGTGAGGACAGTGGAGCCCAGGACATATTTAACGTTCACCCTTCGTAGACGACGGTCTTGGTTTTGATTCGAACACGCAACCCTCCGTTTGCTAGTCCGTTACTCTTCCAACTGGGCTACCGCGGTCCCGGTGTTTTCTTTGGATACAATAAAAATGTTCGCAACAATTTCGTGTTGCATTCAGATTTTATTCGTTCTTTAAAGTCGCATTGGAGCGAAGAACGAGGCAATGATAAAATAAAGGGGGCTCATAAAATCATTAATAGTAGTCAAAAGGCAAAGCGTCGCAGGAATCAATCCGTGCTTTCACAAGAAAAAACAGTGGGGAGCGATTTCAAGACGATTCACACAGAAGGCCTAAGGGGAATACTACGTAATGGGCGGAAGAGAAAAGCCGTTGCCAAGGTAACGAGGGACGCAACGAAATCATTCACAATTTCAAACCGCCAACTGTCGAAAGACAACGTAACGGAAGCCACCAACAAGGTACAGGCAGTGGGTAACCATGGAGACGGCAGAGGCGAGTGTACCTTTAAATTTTAAAAGTTGCAAGGATTAGACATGCAACTTTTGTATTTCATCTTTCTCTTCGTAGATGGCAGCACTGTTCCGTCGAAATGTTTAATAATGTAACAGGTGGGGCTGAATATAGCATCGTTTGCTTCGCTTTCTTTTCAATTTCCGGTAAAGATGTAGAATCCGAGACATGTTTGTTGCCAAATCAAGATGGCGTCCTAAGCCAGTATGTTCGTTAAAAAAAAACGTCGACTTTTCTACGCGAAACACCTTTTGCATAGGGTTGCCATAAATCTGGATCAAAACAACAAGGTTGCCATGTTTGGCGATAAATCGCCCGTACGTTCAACATAAATGAAGCCTCTTACGAGGTACAGGCAGTCGGTAACCATGGAAATTAAGTATTTCGACTGAATAGGGCCGCCATCTACGAAGAGAAAGATGAAATACAAAAGTTGCAAGTTTCATGCCTAATTCTGCAACCTCTTGGGAAGGTAAAGGTATATTCCGCTCTGCCGTCTCCATGGTTACCAGCAGAGGCAGTCGGTAACCATGGAAACGGGAGTAGTAGCGCCATCTATGAAGAGAAAGATGGAATACAAAAGTTGCAAGTTTCATGTCTAATCCTTGCAACTTTTGAAAATGTAAAGGTATACTCCCCTGTGCCGTCTCCATCGCTACCGACTGCCTTGTACCTCGTTGGTGGCTTCCTTTACGTTGTCTTTCGACCATTGGCGGTTTGCAATTGTGAATGGATTCGTTGCGTCCCTCGTTACCTTGGCAACGTCTTTTCTCTTCCGCCCATTACGTAGTATTCCCCTTAGGCTTCTGTGTTGTCTTGAAATCACCCCACTTTTTAAAATTCGTTGTGCCCTACTGTCTTTTCTTGTGAAAGCACCAATTGATCCTGCGACGCATTGCTTTTCGACTATTATTAATTTTATTAGCCCCCTTTATCTTATATATATTAAATATTAATATGCAAGAGGGTTAAATATTAATTTATAACGGGGATAAATAATATTATATAAAAAATGGTTAATTATTTATGTACAGGGGGTTATATATTAATAAATAAGAGAGTTAAGGAAATCTATGGATTCTAGACCAACACGTGCGATGCTAATTAATATCTACCAACCTATCATGTTCCATCAGGCGACATTAAAAGTAATCCTTAAAATATCAATCAGCCTCTTCAAATTTAGCTAGTGCGCGTTCAATCTGTCGTGGATAGCCCATTGTGTTGCTCCAGTGTGACGTTAATTGAAATAATAAAAATAATAATAATAACAATCTGTCGTGGCCTCAACCAACGCCACCTATATACCTTATAGGAGGTTTTGCCTCAACTCCCTCACGTTGGCGTGGAAGTTTGGGGTGCCAGTTCAGGTGTGACCTCTTCATCTGGACCGTGGTTCAAAATTACATGGTGCTGTCCACGGATCTTCCCTTCGGTGGTTGATCGCGGACTGTCGCCAATAGCCCGTTGTGTTCCAGTGCGACGCTGATTAAATACCTACTTGTAGCTAAAGTGTCTTATTCTTCTGTTCCTCCTTCCACAGATAGACTCCATTCAAATCAAAGACAAGCTTATTGACCACACTCGGCTGGATTCACACACCCTCCCCTGTTGATGGTAATACACTCGCCCCTGGTCTCAAAGTGGTTTCGACGAGATATCTCGTCCAAGATCCGACCCATTTTGCTAATGAGTCGAGATCTGGTCAGTCTTCTGCTAAACGGGAACGTCAAGACCAGAAGGGTCGAGAAAGAAGCTGCGTTCCCAGAATTGTCCAAGTTGTGTTGACGGTTCGAAGACGGCGATTCGCCAGCTGTAAGTCTCGGTTCTGCATACTGTTGTATAAATCACTTAGGAAGCACGAAAATAAAAATGGTTATTTCTCAGTCTAGTATATTCCTTCATTTTTCTCAGTCCACGTCACTGCGCTTCAACATGCGCGTGGACTTTATACAGTGGTCTGTCATTCAGAGGGATGCTTTCTCGTTATTTATACAACTGGTTCTTCTCTACTTCATCGGTGATGTTGGCAACACAATAAGTTCATCGAAAGAGATGATTAGAACTGGTTCTCTACTGATCGGTAGTTGACGGGACATGAGAAATGGTGTCAACACTCATATGGAAGAAACTTTCCCACCTTTTTAGTGTTGGCACCGTGGTTAGTTCTGTTCTCTAAGGATTCAGTCGAGAACCAGTTCTAATGATCTCTTGAACTGACTATTGTGGTATCAACATCACCGATGAAGTAAGAAAGAACCAGTTGTATAAATAATCAGAAAGCATCCCTTTGAGTATACAGCAGTCTGAATATGAGGGACCAAAACTACATGACAAAGTCCACGCGCATGTTACAGCGCAGTGACGTAGACTGAGAAAAACCCAAGTGTACGAAATAACTCGTAAAAGAACGAAAGCCAAATTCAGAGCCAACAATTTATTTTCACTCAAACGTAGTTACACAATCTTACACAGGAATAAAGGTTTGAACATTTAGGAAAGTCCTAAACTTCAGTTTCTGCGAAAGCGAAGTGACCGTCCGTAACAGCGAAACGTTCTACTTGGTCGTTCTTTGTCTCGTTACCATCCATACGAAGTCATCCCACTTGTTGGAAGCTGCTCGTACCACTGTTGAGCGAGGGCAGCGGTAGCCCGGTTGGAAGAGTAACGGATTAGCAACCGGAGGGTTGCGAGTTCGAATCCGACCAAAGATTCAGCGAGATCTTGGAACTCCGGTTGACTCACGCCATTTTGTTCAAGCGACTTTTCAAACCTGTAAATAGAACACATGCATTATGAAAGGGGGTGGGGGTATTTCAATTAACGTCACACTGGAGCAACACAATGGGCTATTGGTGACGGTCCGGGATCAATCCCAAAGGGAAAGATCCGAGGACAACACCACGTAATTTTGAACCATGGTCAGATGACGAGGCAACACCTGAGCTGGCACCCGCCCGCATTATGAAAGGAATAGTAGATATGTCATTTATTTGTGCAAAATGCTCATATTTCAATAATCTGCTAAATGTGTATTTTAATTAATTAACTGCAACTTTTTAATGGAACGATAAATACTTTACATTCTGAATACAGGATAAAAAATGTTTGCTACTGCGTTACTCGCTTGTACAAGGTATAGATTTAGAATATTTGTCTTGGAGCAGAAAATCATTGAATGGCATTTTGCGAATACGTTAAATACTTATTTTCATAATGATGAGCAATACATTGTTATATTGTAATCTGTTTAAAATTACGCCATAAAAATGCTTATAATTTATATTATTCAGTCGAATAGTTATTCTTAAAACCCTGCAAAGTAAACGTTTTTATTTTAATTAAAGAGTTTCCGCTCTATATAAGCAGGCGATGCTTTTCCACTTAATTACATTTTAATGTTTGTGATCCATCTAGAATATTCCACGTAAAACAAATTACGGAGTTGTTAAATAGACTACTATACAAGTCATTCAAATATCGATCACCTGTCACTTTGAACCAGTCAGACGACGAGGTCAACGCCTGACACCCCACTCTCCAAACTACCAACCTGAGTACATTCGAGGACACGACAGATTTGACTTGCACCAGCCACCGCATGCACGACGGTCTTTGGCAGGGCCGAGTTTCGAACTCGCAACCTTCCGGTCGCTCTTCCAACTGGGCTACCTATAAATCGAAGGAATTGAAACTTTATGATCGCGCCATCAGTGTAACGAAGTCAGCAATGGAGGCCTCGATAGGAGAGGAATTTCCAGAGATCTCGCAACACGAAGATCGTCCAAATGCTCTCGCATGATACATGTAGGAGTTGCCTCGAGACATTCGATCTAATTGGTGTTGACCCGCCCAACAATCCTTTCTCAATCCGGAACATATCTTTATTGGGGAAGTGCCGAAACCGTGTTCCCAAAACAAGCCGACTGATGTCACGTTCATAATACACACAGGAAACACCAACGCCACCTATATTCAACTTCACAGAACATGCCTCATGCAGCAGTCGCCAGAGTTCGCCACTTGTCAGAGAACGCCAACCGTTGGCTCGGCAGCAAAAGATGGAAGTCACGCCGCACCGTAAACTGTGTTCTTAATTGCGTTCGGTTGTTTCATGACTAGCTTCTATGGAACTTATGGATTAGTTCCGAAACACATTATTTTAAAAACAAAGTCTCTTTTCAATTGGAATCAGGGTAGTCAATCAGCCCCCGACTGGAGCAACACAACGGGCTATCGGCGTCGGTTGGGGATCCATCCCGAAGTTAATGATCCGACGACGACACCTAGTAATCTCGAACGGCGGTCGGATGACGAGGTCGACCCCTGAACTGGCACCCCACTCTCCAAACTTCTACACCGCACCAACACGTCATCGCGTTCCAAGGAACAATCGATCAAGCCATACTTTAATAAACACGAATTCGTAAGGAATCGGAAAAACATCAAAAGAAGTCTAATTTCGATCTGGAATGGCGGAAAATCGGAGAAATATTGAATACATGTAAACAAGGTCTACCGCTAGTAATAGAACTTTCCAGGTAGCCCGGTTGGAAGAGTAACGGACTAGCAACAGGAGGGTTGCGTGTTGGAATCCAACCAAACACCGTCGGGTACAAAGGCGGCTGGTGCACGTTCAATCGGTCGTGTCCCCAAACATCTCACCTTGGCGTGCCAACTCAGGTACTGACCGTGGTTCAAAGTTACGTGTCCTCGGATGTTTCACTTCGGGGGTTTATCGCCAATAGCCCGTTGTGTTGCTCCAGTGCGAGGTTAATTCAAAACGGAACACATCGTAACCTAATTTTCAAGAATCAGAATTGAAAGCAAACCATGTCCAGAGTGTGTCAAGATCCGGACTATTCATTCCATGCTTAAAACTAGTCCAATTCAACTGACTTTCGAAGACGGGGATATTTAATCACTCTAATGCGTAAGAAAAGTTACAATGAAGCCTTAAAATGAAACTACAGAAAACAGGGAATCCTTTGGACCCCACTATGCAGATAATGTATTCTCGATGCAACAAATGACAATATACACCCTTACGAAATTTTTTCGAATTCTATAGAAATGGAATTCTATACCCAAGTACGATAGAAAAAAGTTAAAAGCTTCCATAGAATTCTAGGTATTTAATTAGGTGAACACCTCAGCTGGAACCCCACTTTCCAAACTTAAACACCACGCCGTTGGTGTAATAAACCATTGACTAACCTTTTAATAAGTAGGAATTAAGGTAATACATTAACTAACCTTTTAAAGAGCAGGAATTACTGCAATGTTTTTGAAATAGTAAGAATTAAGTTAATAAATCATTAAGTAACCTCTTAAATAGTAGGAATTGTTGTAATAAATCATAAACTAACCTTTCAAAAGTGGGAACTATTCAAGTGCATACACGTCGGCAAACCATCCTTTACGAGAACCACCTGTAGTCACTCAACTAATTCCAACAATGTCTCGGGTAACAGTAGAGGCATTGGTGACAAATGGAAAATGCCGCCAACAGGTTTGACGCCAAAGCAGAGCACCAATTTCAAAACTACCGCCAATACGACGGAACGGGGCTCCGAGGGTGCAGAGAAACGACTTTCCAGAACAGCCAAATCAGCCTCCGCGAGTTCCTCAGCCCTCCAAGTGGTTTCGACGAGATATCTCGTCCATCAAGATTAGAAAAACGTTGCTAATGACGTCATCAAGACAGTGTCGAATTTGATTCGATCAAGATCTGGTCGGTTTTCTACAAATGACGAGATATCTCGTCCATGAAGCCGTCGGAAGAGCAACGGATTCACAACTGGAGTTCGAAACTAGGTCCAGCCAAAGACAGTCACGCACACGGGGGCTGGCGTACGTTAAATCTGTAGTGGCCTGCAATGTCCTCGCGGTTGCGTAGTGAGGAAAATTTGGAGTGGGATTGATCCCAGACCGTCGTCAATAGCCAGTTGGGTCTGTCCAGTGTGACGTCAATTAAAAGTACAACACATACCGAGAACATGTAATTTTTGAACCTCGGTCAGATAGCGAGGTAGGCATGTATTTTAACCAACGTCACACTGGAGCAACACAACGGGCTATTTCAGATGACGAGGCAACACCCTCTCCAAGCGCTAAGTTACAACCTTCCGAGTTATAGGCGGAGCATGTTCGATTCCTCCCTTGGTGTACTCTTTACTGACAGTAAAAAGCTTTGTGCAGGTCCATTCCTTGACGATTTATAAACGGTTAGCTGATTTGAGTTTATGGCCATGTTGCGCCAGACACAAGATGTACAATATCAATACACACAATGGAAGTTTTACTGACAAAGAGAAATACACCCAGGGAGGAAATTTATAAACGGATCCTTCACATCCAACTTGGATTTTACGTGTGCAATCAATTACAAGCTTCGATAGCATAAAAATACGATACAATGAAATAAAAACCTTATTTCTTAACCCAAGTGTTCTTTTGAAGTTTATCACCTTAGGAAATGTAAAAATTAAGTACGTTTTGTAAATCTTGGAAGTATTATTTAACGTCTAATTTTGACTTCAAAATACAATTTGCAATCCTTCAAACATGGACGAAATTTCAGCCTTTTTAAGAAAGTGAGTTCATGAAAAAACAAGCTGTTGAAGATAATTTTTTTTACAACTAGCTTAGATAAAGCCAGAAAACGAAAACTGTTGTATTTGAGATCGGATACGAAATTTCGCTTCACTTATGTTAAAAAGCATTGTGG
Organism: Meta bourneti; assembly: GCA_933210815.1. Classification (NCBI taxonomy): domain Eukaryota; kingdom Metazoa; phylum Arthropoda; class Arachnida; order Araneae; family Tetragnathidae; genus Meta; species Meta bourneti. The sequence continues at coordinate 113,420,492 of OW119924.1, read as the reverse complement.
GAAAAAAAGAAAATGTCAACTGCAACATAATTAAGAGCTACTGTTCTGCAAATCCTAATGAAATCTATTAAAAAATGAAAATCTTCCAAGTTCTTTTGTCTTCAACTATTATTCTAATTGAGTCTCAGCTTCGACAAAGGTTTAATAAAATGTCAGAAGCCATTAAGCTGCTCGCGAGACCTTGTTTCACACATATTCATCACAATTAGTGGCCAATTTTATTTAATCTACCTTTTGAAATTTCCCTTTCTTTGGACCCTTTAAATACAGCAACAAGTCGCTCAGAATGTTTGCAATAGAAATAAAACACACAAAAGAAATCACTATTTTTTATTATTCAGATTGATGCTGCCAAACAAAGAACAATGAGGAAAAAAGGAACAATTTTTAAATCAAAACCACTGTTAAGTGAAAAAGTCATTATCTAAATAAAACAATGAAATTTGTAGAGCATGCTTTTTTCATTTGCCACATCAAGTAAAATTCAACATTTTCTCCAGTTAGCGAAGCCATGCAATAACAAAGTTTTTAGTGCTAGCCGATATTCATTTGGCTTAACAGACCAGAAGGATTATGAAAAATTTTCACTTCTGTTCTTATTAAAAATTTCTTCTTGTAGCAGTGAAGCATTTTGGAATTTTATCGCATTTTGGAAATGCCAAAGGAGATGCAATTAGAATAAGTTTTTCTCTTGGAATGGGTTGTCACAAATTTGGAAATAACTTTGTCACTAATGTTAGTTGAAATTTAAAAGTGTAAATTGAAAAGCTATAGAAAAAGGAACCCCCTTTCAAAGGATTCCCAAGTGTACAAAATATGAGGTGGTCCTTGTATGGGAAATCATATTTGGTATAATTTCAAATAAGTGGATAGCTTGCAAGATAAATATAAGACAATAAGTTTCACGAACCCGGTTACAACTGTTCGATTTTCTCATAGATATGGCAACTAAAATCACAAACCCTCCCACTTCATTTTTTTGGCATGGTTTCTAGACCTAAAACGATCAACAATGCATGTTTAATTTGATTTTTAAAAACATCCAGTGAGGAAAGTACATTTCAACTCAAAAGATGAAGGCAGATCTTCAAAAGAACCAGTGTATTGGCGAGAAAATTATATTGCGATTTGGCTAAATAGTAATAATTTTATCTGATTAAAGGTATGTTCAGATCAAAGTGTCCTTTTTATTATTTGACCAGAAGAATTTGTTTCAAGTTAGCCAAAGTTTCTATGTGAAGACCAATATCGATCACTTAAGGTAACTAGAAAACACGAAAATCGACCATAATATTGATTTTTAAAAATTGCTTCGAAATGTTTTCCAACTCCTTAGCTTTCGAACGATACCAAGATCTTGTAAACATTCGGTAAAATGTCTAGTTATAAGGTACAAACATGTTTCGAAAACCTCGATTGAAGGGCCAAATTAGGAATAATTTCCAACAGGAATTGTCCATGAACACAAATTAGAATCCGAGACATCACTGTTAAAAAAACACGCGAATTAGTTAATTATATCCAATTTAGGAAATTAATGATTAGCTCAAATTATTCTAAGTATGAACCACGGACTTATTGCAAAAAGCCCCAGGATCTTGTAAGACAAAATTTAAAACTTCACAGGACTTTCAACACAAATGAAGAAATTAAAGACTTATTGAGAAGGGAGCATTCGATTGTTAATAAAACCGTTTCAAGTGCCTACTGAGATGAAGAAATTTCTACAAAATTTACATCACATGCATTGTTTTTCCGGTTCATGCACAAGACCACAGTTCAATGTTTAACACTTCCGATGCAAGTAAACAAAATATTATCACACGACAAAAGCACAATACTTTAAAAAACAAATTTGCAGTGCGTAATTTCAACACCACCCTCCAACAAATTCACCGCTTCACAAAACAATTTAGACAATGACCTTTTCTGACAATAAAAACACAATTTAATAAAAAAATTACTCCACAACACTATTTACAATATTTTGTACAAAAAATTCACAATGCTTCATACTGTTTTCTTCAATTCGAAAAACTATAATACACTAAGAAACAGCTTTTAATCCCATTACTGCACACGCACGTTATTTCAAGTTTGCACAACCACACAGAAAGGTGTCGGGGCCAGGGAAGCCTTCAAGACCGTGTAAGAAGCTCCAGGTTTGATTCCAGTGCACCTACTGATAAGATGTAGAGATCAACCAGGCTACAAATGGCACATTTGGTGTGTAGATGGTCTGAGTCTTTATTCACATTTCATAAGAGAGCCTATTATCTTTGACACCTGCATTAGGAAATCGTTTTGAAGTTGGCTGCAACATAACTTGCGATGCAGTGGCATTTTTTTAAAAATAGAAATCTTCTAAACCCTATTCCAGTAGCTCAATTGCAAAATGAATCTGCTAAAAAACAATGCATGAAACGGGTATTGAAAATCTCGCCAAATTTAAATTGAAAGGAAAAAAACTAGCATTAGCATCAATTTTTTTTTAAAATAGCAAAGGCTTCCTCTTAAACCACACTTTGGTAGCAATTTTAGCAAGACACAAAATGAATTGGACAAAATGTGCTGATTAAGTATGAAACAAATGCTGAAAGATCTCGCTAAGAAATTAAAAAACAAATATTTTCTTGACAATCGATTATGTTTTCCCTCAGCGACAGTCGGTCTCCTTCTACACCCTACTTTAGTATCAATTTTAGGTGCTCGAATACAAAATTAAAATCCACTAAAACACAAAATTTGCTCATTGAGTATGAAACAGTTGAAAATTTCGCCAATTTAAATTTTTAGAATTTAGAGTTCTTAGTAAGGTTTTCACGACATTCTAGCAACCAGATTCTGATGTTTTCCTTTTACGCCTACTGAAAAGTTATCCTACACCCTATTTTAGATGCTCATAAAAAGAATTGGCTAAAACAAAGTGTGCAACAGATGGTTACCTCGCCAAGAAATTTAAATTATAAAAGTAAAATTTGTTTTCTCAATAAGGTTTTCATGCAACCTAGCAATGCTTTTCTTACATAAAAATACTTTCTATCCGCTATTATTTAAAAAAGAACTTTTTCATTGACCTTGGGTGGAAAAAAAACCAGCATCCCCTACTTGCCAAGGTTCCAAACTAATAGCAAAGGTCGCCTTTTACTTGCTGCCAACTAATGACAGGATTCACGCTAATTTCCAGATAAACAATTTATTCAATACCGCATTTATTGTGATGAACAAAACTATGATAGTTTCCAGTTTTTCTAAATATATCTTCACTAAAATGTCACTTCAAAACATCTATCGAAATTTAAAAATCAGCAGTCAAAATCCAGCCTGGTAGTTGAACAGGTTTTAAAACTAAAGAAAATTTCAATTTCCTTGAGCTGCAATAAACGGAATCGAAACAAAAAAAAACCTTAAAGGGTTCGAAAGCAAATCCCAGTCATTTTCCCAGCACCATTAGAAGAATAATTTATTTTATCAGGAATTTACAGCCTATTCCTGCGATACACTGACGACAAAGAAATGATTTCACAAGAGCAGGAATACGGAGCTAGGCAATCCAAATTCATTCAGAAGTCTCATTTCAACCTGCCAAAACATGGTCTACTTTTCAAGTCGGATAGTGTTAAAAGCATAGTGAAGAACCGAAAAGAAGGATGCACAAACACGTCAGACATGCACTTAAAATCATTAAAGTGCAGAAACTAAAAGGGACTCCACAATACTATAAGCCGACTGACTTAAAATCCAAAATGAAACAGTGCACGCCAAAATTGTATTTCAAGAAAAACTCAAAAATTACTTAAAAATGCAGTCTCAAGAATAATAAGGTCTCTTATAAGATTTCAACGTGTCATCGTGCAATATATCACAAAGGAAAACAAACAATTAAAAGAGAAACGTACCAGAACAGATTCGAGTAAGAGACAATCAAAGGCAAGGGTGACTAAACTAGAAAAATTATATAAAAGCTGAGTAAATATTGAGTAAAGACTAGACATTTTAAAGGGACTGCAGGTTTTAGATATTTCAAAGCATTTCTCATTGCCACAGAAAGCAAACAATCCACAGCAATTGTTTTTGTACTAATTTAGAAATTATACCTTTGGACACTTGCTTTGCTACATGGCTTAAGTATGGCAAGCCATACATAAGACAAAGAAAGTCTAAAAAACAGAATGTTCGTTCAATAACCCCCTATGTGGTTTATTTTGGTGTCAAAAACTGCCCATAGGCCAGCAGCTGGTGCGAAAACCTGTCCTTCGCCAGTTTAGACTCAAGTTATCTTAACGAAATTGACCAGTAGTGGACAAGACATTCAACTATACACTTGGAGGGTAAAGCATCGAACAATCTGTTTTAGATCCAAATCAAGTGACATTTTATAACCAGTTCTTAAATAATAATAGTTGTAACGAAACAAGTGTCCAGGAAAAAACTGTCAACAGCCTTGCAAAATGCGTCAGTGGAACAGATAATTTGAAAAACATTAAAAATTTGGGAAATAACATACATATCTGGTACACCTTTGATATAAAGATTTTTTTTATGGCAACACTTTTTGTTACCAAGGAAAAATCGCTTAAAAAAACTGATTCAGGCTTAGCAGAAAATAATTATGAAAAACACCAAAATGAAAAATTACTTAACATTTTAAGCATATCGGAACATAATAAAAAAAGGAATTTTAGGAATAGAAAAAATCCAAACCACCGATATTCTTACCACCACTAGGTAAGTTTTTACCTAAATGAAAGAAATTCGCTTTTTTTCTGAAATATTCCGGAAGTTGTCCAAGTTAAATAATTTTAAGTCGAATGGAACCAGGTGAAAAAAAATTATAAAAGATCACATTAGGTTCCAGTAAACTAGTTATTTATGCATAATAAAATAAAAAAGATAATGATTTGCAAAATTTATAAGAGATTCAAATAATAGCAGGTTGCCTTTGCCTGCCACAGCTCACTAGAAAAAAACCTTTATATCAAGGCTGTACCATTTTTTTGCCAAGACGTCATTAAGGGATTAAAAAAATTGCAAGAGTAAATTTCACATCTTAAAAATCACACGGCAGACATTTAAGATTAACATTTGTATTGTTTATATATATATTTTGATCCTATTTCCAGTAACCTTCTCTTTTTGACACAGCATCACAACACATACCCGAGGTAAGCCCTCTGGGGGAAAACACAAAGAGTAGAAGAATAATGTTAACAGCACATGCTTTAAGTACACTTCACAAGTGACTAATAAGTGTTCAAACAACAAATTTAAATACAAAAGCTATTCGCATGTGTAACCAAAGAACTCAAAACAAACACAGAAACTTATCACAGCAAAACCTGCAAATTGCCCTTTTACTTTTGGACACGACGGTTTTTATTTGAAGATTAAAAAAATACTTTTAAGGTTTCTTGACGGGGTAACAATGCCATTTGCATTTACTTAGGTTTTCTGCACCTTTTCTACTTTTTTGGCGACAAAAAATGAACCCAAACATCGAACGGTTAAGGAATAACAAAATACACAGTAGACCCCACTTGGATAGATATTTAGTGGAGTTGATCTGACAAAAAAACTTGTAAGAATATCCTTTCAGTGCAATAGGATTGTTTCCCACTGGAAACAAGTGCTTAAAACATTTTCTTCGTTTACATTTTCTCTTTATTTACAACACACAATTTCTTCAGTCTTTGTGGCTAAACGCAAGTTTTCTCTGCCACTTTGGTGTTCATTTTTGAAGGAAGAAATGTACAAGGATACTCTTTCGATGCAATAGAATTGTATCCCATTGGAAATAATTGCTTCAAACTTTTTTACATTTTCTCTTTATTTACAACACACCGTTTCTTCAAAGTCTTTGTAGCAAAATGTAAGCTTTCTCTGCCATTCGGTGCTCGTTCTTGAAAGAAAAAACTTGCAGGATTGTTTCCCACTGGAAATGGGTGTTTACGAAACTTTTTTACATTTTCCCTTTATCTACAACACAATTTCTTTGACGTCTTTGTGGCAAAATTTACCACTCTGGTGTCCATGTTTGAAAGAAAAACTCGCAAGGATATCCATTCGATGCAATAGGGTCGATAAGGTTAAGTGTTTCACAAAACTTTTTTTACATTTTCCTTATTTACAAAACACAATTTCTTCGAAGTCTTTGAGTCTAACTGTAACTTTTCTTCTCCGCTACTTCTGCATCCATTATTTGCCGCCAAAAAGTGACCGAACATAACCGAAAAGTAAAAAGTTAATGGTGCAAACAAAATGTAACCAGCTCAGAGACAGACAACCTAAAATAGTCTGGTTTAGACGCCTAAAATACCTCACAGAAAATTGTTGTATTAGTATTGGGTGTCTGCAATAGCATCGAACAATCCGCAGGTTCTGCTCTACAACAGAATAAGCTTAAATAAAACACTTTACATTACACACAATTACAATTTTTGAATAATTGGCCTCAACAAGGATATAAATTCTTAAAAAAACCGCAGCTCCGTCGTAAAGCACTTCATTATAAGTACAACTCCAAGAGAGCGCCTGCATTTCGTCGCGTCTCTCAGACGATTCCGAGTCGATGCGAGATTAAAAATCCGCATAGGTACACTCTGCAGTCCAGACAACTCACCTTTCCACACGTGCTGGCTTCGATAAAAGAAAGGCCTTTCACGTGACATTTTCTCGAATGTTCGATGAGCAGGGTACGAGCTATCACATAATTCTAACAGTAACATGGTTTTGAAAAAAGACGAAGCCTTCCTCCGAACGAAGCACTACACCGAGTGATTTAAAATTTGATTATGCAGCAACGATTTCAGAACGCTGTCTCAGGTGAAGACGATCGCAGAATCCAGTTCGGGGGAAATGAGGTAGAGGACGCTCCACGCAGCTTGAAGGGGGATCGGGGAAACAGCATTTTAAGTAGCGAGTTAATGAACGAACTAATTAACCATGACACTGTAATGAGCTATTTTACATGAGATGAGATCACGGCGAGCACCAGACAAATAAAAAAAATATCAAGCGCACCAAAATGGACACTCACTATCACAAAACGGACCTCAGTGCAATCCTCGCATAGTTCAAGAAGACGAACCCAAGTCGTCTCGTGGCACCCACAAAGCTCTAGAGAGAAACGTGCTTCGCGTCACCAATCGAGATGCACTTCGTTGCCGTGACTCGAAGAAAGTTTTCGGGGCAGCCAAAGGAAGGGAAAATCGATACTTGTTTTCTTTTTTTTTAATATAAAAAGGTGATCTATGAAACGTTCACAATAACGGCGCTCCAAAGCAACCGCCAAAAAAGTACGCAGAAATAAAACAGATGGTGGCCAGTGAATGCTTTTTAAACCTCCAGGCACCAGATGTCAGACATCAGTAAGGACAATACGTCGTGAAATTTGAAACGTCCGCCGAAAACAACAGTGCTGGGTTAGCGCCTGGGTGCATAGCTCCCACGCATTCCGCCCCGGTTGTCGCCTCGTCCGCTGCCCTGCGACATCATACCTCCGCGTGGCCCGCGGCCGCCTACCCCGATGCGAGGGGAAGGTCCTCCGCGTGGCGGGCCGATACGGTTCTCCGAAGACATGATGCGTGGGTCCTTCGGGCGCTTTTTCTCTTCCACGTTCAGACGATGGTCGTTGAAATAGATGGGCTGAAAAATAAATACAGTTAGAAATGACGTTCTCGGAAAACATAGAAAGAAAATAATTCCAGGTATATACATATCTAGTTGCTCTATAAGGTTCATACAATAAATCCAGTAGTGACAATATCCATGTCTTTTGACCAATGCGATTAATGCCTAATTACGATGGAAAGTAAGAAATTATCCACACTTTATTTTTTCAATCTAATTACACTAATGTAGGGCCCGGAGAAGTTCGTCATTTTTCTATCCTCCTTCCTTTTCGACGCACTTGGTCGAGCGGTCTGCAAGCTTACGTATTCCCGCCAAGGTTTTCAGTGGGTCGCCCAACCATTTATGCATTGATCGCCCACTTCTTTGTCCCTCCAATCTACAGAGAACGTGCTACATTGTCGATAACTTGTCAGTGAAGTCTTGAGCTTGCCAAATCTTCTCGTCAGTGGGAGGTTGGCGGGCGTCGTGCTCCTTCATGTATCATGCTCGTCCGGCCACTTTCAAGCGTCTCGATCCACTTCTAAGTGGTAGAACACTGTCCTCGTATTGTGTTGTAAGCCTCCGATGAATTTCAGCCCCTAACTCACCTTCCGACCCTGCAAATTGGATCCATGCTTTTTATTCCTCCTCGGTGAGCGGCCATGTTTATACCGAAGCAATAAAAATGAGGCTATGGAGGTGAAACTTGGGTAACGCGACCCCAGTAGCACCAACTCTAAACATGTAAGAGCAGAAGGCAGTATGACAAACTTAAAGATGTGTTATAGCGAAAGTGTGGATAATTTACGACTTACTCTTTCTTGTAGGTATCAAGTTACTATATGTTATAGTTAATGTAATAAACTCAGTCGCATTATTAATACGACTGGGTTTATTACATTATTAATAACCTTGCATCTTGGTCGATGTAATTATAATCCATAATTACATTTACCAGTCAATATACATAATTACCAACGAAAGCCCTGGTAAATTTAATAAAAATGTTTAGTAATATTTATTACCGTTGTTTGTAAGATACATCAACCTTTAGACTAAGGGCGCTACAACAGTCGTACCATATTCGAGTAGCGGAATAAAAGCACCATAGTGTAAAGGTTAATTTTGTCTCTAAAACTTAGAGTTTTGTGTGCAGCTAATTAACTTTTTTATATGTTGCAAGTACCAAGGTGATAGAAGTGTGACGGCTTGTAGAAACTTCTAAGTCAACCCGTCTGGTGCTTAGAGCCAATCAAAGATGGAGCATCGACTTGAGAATTACTCCAAGGAGGAGGTGTCATTCGTTTTTTATGGGCCAAGGGGAAAAAACATGTAATATTCATCGATAATTGTTGGAAGTCTATGGAGAGTGTTATGTCTCAAAAACAAGTGTATGTGTGATATAACGACACGAATGTGGCTGTCGTCGATGCCATGATTCGTGAAGACAGAAGAATGAGGTTGCATGAGATGCATTGAATAGCTCATATGGTTCAGTGAGCAGTATCGAAGTGGGAAATTCTGGACCATCCTCCGTATAGCTCTGATTTAGCCCCTTCGGATTACCATTTGTTTGGGCCCCTGAAGAAACACCCCCATTGGCAGCGTTTCCATACTCTAGAAGAGGCACAACAAGCTACACTTACCTGGTTAGGGAACCTGGAGCAAGATTTCTTTGAAAAGGGCATGGATGATTGGGTGCCACATTGGAATAAATGCTTAGATCACTATGGTTCCTTTGTCGAATGATAGTGTGATACGATTTGTCAAACATAATAAATTTTCATATTTATCTCTGCACGTTTTTCTGTCAATCAAAAATTCACCTTACTTTTTGATACTCCTTTGTATACTCCTACTCCTTTTTGTACATAAATGAGTGCTTATATGTATGTCTTATTAAATGTTTAACAAATTACTTTTTTTGAAGGAAGAGCTTCTATGGCATTTTGAATTACAAAGCATGGGAAAATATTACATTTACCATTTATAGTTGTGAATTATTAATAACCACCGGTGTTTCTGTGATAAATTCTTAGAACTCATTGTTATTTGTTATCTAAATTAAATTTTATATATTATTATTTATCTTTCCTATCCAATATGTAACGTTAAGAATGTCGAAAACAAAGATGGAACTTACCCGAGCACTCAAAACTTTCTGCACCGATTCAGCATCATCAAACACGATAAATCCAAAATTCTAAAAAGCAGAAGACATTAATAGTCAAACAAGCCTTAAAACAAAGACAATTTACAGAAACAATCTCCATAAAAAATTAACCATATTTTATTAATTATCTTGTTAGATATGGATTTTAATTCGTCGCACTAGAGCAACACAATGAGTTATTGGCGAAGGTCTGGGGTCAAACTCGAAGGGAAAGATCTGTTTTACAATTTTTCTTAACAAATTCTTAAAAAAAAAAAAAAAATCAAGATTTCAGGAATTTTAACATTTAAAATAAACTTAATATTAATTTCTTAACTAATAACTCTGATTTAGGGTGAAAATCCACTGTATTACGAGTTTATAATGATAGAAATATAATTACAATAGATCCATTCATTCGTGAGTTATCTATCAACCTTTGAATCAAGCATCCTATTGCAAGTTCTTCAAAAAGTGAGTTTGGGAAACATATTTGTAGGGTGACAGTACCTAACGATAACCCCTTGTAACTACAAAAATATTCAGTATATTATAAGATCTTGGTATCATTTCAAACCAAGTGATCATAGAATATTTTGAAGCAATAAATAAGATTAGTTTTCGTAATTTCTAGTGTTATTAGCATTATTGTAACAATACTTCTGTCATTTTTGTGGAACTTTGGTTTTCGCTCGTATTATATTGAATTACAAACCTAAGCATTAGGATGAAGTTATCGATTCAACCATAAAAAAATAACTCCTAACCAAAAGCTAAAGCCAGGTCCACACTGAACCAAACAAAGGGGAGCAGCATGGGATTGCACAGGCTGTTCTGACGACGATCCATGCGATGTTGTGCAACTTCGAAAACACTGCAGTGCGACCTGCTCTGTGTCGGTACATCAAAAGAAAGTGTTTGTGCGTAGTTTTGTGAACATTTTGCACGGCATAGTTCTGCGCAGCCGGTGTGGACCCGGCTTAAGGAGTTAGAAAATATCTTGAAGCAATAAAAAAATAATGATGTTCTGGTCGATTTTCAGGACTTCTGGTGCACACATAGACCTAAAATTAACACTTATCAATTAACCTTTACACTAAGGCAGAGCTTCCCCCTACAGAACTTGTGAGTCGTGAATGACTTTTATGACTGACCACCTAGCTTTCCTTTCAGTGTTCGGCATACTAGAGCTATCATTGGCCCGACATTCGGAGCTTCCAGCATTCACAAAATGATCGAAAGGGTAGGACTTCAAACAAAAGGGCGTCCCTCTTTAGGGCTGACAGCTCGCAAATGATGATCAATGTCAGAGGTCACTTAAAAGGGGATAAAATACCACATCTGTATTGAGCCGCTCTAGGAAGAAAAATTTTCAAGGTAAAACTGTTGTACCATCCGTAGTCTAACGGTTAAATCACGATTTAAATCAGAATCAGATTTTATATTTATCCTATTCCTGAAATCTCAAACTCAACTAAATGGCATTGAAAGATCTGTCCGGTGTAATGTTATCAAAAGGAGTCACTTACGGGCACTTTTCCGCCTCCGATCTTCTGCGTCTGCTTGGTGTTGATGCGCATGTCCAACACCTTCCCGTACTTGGTGAAGTGGGTCTTTAGATCCTCCTCCGTGATCGAGTGGGTGAGGTTACCCACGAAGAGTTGCTGCGAGTCCGGGTAGTGGATGAAGTTGGGCTTCCTCTTCTCGGGGTCCGTGTCGTCCGGGGAGCGGGCAGCCGTGTCGTGGGGCCCCTCGCAGCGGGGCATGCCACGGCCAGAGTTCAAGCGGGAACGAGAGACGCGACCGCCGCTCTGCTGGCCGAAGGAAGGTCCAGACTAGAGGAAACGGAAGGTTCAGCTATCAATACCAATCTACTGGCCAGACACATCAATATTTTTAGGGACCAAGGTGGGCTCGATGGTAGGTAGTTAATTACACTGGAGCAACATATAGGGCTATTGGCGACAGTCAGGGACTAAATAAGGGAAAGTGCCAAATAATGCCTGGTCATTTCGAACCAGTCAGATGTCGAGGTCGACACCTGAGCAGGCACTCCTCTGCAAAGTAACACACCATTTGATGCCACGACAGATTTAGAACACATCAGCCCACATATAATACAACATTCTTTTGTTGGACTAAGTTCGAATTCGCAACCATAAGGTTGCAGATTTGCCACTGCTAGTCCAGCTATCAGAAGGATTCGAATGGAAAAAGCGTGACATTCTTCATAAATTGATAAGAGATGTCAAAAATCTGGACAGACTCAAATAAAAGCTCCTGTGCGAGATATAAGAAACAGTTCCAGTTACCTTGCCACTCAAGAAAGTGGTCAAGGGAAACCACCACAGCGTAACCATGAGCACACCAACAGGGCTACAATTAATATCCAACAGGCACCACATCGTGCTATTGGCGATGGTCTGGGATCAATCCCCAAGGGAAATAGCCGAAAAACAGCACCACGGTCAGACGACAAGGTCACACCTGAGCTGGTAACCCCACTCTACAAACTTCACACCATGGCAACGTGAGAATATTTATAGCCATGCCAGATGCACCAGTAATCCTAGTAAACGACGGTCTTTGGTCGGATTCGAACTCGCAACCCTCAATTTGCTAATCCGTTGTTCTCCCAACTGGGATACCACAGCCCAATATAATAAAAGGAAATCAAAATTAATAATTCCAGCTTTCCAGGGGTAAAAAACTGTTTATATATACAATCGCTGCTCTGTTTCCTAACACAGAAAATTATTGCATTTACATTTAATTTCATCACGGTTCCCACTCTTTTCAAAATAAAAAAATAAGGAGTTTCTAGACTTTCTAAGGACACAAATAAATTTTTTATAAGGACTAATCGAGATATACCAAAATCCATATTGCACCTTCATTGTATGAGTCAACCTAGGACAAAAATAGGGATGTATGCAGGACTGTTGGCAGATTTATAGTAACTTAAGAGTTATTTTTTTATGTTGTCTGTGAAATACACTGTGTTTTGAAGTTAACTTTCTAAAAACAATGCACAAAAAAGATGAATGAATTTCACACCTATAAGCTTTGTAGCCCCATTTAACCACAATAAAACTAATTTTTAAGGATGTCATCTCAAGGGGGAAGAAAAGAAATGAAATTCTAAAAATCATTGCATTTTTTAGAAAATAAGAAAGAATTTTAATAACAAAGATTTATTTTCCATTTTTAAATACAAATACATTTATCTTGTTAAATATTGCCCCTAAGAAAAAGTCTTACGAATAAATTTCAACTGATTTGGTTTTTTAAAAGAAATTATTTTGTCTAATTAATTCCTTTACGTAGTGCATTCGCACTTTTTAAGGCAAAAGTCCTCAGAAGCTTCTGGCATCATTAGCAAGTTCCTCAGCTGACTTTTCCATTCTCATTATTATCACCTTCAAGACAAATTCTTTCATTTTAAGGAATTAAAATTAAGTTCTTGTAGCTCAAATTTTCTGTTATTTTCTAAATTTGTCTTCGCTCTTTTGCGTTCTTTTTAAATGCATAACATATTTCTGACTTGAAGAAACAAATTTTCTCATTTCTTTATAGTAATTACTAAATTTGGAATATCATTAGCATTTTCATAAATAAGTCTGCAATATAGGAGTCTCCTTTTAAATTTTCAACGTCTAAGGACTTGTTGATATTAAATCCACATTCCAGAGAAGCCTGGCCATGAGATAAGATCATTTTGGTTTTCATAACTTTCCCTTTTGTATCTATACTAAGAAAGTCATTTAAAAAAACTATCTAAACGCATTGCTTTTGGTTCAAAATTCTGAAACAATCAAACGGATTTGAAAACGGTGCTTTCAATAAAATCTTTGAATTGAAGTAATATATCATCACAATCTTTTTCTGAGTAAAGTGCGATAGTACAAGCTTCATGGAGTTCATGCACTTGGTCTGATCTTTAACCATAAGTGTAGGATCAAGACATGAAGCATTTCGAACAAGCAAATATGCCGAAGTAGATTTAGCCATGAGAAGTAGCATTTGTATAACAAAACTTCTGCAATCATGCCGCAAATCAAAGGAAGCACAGGTGTCATTTTTTCTCCTTTAACTTTTCCTTTACTATTCTTTCCCAAATAAACCCTATATTGATTTTGTCCACAAGAGAATAACAATTAGTCAGGAAAATCAAATTTGGAAAGCTTCTGAATGGTACTTCCCTGTTTATTGGGTACTTCGTAATGGTTGATTAATTTGGGTTTCACGGCACAAGGTTCATTAGTGGACAAACTGCTCCAAACGCAAGATAAAATTTGACCCAGTAAAATGAAACTATTTAAAAATCTATCCAAGAATAAAATAATTTGCTTCTTACTTAAAATACACTTATGTCCAAATTTATCTTTACATACCCAAAAATAATGTTATTCCATGAAATATCCAATCGATGTAATTCATTTTTGCAGGGAATGTGTGAAAGACAAGCCTAATTAGCATTATCCAAACAAAAGTGATCAAAAGGTTTCTGATATGTAAATCAAGGCATCATCCGACGGTGAATCAAGCGTTTTGAGCAAAGTGAATTTCTGCAATACAGGGTTTGATTTCAGTGTGTAAGGACTCGAAACGGTTTGTTATGGCTCCGAAGTATCATTTGGAAGAATCTGTGAAGTGGCGAATTATCGACCGTTTAGAAGCAGGGCAGACAATCATGGAAGCGGCGAGATGTGTGAATATTTCCAGTCCAGGAAACAATTTCAGAACTCTTGAAATGTTGTAAGGAGACCTGGACAAGGTCGTAAACAAATAACTGCTTCTCAAGATCGATATCTGGCAATAACTGCCCGTCGTAACAGGAAGTCTACTGCTCGGCAGTTAGAGGTTGCAGCCACCACTGAAACTGTTATATCATGGCAAACTATATACAGGCTTAATGACAAAGGCCTTTATGCCAGAAAGTCAAGGGTATGTGTTTCACTGTCTTCACAACAAAAGAGGGATCGCTTTAATTGGTGCAAAGAACATCAGAACTGGAGTGAACACCAATGGACCCATGTACACGTCAGGGGAGATCACATTCCATATTAAATTCACAAGCCTTAAATTTTATCTGTTATTCTATTTTTCGGAACTCTCCTTGTCACATATTATTGCCATTTTTATTGTTCCATGCTAGTTTTATATCATATGCAGTGCTCTTAAATGTTTTCCTTTATATTTATGTGATGTTATATATCATTTCACACAAATTCATAAAATTATAGTTCATATTTTCTGAGAAATCCGTGATTTTATGCATGTATAGTGATTCACTCCCTCCTGATTGAGGAGCGGCGCTGCTAGCAGCTCGTTTGTATGACGTCACATGATATTATATAATGCCGAGCGCATACTTGTTCTTTCTCTTTTCTCCTCTCTCGCCAGACACGCCGGCTCACCTTCTAATTTGTTATGTTTTGAATAAATTCCATGTTGGTTTATTTCCGAGTATTTCCTTTCATCAGCAAAACACACCAAACCACATAAATGGTGACCCTGATGCTGGACTTTGAGGTATGAATTTATTTCGCTTGTTGTAACTTTTGAATGTGGCTTCAAAACTAATACACAGTTGATTTGGCCTCCACCATTTTCTTTCTTTTGGCGCCAAGTATTTAGTTTCTTTTCGAACGTTTCCTGACTGGATACTACTGGATCACACGTTCAGTTTGATCACGAAATCTTTTTATTTTGTGAACGTTTTATTCTGAATCGAAATGGAGGAAACCGCTGCTGTTAAAATTCCCAATTTTATTTCGAATGATCCAGCCTTATGGTTTGTGATGGTTGAGGCTACTTTTAAACTGGCTGTTCCGAAGCCCATCACCGACAACAAAACTAAATACAATTATTGTCTTGCTCATTTACCATCAGAAATAGCTTCAATTGTTCGAGATATCATTTTATCTCCTGATTCAACAGATCCTTATGCACAACTCAAGGAGCAACTAATTTCCAGATGTGGTGAAACGAAATCGCAAGAAATACGTAGATTGTTAGCTGGTGAACAATTAGGAGATCGGAAGCCTACAGAACTTCTTCGTGTTATGCAACGCCGTGCCGAAAGCCATAACATCACCGACGTTCTCTTATTGGAATTATTTTTACAACAATTACCACCTAATGTACAATCAATCCTTGCTTCAATTGAACCTTTGACGCCACAAAAGGCAGCTGAAGTAGCTGACCGCATTCTCGAAGTTACGCCTGCAGAAGTAAGTGCCGTTTCCGCTATTGGTAATTCTAGTTCCAGTGCTTCAAACACTCACTCTATCTTGATGCAAGAAATTAAAGATCTTCGAAAAGAAGTTGCCAATTTGCGACGTTCAAGGAGTTTTTCACGAAAGCGGAATAATTCCGGTTACCGACATCGAAGCCCTTCTACCAAAGCCCAAGACATCTGTTGGTACCACCGCAAGTTCCAATCGAAAGCAAATAAGTGTTCCAAGCCCTGCTCATTTTCGGAAAACATCAGCGGCCAGGAGTAGCGGCGACATATTCCTCGCCACCAACCTCACGTCGCCTTTTTGTGATTGATCAACGCACCAATATTAAATACCTTGTGGACACTGGCAGTGACTGTTCTATCATCCCAGCAAATACACATGAAAAGAAACTTAAACTTTCACAAACTTTTAATGCAGCAAATGGAACACCTATTGAAGTTTATGGTA
Organism: Meta bourneti; assembly: GCA_933210815.1. Classification (NCBI taxonomy): domain Eukaryota; kingdom Metazoa; phylum Arthropoda; class Arachnida; order Araneae; family Tetragnathidae; genus Meta; species Meta bourneti. The sequence goes on along the minus strand of OW119924.1, from coordinate 113,404,034 downwards.
AAAAATTACTTTCTTTAAATTTAGGCTTACGACGTAATTTTGTTTTTCCATTTTATATTTGTAATGTTACAACTGCTATTCTTGGTGCTGATTTTTTGCATTATTTTAATTTAAAACCAGATATTCGTAATCGTCGTTTGACTGATTCATGCACAAAATTAAATTGTCATTGTATTTTAGATGATTCTACTATTGTTTCTGTTAAAACTGTCCCTGATAACAATGATTTTTGCAAATTATTGGGAGAATTTCCAGATGTTACGAAATCTCCTTGTGCCAATCAACCCTTGAAACATAATGTCATGCACTATATTGAAACTTTTGGTCCCCCGATTTTTGCTAAGCCTCGTCGACTTGCACCAGATAGGTTAAAAATAGCAAAAACTGAATTCCAATACATGCTTGATTTAGGACACATACGTCCATCTAGCAGTAACTATGCATCACCATTACACATGGTCCCAAAAAAAGATAGTGATGACTGGCGTCCAGTTGGCGATTATCGTGCCTTAAACGCCCAAACAGTCAAGGATAAATACCCAATTCCTAGCATAGTGGATTTCACAAGTGAATTGCATGGCACCAAAATTTTCTCTCATGTTGATTTAGTAAAAGCATTTCATCAAATTCCCATTGCTCCACAAGATATTAACAAAACTGCTATTTGTACCCCTTTCGGACTCTTTGAGAGTACTAGAATGCAATTTGGGTTATGTAATGCATCCAGTACATTTCAGAGATTTATTGATGAGGTCACTAGAGGTCTGGATGGTGTTTATGCTTTCATTGATGACATTTTAATTGCTAGTAAAACCCATGAAGAGCATATTCTCCACTTACGAGCTCTTTTTGAAAGATTGAATCATTATGGTCTCGCAATTAAACCTTCTAAATGTATTTTTGGAGCATCTAGTTTAAACTTTTTAGGTTTCAAAGTTTGTGGTGAAGGACTCGCACCTCTTCCTGATCGTGTTGCAGCAATTCAAAAATTTCCCAAACCACAAACTATAACTCAACTTCGCAGATTTCTGGGCATGTTTAACTTTTATAGGCGATTTATTCCAAAAGCTGCCCACATTTTGGCTCCTTTAATAAAATTTTTGGAAGGACAGAAAAACAAAAAGAAATCCTCTCGTCCGTCTTCCAAAACCGATATATCACTTGTATGGACTGATGAAACCGACAAATCATTTTCTGCCGCAAAACAGGCACTTGTTGAGTCAACCTTGTTTAAACACCCAGTGCCTGGTGCTCAATTAAGTCTTTGGACTGATGCATCCGATGTTGCTATAGGCAGTTCACTTATGCAATTTGCAAATGAACAATGGGAACCTATAGCATTTTTGTCAATTAAACTTATAACAGTCAAAAGAATTGGTCCACTTACGACCGTGAATTACTGGCTATTTACACATCCATTAAGAAATTTCGACACATGCTTGAAGGTAGAAATTTTGCTATCTATACCGATCAAAAACCCCTTATATATGCCTTTAAACAAAAGCCCGATAAATGTTCTCTGCGCCAACTTAGACACTTAGATTATATATCCCAGTTCTCCACAGATATACGTCATGTCAATGGCAAACAAAACACAATTGCTGACGCATTATCTAGGATAGAGATTGATGCTGTCTCCAAACCACTTGCTTTGGACTATAAGAAACTTGCTGAAGCTCAACTTCACGATGAAGAATTAGAGCAATTAATTCAGCAAAACACATTAAAGTTGGACAAACATTATTTTCCTCTTGAGGACATTACCTTGTTTTGTGACAAATCGGTTGAAAATCCTCGACCTTTCGTCCCCAAAAATTTCAGACAACTAGTTTTTGAAAACTTGCATTTTCTTTCTCACCCCGGAATATCAGCCACCACTAATATAATTTCTAAACGATTCTTTTGGCCTGGAATGAGGAACGATATTAAAAATAAAGTTCGCACTTGTGACAAATGTCAGCGAGCAAAAGTATTTCATCATACGAAAGCTCCACTTAGCACATTTTCTCAACCAGATGCTCGTTTTTCTCATATCCATCTAGATTACATTGGACCTTTTGCTTCTTCCGATGGCTATAAATACTGTCTTACAATCATAGATAGATATACTCGATGGCCAGAAGTGATTCCTACAGCGGATATGTCCGCAGAGACAACAGCACGAACTATATTACATGCATGGATCTCGCGATTCGGAACACCAGTCACTATCACTACAGACCAAGGACGAAATTTTGAATCAGGACTATTTCGCGAACTAACAAACATGTTAGGCAGTCATAGAATTCATTCCGCATCATACCACCCTCAAAGCAATGGTATGATTGAAAGATTTCACAGGCATCTTAAAGGCGCTATTATTGCTCATGAGAACGTAAAATGGACTGAGGTTTTACCAATTGTATTGTTAGGATTACGCTCAGCCATTAAAAATGACCTAAACGCAACAACCTCTCAATTAGTTTATGGAACAACTTTACGTTTACCATCAGATCTCATTTCGACTGATTCTCTAAAACAACCTGCTACACTAACTTACGTGTCAAATTTAATTTCAATGATGAGAAAACTTAGTCCTATTGCTCCTGCAAAACACGGCAATAGCAAATTTTATGTACATCCATCTTTGAACACATGCACACATGTATTTTTGAGAATTGACAAAATTCGACCACCGCTTACACCTCCTTATTCTGGACCGCATTTAGTTCTCAGTCGTACGGATAAAAATTTCGTTGTTAATTTAAATGGTAAAAACACTACTGTATCTATTGATCGCTTGAAACCCGCATATACATTTTCTGCTGACTTACAGCCATTGAAAGTATCTTCACATTTAGATCAGACAAACAAACCATCCAAGCAACAAACAGTAGACCAAAAAGCTTCTGCACCTGCCATAAAACCTAGGATTACAAAATCAGGTAGACATGTTCACTTTCCAAAAAGATTAGTTATGCGTATGTAATAGCTATAAGAAAAATCCATGTCACATGTCTAAATATTTTGTAGCATATATATTGTATTTTCTTTCATTAGATGTATTTTTTTTCATGTAACATTTTACTGTATTTTTCTATCATTACTTGTACAAGAATTTTATTTCATAGTCAATTATTGTATCATTGTCAATTACTTTGTAAACATTCCTATGAATATGTATCGTTCCCTTCGTCTCTGGAGGGATACTCTATAGTGATTCACTCCCTCCTGATTGAGGAGCGGCGCTGCTAGCAGCTCGTTTGTATGACGTCACATGATATTATATAATGCCGAGCGCATACTTGTTCTTTCTCTTTTCTCCTCTCTCGCCAGACACGCCGGCTCACCTTCTAATTTGTTATGTTTTGAATAAATTCCATGTTGGTTTATTTCCGAGTATTTCCTTTCATCAGCACTCATCACACCAATCCACATAACATGTAAAGATAATTTTGGGCAGAATGTATTTGGATCAGGTACATTGTAATGAAACACTGGAAAAAAACAACCACTAATAACAATGGATTGAGGTAAGACCCCTTACCTGACCCCCAGGTGGGGTGACCTCATTCTTGTGGTAAGCCGAGACATGCTCGCTCTTCTGGGCAGAAGGGAGGTTGGACACTGGAGATGTTGCCACCGGAGCGCTCGGAACAATGGAAGAGCTGGTGTTCTTGCTCACCATGTTAGCATAGGTCTTGGGCTCTGAAAGGACCATCGAAACAGAAGATGTAGAACTTGACCTTTTAAAACAAGATGTTTTATGAAATCAAGACTGTTGGTACAGCTTTGATATATGCCTTGTTTGGTGGCAACACTCTTGTGTGCTTTTTGTAGCGAGTTAAGGCAACCCCATCTTTATTAGGGTTATTCCCATTTTTATGGCAACTTCGGCAAGTGGAAAGGGACTATTCATTTCCATTAATTTCCCCCAAATTCTTTGCCGTTTCATGTAAAGAATTAAATTAAGAAAAGAATCAAAACACACACACACATTCAGCTTGATTTTAGTCATGGGCCAGTGCAGTCGCATCAGATTGTATTGTTTGCTATTTTCGAAAATCGTTACAATTTTCTATTGGGTCGGTGCGAATGAAATGCCTGGAAAATGACCACCACACTTCGATGGCAATAACTGGAAAATACAGTACCTGACCTACTCTAAATAATCTCCCTCTGAATTGACACATTGTTGCCACTTGGCTAACAAAGCCGACCCTGGAACGAAGTCTTGTGGCTATGTTTAATAAAAAAGTATGATTTTAAAAATTGCATTTTTGTCTTAACGTAACAAAAATATTTTTATTCACCATCAGTGCATGCTGAATGTCGGCATTTGCCGGTGTAAGTGAGAAATAATGATTTTTGGCAAATATTTCAGACATACACCAAGCGATTCTGCGAATGCTGACATTCATCAGAGAATATCGACGTTTGCAAGATATCGGTCTTTCACAGTAACTTATACATACACCTTAAACCAACGATTTTTTAAATAAAAAATAACAATTTAAATTGGATTATATGCTGCTCAAGGCATTTGAGAAAGTCGACCTTACCCTGAGACATAGTAGGAGGATTATCCATAGTTTCCTGAGTTGTGTTCTCGCTCCTGTCGCCGCCAACGTCCTCCTCCTCCAGATCTTCTTCCTCCTCCTCTTCTTCGTCATCATCCTCCCAATCAGACTTGGTGGACTCCACTTCCAGCTCAGGCTGGGGACTCTCGCGAGTAGGCTGGGGAGCGACGTACTTGTTCACCATCACGCCATCGTTCCCATACACAGTGCCATTCCTATGAAAACCAATTTTAAAAACAATTAAAACCCTCGCACTTTGGCGACTTCAATTAATTTGGTGCCTCCACAGGCAAATTAGTCTAGTTCTGTTCCAACTTGGGACGAAAATCCATAAGAGGAAAAAGGCGAAAGGATTTTCCCCTCCCTGAGGGAGAGATTAGATTAAGAACGGATATTGGAGAGCAAGGAGCCTTACCATAGATCCGGCAACCAGTTCTTTGTGTTGTGTCTCTAACAAATGTCTTTTACGTACAATTTGGATGGATTTTTCCATGACAAAAACACTACATTTTGCCACAAGTTCCTTGGCAGCATTGATTTAAATCAAACGACTTAGGTAGGTATTTAATGTTGCTATGGAGCAACACAACAGGGTGTTGGCAACAGTTCTATATTTATGTTGTGGGGTAGGCAGGGCATGAAAAAAAATAATGATTTTTTAAAATAAAAAAACATCGGATTTATTTGATCTAAACTACTTTTAATTTAAACCGGATTTTTACGATTTTAATTAATTTCCTGCCCGCACAAGTTTAAATTTGTTAGACATGACGTACACAAATTACAGTAGTTTCTATAGATGGTATTGATTTATTTAAACATTAATATTTTTATGTGAAACATTAATGTATTAGGAAATACAGGTAGGTAAGTATTTTAATTAATGTCACACTGGAGCAACACAATAGGCTATTGGTGATGGTCAGGAATCTATCCCAAAGGGAAAAATCGAGGACAACACGTAATTTTGAACCACGGCTAGATGGCACCCCACTCTCCAAACTTCCACAGTACACCCACATAAGGACTTTTGAGACTACGATGGATTTAACATGCACCAGCCCCCTTCGTACACCACGATCTTTGGCAGGATTCGAACTCGCATCCCTCCGATTGCTAGTTCGTTATTTTTCCAACCAGACTACAGCAGCCCGAAATATAACTGGGTAAATTTTTCAAAAGATTAAAATGCAACATAGGAATTAGTTCAGTGAATCACATGACAGTAGAACAGTGCCCCAAATGCCAACAGTGTTCAATGTTTTCCCATATGGTTCCCAAGCAGTTTAAATTACTTCAATCATAATGATTTAAATAAGCTTTCTGATTCAATCCATCTTTTCTCATCATACTCAATTATCAGATAAGTGAATTAATGTTTACATTCTGGATTTCAATTCAATAAATACTGAATAGTTATTCTAGCAGGGTATAGAATTAATTCTAAGGGATCAATGCTAAATTTCCCAAAAAATTGAAATAAAAATTAACCAATATATTACACAAAAAATGAAGCAATTAAAATTGCCAATTATGAACAGACTACAATACTAAATAAATAACTTGAACATCTTAAAAAACTAAGTTACCACAATTTCAATTTGAGTGAATATATTTCATCATATTTATATAACATCATCACTCACCACATAGAGAATGGTTTAAAATTGACCAAATGCAATTTATACACATGGAACGTTTAAAACAAAACCAACACTAATGAGCAGGCTCATGAGTGACACCTATTGGTCAAAGGCCCAAGATGGAAATACTTGTCTGGTAATTATGATCCCAATCCACAAATCTGTTATTTAGTATTGTCAAAGGGAGGATGATTTTGGTTAACTCAGTACGAACAAAGTTCTCAACTTATTTGAATAAAATAACATGCATCTTGTTCAGTTAACTTCATTTCCAATATTATTAAACATGACAGAAAGAAAAACGAAATTTAAAATTTTGATTTAAATCAAGGGTTCCCAACCTTTTTTGCTTTTGGACCCAGAGTCCTAACTTTACAGTGGGCCCCATGTAATCATGTAATATTCCTAAATGAAATATTTATTTGTAAGTTAGTGAAAGATAATTAAACAATTCCAATATAATATAAAAATGTAAATTACAAATTTTGAAAATTGATAAAACTGAAACATTTTTACTTGTAATGACAGAAATAATAAAAAAAATTAAATACTATTTCAAGCATGAATTCATTCATTCGTAAAGCTATTAAATAGGATTCCCAGGGTTCTAAAGTATAAGTGTACCAAATTTGGTGTGGTCAAACGGTATAGATTAGTATAGAGAACAGACACCAACTCTGCTTTATATATATATCGATTATTAAATTATTTTATTTATAATATTTTATCATGAACCCCTTAGCTCATATTATGGACCCCAAAATACAGTTTTTTCTTGTGGACACCCTAAAAGCTTCTATGGACCCTGGTTGGGAAACGCTGATTTAAATCGACATACCATGGGGTAGGTATTTCAATTAATGTCATCTCGAAGAGAAAGACACCTCGTCATTTCAAACCATGGTCATGGACGAGCCAGCAAATCGTTCTCCACCCCACCACCAAGAAAACATTGGAGGCTATGAGATTTAACGTGCACTAGCACTCACATAGTCTGGTTGGGTAGTTTCAAACTAGCAACTCCTTGTTGCTCATCCACTACTCTTCCAAACGGGACACCCACCAACTATGCACACGAAAACTACACCCACCTGACGATTTCGTTGTCATGGTATCCAGCATTATCATCCTCCTGGTCCAAAGTTCCAGTCCGGTTCACAGACTCCTCCACATCAATATCTGAAAACAGAGAACAAGTTTGAGAATGTGTATGCGACGAACTACACAACGAAACCGGAATGACTCCCGGACATAGACGGGGCGACCCATCCGTTCCCTGCAAACGTACCGGTCAAAGCATTATCGATCTCACCGTTATCGTCTTCGGTAAATATCTCGTCCTGGTAACGGAAGATGTCGTTTCGCACGTAGTACTTCTTGGGAGATTGGGGCACCAGGACGAAGGTCTGCATGAACCGCCGCATGGGCTGGCCGTTGTTTGACAGTTCGCCAGACACCTGCAAACAAAGAAACACATCAGCATAAAAGTACAATAAAAATCAGTAATGTTTGATTTGGGTTTTTTGGTGCAAGGTACAAAAGCAGACAAGCTGTGCCAAATGCTAGACAAAATCCAACCCAGTAAAATGAATAAGTATTTTAAAATATATCCAGCTATTCATGTTCATTGATCGCAATTACGGAATAATTCTATAACAGTGACAAAAATCCAGTTTATTATGAACACAAAACAATGAATATCCGATACACAAAAAAAGAACAACTTTTAAAATTCACATACATATACTACCATTCACCAACTAGAAAGAAACCTCCTTCCTTATGATACAAATAATACGGAATGTGATAACAATTGATTTGCTGGTCCCAATAATAAAGTCAATCAAAGAATTCTCAATACAAACAGTTCTGAATAACAAATTCTGAAATCCAACATCAATGAAAGTAGATTAAATATAAAGAGGTGCACTAAGTTAAAATATGGAGATCATGAAAATCATAGCATTACAAATAGGTGGAAATCTTAATGTCGCACTAGAGCAATACAACGGGGCTATTGGCAAAGGGAAATCAATCCCAAAGGGAAGGACAACACCATGTAATTTTGAACCAGTCAGATGACAAAGTCACCTGAGCTGGCACTCCACTCTTTAACCTTCCACAATATGAAGATCATAAAAAATCATAGCATTACAAATAGGAAGAAATCTTAATTAACGTCGCACTGGAGCAACACAACCGGCTATTGGCAAAGGGCCTGGATCAATCCCAAAGGGAAAGATCGAGGACACCACGTAATTTTGAACCAGTCAGATATTGAACCCCACTCTTTAAACTTATGCTAAAGTCTGAACACTGGAGGCCACGACAGATTTAACACGTACCAGCCCCCGTCGTACACGATGCTCTTTGGTTGGATTCGAACTCACCACCATCTGGTTGCTTTTCCAACTGGGCTAACACCGCCATAGCACTACAGACAAACACGAAAGTATAGGATCATCCTTTATGAATAACATAACATAAAAAGTATTGATGAAGTGATGGCGTTTAAATGAAAGATGAAAAAAAAATCAGATGGAATTAAAAAATTTTGTTTCGTAAAAATTTAAATAAGTTTGGGTGGGGATCTTCCCAAACGAAAACTTCCAAATTTAATATTGTGTTACTAAAAAATACTGGGTGGCGATTAAAGATAGAAAAATCTATTAAAATAAGACAAATGGAACCACAAACAGGAGTATCTCGTGATAAAAGATGCTGGAAAGAAAGAAAATCATTAAAGGAAAAATATTAATCAGCAAATCCCAGATCAGAGTAAAAACTAAAGATAATACAAGAACCGTATTCACCAATCACGAATTAAGTGATCCACTGATTAAAGCAGGGATGCAAACAGCCCATCTCACCATGCGTTATTTTAGCTTAATGTGTATATATACACTAGAAATCACGAAAACTGTCCAGAATATCGATACTTTTTAAATTAATGGGTTATACCTAGATGTAACTTTCAAAAAGCCGACTTTTCAAAAGTAACATTTTCTTCAAAATGTTCAGTCAAAATTTTAAATTGATCCGATCAATATTCTCGAAGTTACACGCACTATAGTGGAGATGTATGAGAACGCTCGACAGCTGTTTTTAAGACTTTAAACACATTTTTCTCAAAACCATGTTTTCAAAATATCTTGAGAACCACTGAACCAATCGTTCAATATCATGGATTTTATAAGTGAAATACAATTTTCCCTGTAAAAATTAAACTATTTCTGACAGCCACCATTTTGTGAAAAATTAAAATTTAACATATTCATTTGATCAAGTACTAAAACTTAAAAAATATTTACAACTTTTTAAAATTTCAGATAATCCAGCTCGGAGATATCTTGATAACAGCAAAACGCCTTTTTAATCGACCCTCTCAGAGATGGGCTATAACTAGTGTAAAAGTCGATATTTTTCAAAAAAACTTTGTGATAACATTTTCAACATATGCTGCTTCAAATGTAAAAAGTTTCACTTAAATATATATACATGCTTCTTCATAAAAAAATCTTGTGTTTTTGCCTTGCAACTAGATATAACCCCTTAATTCAAAATATTTTCCAACTCTTTAGCTTTCAAATAATATCAAGATCTTGTAAACATTAAAATTACTTTTCTAGTTACAAGGGTTTTCATTAGGTACTGTCACCAGTACAAACATGTTTCCAAAACTTTAAACTCAATTTCTGAGGAGCTGCGTTTTTGCAATAGGATGCTTTGTTCAAACAGTGACAACTCAACAATGAATGGATCTATTATAATTACTTTTTGTATCATTATAATCTCTATAATACAGTGGATATGTTTTGACCCTCAAAGTTATTAGTTAATAAATTAATTTTTACTTGTTGTGCATCCCTGCTCTAAATTTAGTCAAACTAACACATGATCCTGCCAATTTAAATCAAGTAATTTTTATTAAAAAAAAATCATTGATTTAAATCAAAATTTTATTTTTCTTCCTGTTATGTTAAATAATGTTGAAAATGAAATAACTGAAAATGCATGTTCAATTCATTCAAATATAAGTTAAGAACTTCACTTGTACCGAGTTCACCCCAAAATTATATCGAAAATCGTCCCCAATTTGAAGACACTAACAGTATTTGCTGATTGGGATCATAATTGCCAGACAAGTACTTCCATATTGGGCCATTGACAAATAGGTGTCACTCACAAGCCATCAGTGTTGGTTTTGTTTGAAAAACTCTGTGTGACTATAAATTGCATATATGGCCAATTTTAAACCATTCACCATGTGTAGTGAAGATGCTTGAAATACATTCAAATTATTAAAATTGTGGTAACTTGCTTTCTTTTTAAGATGTTCTAGTTATTTATTTAGTATTGTAGTCTGTTCATAAAAATATAAGGACACTTACTCACAACGTAAAGATTTTCTTCAGCATTCCATTTTTGCACATAAATCTGTATAATTAGCAATTTTAATAGTTTCAATTTGTTTTGTGACATACCGGTTAATTTTTATTTGAATTTATTGGGAAATTTTATGCACTTATCCCTTAGAATTCTTTACACTGCTAAAATAATTATTTAATATTTATGGAATTGAAATTTGGAATGTTAAAGTTAATTCACTCATCTGATAATCGAGCAAGTATGTTGAGAAAAGATTATGGGTTGAAGCAAAAAGCTATTGGAATTGATAGTTTTTATTGCAAGCTCAAAATTCCACTGAATTGGCATTATCTGGGGATGCCATTACACTTGTTCTATGCAGTTCATATAGAAAAGCTTCATTTTTTGTTTTATATATAAATCCTTTTGGTATGCTTCGAATATACCTATAAAATACTTGTCAATGCTCAAATTTGAAAAATAGACATTTGATTTTAAATTGATGTATTTTCAAGTCTCATTTTTAACTGTGTGTGTTAACTTACAAAAGATAACAATTTTTTCAAGATGCAAGCTCCTTTTATTTTATTTTCTATTGGTGACATGATTTTTTCTTAAAAGCAAGTTTTGAACCAATTAATTATTTTATATCAAAACAATTCATTTTATCCATATAATAAATATATAATGTAAAAAATTCTGAAATTTGTATGATTGAAAAAATTTATAATATGGTGTAGGTGGGATCCAGCAAACTCATTTATCTGCATCCAAAACATTCATGTCACTAGTTAAAGGTTAAACTCAAAGTAATCTAAACTGTTTGCAAACCAGATCGAAAAACAATGCTTATGCTTGGCATTTGGGACATTGTTATGTTTACTCTATCACGTGATTTACTTTGCTAATTCCTGTCGCGTTTTAATCTTTCAAAACTTTACCCGACTATATTTCTTAATACATTAACATTGAAATATTAATGTCTAAATGCATCAAAACTATCTAGACCAGTGATTCTCAACCACTGTGCCGCGGCACTTTTGTGTGCCGCCAAATTTTAGAAATGTATATAGTAAAAATTAATGCTTTTTTTTATTACGAGTGAAGTTTGTTTAAATTAAAGAAAAGTACACTGTAAAAGAAAACTGTTGTTTTTACAGTTAAATACCATATTTTTAACTGTTTTTATCTTCGATAACTGTGACCTTTCATAAAGTGAAATATTCGCCCCAACGTGAAGAAATTTCAAGTGTTCCCAGTATCCCAAATGCTTTTGAACAAAATAAAAATTATGATTTTGTTCATTTGTTGGAAGATGAAATATGGTGTGCTAAACTAGCTTACTTATCAGACATTTTTGTTATTTTTAATAACATAAATTCAAGTATGCAAGGGCCGAAAGAAAATATATTAAACTCAACAGATAAACTGGTGGGATTCCCAAAACAAACTTTATGGAAGAATAAAGCTCAGGAAGGCAATTTGGAAAAGTTTGAGTCAGTTCCAAAAGATTTTAATAAAACTATTCATAAAATTGTTATTGACCATTTGACAACATTAGGAGAGAATTATTCATTATTTCCCAAATTTAGATATAAAAAAATTTGATTGGGTTCGTAACCCATTTGTGACAACGAATACTTCTGTATTTGAATTAACTTTGAATGAAGAACTAATTTCGCTTTCTAATAATCGAGATTTAATTTTAAAATATTCGGAAGAATCAATTAATTCATTTTGGATTAACATTAGATGCAATTATCCGATGATAGCCAAAAAAGCTTTAAAATATTACAATTTTCTACATCTTATTTGCTTGAATTCGGATTTTCAGTATTAACCAACATAAAACCGAAAAAAAAGATCGAGACTGTTAAATGTAGAAGACGATATGAGAGTAGCAGTCATTTTTACGACCAAATATAAGTGAAATTATCAAAAAACATCAAGCTCAAATTTCTCATTAAAAGTATTATTATTACTTTGTAATTAATCCCTTAATAAACGTACTGTTGTTTTTGTAGTACATATTATATTATTTTACATTCACAATTATTATCATAAACTATTTTACACAGTGTATTATAGGTAAGTAAAGAACTTTTAAACTTATCTTTTTCTTTGTGTGCCGCCAAATTTTGAAATCGTTAAAAGTGTGCCGCGACAAAAAAAAGGTTGAGAATCACTGATCTAGACACTACACAATAATTTGCATGTCTCATGTCAAATAAACAAACTTAAACTTGCACGGGCAATGAATTAATTAAAATCATAAAAATCTGATTTAAATCAAGTCTGTTTTAAACCAAATATTTTTTTATTTTAAAAAATCATAATTTTTTCATACCCTGATTCTAACCAGAAAAAATATTCAGTGACATAAAAGGGTATTCGGAATTTAGATATTTTTTATCGTCGCACTGGAACAACACTACAGGCTATTGGTGATCCACCCCTAAGGGAAGACGCAAGGACGCCTCGTAATTTTGAGGAATAATATACAACAGGATTTAGAAAGTATAGCAGGTCAATTTTTTGAAAGATTGAAACAAAAGTTATCATTGGGTCTTGCTACTTGTATTCTTTCATTTGAGTTGTAATTCAAGATTTATGGTGGTTAATTTTCATTGTGGGAAATTATATGCATTGATCCCTGGAACTTGTTACACAGGAAGCATAATTTCTGCATTTATGCAATTGAAATTTGGAAAGTAGAAGAGTTAATTCATCTGATAATTGAGTATGTCGAGAAAATAAATTATGGATTGCAGCAGAAAGCTATTTGAATGATTATGTGATGAATTTTTTATTGCAAGCTCAAAATTCCTCTGTGTGAATACCTGTTCTGGGGAGCTATTACACTCGTTTTATACTGCTCATCGCGAAAAGCTTCATTTTCTTGTACGTTATGTACAAGCTTTGTTTCCTTGGAATAGTCCAAAGAAATACTAGTCAATGCTCAGAGAATTTGAAATGGATATATTTTATTTCAAATTTACGTATTTTCATGTTGCCTCATTTTTTACTGTTTACTTACAAATAACAATTCTTTAATAAATAAGTTTATTCGCAAGCTAAATATTAATAAGCAGGAATGCTTTCAAGATGAAAGATCCTTTTATTTTTATTTTCTATTGGCGACACAATTTTTACTCAAAAGCAAGTCTCGAACCAATTAATTATTTTAAATCAAAGTAATTAAAGAAATTCTATACATTTTATTCATGTATGATAAATATATAATGCATACAAAATTCTGAAATTTGTATGATTGAACAACTGAACACAAAAATTTATGATATGGTGTCTGGGATCCCACCTGATTTATATAGGTCTAAAAATTTCACGTCACTGGTTAAGGGTTAAACTCAAAGTAATCTAAACAACTTCGAGAATCAGATGGAAAACATTGCTAATGCTTGGCATTTGTGGCAGTGTTCTATTTACTCTATCATGTGAATTACTTTTCCAATTTCTATGTCGAAGTTTAATCTTTCAAAAATTTACCCAGAAATATAGCCTAATACATTAATGTTATACAAAAATATTAATGTTTCGAAACTAAAGTCGGTGCTCTTTAATCCTGCATTCTTCTTGGTTCGGCACATTCTCTCAATCGATCGGATCTTTCAATAGATATGTAAATCGGACCAGTTTTACAGGTGAAACGCCCTTATATTCTGATCGGTCAGATACAGATATATGAGCGGAGTTGATTGGGATCTTAAGTTAGATTCTACAACGTACTGGTCGTATTCGTTTGCGAGTCGTTTTGGCTCATGTTCCTAATCTGCATGCAATATTTTACGCATGGTTTCGATGTATATTTATTCAAATAAATTTTTAAATCCCAGAGCTGCGTTCGTTTTCAACTGCATGAAACCACTGCATACCTTACTCTAGTAGATTGTTAGCCTGTTGGGTCAACACATTCAAATGAGACCTATATAAACACATACCTGAACAACCACCCCATCGCCGAGGGTCTCCAAGCTGTCCACCTGTCTGATCTTGGCATGGCAATCCCGGAAATTCAGCTGCATGATGCGCTCGTGGATATCCTGGGGAGATTCGACAAAGTCAATATATCCCAATGCTTTTATGAATGAAACGGAAAAAGTAGTACAGATGTATCCTAATCCACATGGTGTGGCAACGACTCTTAGCGTGTTTCTTGGTGCACTTTTAAGCAACTAATGCCGGGTGATGGTAATCCATCTTTATCTTGAATTTTTCTCTGGTTTTATGGGTAGGGTTCTCATGGCAACCTTGCCAGCGTCGTGCTCTCGCATAGATTGTTCTTTTTACTAGTCTAAAATGTTTTGCATTTAATCCAGATGTGCAATTTTTTACTAGTCTAAACATTTTATATTTAATCAAGATTTATATATTTAATCCAAATTTTCGTATTTTTTGGTATATTTAATCCAGTTTCGCAATGTTTCACTAGTCAAGATGTGATTTCCGCTAAAAAATATTTTTGTATATTTAATCCAGATTTGCAGTGTTTTACTAGTCAAAACGTTGTTTTTATCAAGATTTATACATTTAATCCATGTGTATGTGGGTTATATTTTAAAGATCAGCATTCCATCTGCCACTCCATGTGTGTAATACAGGAAATGAAGAAGTGCTGCCAAGTCTAGACAGACTGGCTGAGGACGATTTTCCGAGATTCGAGAGAGTTGCAGAACAATGACGCGAGAAGAGGATGGCGTACAGCCATATCTAACGAATACCCGATGAAGTCAAATTAATTATTTTTAATCTGTAAATAAGTCTTTAATTGTTAATTATGTCGCTTTTATCCCTTTTGCTAAAGTAGAAATTCTGTATGCAAACTCATCCTAAAGTGATTAGGTATTTCACACGTATGCAGTATATATTCAATTTTGGAAGATTTCTTTGGCGACATAAAAAGTGCACCAAGAGTCGTTGCCACACTGCGCGGCATAGGATACATCTGTACAAAAAAGCTAATGCTTTTTTCTTGGGTAAAGCAGCAAAGTACTCACATGCTGCCCAACAACAGGACGCGTCTCGGCGCCGGGACGATCCAGACCTCCGTGCAGAAAAGAGGAATCGTGATTGTAGAACCTGAAATAGGAACAAAAGCATTTAGAAACAGTGCTAAGAAACACCAACTCAAATTTATCACCACATACAAAACAGAAAATTTTAGGTCTAATCAAATTCCAGTAAAGCTTGTTGTTTTGGGAGTTTTATGGCACGAGGGCCATATTAGGACAAGATGCACCAAACGCAATGCTGGAGGCATTTGAATTAACTTAGCACTGGAGCAACAGAACAGGTTATGGGCATCGGTCAGGGATCAAACATGAAGAGATAAAGAACTGAGGACAACACGTCATTTCGAACCATGGTCAGATGACGAGATCATACCCGAGCTGGAACCCCTCTCCTCCAACAGGGCTACAACAGACCCACAATGCCAGAAGAAAAAGCAGAAGGGTAGGCGAGGGTAAAAATGAAAGGGAGGAAAGATCACTTAGGTACCTTGGAGTTATGATGCCCACACACACCTAAAGAAATGCACATGAGCAAAGTTGGTCAGTCTGATAATTGTAATTAGACTTCAGTGAGCTGGGTTTTGTGCCATGATTTCCATCAGCCTTAAATTAGGTTGGTTTTTATAACACAAGAGCCTTATTTAGCCATTCTGCACCACACAAAACAGACATCAAGTAGACATACACAAACAATGAAAGATTTACTGACACAGAAGAGAGCAATACTAAGGGAGGAATCGAACCGGTGCAACCTACAACTTGCTAGCGCAGTGGGCATATCCATTGAGCTACGACAGCCGCTCGTAAATTTAACTCTGCAGACTGGTAAACAAATCTTTCACAACAGGTGTCCTTAGCTGTGAATATAAGTTCCAAACGTTGCTAATGCAGAAATCATCTGCTCATAGCTGTATAATATATTCTTTGAAACAGAATAGTTCTATTGCATGAAAAAAATCAATATCAAGAAAAGTAAAATGAATTGATGTAAATGGCTTAAAATGAATGAAATCATGTGGTTAAGACTAAGGATGTTGTAATGGAACATTATTCATTATGGCATTTCAAGGGGTTGGTTTAGGGTTTTATGACCCAAGGGCCATAATTTTTTTGAATTGTTTTGTGTTTGGCTAGGATAAGATATGCAAGACAATGTCGAGAAATTCTGAAAATACAGATTCGAGAATACCACCTCGTAATTATTAACAATGGTGAGATGGCGAGATCACACCTGAGCTGGCACCCCACCCAACAAACTCCCCTACCACATCAACATGAGGACACTGAAAGACAATAGATTTAACGTGCACCAGCCTCCTTGGTACACAACGGTTCTTGGTTAGATGCGAACTCGCAACCCTCTGGTTGCTAACTTATTGATGGGATAAACACACCACAATTATGAGTCACTAGTGTGTTAATTCACTCCTGTAATCAAAACCACACAATTGGATTAACATGATTGGACCTTGTGCCATAAAACCCAAACCAAAGACAGACAAGTAAAGACAATAAGTAAAAGATTAAAATAATCTGATCAGCAATAGAAAGTACATTTAAAATTATATATTGTACAGATGATGTAGTTTAGATGATATAATATGGTACAGGATAAAGATGTAAGGCATGTAGGTCACCATTGTTAAAAAACAAATTAAAGGCAAAAAATATAACTGGAGAAAATTGTGAAGATGAGGTATCCACATTTTTGTCAACTATTAAAATTCCAATTAAATGTAATTAAAAAGTGATGAATTACAACAATGGCAAGAATTTGTATGATGACAGCAACCATTTAAGTCATTATAAAGTGTGAGGTAGAAAACCCTTCACATTTCTACTACATAAATAAAGCCACATTTCTTACTTAGACTATCCAAAACCTAGCAGGTACTTATTTTTAACCTCTAGTAACACAATATTTAAGCAATAACTAAGGGACATAAAGGTAGTACTTGGGAAAAGCTGTTAAGAAAAGTTAAGTTTCGAAACATCAGTTATCAAGCTAGTTTTAGAGACGGTTTCTAACATGTCATGAACATTAAATGAAATTTTCCAAAAAAAAAAAAACCAAATTACAACGTGGTTATGCAGGAAAATATTAAAATGTTTATGTTTCTGAAAGGCTGTTTCATAGCGCATTAAGATAATTAAATTGCAAGCACTAATCATCACTCTTAAATAATCCCGACAAATTTTGGAAACATGACACTCAAAGGTGCTTTCAATCGAATGTCCAGTTAGAGTTTCCTCCAGTCTTTTTACTTTCAAATTTTCTTTTCTTGTGACTGAATTGGCATTGGTGAGAAGTTCGAATTGATTAATTTCTAATATCCATTTCCCAGTTTGTCCATAAGTTCTAGTAAGAAGCACAACCTTCGCATTGACAAGGTTAGTAAACTGTATACTAAGTTAATAAAAGTATTTTTGCTTATATCCCCTAAGATTGTTTTATTATTTAAATTAATCTTATATATCTCCAATTCAATATGTAATGAAGGACATCAAAACCAAAAACATCCCTTCTCTTCTCTTTGAGGTTAAGCTAATATAATATACACTGACGAGCCAAAACATTATGACTATCCCCACATTTTTCAATGAACTCGTCTGGATGACGTGGAGGGCACGTGATTAAGTGAGAATGGTATTTAACTGCTGCTGGAGAAGGTAAGCAATCATTCTTGCACTTACTTTTGCAAGTGATGGGAAAGGTTGCTGATCTAAGCGAATTCGATAGAGGGCAGATCGTAATGGACCGAAGACTCGGAACGAGTATCACCGAAACTGCACGACTGGTAGGGTGTTCACGATCTGCCGTTGTTAGTATTCATGCAAAGTGGATAAATGACGGTGACACCAGCAGTAGACGCCAAGGTGTTGTTCGTCCACGCGTCATCAAAGAAAAAGAACGTCGGAGACTGTCCCGCTTAGTAAAGCAAAATTGGCATGAGACAGTGGCTCAGCTGACAGCCCAATACAATGCAGGTCCAAGCGCAAGTGTTTCGGAACACACAGTTCAGCGGACACTGTTGGATATGGGACTATGCAGCAGACGTCCCACTCGTGTGCCTCTGTTGACCAAGCGTCATCGTCAACTACGCCTACAGTGGGCCCGGGAACATCGAGACTGGACCATGGATGAGTGGAAGAGAGTTGCCTGGTCACACATGAATCCCGATTTCTCATTCATCACGTCGATGGTCGTGTCAGGGTACGCCGTCTGCCAGGCGAAAAGTTGCTTCCCTCTTGTACAGCAGGTCATACACAGGCTGGTGGTGGCGGTATTATGCTTTGGGGGACGTTCTCATGGGTGACTCTGGGACCCGTAGTTGTGGTAGAACAGACCATGAAAGCTGTGAACTATCTGAACATCATTGCAGATCAGTTGCACCCTTACATGGCGTCTGTCTTCCCAACTGGAAATGGAATCTTCCAGCAGGACAACGCCCCATGTCACAAGGCTCGGATTGTGTTGGAGTGGTTCGAGGAGCATACTGATGAATTCCACTTAATGTTCTGGCCACCTAACTCGTCGGATATTAATCCGATAGAGCACATTTGGGATGTCGTGGAGTGGCAGCTCAGAGCTCAAACACCACCATTTCCGAATATCTCGACTTTGCGTGACCGCTGCTTAGACATTTGGTACAACCTGTCTCCAGTCATATACCAAGAACTCGTGGCATCTATGCCCAGGCGAGTTGCAGCTGTTTTACAGGCCAAAGGAGGCGCAACACGTTATTGAGTAGGTGGTCATAATGTTTTGGCTCTTCAGTGACCAATACATTATACTCTATACATACAATAAACACTGCAACTACAAAATAAACAATCTAAATCTCATATAAGTGTCTTTTTCTTGTCCGATTATAATTACGTAATAGCAAAATAGAGGAGGTTGATAAAAAGACAAGAAACTCTTGAAGGACAGTCAAAGAAGTTTGGCGACCCCTGCTTCAAAGTCTTCCTCATCAAGGCAAATAAGGCACTTGTTAGAATCAGCAAGGTGAAAAAAATTAAGTCCAGTTGGGTTCTATGGAGAAAGGGCCATGCTGCACAAGACAACTAATAGACTCACAAAGAAAGTTTTACTGACAGAGAAATACACCCAGGGAGGAATCAAACCTGAGCTACCCACAACTCTCAAGTTGCTGATGCAGTGGACATACCCAACGATTCAAATAAGCCTGAGTTACAACCTGGCCTATTCTGTTTATGGCAGAGAAAGTGGTAACTGCTCTAGGGATATTTTTGAGGTTCATTAGGATCACTCTGGAATTGAAAACAATGGCGGGTTCCAGTGTTCCTCCATAAAGTACTCCAAAGTGATCAAGCTTCTCCTTTGGGACTCCCTTGCCACTGATAAATATTTTCTTCATTGGTCAGCCAAATCAAATAAATCTTCCCATGTTACTCATTAAAGTTAGCAAAAGCTAAACCACTTCCCCCTGCTGCCTTTGTTCTGGCGATCATTCCGAACATTTGGGATGGATGAATTTGCTACAAGTCTACCCCAAGTAGTAGATAGATTTCGATCAATCTTACACTAAAAACCTTAAATTTCCAGGTGTAGCCTTAAATCCCTTAAGTGCTTTTAAATGCAATCTCACGCATAAAGACCTGCCCAAAGTTACTGATGACGTCATGACAAAACTGCCCTATTACTCCAAGGGGAAATAAAGGTCCAAGTAGGCAAAACGGCACTCTCCGATTATAGCTATACCACTCAGTTCTGTTAAAGCCACCACTTTGTTTCTTTTTGGCCCAACCAACAATAAACAAATACAGAAAAAGGTAGTTCTAATTATTACATCTTAAATGACTGTATAACAAAACAAATTAATAAACATTGCAGAAAAAAAATGAAACAGCAGGCTTTTATGCCTGTTATTTTTAGAAATTGTATTTAGCATGGCAGAGAACATTTCTTTAGAACGTAGCAGACGCCAGATAAATTCAATTAGATAAGAGTCTAAATGTTGGCATTTATCGTGCATTTTGCACTACCTCCCAAACGGCCAACAGTTTGGGTATGACACCCAGTGTCCGGATCAATGAAGCGACAAGAATGATTTAGCGCGAAATGTTTGTACCAGGCATATCACATTTTAATTTCATTAGGTGGTTATTCAAACAGTCTTTGTGAAGAATATTTCTTTCTTGAAGAAAGTATTGCCGCTTGTTCATCTCTTGGCAAATCCCAAATCGTGAAATCCATTGCAATAACAAAGGAATAAGCTAAAATGACGCCAAAAACTAAAAGCTGGTACGGAAACGAATAGTGTCAAGAAATAAGCAAAAATGCACAAAATTGGCATCAAAGTTTATTGGTATAGCTATAATAGAAAAGTACCCCTATTTATATTCTCATTTCTGTTCTTGTAATTGGAGAAAAAGGTGATAAAAGGGGATTTTCCTGCCATTTAAATGGGTTTTAAAGAACCAGCCAAATAAGAATTTACTTTGGTTGGTTGTTTTGGGGTTTTATGGCACAAGGGCCATATTTGGCCAAGCTGCATCATACACAAGATGATGCTAAGTGAAAAACATCATGAAAGATTGGTTGGTTTTATGGCACAAGCGTCATATTTAGCCATGCTGCACCAGACACAAGACATACAATATCAAGTAAGACAGACTGGCCGCCAGCGGCGCTCCAGTCACCAGCAGAGCACTCACTCCCTGGTGGTGGGGGTCTAAGCTAAGCAATGCACTGGGCGACAGTCGCGTCCAAGCTCTGACACAGTGAGGATCACGCGTGGCGCAAAAGCTGTTTTTGAGTTTTTGTCACGGCAGAAAACATCAAAAATTGAGCGTTCGCTGGAGCAGCACTACGCGATTAAATTTTGCTTTCACCTGGGCGAAACCACTTCTGACGCATGCCTTGGTTAAGGAGGCTTACAAAGACGACGCCCTGTCTGTCAAGGGCTCAGGTTTTCTGGTAGTTCAGTGAGTTCAAGAACAGGTGGGAGACCATTGAAGACATGGAGCGGTCTGGACGCCACGCCCTTCAACGAGTGATTTGGACGAAAGTGTGGCCAAAGTAAAGTTTAAGTGTAAGATTAATCGCCGAAGACCTCAACATGTGCAAGACAACAGTTCACAAAATTATTTCTGAAAATTTGAGCACAAGGAAGGTTTGTGTGAAATTGGAGCTAAAAGTGTCGAGTGATGAACAAAAACAACAACGAGCTGACGTTTCCCGTGAGATGTTGGAGCAGTTATTAAGTGAACCAAACTTTTTAGACGACGAATCATGGGTGTTCCAGTATGACCCCAAAATCAAGGGCCAAAGTTTGGAGTGGCACACCTCGAACTCCCTGCACCCCAAGAAAGCGAGAATGTCGAAGTCCAAGGTAAAGACAATGTTCATTGTCTTTTTTGACAAGTGTGGGGTAGTCCACAAAGAATTTGTACCTCCAGGACGAACTGTCAACGCCGTTTTCTGCAAAGTTCTTGCGCGAATGCAGAGGCATCAAACGGAAACGACCGGAGATTGCCGATCGCAGGAAGCTCCACTATGACACCAGCCCACATCGCCTTTGTTGTGACCACCTACCTGGCCCGGATAGGGGTTGCAAACTTGACGCAGATACCGTACAGCCCCGATGCGAGCAGGGCAGACTTTTCCTGTTCCCAATGCTCAAGAGAAGCCTGAAAGGTCACCGTTTCGAAGATGTTCCCGCCATCCAACGGGCTGTCAGCCTCTGAAAGAGGTTACGGCAGCTGACTTCCAGGGAGCCTTTGCAGCATGGGAATCGCATTAGCAGCGGTGTATCGACACCCAAGGAGACTATTTTGAAGACTTTTAACAATATGTACCGATCGGATCAATAAATTCTTTTTACCAGACCAGTGTCTCATTACTTTACGGACAAACCCTGTACACACACAATGAAAGTTTTTACTGACACAAAAGAGAGAAATACACCAAGGAAGGAATGCACCTGACAGGAATCAAACCAGCACTGCCTACAACTCGAAGGTTGCTAGTGCATTGAGCATATCCATTGAGCCACGACATGAAAGGAATAGATATAGGGGTAGTAAGATGATAGGAAAAGATTGCTTGAGTATCCTGGGTAGGTATTTAATTAAAGTTGCACTGGAGGAACACAACGGGCTATTGGCCTATATTCAGGATCGAACCCGAAGTGAAAGACCCGGGAACACCACCACTTAATTTTGAACCATGGTCAGATGACGAGGTCACACAGCTGGCACTCCACTCTCCAAACTTCCACACCATGCCAACATTGGAAGCCATGACATATTTAACCTGCACCATCCCGTTTTGGACATGACGGACTTTGATTGGATTCGTACTAGCAAATAGGTATCCTGGGAGCACCGAAATTGCTTTGGAAAAAAATTGCATTTCTTACAGCAGAGAATATACTTTGAAGCCTCAACTGATATTCATACCCAAAACACAAAATTTCCTGCACTCCATATATTACCTACCTGTTCCAAATGAATACCAAACAGATAATTTCATGTCATCAAGAAATCAGACCTTTTTTCTATACATCATTCCATTGTGCTTAGAACACAATGGTTATTTTGAGATACATATTAGCTTATAACCAATATATTTAAAAATTTATTTTCTTAAATTTTAGTATCAAGGGAAATGAATCAGTTTTAAAACATTGGTACTTTTCCATTATAGCCATACCAATAAATTTTTATGCCAATTTGGCACGTTTTAGCTTATTTCTTGGTGCTATATGGGTAAGATCAAGATTTTTTCTTTTCTCAAAAAAGGTTTTCGTCAATTTCATGACCCACCAATTTTATCTTTAGGACGAGATAACAAAATATTCTTTCTTGATTGTTGGTTTTATGGCGCAAGGGCCATAATTTCTTTCTTGAAGAAATAGTATTGCCGCTTGTTCATCTTTTGGCAAATCCCAAATCATTGAATCCAACACTAACAAAGGAATAAGCTAAAGCGGGGTCAAAAAAAAAAAGAAGCTAGTACGGAAACAAATATCGCTAAGAAATAAGCAAAAATGCACCAAAAGTGGAGCCGAAGTTTATTGGTATTGCTATAAAAGTACCAATTTTAATTTCAAGAGATATTGTGTATCAATTTAAAAAAGTATTTAAAAAAATTAAAAAGTACTAAATTATCATAAGGTTACGTAAGATTTTCCGATTGCAATTCACTGTTACGAAAGCAACCTTTTTACATTACATAATGTCCTAGCCTCAGTAGGCATTTGGAACTACCTAAATTCCATGATATTCAGTGCCCAATTTGTATAATTATGCACTATGTTACAAAATTGTATATCTTTTCCTTATTTGATGGTTTACTACACTGAAAATCTTTCACTTAGTAAGAAGTTTCATTTATGATGGCTTGCAATTGAAATAAAATAACCCAATTGGTGTATGTAGTCATTTCAAACCATCATTTTGCAATATTGAAAAAAATTGTCTTTAAAGTTATCATTGAAGTATAAAACTTTTCTAATCGACTTATCGGAAGAAAACCATTAAAATTTGTCAGAAGAAATCTCTCCATTAGAATCAAGACAGTATGAACAAGCAGGCTGAATTCCCCCATTTTAAGTCCATTTCACTATCATCAACTAAAAGTTAAGAGTAAGAATGCCTATCCTACTAGAGAGGATGATGGATTAATTTCTACAGCTCAGAGATAATGCTTTCATACAGCAAGGATGTATACGTCCAAGATGTTTCTGCAGAACTAATGGAAAAGGGTTAGGTGTTGGAAACAAACCTCAAGTAAAACTTACCTATGCAAATGCAAAGGTGCTTTGTTCAGCAAAGTGTAATACTGCCGAACAAATTCACGGCCCACACATTGGGGAGTCGGTATTTCCATTACCATGTCTTGTGCCCTGGAAAAAAAGAATAACGGTAATTACGATACCGGTAGACACAATGAAGGAATATATAACTAAAATAATCAATTCTTTTCATCTTTAAATCGGGAAACAATTAAGATTAGGCAGCTAACAATTGAGATTAGTGCTATCGAAGTAGAACAAAAATCGGCATTGTGGTATTAACGAGTAAATTCAATTCCATCTACAGAAAACAAAATTTATCGATCGACAGTTCCGATATAAATTCTGGCATGCCTAACTTCGAAAAGAAAATTGATTAATACATTTAAACAATCATATGGAAACTTAAGAATTTGTGCAAAAAAGGAATCACCGGAACAAGGGCGGGAATATATTTCATTAAAATCATTTGTCTGTGCAAAAATGCTTACAAGTTCGGTACATTTTAAAATTAATGGACAAATAGAGATCGAATCCTTTTTGCATTTCGGCACTGACCACATGCTTGCAGACCACGCTAAAATCGCAAAGTAATTTGATATAAGTAGAGCAACATGAAGACTAAAGACTCAAATGATGAAAAGCACACAGCGCAGGACATTAATGTGCACGTTAAAGAAGGATTTTCCAAAACTTGTCATGAATTTTTCGCCATAAAGAAAATGAGACAATTTCGATAATCTTACCTTTACGCGCAACGTTAGGCCTAGTCTTCTTACACAAAGCACTCTGCGAACACTCCTGGAATTAATGAAACACCGCTAACTCAGGCGAACGACGACGTTTTTCGAACTTATCAAAATGCTTTCGAAAGTAAAATAAATTTTTCCTGCAGATTATTCACGAAATATCTTAGACTCGGTGCTTGGGTTGATGAAAGGACGAGACGTAACAAATCGAACTTTCAACGCCCTCTACAATTTTATGAAGCAAACTGCGGCACGCTGTCTCGGAAAGAAGAAAACAAGGAATTGATTGGATTACTTTGAATCAAAATTTAAGATTTAACTTCGCACTAAACGTAATAAAAATTCATCAAGAATTTCAGATCTCTCAAATATCACGCCGGAGTAACCGTGAATCTCAATCTACGTTAAGTCCTCCCCTACTAACCCCCACAAAATTGCTGTTGCCAAATTTCAATAAGAATCTACAAAATAAATTCCAGAGTTTACAGGCACAGCCTTATGAACGGTAATAGTAATTGACAAAAGTCATACTGGAGTAACACAATGGACCTATTGGCGACGATCTGGGATCAATACCGAAGAGAAAGATACAAGGACAAAAACACATAATTTCGAAACATGGTCAGATGACGAGGTCAACAATGAGCCGGCACCACACCCTCCAAGCTCCACTACGCCAACGTAGCCTTATAAAAGAGTTTTTCAGAAAAGCAAACTTAGAGTTGACGTCAGAGACGTTTTACAGAGTAAGTTCATAGAGGTTATGCAATAGTGGAGTGAGTTATATTTTCATGTTAACAGGATCATGTGACCAAGACAAAGTTTTGTTAATTGATTGAATACAAATATAATCCGGTTTATGTGCTGGATCACAAAGATCAGCTTAAAAATCGTCGTCACGTGCGTTCATCAAAAATCTTGCTGACACAGAAGAGAGAAATACATCCAGCGTACGTTACAAAGAATTGAACTTGTCCCGCTTACAGCTCGCCGGCTGTAAGCAAAAATAGAGTGAGCAATGGTAACATAAAAAGAGCGCAGGATCATGAGACCAAAACTAGTAGTAATGTGACCCAAAAGATTACTTTCGTCTGCCAGGTTGAAACGAACATTCATCATCCGATTCGGGCCGCCGCACTGCGCTACCATCCTATCAGTTGTAGGCGGTTCAATTCCTCCTGGACGTACTTCTTTCTCTCTCTTCTGGGTCAATAATAGCTTTCTTTGTGTATATATTCATTACAAGATGGGGCCGCGGTAGGCCGGTTGGAAGAGTAACAGATTAGCAGCCGGAGGGTTGCGTGTTCGAATCCCACCAAAGACCGTCTTGTACAAAGGGGGCTGATGTTCGTTTAAATCGAATGTCCTCACGTTAGCGTGATGTGGAAATTTAGAGAGTGGGGTGCCAGCTCAGGTGTTGCCTCGTCATCTGACTGTCGTTCAAAATTACGTGGTGCTGTCCTCGTTTCTTTACCTTTGGGATTGAACCCGGACCGTCGTCAATTGCCCGTTGTGTTGCTTCAGTACGACGTTAATTAACTACCTACCATTACTAGAAGACGATTTATAAGCGCATCCTTGAGATCAAACACCAAGTAGGATTGTAAATGCATGCAATCAAATGAATCTTATTCGTCCATGGAACGGGAATAGAGGCGCATTCTTTGATTCCTCATCTGATTGGTCTACACAACATAGTAGTAGTTTTGCAATTCCAACAAATTGTCGCCACTATAGGAATGCATAGATTTCATATCGCCAAACAAGGCAATCAGTTCGGGCGTTGACCTCATCATCTGAGTGTCTTGAAATTACGAGTCGTCCTCGATCTTTCACTTCGGGACTGATCCCGGAACATCGCCAAAAGCCCGTGTATTGCTCTAGAGCGATGGTAATTAAATCTATACATGCCTAAGTTTGATATATACAGGTAGGTATTTTAATTAACGTCGCACTGGAACAACGCACGGACTATTGGGATCAAACCGAAGGGAAAGATTGGAAAACACCACCTATAGCCCGCTGTGTTTCTCAAGTGCGACGTTAAATAAATACCTCCTCCCGAAAACAACACCACGTAACTTTGAACCGCGGTCAGATGACGAGGTTATGGCAAGATAAACAGTGCAACTTTTGTCTATCAGAAGTTAATGGTAGATTTGAGTTACACTGCTATATATACTATTGTAGCGTAAGTTAATTTTTGTAGTTGTAGCTATATTCGCCATAAAGGTTACACCTGAGTTTGCTATATATAGATTACTAGTCATATAATACGAATGCGACAGTAGAGACAGTTTGCAAGAACTTATGTTTTATTATTTTGGTGTGCTCATAAAATACAAATAGATACAATTTAATTAAAAAAAATATAGAGAACTTTCCACACAAAACTTTAACGCCAAAAATTTAGAAGGGTCATTGAAAAATTTTATTGATTTGATAAATTTCTAATTTATATATGCGCAACCTATTTCCACCCTTTTAAATCGGCTCTTTTCCTTTGGGATTGATTCCAGACCGTCACCAATAATAGCCCGTTGTGTTGCACCAGTGTGACGTTCAAATACCTACCTACCATCCTTTTTAAATCAGAGGTTTAAAATTGAACAGGGAAAGCGGTAGCCCGGTTGGAAGAGTAACGGATTAGTAATAGGTAGGTAGGTATTTTAATTAACGTCACACTGGAGCAACACAACGGGCTATTGGAGACGGTCCGGGATCAATCCCAAAGGGAAAGATTCGAGGACAACACCTCGTAATTTTGAACCATGGATTACTAATAGGTTCAAAACTAGGTCCAGCCAAAAACCGTTGAGTATAAAAGAGGCTGGTGCACTTTCAATCTGTGATGGCTTCGAATGTCCTCACGTTGACGTGGTATGGAAGTTTGGAGAGTGGGATGCCAGCTCTGGTATTGACCTCGTCATCTGAACGTGGTTAAAATGATGACTAGGCGTTGTCCTTGGATTCCTTTGGGGATTGATCCGTCGTCAATAGCCCGTTGTGATGTTCCAGTGAGACGTTAATTAACTACCTACCTTTGCTGCATCTTTAATCTGCTTCACAATCTGTATAAAGTAATGAAAAATAATTTTGGACGAGATGAGGTCAAATAGTCTTTTGAGTGCTCTCTTTGTAACGCAAATGAGTTGTTTACGTATCACGTAATGTATGTCCTTTCAAATAAAAAAATATTATTTTCATCCTCCTCTTGACGAGGTCTTTAATCCGGCTCGTTCGGGAAAACGGCCGGATTAGCTATTTTGCCGGATTATCGAACGTCAATATAGTTTTAACGCAAACACCAAAGAAAAATTAATACAGTATAATTATATTTAAAACAAGTTGTAATAAGCTGGTCTATGGCAAGAAAAAATACACATGAGCGTTACTGTTTAAAAAATCACTGATATCACGTTGCGTCCGTGATTCGGATCTCTTCAAAACACCATCACGGATTATACTCAAATTTATGAGTTCTGAAGAGTTATATGAGTTATTGATTCCGATATGTTTTTCTTTTAATGGTTGGCATGGTTTGGCGTAGGGGGGGGGGTGTATTTCAATTAACGTCACACTGGAGCAACACAATGGGCTATTGGTGACTGGTTTGGCGTAGGAACTTCGAAATTAGCGTCCCTTAAAAAATTTCCTCATAAAAGGAAAATCCGAAACATTTTTTCAGTCCGATATTAGTTAAAAAAGGGGTATATTTTCCAAAAAAGTCGCCAAAATTTTGAAAAAAGGAGCTTCTGAGACGATTTTGCCTAAAAAGATACACCCTGTGGCCAAGGTTGGAAAATAGTAGCAAAAGTCGCCTGTGGCAGCCCTAAGAATGGATATATATACAGGGTGAGTCTAAATTGTTTTTGCAAAATAAGAGGGGTGATAGTACCCATCCAGATGAGCAATAGTTACCATGGAACATAGGGTGGCATTCCACTCTGAGAGGCAGAAAAGAGTAAGGTAGAAACGCGTCGAGCATGAACAAGTCATCGCCTCTGACGTCGTTTTGTACCTGCCTACGTAGCATATCTCCTAAGCAAGATGGATCGGACCTGTGGCTTGGCCTCACCGGACCTCAACCCACTGGACTTTTTCTTCTGGGGGCACATGAAATCTTTAGTGTACCAGACGCCTGTGGCTGAAGATCTTGTAGCGAGAATCGGTACAGAGAAAATGAACACACCACGAGGAATCTTCGAGAGCCAGTCATTCCTTCGCCGGTGTGAACTGTGCAACGACACGCCACTTTGAGCACTTGCTGTGAGTTTATCAATCAATCAGATTGTGCAACTTTTGTTCATTCGCTTTCCCAACACTGTTGTAAATTCATGTTGAAATTCTAATTTGACCCTTTTCTGCCTTTCAGAGTGGAATATGACCCTATGTTCCATGCTAATTATTACTCGTCTGGATGGGTACTATCACCCCTCTTATTTTGTAAAAACAATTTAGACTCACCTTGTTTATATGCACGTGTGAACCCCTCAGAGGGTAAAAAAAAAGTCCTACTAAGAGTAGGCGAAGGAAGCATGACAAAAAAATAGGTAACTGCATTCAAATTTATCGCAAATAAGAAATAGATCCTGTGAGATGGAAATGGAAGAGATTTATCATATTTATTGTTTCGAGTTTTTGGAAGAAATTCGAAAAGACTAACTATTTTTTGTTGGATTCGGCAAATTTTATAAATGTATTGAATGCATCAGAAGCCCGTTTCCACACGAGATCTACCATGACTCCTTCATCCAATTCCACCTCCTGGACGGGCTTCACAACGCTTTGTACAATCTGTTGGTCACTCAGTTCCACTGGCACACTTTTGTCGATTTCAATCCAGTCTATAACTTCCTCACGGGGTGCATCTGTGAAAGGGTTGTTTGGCAAACCTTCTACCAAATCTAGCACCCTATTTCGACCATTACTGGTAACGTTTGGAGCTTGATCCGCATCTTCATCATTAGGCCAAAGTTTGCGCCAGCACAGATGTATTCTTCCTGAATTATTTCAAATTCGTCCCGTATTTATACAGGGTGTCCCAAAGAGGTTGTTCCGCAATTTATTTTTTTACCATTTGTAGATAGGTAGGCAATGTAAATTGCAAAAGTATACCAAATAAGGTAAGTAATTAAGATATGTGAATAAAATTATCACGTGATAACAATTTAAGCGGATTCAGTTTTCAATTTGTATACGACCCCTCTAGATAAAAATCCGAGATAGGAAAAATGTTCCTTACCTGCATCGCTATCGTTAGTAAAAAATTACATTTCTATAGGTTGAATAGTTACGGAGATACAAGAGGTTCCATTTTAAGGGGTCCATATCTAAATTTAGAACGGAAACTGACCCATGGCCAAAAATGAAGAGCTACGTTCTGCATTGCTGCAGATGGAAAACGTTTTGAACATGCGTTTGTAAATTTCCTTTTATTTTTATTTAAACCATTTTTTCTACAACATTTTTATTAAAGATTACGTTGTCTACTATTATTCATTGCGATTTTCATCGGTAGTTGCAATACTACATTACTTTGCACCATATTGCACTTTCTGACAGAAACAAAATGCTTTTTAGCATTGTGTATACGGTCCCTAATCTGACTGCTTGAACAGCTGTGCACAAACGGTATAAGTCAACTTTTTTGCGTCATTATCCCTCCGTTACTGTTCAACCTACAGAAATGCAGTTTTCTGCTAACGATAGGGATGCAGGTAAGGGACATTTTTGCTATCTCGGATTTTTATCTAGAATGGTTGTATACAAATTAAAAACTGAATCCGCTTAAATTGTTATCACGTCATAATTCTATTCACATATCTTAATTACTTACCTTATTTGGTGTACTTTTGCAATTTACATTGCCTACCTATCTACAAATGGTAAAAAGATAAAAGTGCGTAACAACCTTTTTGGGACACCTTGTAGATTTTACAGTAAACAATGAAGAAATTGATGTTTTTAAAGGTTTAGATAAATTTTCGTGGGCATAGAATTGGAAAATTCTGATTTAATAGAAGCCCAAGAAAAAATTGAAGTTCGAAAGTTTCCGTTCGAACTTATTCTTTTTAGGTTAGGTAACGGGAAAATTCATTAAAGACCTACCTTTCTTTAACACCTTGTTGTTCCGACGAGGATCTCATTAGGAAACTGATCAGGTCTTCCTCTTGCTTCTTTAAACTTGCTTAGAAAGTTACTATGGAATAAAGTTGCCAGAATTGAGGCATTGACAATTTTCTGACAGGTAGGTATTTAATTAACGTCGCACTGGAGCAACACAACGGGCTATTGGCGAGGGTTCGAATCATCCCCAAAGGGAAAGATCTAGGACAACACCACGCCTACCCCGAAGGGACTCGTGAGGACATTTGAGGCCACGATGGATTGAACGTGCACCAGCCCCCATTTGTACACGACGATCTCTGGCTGGATTCGAACTCGCAACCCGGTCGCTAATCCGTTACTCTTCCAGCCGGGCTACCCTTTTGTGCAGCTCTCGAACGACTGTTTTTGCTGTTTGATAGTACTTTTTAATCTGTGTTGGGTGTTCTTTGGGGTGGTACTTTTTAATACGTTGGGTAGGGGTAGTACTTTTTAATTTGTG
The DNA here is from genome assembly GCA_933210815.1 of Meta bourneti. Lineage (NCBI taxonomy): Eukaryota > Metazoa > Arthropoda > Arachnida > Araneae > Tetragnathidae > Meta > Meta bourneti. Next base: position 113,372,310 of record OW119924.1, on the reverse strand, counting down.
TTGGGTGTTCTTTGGGGTGGTACTTTTTAATACGTTGGGTGGGGGTAGTACTTTTTAATTTGTGTTGGGTGTTCTTTGGGGTGGTACTTTTTAATATTTTTTAATATGTTGGGTGGGCGGTAGTACTTTTTAATCTGTGTTGGGTGTTCTTTGGGGTGGTACTTTTTAATACTTTTTAATACGTTGGGTGGGGGTAGTACTTTTTAATATGTGTTGGGTGTGCTTTGGGGTGGTATTTTTTAATACTTGGGGTGGTACTTTTTAATATGTTGGGTGGGTGGTAGTACTTTTTAATCTGTGTTGGGTGTTCTTTGGGGTGGTACTTTTTCATACTTGGGGTGGTACTTTTTAATGTTGTGTGGGGGTAGTACTTTTTTAATCTGTGTTGGGTGTGCTTTGGGGTGGTACTTTTTAATACGGTGGGTGGGGTAGTACTTTTTAATCTGTGTTGGGTGTACTTTGGGGTGGTACTTTTTCATACTTGGGGTGGTACTTTTTAATATTTTTTAATATGTTGGGTGGGCGGTAGTACTTTTTAATCTGTGTTGGGTGTGCTTTGGGGTGGTACTTTTTCATACTTGGGGTGGTACTTTTTAATATGTTGGGTGGGGGTAGTACTTTTTAATCTGTGTTGGGTGTGCTTTGGGGTGGTACTTTTTCATACTTGGGGTGGTACTTTTTAATATGTTGGGTGGGGGTAGTACTTTTTAATCTGTGTTGGGTGTGCTTTGGGGTGGTACTTTTTAATACGTTGGGTGGGGGTAGTACTTTTTAATCTGTGTTGGGTGAGCTTTGGGGTGGTACTTTTTCATACTTGGGGTGGTACTTTTTAATATGTTGTTTGGGCGGTACTTTTTAATCTGTGTTGGGTGTTCTTTGGGGTGGTACTTTTTAATACGTTGGGTGGGGGTGGTACTTTTTAATCTGTGTTGGGTGTGCTTTAGGGTGGTACTTTTTAATACTTGGGGTGGTACTTTTCAATATTTTTTAATATGTTGGGTGGGCGGTAGTACTTTTTAATCTGTGTTGGGTGTGCTTTGGGGTGGTACTTTTTCATACTTGGGGTAGTACTTTTTAATCTGTGTTGGGTGTGCTTTGGAGTGGTACTTTTTAATACGTTGGGTGGGGGTAGTACTTTTTAATATGTTGGGTGGGGATAGTACTTTTTTAATTTGAGTTGGGTGTGCTTTGGGGTGGTACTTTTTAATATGTTGGGTGGGGATAGTACTTTTTAATTTGAGTTGGGTGTGCTTTGGGGTGGTACTTTTTAATACGTTGGGTGGGGGTAGTACTTTTTAATACTGTATTGGGTGCGTGAAAAAGAAACCAGACTGCCTTTTAATAAATAAATTTTTAATCTATACATACCAAGAAGGAGCAATGATAGAACTTATAAAATGAAACAGATTAATTGGAACGGAAATTAAAAATACATTAAGAATGAGTCAACTACACTTTTCTAAAGGGAGCCTTATCGCATTACACATGACAAAGCACAATTTCTCAGTGACAAGAAATGATTCGATCGCCTTAACAGAAAACGCGTGGAAATTATTAGATTGCAGCAAATGCGTTCTCACAGGAGATTGAGGGCCTGAAACCCATGTGCTCCAAAACCGTCCTGCAAATGTATATTTTGATGGGTTCCGTTTTTTGTCCACGTGAAATAAAATGACTATGAAATGTTTTTCACTGCTGTCCAAGAGGTTAGTCTTCAGTTCCTCAACCCTCCTGGTGATTTGTCGCTACGAGGTATCTCGGCATTAGCCAAACTGTCCAGATCTTGATGGACGAGATATCTCGTCTAAAACAATATCATGATGACGAAATATCTCGTCATCATGATACTGACGATGGCGAAATCAGGATATGGTCATTTTTGTCCCAATGACGAGATATCTCATCCATCATATGATCTGGTTAGTTTTTATAAATTCGCTTCGGGGAAGCAATTCTTCAGGCCACGTTTAGCACTGACATGTATTATTTTAATTTATAGTTGGATGATTGCGTCGATTTCAAATGTAATAAATTAAAAATTTAAATTATTAATTCTAGGATGTGTAATAAAAACGAATACAAACTAACGAATGATGATTTTGAAAACAACTTGATCCAATTTAATGATTCGGATACGAATTTGAAATATTTGTGCTTTTCTTGCGAGATGACGGCAAAATTTCAATTGACGACGAAAAGGGAAATAAAAAAATCTTATTTCTGGTTGTTTATTCAGATAGATAGATATTCTTGAATAAATAATTGGAGACAAAATGTCTTAATAAAAATGTTAAAATTTATTCATGTCTGGCCTTTAAATCTGTTGAAAGTCGATTTTCGACTAAAATTTCATACTTTATTTTATTCCGTACTTGCTGAATTACCCGGCGTTGCTAGGGTTGAATTGTTTATAATTCGACGTAAATATTACTCAATATTATTCGTATGGGATTTCAAATTGTTTTTAGCTCCTCTACAAACCCAGGCTAAATAGAACGGGGGTTGATATCTAGCCACTATTTTCCGCTGGATTCTACAGGATGAATGTACCAAATTTGGTATGGATCGGTAAAATGGTGTAGATTTGTTTGGAGACCAGATAAACGGATATATATATATAACCCCGGTCTAACATCAGTCCAAGCAAACCTCCAAAAATCCATTACCATGGCAACACACCTCCAAAATATAAACATTCCTCCTAATGTCAAGAAATCGCAGCCATCTTGGACTCGACGGTCAAGGAACCTCCATACTACTATTAGTAACATGAATTTTAAAAATAGTAGCAAAAAAGTATTATCTTAAACTCTATTATAATAGCAATTTCAGTTGCTATAAAATGAATAGGGTAAAACAAAATGTGCTGAATAAATATGAAACAGATGTTGAAGACCTCGCCAAGAAATTTAAATTTTAAAATTAAAAAGCTGAAAATATTTTCTTAAGGTTTTCATGACAATCTAGCAACCAGTTTTCGATGTTTATCTTTCATGGTTGGCACGGTTTGGGGTCAAAACTTCGGAATTGGCGTCCCTTGGAAAATTTTCTCTCGAAAGTAAAATATTTTTTTCCGTTTATTTGTTGATAAGGGACAAAATTTCCTTTGACCTAGGTTGAATTTTCAAAAAAGTCGTCAAAATTTTCGAAATGTCGCCAATATTTAAAAAAAGAAATAAAAATTTAAATATAAACAGCGATCTTCTTGACAAGATTTTCCGGGCAATTCAGCAACCAGATTTCGATGTTTCTCCTTTATCGCTTGGCACATAAAACTTCCAAATTGGTGATCTTGAAAAACATTTTGTCTGCTATTAGTTTTAAGAAAAAGGATTAGTCTTTCATTGACTTTTAGGCGAATTTTCAAATAAAAGTCGCCAAAATTTTGAGAAGAGCTTTTGAGATCGATTTTGCTTAAAGATTTTAGTCACACCAAAGTTGAAAATAGTAGCAGAAAGTCGCCTTTTATGAAGAAATAATTGGTTTGTTTTGGTTTAATGGCGCAAGAGCTGTATTTGGCCATGCTGTTCCAGACACAAGACATACAATATCAAGTAATAGACACAATAAAAGTTTTTCTGATACAGAAGAGAGAAATACACCCAGGGAGGAATGCACCTGACAGGAATCGAACCTGCGCCGACTACAACTCGAAGATTGCTAGCGCAGTGAGCTACCCACTTAGCCACGAAGAACTAATTGTGTTTGATGTATTTATGTTGTATAACAGGATTAACACATCGCCAAAACAAGGCGATAAGAAACCAAAGCGACCAACCTTGTCAATTTTCCCACTGAGCAGTCACGTGACTACTAGTCGACAGGTCTGCGCTTTTTGAAGCTCCTCTCAATACCAATGCTCAGTTTACTTATATTTCAGGGGTCGTCATGGCTCAGTTGGTATGCCAACTGCGCTAGCAACCGGTTCGAGTTGTAGGCGGTGTCCTGTCAGGTGCATTCCTCCCTGGGTGTATTTCTCTCTTCTGTGTCAGTAAAACTTTCATTGCGTCTGTCTATTACTTGATATTGTATGTCTTGTGTCTGGCGCAGCATGGCTAAATGTGGCCATATAACCTCGAAGCAACCAACTACTTATATTTCACATCGACGCCTGCTCTAGCAGCCTGAGTTGTAGGTTCGATTCCGATCGAGGAGGAAGAATCTACCCATTTGGGGGTTGGTTTTTGAGGTTTTATGGCACTAGGGCCATATCTGGCCCACCCAGTTGGGGGAGACGAACGAAAAATATCAAGCGATTCCAATGAAGTTAAATCTGTGGACGAAGTTCAAGACAATGCTTTGGTCTGATAATTTGCACGCTTCTTCCGTTGAAAACCGCCGAGCACGTGCAAACATGAAAGCCGAAGAATTCCCAACAGTTCCAAAGCAGCCATTTTGTTATCCTCTTAAGACGGTTCACATGGCACAGAGTCAATTCACTACACATTTAAACCTACCAAAAAACGAAATTGCGAAACGTAGGCAAGACAGACAGACCTTCGAACGAGTCTTCGAAAGCACATCGCAATTTCGTACCATCTGGAACGAAAGGGGGTGGGGGGAACGAACCCAAAGCAGCATTTATTTGATTCCACGGACCATGCTGAGTGTTCGAAACATCGAATATTAAAACGAAACATCTCTGTTGACTTATAGTATAAAAATAATCTATATTATTTCTGTATCTTTTCTAATGTATTGTCACCTAATAGGGCTATTCTATGCCTATATTACTACATAAAGCATTTAGGTACTGTTTTTCTCGTAATTGTATTGAAAGCACTGGGTTTTTTAAAAATCGGACCACGTATAGTTCTAGGAAAAGTTGTATGTATGCACTAGAAAACACGAAAATCGATCATAATATCGATTCTTTTTATTGTTTCAAACTATTCTCCAACTCAGCTTTCCAACGATACCAAGATCTTGTCAATATATGGAATATTTTTCTTGTTACGAGGCTTTTTTCGTTAGGTAGTCACCCTATACTCACATATTTCCAAAACGTTAAATTATTTCTGAAGAACTGTTTTTGCAATAGGATGCTTGGCTCAAACAGTGATAACTCAGCAATGAATAGACCTATTATAATTATTTTTGTGTCATTATAATCTGTAATGCAGTGGATGTTTTGAGCTTCAGTCGAAGTTATTAGTTAAGAAATGAAATTTTTAAATGTCGAAATTCCTGAAATAATCTTGATTTTTAGACTTCCTTGGTGAAAAAAAAATTGCAAAAAACATTACTGTAATCTATATAATACAATGGTTTTGATCTCAGAGTTCATAGTTATAAAATGAATATTTAGTTGCTTTTTTTAAACGTTAAAATCCCTGAAAGAATCTAGCTCTGGTGTTGATCTCGTCATCTGACTGCGATTCAAAATTGCGTGGCGTTGGTCTCGGATCCTTTCCCTTCGGGACCGGACCGTCGTCAATAGTCCATTGTGTTGCTCCAGTGCGACGTTAATTAACTACCTAGCCTGAAAAAATCCTGATTTTTTTTATGCTTCCCTGGTTAAAAAATTAAAAAAAAACTCTATTCTAGCTACTTGATTGAGGTTCAAAACATGAGGAATATTATAGGGACAATTTCCATCAGGTAGGTATTTAATTAACGTCGCACTGGAACAACACAATGGGCTATTGGCGACGGTCTGGGATCAAATCCGAATGGAAAGATCCGTGGACAACACCACGTAATTTTGAACAACGGTCAGATGATGAGGTCAACACCTGAGCTTTCACTCCACTCTCCAAACTTCCACACCACGCCAAATATATATCTAAATTAGGAAATTAATGATTAGCTTAATCTGATTTTCTCAAACTCAAACGAGTTTGACCACAAACCAATGACCTATTGTAAAAGAAACACCTAGATTTTTAAAGTAAAAAAAAAAAAAATCTTCTAGTGCATACATACAACTTAAATATTGTTACATCATTTTTAAAATGGAGTTCCGAACAGTACGTGGTTTTAAACATTAGCGAACGAACCGGTCTATGATCAGAAGTACTAGTGTCGCCTTGTGAAGAACGACAGAGACACCGCACCATCTGAGAATATCAGGGATACTCTGGTTCCGAGGGTATTCAGAAGACCTGAGAACGACCACTAGGTGGCGCCCGAGCTATGTCTTGAGAAACACTAGGAAAAAATACTAGGTGGAAAATAACAGAGAACGACGAAGAAAAAAGAAATACTACTAGCAGTTTCCACAGTGACTAATTCAACTAGAAACGAACAGAGAAAAAAAGTAAAAAGTTTGCTGCCTGAGTTAAAAAGTTGCTGGAGTTCGATTCCTATAATCTCTTCTAAAGTGCGCTGATAGGATCGATTAGCGAACACTCGAATGAGTCTTGAGTCTTGAATCGATTTTCCTCTGGAGAAGGAAGACACTTGAAGTAGAAGATCGATTGATGAGTATCAGGTGAAACTACGAAGTTCGTGATCTTGAAGATTCGATTCGACTAGGATGGGCGATTATTTTTTTTTTGGAGTGCCGATCTCCGTTGAGTCATTGACACGAATCAGTTTGCATTCGGATTGATTTGGGTGTGAAGATCGATCTACGAGAGACCCAATCGGGAAGGTGGTGAAGATCGATCTAGAGGTCGAATCGGGGTGGTTGTGAGGATCAATCTGGAGGAGATCGAATCGAGGTGGTGGTGAAGTCTGATCTACTTGAGATTGAATCGGGTAGTTGTGATCACAGGAGATCGAATAGGGTGTGATAGTGAAGATCGATTATCCACAGCGGTGAAACAGTTCAATGGTGGTGGTTTGCAAAACGATGTTCAATGAGTGGCGATGCGTGTTGATCGAGGATCTACAGGAGACGAATTTGCAGGAACGAATCGGGGTGGTTGTGAAGATCGAAACGGGGTGATGAAGATCGATCTGCATGAGATCGAATCGGGAGTGATGGTGAAGATCGATCTAACGGAGATCGAATCGAGTTGATGACGAAGATCGATCTAACGGAGATCGAATCGGGAGTGTTGGTGAAGATCGATCCACAGGAGATCGAATCGAATCGGGGTGGTGGTGAAGATCGATCCACATGAGATATATTGCATGACCAATCCCGATAAAATCGTTCCTCTACTAGCGATTCACAGATTCCATCCGATTGGAGGATCGCCCATCTCTAGCGGTAAACCAGATTCTGACTAGTTTGTGCACAGACGTGGTCTAGAAAGTCAACGCTTCCCGAGTAGACCATCGGGGGCAGAGAGTGTCGAGGCCACGCTGTGGGCCCGGGAGGAGTCACTGGCCTCGGTGGGGGGCCTCTGCAGCTCGGACTCCTGATGGGGCCGCCCTGGATAGTTCCGGCTGGCCCCGATGCCCCGGTAGCCCCTGCCCTCCTCGTACGGACTGCGGAAGGCCGACAGCGGGAGCCCCTTTTCGGCGGCCCCCCGTGCGGCCAGGGGTCCCCTTGGTCCCGAATCGGGCGTCACGCGCGACATCCCGAACTTCGGCAGTCCGATCTCGCCGGGGGCCCGGGAGAAGGCGGACCTGGGGGCCCCCGCCTCGAGGGGCCCCCTCAACCAGCTGGACTTTTGGTCGGGCTCCTTGGGCTCGGCGCTCTTCTCGTCTCGCTTGTAGCCCTTGGCCGAGCCAGGGCGGCCCTCCCAGGGGGTGCCCCTGCTGTCCGGAGGGGCGGGGTCAGAGGGGCTGGCCATCACCTTGCCCCCCACGATACGGTAGGTGGGAGGGGGCGGCGACATGTCGCGGCGCTCCTTCATGTGCAGGGGCACGGGGGGCGGCGCCGGCGGCACGATGACGTCACTTTGCAGGCTCTCGAAGCTCTCGCTGATGTAGGGGTACTGCTGCTGCTGCTGGAGGGGCGTGTTCCGGAGCTTCTTGGGGATGGTGTCGCCACCTGCTGGAGAAAAACTGAACGATGAATGCATCCGAGGAATTGAAACAGTTAAGTACACTATTTGGGAAAATTGCAACACCACGAAGGAATCATGCAAATTAAACGAAACTTGAAGGAAATGCAAAACAGGTTAGGATATGCAAATGATTAGAATTACAACGCGATCACGCATGTGTGATCCGAGAAACACCCTCTAAACTTACAAGTGAGCCGGGTATAAAAAGCACTGTAAAGGTGCGTTAAGATGTGTGTATCGTCTTTGACTGCTGTAAATGATTGATTAGAAGTCAATATGCGTCTCCAGAAACGCAGAGTGCTATGCGAGCAACTACCGGAGTTCGAACGGGGCCGCATGATCGGCCTCCGTGAGGGTGGACCTTCGTATCGTGAAATCGCCACTCGCACGGGGCGTAATGCCACAACAGTGATGCGTGTGTGGAAGAGATGGACCATGGAGAACCGGATCAATCGAAACCCCGGCAATGGGCCACGCAATATGACGTAACCACGGGACGACAGACACCTCATCCGCATGGCGGTGACGGACATTACAGCGTCCTCTAGTGCGTTGGCACAACATTGGAGCAGGTCTACAGGTGTGTCATTGTCTGGTTCGTCGACGTCTGCTGCGCCATGGGCTACGTGCAAGGTTTTTAATAAAAATACAGGGTATTCAAAAAGTTCCAGGATTCCCGCTCGTAGAAAAGTACAGATGGCGCTGTCGCTGCGAAATCGGCGGGATGACGTAGCAACCACCTTCAGCCACGCGTATCACATCGCTGTGACATCGTGTGGCTTTCCAGGAGGTGTCTATACACCCGTTCCAAGCGTTGTGTTGGATTGGGAGGAGACTATGTCGAAGCTTAAGGTGTACTCTAGAAACCACGAAGATTGACCAAAATATCGATCGATTTTTTAATAATTCCAAATAGTGTCCAACCCTTTAGCTTTCAAACGATACCGAGATCTTGTAAATATTCGAAATAGTTTTCAAGTTACAAGGGATTGGATTAGGTACTGCCACCACAGACAAACACGTTTCAAAAACTTTAAACTCGATTTCTGAAGAACTATGTTTTTGCAATAGGATGCTTCTTTCGAACAGTGATAACTCAACAATGAATTGATCTATTATAATTACTTTTGTGTCGTTATAATCTATATAATACAGTGGATGTTTTAACCCTCAGTCGAAGTGATGGGTTAAGAAATGAATTTTTAGTTGATTTTTAAATAATGAAACTCCTGGAAAAAACTTGATTTTTTAAGACTTCCTTCGTAAAAAATATTGTAAAAAAGAACGTATTCCCTCTAGCAACTTGATGGAGGGTCGAAACGTAAAGAATAATATTAGGAATGATTTCCAACAGGAATTGTCTTTCTGAACACTTTAGAATTTGAGATATCACTGTTTAAAAAACATGCTAATTATATCTAAATTAGATAATTAATGAGTAGTTTATTCAGAATTTTTCACACTGAAATGAGTTTAAGCACAAACCAATGAACTATTGTGAAAAAACTGGACATTTAGAGTCGAAATTAAAAACAAATGTTCTAGTGTATGCATGCACCTTATGGAAAGTAAAAAGCGACTGACCGTTCGACCGCTGCTTTCCGAAGACGCTGAGATCCACCTCCGGGACGTAGCAACCTCCGTCCGAGGACTCGTCGTCGCCTCTGAGTGCGGCCTGCGGGCTGGAGGCCCTGAGACTTCTGTCGAGGGTAGCCTCCACGGACGCTTCCTTGGAGCGTCGCTCCTTGTACTCTCGCTCCCTCAGCTGTCGCTCCTTGATCTTGTTGTAGCAGGAGATGGAGATGGAGGCGCACATGGCGATGACGAGGCTGAAGAACACCACCAGGATGATGATCATGTGCTCCGACGTCAGCACCATGCTGGCTCCCAGCGCTAACACGGGGAACGAGAGGACATTCAGTAGGTGTCTTTGGAAGTTGCGTCTGTAGAAAGCTACTCTTTGCAAGTTAAGTCTTTAGAAGTTAACTCTTTAGACGTTACGTCTGTAGAAAGCTACTCTTTAAAAGTTAAATCTTTAAAAGTTAACTCTTTAGAAGTAACGTCTGTCCAAGTTACGTCTGTAGAAAGCTACTCTTTAAAAGTTAACTCTTTAGAAGTTACGTCTGTCCAAGTTACGTCTGTAGAAAGCTACTCTTTAAAAGTTAACTCTTTAGAAGATACGTCTGTAGAAAGCTACACTTTAAAAGTCACGTCTTTAAAAGTTAACTCTTTAGAAGTAACGTCTGTAGAAAGTTACACTTTAAAAGTCACGTCTTTAAAAGTTAACTCTTTAGAAGTAACGTCTGTCCAAGTTACGTCTGTAGAAAGCTACTCTTTAAAAGTCACGTCTTTAAAAGTTAACTCTTTAGAAGTTACGTCTATAGAAATCTACTCTTTAAAAGTTAACTCTTTAGAAGTTACGTCTGTAGAAAGTTACACTTTAAAAGTCACGTCTTTAAAAGTTAACTCTTTAGAAGTTACGTCTGTAGAAAGCTACTCTTTAAAAGTCACGTCTTTAAAAATTAACTCTTTAGAAGTAACGTCTGTAGAAAGTTACACTTTAATAGTCACGTCTTTAAAAGTTAACTCTTTAGAAGTAACGTCTGTAGAAAGTTACTCCTTAAAAGTCACGTCTTTCAAAGTTAACTCTTTAGAAGTAACGTCTGTAGAAAGCTACTCTTTAAAAGTCAACTCTTTAGAAGTTACGTCTGTAGAAAGTTACTCTTTAAAAGTTAACTCTTTAGAAGTAACGTCTGTCCAAGTTACGTCTGTAGAAAGCTACTCTTTAAAAGTTAACTCTTTAGAAGTTACGTCTGTAGAAAGCTACTCTTTAAAAGTCACGTCTTTAAAAGTTAACTCTTTAGAAGTAACGTCTGTAGAAAGCTGCTCTTTAAAAGTCACGTCTTTAAAAGTTAACTCTTTAGAAGTAACGTCTGTCCAAGTTACGTCTGTAGAAAGCTACTCTTTAAAGGTCACGTCTTTAAAAGTCAACTCTTTAGAAGTTACGTCCGTAGAAAGTTACTCATTAAAAGTTAACTCTTTAGTAGTTACGTCTGTAGAAAGTTACTCTTTAAAAGTCACGTCTTTAAAAGTCACGTCTTTAAAAGTTAACTTTTAGAAGTAACGTCTGCAGAAAGCTACTCTTTAAAAGTCACGTCTTTAAAAGTTAACACTTTAGAAGTAACGTCTGTAGAAAGTTACACTTTAAAAGTCGCGTCTTTAAAAATTAACTCTTTAGAAGTAACGTCTGTCCAAGTTACGTCTGTAGAAAGCTACTCTTTAAAAGTCACGTCTTTAAAAGTTAACTCTTCAGAAGTTACGTCTGTAGAAAGCTACTCTTTAAAAGTTAACTCTTTAGAAGTTACGTCTGTAGAAAGTTACTCTTTAAAAGTCACGTCTTTAAAAGTTGCTTCTTTGAAAGTTGCGTCTTTGAAAGTTGTGTCTTTGAAAGTTTCGTCTTTTTACATCATGTCATGTTGATCGACAAGTAATTCATTTTTGACGCTGAATACGTCTTTGGAAAGTTAGCTTTTAAAGAGTTAGCTTTTAAAATGTAAGTCTTTAAAAGTTTCGTCTTTGAAAGTTGCGTCTTTAAAAGTTGGGTCAGTGGAAGTCGAGTCATTGGAAATCGCGTCTTTGAAAGTCACGTCCTTTAAAGTTGGGTCAGTGAAAGTTGGGTCTTTTATATTACATGTCATGTTCATGGACAAGATATAATTTATTACGAGGAATGCGTCTTTAAAAGGGAAAGCACGAAGCGCTTATACACAGAAGAAAATGCTATTTTATATAAGAGAATAAATATGATTCGAAAACTGACACAGGGGAGCACGCAAATAAAGATCTGGCCAAATCGAACTGCTGTTGGGTTGGTTTCGTGTTTCATGGAGCAAGGCCATACTTGACCAAGCTGCGCCAAACGCAAGACAGACGTCACAAGGAGGTAAGAAAAGGCAGAAGGGTAGACGGGGGTAAAAGTGAAAGGGAGAACAGAACACTCTGGTACCTGGGGGTTGCGAAGCCCTAAAGATGCGCTACTGAGGGCTTTTGGAGTGAGAGAGGTGACCGTTCGAGTGCAGCCCGTAGGGGATTGGTTTTGGGGTTTTAGGGCGCAAGGGCCATATTTGGCCAAGCTGCGCCAGACACAAGACATACAACATCAAGTAATAGACACACACAATGAAAGTTTTACTGGCACAGAAGAGAGAAATACAGAGTCTGTTCGGACATTTTTTGAACGATTTTAATGGACTGAAGCTCAATTTTTGACATGACATTTTTGTGTCTTAAATATTCCATTTGATAGCCCTTATTGTTAACTACCTTTCTACACCTTCATTTCCACGATAATAATGACTTTTGTAGTATGGACAGTGGTATTTTGTCCCATTCTTGCTCCACAGTTTTCGAGTCCTTGAATGGTTTTCGGTCGACGTTTCGATAATGCCCTTTTTAAAAGTCCAAAAGCACAAAAGTCCATGGGTGAAACATCTGGAGATTTAGCAGGAATATCAGTAAAGGGTATTGATACCAGTTTCTTGTTCCATTTTTTCCAAGAATTTAAATGTGTGGCTGCTTGCTTTACCCTGATGCAGTTCTACTGATCGTTGGATCTTGGGTAAAGATATGGTATTTCTTTTTTGAATATTGGAGATAAAATAAGGTCTTGATAATACGTGGGAGTTGATTTTTACATATTTTCCCCCTCTTTTTACTTTTAATTTTCCATTCTATGCAAAACCGGCAACAATCCTAAATCTCTTAGAGAAAGTTCTCGCGTTCACTTTGCTATAGTCCTTTGACTTAACGGATTCTCTTTTAAAATTAAAGATCTTACCATACAAATAGTCTCAGAAATTTTTTCTTTTTTGAATACTTTTTTGGAAGTACTTTTCCACTTTTACGTGTGTTTCCTTTCTCATTAATAATATTACTTTATTGTACATTTAGATATAGAAAAAACATGACCTTTACAGCGTTTTTGAACAATTGAATAAGCATAATTCTCTTCGGAAAGAGCGGAACCATAGCCTTCCATCCATTGCTTCTTTAAAAGCGCCATTTTGAAAGTAAACAAAACTGAGTTAGAGGACGATAAGTTATACTTTAACTATTTAACTGCTGCGAAAATAAAATTCTTTCGTAGCATACAATTTTGTTTTACAGCTCATCAAAATCGTTCAAAAAACGTCCGAACAGCCTCTGTACACCCAGGGAGGAATGCACCTGACAGAAATCGAATCTGGCCCGCCTACTAGGAAGGTGTGCCCAGAGGGGTATGTGGTGAGAAGGTTAGGTCAAAAACCATACCTCTCGTACAGATGCTCGGCTCCTCGTCGTAGCGGTACTTGCAGTCGTAGGCTCCATCGCACTTGAGCGATATATCCACGCACGTCTGATCACCGCAGTTGAACTCCGTCTTCGGATCGCATTGCTCTGAAACAGACGCGTAACGCCATTAAATCGACGGCTACACACGGGGATATTTGTGAAGCGCGACCAAGGACGCGCTTTTTCCGGGTCACCTAGGTGACGCGCTGAACCGGTTTTCTTCTCGACAGGGAAGAAAACGCGAAACCAGACGCGATTCTCCAAACGCCTTGTACGTCATCCACGAAAGGTGGAAATTTCAACGGTCCGGGATCAAACCAGAAGGGAAAGATCCGTGGACAACAGGACGCAATTTCGATCCCACTGATGTCGAAGTTGAAATAAAAATAATAGGGATGGAGTCGAATGAATAGAAGTTAGGTAGAATTATTCAAATAGCATTAAATAGAAATTTCTTTGGGGTTTGGTCGGTCGAGTTCTATCCCAAATTACAGGTGACAGAGAGCGCTGTCCTATACTTGGATTTGCGAGTTCGAATTCAACGAAAGACCGTCGCGTATAAGAGGAGCCGGTGCGCGTTGAATCTGTCATGGTGTGGTGTTGAAGTTTTGAGAGTGAGGTGTGACCTCGTCATCCGGCCGCGGTTCGAAATTACGTGGTGTTGTCCTCGGATCGGATGTTGGGGTTTTATGGCGCAGTTGTTGTCATCGGATCTTTCCCGTTGGGATCGATCCCGGACCGTCGCCAATAGCCCGTTGCGTTGCTCCAGTGCAACGTTAATTAACTACCTACCTATATTTCGTTTTGCAAATATTTAAGTTGCAGGGAAGAATTAGAGGAATTGAAGTCGGAGGCGTTTCGGCCGATGTGGGGAAGTTTGGTTGGTTTGGTTTCGTTGGGGTTTTCCGGCACAAGGACCTTATTTGGCCATGCTGTGCCAGATACAAGACATACAATATCAAGCAATAGACAAACACGCGCACGAAAGTTTTACTGACACAGAAGAGAGAAATAGACCCAAGGAGGAATCGAATCAGATTCCAATTTTTTTTTCTTTCATGTTTGCCATGGCTTGGCGCCGAAACTTCGATCCGGGATATATTTTTTATTCATAAGAGGGACTCGATTTCATTGAGTGGATTTTAAATATAAGTTGCCAAAATTTTCGGGTACTTGCGTATTAACCGCATGCCACCGATTAATCGCCAAATCTGTACGTATTAACCGCATTCCAGCGATTAATCGCCGAATCTGAACGCATTAACCGCATGGCAGCGATTAATCGCCGAATCCGTACGCATTAACCGCATGGCAGCGATTAATCGCCAAATCTATTGGAAGGGGTATGAGACGGAAGAACTGGAACACAATCTGGTTACATTCACTGCCGAGTGAACCACAAATACAATTTCATTGATTCTGATTGTTTTACAAAACTTTATTTAGAACCACAGTTCAGTGTGTAGTTGCATTAGATACTCGTGCTCTGTTTTCTGTTTTTACGTCGAAGTAAATTTTTATGTAACGCTTGATCGTTATGAAATAATACTGGAAGAATATTCCCACTCCAATGGATATTTGGGGGCTTTTGTCGCGAAACAAGAGAAACATTTCTTGTTATGGTCCCCGATCGTAGTGCTACTACATCAATGAACAAAAGAACACATTAAAGATGGATCGACCATTTTTTCCGATTGTTGGAAGGGGTATAGAACAGAAGAACTGGAACGATCTGGTTACATTCACTGCTAAGTGAACCACAAACACAATTTCATTGATTCTGAAACTGGCACGCACACACGGATATAGAACGCATATGGGGAAGTGAAAAATGGCGAAAAGAAAACATCTAGCCGCCACCTCGAGTCCTACCTCGCGGAGTTTATGTGGAGGGAAAAATCAAGCCTCAAACGATATGTTTGTTGCCCGAAACAAAGCTTCGTTGATATTCGCCAATAGCATGCGGTTAATACGTAGTACCAATTTTCGATATGTCGCCAGAGCTATATGAATACAGCAACCTGATTCAGGGCTTTTGGGAGCAAAATTTTAGATCTATCAATTCCGAACTCGGAACAGATGCAGTATAGGACATTTTTTGGCGCGGTTTTTTTCGGACTTATCGGTTTCTGACAACCCCCTAACTATACTATATATTTAACCCCTATTATATATTTAATTCAAATTTATTCTTTTTATCAAGTCTTATTTAATCAAGATGTGTTTACTTAAGTGTTACTTTTTAAAATATTATTTAACATTTTTAATTAAATGCTTAATCAAGGCGATTGTGCAATTTTTTTCCGTGTTGAACCCAGGCGAAAGGGGGTTGCCAGAAATCCGGAAAAACCGTCAAATGAAACCGCGCCAAAAATGTCCTATACCGCAGCTGTTCCCCGAACTCTTTGTTGGAGAACACCAGAGATGAAAACCAGGAAAATTAAATTAATTTCATTCTTATAAAGCTTGATTTTTAGTTCATCGTGAACGTTTTGTTTCACTAGAGTCCCGTAGATGGCAGCACGTCACAGCTCTCCGCAACGAATATTTTATCTTGGGATTTGCATTGAATTGGGTGGGGAGAGATTTTATACCGTGAAAGTGGAGCAACGCAACGGGCTATTGGCTACAGCTCGAAGAGGGAATATCTGGATTCATCTCACCTTCTTTCTTGATTTCTCTGAATGAGGTGTAGTGGAGTGTGAAGTCGGTCCCGTTGAAGGCGTCCCGGTGGGTGAATAGGCGGATGTGCGTCACGTTGCTTGGGCTCTTCTGCGGCTCGGCCGTTGTCCCGCAGAACTTGGCCAGCAGCTTGTCCGGGGTGCGGCCGTCAGCGAAGATCTGGATGAAGTTCTGGTCGCAGTCGTTCGGACGGTCCAGCTTGTATTTCAGGAAGTTCATGTAGAGCTGCAACAGTAGCTTATGTAGCTTGTTTGCAGGTTTTATGGCGCAAGGGCCAAGCAATTAAACTGCTGGGTCAAGTAATTACTTGACATTGTGTGTGCTACAAGACAATGTTAAGCAATTGTAAAAAGAAATGGTGGTTTATGGCGCAAGGGCCATATGTAGCATGCTGCGCCAGACAGTACAATATCAAGTAATAGACACACAATGAATGTTTCAATGACACAGAAGGAGAGGGGCTGAGTGCGTACGCCTACTGCGCTAGCAACCTTCGAGTTGTAGGTGGTTCGGTTCCTCCCAGGGAGTATTTCTATTCTGTGCCACTAAAACTTTCCCTGTGTGTCTATTACTCGATATTGTAAGTCTTGTGTCTGCCGCAGCATGGCCAAATATGGCCCTTGCGCCATAAAACCCCAAAGTCAACCACAGAAGAGAGGAATAGACCCAGGGAGGAATGCACCTGACAGGAATCGAACCTGCGCCACCTCAATGGGGAAGGGGGCACGACACCGACTGGGCAACGAGGATGGTAAAAAGCATTTAGTTAACCAAGACTAATGAGTATGCGTGTCGCGAAGGTTTGTACGTGAGCAGATAATATACAAAACACGTACAAAAAACCCATTTCTCTTTATTTATGCGGCCTAGGTAGCCCGGTTGGAAGAGTAGCGGATTAGCTACAGGAGGGTAGCGAGTTCGAATCCAATCAAAGATCATCGTGTACAAGGTGGAGCAGATTGAATCTGTCTTGGCCTCAAATGTCCTCACGTTGGCGTGGAAGTTTGAAGAGTGGGATGCCAGGTCACGTGTCCTCGTCATCTGACCGAGGTTCAAAATTACGTGTTGTCCTCGGATCTTTCCCTTTTGGATCTTCCCCCGGACCGTCACCAATAGCCCGTTGTGCTGCTCCAGTGCGACATAAATTAAATACCTACCTATCTCTTTATGCGGTAGCCCGGTTGGCAGAGTAGTGGGTTTAGCGTGTTCGAGACGTGGTCCAGCCGGAAACATCTGTGCGGTGGGAATGGTACACGTTAAATCCGTGCGCTGGAGCTGCACCGCGGGCTATTGGTACGAGTTCAATCTCGAAGGGAAAGAGCCGAGGACAATTCCCGTTATTTCGAGCTGTGGTGAGATGATCGGACGAGGTTTAGATTTGCGAGTTCGAAGCAGTTCCGCAGTTTTACTGTGGTGTGCCCTGAACTTAGAAATATTTCCTTACTCTAATTTGTTGTGGTGTATTCGCACGATTTTGTTGTGGTGTGCCCTGAACTTAGAAATATTTCCTTACTCTAATTTGTTGTGGTGTGCTCGCACGATTTTGATGTGGTATGCCCTGAACTTAGAAATATTTCCTTACTCTAATTTATTGTGGTGTGCTCGCAGTTTTATTGTGGTGTGCTCGCATGATTTTGTTGTGGTGTGCCATGAACTTAGAAATATTTCCTTACTCTAATATCTTGTGGTGTGCTCGCAGTTTTTGTTGTGATGTGCTCGCACGATTTTGTTGTGGTGTGCCCGCAGTTTTATTGTGGTGTGCCCTGAACTTTGAAATATTCCCTTACTCTAATTTGTTGTGGTGTGCCATGAACTTAGAAATATTTCCTTACTCTAATATCTTGTGGTGTGCTCGCACGGTTTTGTTGTGGTGTGCCCGCAGTTTTATTGTGGTGTGTCCTGAACTTAGAAATATTCCCTTACTCTAATTTGTTGTGGTGTGCTCGCACGATTTTGTTGTGGTGTGCCGTGAACTTAGAAATATTTCCTTACTCTAATTTCTTGTGGTGTGCTCGCACGGTTTTGTTGTGGAGTGCCCTGAACTTAGAAATATTCCCTTACTCTAATTTGTTGTGGTGTGCTCGCACGATTTTGTTGTGGTGTGCCCTGAACTTAGAAATATTCCCTTACTCTAATTTATTGTGGTGTGCTCGCAGTTTTATTCTGGTGTGCTCGCACGGTTTCGTTGTAGTGTGCCCGCAGTTTTATTGTGGTGTGCCCTGAACTTAGAAATATTCCCTTACTCTAATTTGTTGTGGTTTGCTCGCACGATATTGTTGTGGTGTGCCCTGAACTTAGAAATATTTCCTTACTCTAATTTCTTGTGGTGTGCTCGCACGATTTTGTTGTGGTGTGCCCGCAGTTTAATTGTGGTGTGCCCTGAACTTAAAATTATTTCCTTACTCAAATTTATTGTGGTGTGCTCGCACGATTTTGTTGTGGTGTGCTCGCAGTTTTATTGTGGTGTGCTCGCAGTTTTATTGTGATGTGCCCTGAACTTAAAATTATTTCCTTACTCAAATTTATTGTGGTGTGCTCGCACGATTTTGTTGTGGTGTGCCCCGAACTTAGAAATATTCCCTTACTCTAATTTGTTGTGGTGTGCTCGCACGATTTTGTTGTGGTGTGCCGTGAACTTAGAAATATTCCCTTACTCTAATTTGTTGTGGTGTGCTCGCACGATTTTGTTGTGGTGTGCCCTGAACTTAGAAATATTCTCTTACTCTAATTTATTGTGGTGTGCTCGCAGTTTTATTCTGGTGTGCTCGCACGGTTTTGTTGTAGTGTGCCCGCAGATTTATTGCGGTGTGCCCTGAACTTAGAAATATTCCCTTACTCTAATTTGTTGTGGTTTGCTCGCACGATATTGTTGTGGTGTGTCCTGAACTTAAAAATATTTCCTTACTCTAATTTATTGTGGTGTGCTCGCAGTTTTATTGTGGTGTGCTCGCACGATTTTGTTGTGGTGTGCCCGCAGTTTTATTGTGGTGTGCCCTGAACTTAGAAATATTTCCTTACTCTAATTTATTGTGGTGTGCTCGCACGATTTTGTTGTGGTGTGCCCGCAGTTTTATTGTGGTGTGCCCTGAACTTAGAAATATTTCCTTACTCTAATTTATTGTGGTGTGCTCGCACGATTTTGTTGTGGTAGGCCCTGAACTTAGAAATATTTCCTTACTCTAATTTGTTGTGGTGTGCCTGCAGTTTAAATGTGGTGTGCCCTGAACTTAGAAATATTCCCTTATTCTAATTTGTTGTGGTGTGCTCGCAGTTTTGTTGTGGTATGCTCGGGACTTAGAAATATTGCGAACCATAGACGGTCGTGTATGAGTGGGTTGGTGCACGTTAAATAGCTGTTTCGAATGTCGTGGCGTTGAAAGGTGGAGCTCAGACCGGGGTTGAAAATAATGAGTTGTCCTCGGATCCTTCCATTCGGGGGTTGATCACCGGCCGTCCCCAACAACCCGTTGTATTGCTCCAGACGTTAATCAACCCCTAGCGAACGCCCGAACACAGCTCGGAAAATTCAGTTAGATTATAACCCGGGATAATTGTGCATGAGGCAGCAGGACGGAAATATTCGGTCAACTCGCTTTCGAAATATAGGGGCTGTACCTACGGACATTTCGTTTTAAAATTCGAAAACAGGTGGGAATGGAGGGTGGCGGTTCCTAGGGGATGTAAACTAGTGATGGGCAGTCTCTCACAGGAAACCGGCTCGTGGAATGTTCTGATTCTGGTAAAAAAAAAGACCCGCATAAAAAAATTCGCATTCGTTCGTTCGTAATGAGGATTTTTCGAACACACCTATTTTTATTTTCAGCTGTTCGTTTGTTTACGTTTCTTAGTTTGGGTTTGGAATTATGCTATTTATTTTTTCCAAAATTTTAATAATAATATTTTTACTGTAACAAATATAAGCAGAATATGTACTACTCAACTCTTTCATTTCACAAATCTATTTGTTTACTTGAATGCTAAAAATAACTATTTAAACTTTAGCATTTATCTCAGAATGGTAATTTTCAAGCTTGCGCGCACTATAACTCTGCAACTAATGAACATAGACTCCTGAAATTTGAATGAAAATAGATTAATCAAAAGGGCTTCAAAACGAAACCAAACTTTACTCAAAAGCTAAAAACATATTAAAAAATTTTGATATAGCATGAGCGAAAATTTGGAAAAATTAGTGAAATATTAATTGATTGTTATATTTATGTGTTACTTAACTACTATATTTTGGTTTGAATTTAAAATAAAAGCATTGTGTTACTCATATCAGCCATTAGTTTTATAGAAAATGCACAGGATGACTCAGAATGTTGCGCACAAATTATGCTTGTAAAAAAGTATGTTAAAAAATGACCTTATGTAAATTCCAGTAAAATATTATTTAATTTTTAAAAATCAAACCCATTTTTCTGCATTATGTAGTATAAAGTATAAATAAACCCTGCAAAAAATTTCATTATGATACATATAAAACGTTTGGTGATACAGTTTACCGAAATGAGTCTATTTTACCTGTTGATTTGTAGGCTTAAATGTACTGTGCCCCCTTAACCTATCTGTTGCTGTCTCCCTTTAGAAAACAAAATGGCTCACGTTGTACCTTCGGACACAATCGCGTTTGTGTCCGCAGGTACATCGGCCATTTTTAAAATTAATTTTTATTATTAATTCGTCATTATTTTTGGTTTTTCTTCAAATTTCCCTACAAAATAGTGTTTAATTTTTGGTTTTCTGTAAAAACCATATAATAACATAGTTGTAAAGTTATAAGTTATAGGTCCTACAAGAGTTTTAAAATTGGCTGTAATGTCTCGGAGAAAGGAGGAAAAAAATCTTTATATTATGTCCGCAGGTAAATTCGGGTGTATCCATAGGTTTATATCAGGTTGTTATAACTAAGAAGGAAAATTAATCTCCAAATTTTGAATTTTTAAAAGTTCAAAATTTTAGATTAAAAAAAAATATGACTTCATTCACAAAGGTTTAGAGCAGGGGTGTCTAACTGGCGGCCCGCGGGCCGCTTGTTGCCCCCGAGGTAATTTTTTTTGGCCCACGATGCTGTGAAATAAAATGAAAACAGGACACTATGTTATGAAGAAAATAGCACTTAGGGGAGATCGAGGCAATACCGTACACGCAATTTCGTCATGTTAAAAATGTGTGAGCAACTCTTTTCGTCCATGAAATTAAATAAAACGGCCTACAGATCAAGATCAACTGATCAACATCTATCTGCCATAATGAAGATTATCTGTTCTCAGTCTTTGAATCCAGATATTGGAAATGTAGTAGGAGGAAAGCGCTGGCAAGAGTTTCCGGTAAAAAGTTAATTTTAGTTTTATAAATACATTAAATTACATAAAAGCAATTATATAGCAATATTATAAATTATTACCTTAAATTCACTTAATGACATAATGTGTTTTAATTATCCTATCCCTATTCCTGAATCCTCACTTCAAAATATAATTTTAAAGGAATTTGTAAATGCGATGAGGCCCGCCTGAATCTTACCACTTGCATTAAATGGCCCGTGTTGTAAATGAGTTTTACACCCTTGGTTTAGAGCATAACCTGAGCGTTTTGCTAGGTGAAGATGTTTCACAGCGTCTGAGAAAAACTAAATGTGAATTAGATACAGCATTCGAGGACTTCTGGACATCTCACTGCCCGAAATATATCGGGTCTACCAGACGCAGCTCATCAGAACCTCCGTATTGTGCTCGGGTGTGCCGCTAGGGGGTTTAAAACAGCTACCTACCTGCATTTCAACTTCCGTGTGCAGAATCCTCGCACAGAAATGAATCCGAAATGGATTTTCAAGCGGAAGCGATTCCTCATCAACTAATGATTAACGACGATTCCAATATTCGGGGGAAAAGTTTCACAATTTATCAAACCGTTTTTTAAAACCAGTTTCACTTGCTTTAGAAAACAAAATTGAGCCTGAAAACGGTTGCGGTAGAGGTGTTCTGTGCTTTACCGGTAGCCCGGTTGGCTTGGGTTCTATAGCGCAAGGGCCATATTTGGCCATGCTGCGCCAGACAATAAGTATTGGACATACCTACGCAAAGAAAGTTTCACTGGCACAGAGGAGAGAAATACCCCAGAGAGGAATTTAACCAAAGGTTGAATTTTTTTTTTTGGGGGGGGGGTTCTATGGCGAAAGGGCCATATTTGGCCATGCTGCGCCAAATCAGTAGAATGAAGGAGGAAAGAAAGAAAAAGCAGAAGGGTGTTCGAGGGTAAAAATGAAAGGGTGGAAAAATCACTCGCGGGGTACCTCATGGCTGTGATGCTCGTACTAACCTCAAAATGTGTCCCTGATTGCGCATGATCCCGGACTTTACCCAATAGCCCGTTACTCCAGTGCGACGTTAATTTAACTACCTACCAACTACCAACCTCCAATAAAAAATATGAAAAGATGAAATGAAGGGAACTAAATTTATGAATTGGAAGTCAGGTTACAGGTAAGATTTATTTTAGGTTTGTAGGTATGTATTTTTTTGCGTCGCACTGGAGCCAAACAACGGTCAATTGGCGACGGTCTGGTAGGTAGGTATTTTTATTATCGTCGCACTGGAGCAACACAACGGGCTATTATTGATTTAAAGGAGTCGAGTCTCCTTTTCAAGAACTTTCAAAGGCATTGAGAACCTCCGAAACAAACAGGACAAAAACGTGAAGAAATCCAAGTCCAATCTCCGAAACAAGGCTTTCCGAGATTGGGCGGACTTTTTTCACGCCATAGATATTTCACCCGGGGTCAATGTCTTTCTGAAGAGTCGATAACAAAACTTTAGAGGCATCGCAGGACGAACGACATATTTCGGACACGTCCTTATCCTCTTCCGCTGCACAATCGATTATCACTTTTGTATTATTTCGTGTTTAAAAAGTGCGATTAGGAGACACTGTTGCTTTTGTCGATTTGCCTGGACACTGCGATCGCAAGATGTGACGCGGTAACCCGGTTGGTAGAGTAACGGATTAGAGGGGTGCGAGTTCCAGTCCAGCCTAAGACCGTCGAGTACAAAGGGGGTTGACGCATGTTGAATCTGTTGTGACCTCGAATGTGTTCACGTTGGCGTGGTGTGTAAGTTTGGAGAGTGGGGTGTCGCCAGCTCAGGTGTGACCTCGTCATCTGACCGTGGTTCAAAATTACGTGTTCTCGGATCTTTCCCTTGGGGTTTGACGTCGTCTGACCGTGGTTCAAAATTACGTATTCTCGGATCTTTCCCTTTGGGAGTGATCCAGACCGTCACCAATAGCCCGTTGTGTTGCTCCAGTGCGACGTCGATTAAAATACCTACCTACCCATGGGGTTTGAGCCTACTTACCACAAGATTATGAGGAACTACCATAAGAGAATATACGGGTAGGTAGGTATTTAATCAACGTCGCACTGGAGCAACACAATGGGCTATTTGCGACGGTCTGGATCACTCTCTAAGGAAAAGATCCATGAACACCACCACTTTATTTTGAACCATGGTCAGACGACGTCAAAACCCAAGGAAACATCCGAGAATACGTAATTTTGAACCACGGTCAGACGACGTCAAACCCAAGGAAAGATCCGAGAATACGTAATTTTGAACCATGGTCAGACGACGTCAAAACCCAAGGGAAAGTTTGAACACGAAAATGAGGCTAGCTATTGCATAATTTTATCATTTGAAATAAAGTTATTTGAAAAGCTTGTATAGTTTCATTTTGAGAAACCACGATGGTTTTTATGTTTAACCATCAGGGTAGGTAGTTACTTAAAGTCGCACTGGAGCAACACAAAGGGCCATTAGCGACGGTCTGGGAACAATCCCGAACTTAGAGATCCGAAGACAACACTGAGGAGGTCAACACCTCTGCAGGCACCCTACTCTCCAAACTTCCACACCACGCCAACGAGAGGACATTTGAGGCCACGACAGATTTAAGGAGTTATACCTAGTTGTAACTTTCAAAAAGTCGATTTTTCAAAAATGACATTTTCCGGTTGTAAGTCGCCGAAAAAACCGTACCCGCCTTCATTCGAGCAATATTTACAGTAGAGAAAATTCAAAGATGGCATTAGACAGCAAATAACGGCTTCTATGAATTCAAATGTATAAAATTTGCATGAGGGTCATATTATAAATCGAGCACCCACTTCGTAATTTCCAATGAAAACTCCTTGTTTCGACACAATTTTAAATCTATATCAAAATTTAATTTCAGATACTAAATTTCATGTCATTATGTCTTACCGTTTCAAAATTATGAGTACAGAAAGATTGGAGCTTCTAATGTTAAATCGGTTTCATAGACTTATGGATATCTTTCTAAATAATATTTCTATTTCGCTGATATTTTGTATCAGGTTATTGTTAAACAACCCAAATAAAATCCACTTATTATTTATTTTAAAAATAGTTTTTAGTATGCAAGTTATTAAATTAATATTTGAAAAAATTATGAATTGGAACCTTACTATATTTTGATGTGAATCAATTCATGGACTTCTAATATGATCATGCTAAATTTTAGCTCGTTCCAGTGGTTAGTTCTTGAGTTGCATTAAATGTTCCTCATTATTGCGATTGTAGGGGGGCAACCAAAGGTTTAAAAAACGTCTGACAAACTTCGGATCGTTTGCACATGTAATTCTCGAATGGTTTTCACTTGCATAATAAATATAATAATTCTCTGATCGTTTGCAAGCGCTGACAAATACTTTTGAAATAGTGCTCAAATTTGAAATTCGGTCAGTTATAACTACAAATAATCTCGATCTACGAATACCGATTTGCAATGTAGAAACGATCCCTGAAATTGACACCAACTTTAACATTGAATATCTCCGGATATAAATATAGTAAATTCATGCAATTTCATACGTAGACTAAATTAGCGATGCCGAATGTGATTAAGTCTTCGAAACAGGGTGTTTCCATTGGACATTTTGTTGTTTGTGCAAAATTTGATATGAAGACGGCCCCTTCTTTTGCATTAGAATTTGTAGAGGACGTTATTCCCTATTGAATGATATCTTTGAATTTGCTCTACTTTGAATAGTGCTCGAAATAAAGCGGGATGGTTCGGTTTTTTTTCTCCGCGACTGTACATTATCTTGAAAATGTTCAGTTAAAATTTTAAGTTGATCCGATCAATTCAAGTTACATGCACTTTAGTGGAGATGTCTCAAAAAGCTTGAAAGCTGTTTTTAAAACTTCAAGCGCTTTTTTTCTCAAAACCATTCTTTCAAAGTCGGTAATCAAAATACCTTAAGAACCGCTGAACCAATCATTCCTCACGTTGGAGTGATGTGGAAGTTTGGAGAGTAGGGTGCCAACTGAAGTGTTGCCTCGTCATTTGACCGTGGATCAAAATTACATAGTGTTGTCCTCGGATCTTTCCATTTGGAATTGATCCCGTTGTGTTTCTCCAGTGTGTTGTTAATTAAAATACCTACCTATTTTAACATAATTTACTAGTCTTTAATTGTTCGATCAATATTATGGATTTTATAAGCGAAGAAATACAATTTTTCCGTAAAAATTGAAACTACATCTTCCGACAGACACCATTTTGTGAAAAATTAAAATTTAACTTATTCGTTCGATTGAATATTAAAACAACTTATAAACTAACTAAAACTTTTATTTATTTTTCCTATTTTAGAAAACCCAGTTCGGAGATAACTCGATCACCGCAAAACGTCCTTTTTAAAAGACCCTCTCGGAGATCGGCTGCAACTACTGTAAAAGTCGATATTTTTATTAAGAAAATTGTGATAACATATTCAATACAGGGTGATTCTACGGTCATGGGACAGACTTCAGGGGGTGATAGAACACAACGAAACAAGCACTTTTCCCCATAGAATGTACGGTCGCAAGTGCAGCGGTTGGCCCCTAGAGAGCGCAGTCAAACGCTTGTATAAAAGCCCATAGAATGTCTATTGGGTGAGTCTAAACTAATACGACAGACTTCAGGGGGTGATAGAACACAACGAAACAAACACTTTTCCCCGTAGAATGTATGGTCGCAAGTGCAGCGGTTGGCCCCTAGAGAGCGCAGTCAAACGCTTGTATAAAAGCCCATAGAATGTCTATTGGGTGAGTCTAAACTAATACGACAGACTTCAGGGGGTGATAGAACACAACGAAACAAACACTTTTCCCCATAGAATGTATGGTCGCAAGTGCAGCGGTTGGCCGCTAGAGAGCGCAGTCAAACGCTTGTATAAAAGCCCATAGAATGTCTATTGGGTGAGTCTAAACTAATACGACAAACTTCAGGGGATGATAGAACACAACGAAACAAACACTTTTCCCCATAGAATGTATGGTCGCAAGTGCAGCGGTTGGCCGCTAGAGAGCGCAGTCAAACGCTTGTATAAAAGCCCATAGAATGTCTATTGGGTGAGTCTAAACTAATACGACAAACTTCAGGGGATGATAGAACACAACGAAACAAACACTTTTCCCCATAGAATGTATGGACGCAAGTGCAGCGGTTGGCCGCTAGAGAGCGCAGTCAAACGCTTGTATAAAAGCCCATAGAATGTCTATTGGGTGAGTCTAAACTAATACGACAAACTTCAGGGGGTGATAGAACACAACGAAACAAACACTTTTCCCCATAGAATGTATGGTCGCAAGTGCAGCGGTTGGCCGCTAGAGAGCGCAGTCAAACGCTTGTATAAAAGCCCATAGAATGTCTATTGGGTGAGTCTAAACTAATACGACAAACTTCAGGGGGTGATAGAACACAACGAAACAAACACTTTTCCCCATAGAATGTATGGTCGCAAGTGCAGCGGTTGGCCGCTAGAGAGCGCAGTCAAACGCTTGTATAAAAGCCCATAGAATGTCTATTGGGTGAGTCTAAACTAATACGACAAACTTCAGGGGATGATAGAACACAACGAAACAAACACTTTTCCCCATAGAATGTATGGTCGCAAGTGCAGCGGTTGGCCGCTAGAGAGCGCTGTCAAACGCTTGTATAAAAGCCCATAGAATGTCTATTAGGTGAGTCTAAACTAATACGACAAACTTCAGGGGATGATAGAACACAACGAAACAAACACTTTTCCCCATAGAATGTATGGTCGCAAGTGCAGCGGTTGGCCGCTAGAGAGCGCAGTCAAACGCTTGTATAAAAGCCCATAGAATGTCTATTGGGTGAGTCTAAACTAATACGACAAACTTCAGGGGGTGATAGAACACAACGAAACAAACACTTTTCCCCATAGAATGTATGGTCGCAAGTGCAGCGGTTGGCCGCTAGAGAGCGCAGTCAAACGCTTGTATAAAAGCCCATAGAATGTCTATTGGGTGAGTCTAAACTAATACGACAAACTTCAGGGGATGATAGAACACAACGAAACAAACACTTTTCCCCATAGAATGTATGGTCGCAAGTGCAGCGGTTGGCCGCTAGAGAGCGCAGTCAAACGCTTGTATAAAAGCCCATAGAATGTCTATTGGGTGAATCTAAACTAATACGACAAACTTCAGGGGGTGATAGAACACAACGAAACAAACACTTTTCCCCATAGAATGTATGGTCGCAAGTGCAGCGGTTGGCCGCTAGAGAGCGCAGTCAAACGCTTGTAAAAAAGCCCATAGAATGTCTATTGGGTGAGTCTAAACTAATACGACAAACTTCAGGGGATGATAGAACACAACGAAACAAACACTTTTCCCCATAGAATGTATGGTCGCAAGTGCAGCGGTTGGCCGCTAGAGAGCGCTGTCAAACGCTTGTATAAAAGCCCATAGAATGTCTATTAGGTGAGTCTAAACTAATACGACAAACTTCAGGGGATGATAGAACACAACGAAACAAACACTTTTCCCCATAGAATGTATGGTCGCAAGTGCAGCGGTTGGCCGCTAGAGAGCGCAGTCAAACGCTTGTATAAAAGCCCATAGAATGTCTATTGGGTGAGTCTAAACTAATACGACAAACTTCAGGGGGTGATAGAACACAACGAAACAAACACTTTTCCCCATAGAATGTATGGTCGCAAGTGCAGCGGTTGGCCGCTAGAGAGCGCAGTCAAACGCTTGTATAAAAGCCCATAGAATGTCTATTGGGTGAGTCTAAACTAATACGACAAACTTCAGGGGATGATAGAACACAACGAAACAAACACTTTTCCCCATAGAATGTATGGTCGCAAGTGCAGCGGTTGGCCGCTAGAGAGCGCAGTCAAACGCTTGTATAAAAGCCCATAGAATGTCTATTGGGTGAGTCTAAACTAATACGACAAACTTCAGGGGGTGATAGAACACAACGAAACAAACACTTTTCCCCATAGAATGTATGGTCGCAAGTGCAGCGGTTGGCCGCTAGAGAGCGCAGTCAAACGCTTGTATAAAAGCCCATAGAATGTCTATTGGGTGAGTCTAAACTAATACGACAAACTTCAGGGGGTGATAGAACACAACGAAACAAACACTTTTCCCCATAGAATGTATGGTCGCAAGTGCAGCGGTTGGCCGCTAGAGAGCGCAGTCAAACGCTTGTATAAAAGCCCATAGAATGTCTATTGGGTGAGTCTAAACTAATACGACAAACTTCAGGGGGTGATAGAACACAACGAAACAAACACTTTTCCCCATAGAATGTATGGTCGCAAGTGCAGCGGTTGGCCGCTAGAGAGCGCAGTCAAACGCTTGTATAAAAGCCCATAGAATGTCTATTGGGTGAGTCTAAACTAATACGACAAACTTCAGGGGGTGATAGAACACAACGAAACAAACACTTTTCCCCATAGAATGTATGGTCGCAAGTGCAGCGGTTGGCCGCTAGAGAGCGCAGTCAAACGCTTGTATAAAAGCCCATAGAATGTCTATTGGGTGAGTCTAAACTAATACGACAGACTTCAGGGGGTGATAGAACACAACGAAACAAACACTTTTCCCCATAGAATGTATGGTCGCAAGTGCAGCGGTTGGCCCCTAGAGAGCGCAGTCAAACGCTTGTATAAAAGCCCATAGAATGTCTATTGGGTGAGTCTAAACTAATACGACAGACTTCAGGGGGTGATAGAACACAACGAAACAAACACTTTTCCCCATAGAATGTATGGTCGCAAGTGCAGCGGTTGGCCCCTAGAGAGCGCAGTCAAACGCTTGTATAAAAGCCCATAGAATGTCTATTGGGTGAGTCTAAACTAATACGAGACTTCAGGGGATGTTAGAACACAACGAGACAAACCCTTTTCCCCATAGAATGTATGGTCGCAAGTGCAGCGGTTGGCCCCTAGAGAGCGCAGTCAAACGCTTGTATAAAAGCCCATAGAATGTCTATTGGGTGAGTCTAAACTAATACGACAGACTTCAGGGGGTGATAGAACACAACGAAACAAACACTTTTCCCCATAGAATGTATGGTCGCAAGTGCAGCGGTTGGCCCTAGAGAGCGCAGTCAAACGCTTGTATAAAAGCCCATAGAATGTCTATTGGGTGAGCCTAAACTAATACGACAGACTTCAGGGGATGATAGAACACAACGAAACAAACACTTTTCCCCATAGAATGTATGGTCGCAAGTGCAGCGGTTGGCCCCTAGAAAGCGCAGTCAAACGCTTGTATAAAAGCCCATAGAATGTATATTGGGTGAGTCTAAACTAATACGACAGACTTCAGGGGGTGATAGAACACAACGAAACAAACACTTTTCCCCATAGAATGTATGGTCGCAAGTGCAGCGGTTGGCCGCTAGAGAGCGCAGTCAAACGCTTGTATAAAAGCCCATAGAATGTCTATTGGGTGAGTCTAAACTAATACGAGACTTCAGGGGATGTTAGAACACAACGAAACAAACCCTTTTCCCCATAGAATGTATGGTCGCAAGTGCAGCGGTTGGCCCCTAGAGAGCGCAGTCAAACGCTTGTATAAAAGCCCATAGAATGTCTATTGGGTGAGTCTAAACTAATACGACAGACTTCAGGGGGTGATAGAACACAACGAAACAAACACTTTTCCCCATAGAATGTATGGTCGCAAGTGCAGCGGTTGGCCCTAGAGAGCGCAGTCAAACGCTTGTATAAAAGCCCATAGAATGTCTATTGGGTGAGTCTAAACTAATACGACAGACTTCAGGGGATGATAGAACACAACGAAACAAACACTTTTCCCCATAGAATGTATGGTCGCAAGTGCAGCGGTTGGCCCCTAGAAAGCGCAGTCAAACGCTTGTATAAAAGCCCATAGAATGTCTATTGGGTGAGTCTAAACTAATACGACAGACTTCAGGGGGTGATAGAACACAACGAAACAAACACTTTTCCCCATAGAATGTATGGTCGCAAGTGCAGCGGTTGGCCGCTAGAGAGCGCAGTCAAACGCTTGTATAAAAGCCCATAGAATGTCTATTGGGTGAGTCTAAACTAATACGACAAACTTCAGGGGGTGATAGAACACAACGAAACAAACACTTTTCCCCATAGAATGTATGGTCGCAAGTGCAGCGGTTGGCCGCTAGAGAGCGCAGTCAAACGCTTGTATAAAAGCCCATAGAATGTCTATTGGGTGAGTCTAAACTAATACGACAAACTTCAGGGGGTGATAGAACACAACGAAACAAACACTTTTCCCCATAGAATGTAGGGTCGCAAGTGCAGCGGTTGGCCGCTAGAGAGCGCAGTCAAACGCTTGTATAAAAGCCCATAGAATGTCTATTGGGTGAGTCTAAACTAATACGACAAACTTCAGGGGGTGATAGAACACAACGAAACAAACACTTTTCCCCATAGAATGTATGGTCGCAAGTGCAGCGGTTGGCCGCTAGAGAGCGCAGTCAAACGCTTGTATAAAAGCCCATAGAATGTCTATTGGGTGAGTCTAAACTAATACGACAGACTTCAGGGGGTGATAGAACACAACGAAACAAACACTTTTCCCCATAGAATGTATGGTCGCAAGTGCAGCGGTTGGCCCGTAGAGAGCGCAGTCAAACGCTTGTATAAAAGCCCATAGAATGTCTATTGGGTGAGTCTAAACTAATACGACAGACTTCAGGGGGTGATAGAACACAACGAAACAAACACTTTTCCCCATAGAATGTATGGTCGCAAGTGCAGCGGTTGGCCCCTAGAGAGCGCAGTCAAACGCTTGTATAAAAGCCCATAGAATGTCTATTGGGTGAGTCTAAACTAATACGAGACTTCAGGGGATGTTAGAACACAACGAGACAAACCCTTTTCCCCATAGAATGTATGGTCGCAAGTGCAGCGGTTGGCCCCTAGAGAGCGCAGTCAAACGCTTGTATAAAAGCCCATAGAATGTCTATTGGGTGAGTCTAAACTAATACGAGACTTCAGGGGATGTTAGAACACAACGAGACAAACCCTTTTCCCCATAGAATGTATGGTCGCAAGTGCAGCGGTTGGCCCCTAGAGAGCGCAGTCAAACGCTTGTATAAAAGCCCATAGAATGTCTATTGGGTGAGTCTAAACTAATACGAGACTTCAGGGGATGTTAGAACACAACGAGACAAACACTTTTCCCCATAGAATGTATGGTCGCAAGTGCAGCGGTTGGCCCCTAGAGAGCGCAGTCAAACGCTTGTATAAAAGCCCATAGAATGTCTATTGGGTGAGTCTAAACTAATACGAGACTTCAGGGGATGTTAGAACACAACGAGACAAACCCTTTTCCCCATAGAATGTATGGTCGCAAGTGCAGCGGTTGGCCCCTAGAGAGCGCAGTCAAACGCTTGTATAAAAGCCCATAGAATGTCTATTGGGTGAGTCTAAACTAATACGAGACTTCAGGGGATGTTAGAACACAACGAGACAAACCCTTTTCCCCATAGAATGTATGGTCGCAAGTGCAGCGGTTGGCCCCTAGAGAGCGCAGTCAAACGCTTGTATAAGAGCCCATAGAATGTCTATTGGGTGAGTCTAAACTAATACGAGACTTCAGGGGATGTTAGAACACAACGAGACAAACCCTTTTCCCCATAGAATGTATGGTCGCAAGTGCAGCGGTTGGCCCCTAGAGAGCGCAGTCAAACGCTTGTATAAAAGCCCATAGAATGTCTATTGGGTGAGTCTAAACTAATACGAGACTTCAGGGGATGTTAGAACACAACGAGACAAACCCTTTTCCCCATAGAATGTATGGTCGCAAGTGCAGCGGTTGGCCCCTAGAGAGCGCAGTCAAACGCTTGTATAAAAGCCCATAGAATGTCTATTGGGTGAGTCTAAACTAATACGAGACTTCAGGGGATGTTAGAACACAACGAGACAAACCCTTTTCCCCATAGAATGTATGGTCGCAAGTGCAGCGGTTGGCCCCTAGAGAGCGCAGTCAAACGCTTGTATAAAAGCCCATAGAATGTCTATTGGGTGAGTCTAAACTAATACGACAAACTTCAGGGGATGATACAACATAACGAAACACTTTTCACCATAGAATGTAGGGTCGCTAGAGGGCGCTCTCCATTTCGTTACAAACACACGGTCCGACGCAAGTTGGAAAGGAGAAAAGCCATGAAATATGGGAACAACGCTTTAATGTCAAATAAACATCAACAACTGCTTGAGAAAACGAAATAATACAATTAGATTTGCATCAATTAAAGATAAGTACAAGGAACAACGGGTAAGAAAGAAATGACAAAACATGAGAAACTTTTCACATGGAAATGAAACGACCTGTACAAACATCAGTCGGTAAGTATAACGCAAATGCACAATTACAGAAGCTGTTCAAAATGTCGACCACCACACCTGATGCAGGCCTCGCATCGCCGACGGAACGCTTTTATACAAGCGTTTGACTGCGCTCTCTAGAGGCCAACCGCTGCACTTGCTACCCTACATTCTATGGGGAAAAGTGTTTATTTCGTTGTGTTCTATCACCCCCTGAAGTTTGTCCCATGATCGTAGATTCACCCTGTATATGCTGTTTCAAATGTAAAAAGTCTCATTTAAATACATCTGCGTCTTCCCAAAAATTCGTGTTTTTTTGCCTTGCAACTAGGTATAACTCCTTAAAGTAAAATATCCCCACGTCTTTGGTTGGATCGAGTTTCGAACTCGCAACCCTCCGGTTGCCAATCCGCCAACCGGGCTACTGTTTAGTAAAAAGGAACTGTTCTCACCTGTTTTCCGGCCTCCGTCTCTATGGTCCACATGCACTCGATGGTGTCCTCCTGACGATACTTCTGCCAGAAGGGGTCGATCTCCCCCTTCTCGATGATCCCAGAGGGCCCGCTTCGGTAGTACGCGCACTCTGCAACGACATGGTTGTGACACTTGAAAGCACTGACGACCCAGGACGCGTTCAGAAAGTAACGAGAACTTCTACATCGCATTCATTGTTGCGTCACACGTGTCTCAATTCAACCCTCCTGGTGGTTGTCTCAATTCAACTCTTGTGGGGTGGTTGTCTCAATTCAACCCTCATGGTGGTTGTCTTAATTTTACCATTAATGTTGGTCGTCTCAATTTAATCTTTATGGTGTTTGTCTCAATTTAATCTTTATGGTGTTTGTCTCAATTTAATCTTTATGGTGTTTGTCTCAATTTAATCTTTATGGTGTTTGTCTCAATTTATATTAGGGTTAAATTGAACCACGAAGGTTCGTTATTGGAAGAAAACAGACCAGATATTGATCTTGTCAACATCGCAGAATCGGCAATAACTTAACGAGATATCTCGTCATTAGAAAAATATTGACCAAACTTCGATGGACGAAATATCTCGTCAGAAGAAAATTGATCGGATAATGATCTTGTCATCAAGGAATCGACGATACCCAGATGAGATATTTATCGTCATTAGCAAAATTCATCAAATCTTGATAGACGAGATATCTCGTCCATCCAGATCTGGTCAGTATTTTTCTAATGACGAGATATCTCGTCGAGACAACCACCAGAAGGGTTACTTAAATGCCATTGGTTAACACCACTTGAGGGCATGAACACGAGAAGTTGACAAATTACTTGAAAACCACATAGAATGTTTACAAACATGTTTGATTCTTGTCCCATGTAGAAACGGTTTCGTTACTTTTTGAACAAACCTCATTGGATGAGCACCGAGAAAAACATTCTAGATTTACCTCTGTCAGTGTCGGGTCCCGTGTTACCTGAAAGAAACACGAAACAAAGCATAAGTATAAACTTCTAATAGGGTTAAAAATTCTACTCAACTAAATTCAAAGTTAACAGCATTTAAAAGAAATCCAAGCGATGTTCAATTTGACTTGACTTGTCATCCTAAGGTTTTATTATTTGTAGAGTCAGAGCCATAGAGATATTATAAAAGTAGAGTGAGCAATGGTAATTTTTTAAAAGTTCCCAGGATCATGTGACAAAAGTAGTAGTGACGTGACACTTAGATTGCTTTCGTCTGCCGGGGGAAACGAACATTCATCTGATTGGTCCACGGGACGGGAGAAGACGCCGATTCATTAATTCATCATCTGATTGGTCCATTGATGGCTCATGTGATAGTAGTATGTATACTAAAGACGTGCCATTGAAGGGTTCTGGGCTTTATAGCAAAAGGGCCATATTTGGCCAAGTTAAGCCAAACCCCATGGGACTGGATTAGATTTTGGGGTTTTATGGTGCAAGGTACGCCAAGCGGACAGGCTACGCCAAACGCAAGTTGATGCAAACCGGTAAATATACATAAAAAGTTAAAATAGTCCGATCAACAAATAAAAGATATAATTAAAATACTTATTGAACAGATTACGTACAATTTAGATGATATAAAAAGTGCAGTCTAAAAGGTGTAATGCATTGTAGGTAGGTATTTTAATTAACGTCGCACTGGAGCAACTCAACGGGCTAAATTCGACGTTCCGGGATCAATCCCAAAGGGAAAGACAACACCACGAAATTTTGAACCTCGGTCAGATGACGAGGTCGACACCAAAGCCCTCTTCATACTAAGCCAGCGTGAGGACATTCGAGGCAACAACAGATTTAACAGCCCCTTCGTACACGACTGCCTTTGGCTGGATTCGAAACCCTCCGGTTGCTAGTCGGCGACTCTTCCAACCGGGTTACCTGGAGCCTAAGAGGGAATTTGGAACAGAGCAGTGGGATGGGGGGAGAGGATCGCTCGGGTAAAGGGGTGTGTGGTGTAAATCCGATTGTTTTTCCTCACCTCGGTTGGGGATGGGCACGTAGTCGAAGACGGCCCTGAACCCCTCGTACTCGATGCTGTCGTCCGAAGAGAAGTGAAGCCACATGTATCGCTTGGAAGAGTACATCTTGCTCGGGAACTCGTTCCCGCAGTACTGGCCAATGAGGGGCGAGTATCCGTAGGCCCCGTCTCGCACCTCCAGACGATCGTACTCGCAGGTGGCGGAGTTCTCCAGGTGGAACTGGTCCCTGAAGTCCAGCATCACCATGTGGCCCACGTCCGCTACGCAAATTGAAACAGGTGGTTAAGTACAGGAATTGCTGACGCATATAACTATACATATTTCTACATATATAACCACATATTTCTACAGTAGGGAGTTAATTAACGTCGCACTGGAGCAGAACGACGGGTGTTAACCACATATATCTACATATAACTACATATTTCTACAGATAACCACATATACATATATCTACATGTAGGTAATTAACGTCGATGTATACGAAATCAAACGTTACATTGGCTAATCCTGAAAGTGAATATTTTGGTAGGTAGGTAGTTAATTAACGTCACACTGGAGCGACACATCGGGCTATCGGCGACGGTCCGGGAAACATCCCGAGGACAACACCTCGCAATTTGAACCACGGTCGGATAACGAGAACGCCTGAGATGGCACCCCACTCTCCAAACGAATGCATATTTTGGAAGAGACCCAAAATGAACTCGGATATTTCGCTTTAGTTTCCACTTTTGCTCAGGAATGACATAAACAGGGCTGCTACGACGGGCCACGGAAGCTTGGTCGGAAGAGTAACGGACGAGAAATCGTAGGGTCGCGAGTTCCAATCCAAGCAAAGACCGTCGTGTACATGGGAGGCTGATGGGCGTTAAATCCCTGTTGGCCTCGAATGGGATTGATGCCTGACCGCCGCCAATAGCCTCAAGTGCGACGCTGATTAAAATACAGTAGAACTCAAATTATCCGAACTCCAGTTATCCGGATGCGATTTGAGAAAAAAGAAATCATCCGCATTTTAAAAGTTTCTTATCGGTGAATGATAAAAAGTAAGCTAGTGAAGCGATAGTGGATACACAGACGATGAGATCTTGTCACTTCGAGTGTGGCTTTGGCCTTCAGTGGTGTGGCTTTGGCCTTCAGTGGTGTGGCTTTGGCCTTCAGTGGTGTGGCTTTGGCCTTCAGTGGTGTGGCTTTGGCCTTCAGTGGTGTGGCTTTGGCCTTCAGTGGTGTGGTTTGTCGCTGCTATCGGTCTTTCGTGTTCTGTTTTATTTGGTTTACTTATCGTTGCAGACAAAATAAAAATTATTCAACAGTTAGACAGAGGAGTGTCTGGTAAGCGGTTAGTTGAGATGTATAGCGTGGGAACACCAACAATTTCGAACATTAAAAAAACAGGTCCTTAATTTTAAACTTTGTGTCCGTCCTCGAGAGCGAAGATGGCAGAAAACAAAGAACTGGAAGAGGCTGTGTGCATTCAAGTGGTTTATGAAATTCTCTTTCTGGGCCGAAAAGAAAATGAGGTAAAATAGACTCATTTCGGTAAATGTATCACCAAAAGTTTTATGTGTATCATAATGACATTTTTTGCAGGGTTTATTGATACTACACAATGCAGAAAAATGGGTTTGATTTTTAAAAATGAAATAATATTTTACAACAATTTACATAAGGTCATTTTTTAACATACTTTTTTACAACCATAACTTGTGCGCAACATTCTGAGTCATCCTGTGCATTTTCTATAAAACGAATGGCTGATATGAGTAACACAATGCTTTTATTTTAAATTAAAACCAAAAAAATAGTAATTAAGTAACACATAAATATAATAATCAATTAATATTTCACTTCATTCATTTTTTCCAAATTTTCGCTCGTACTATATAAAAATTTTTAAATATATTTTTAGCTTTTGAGTAAAATTTTGGTTTCATTTTAAAGCCCTTTTGATAATCTATTTTCATTCAAAATTTCAGGCGTCTACATTCATTAGTTGCAGTTATAGCTTGAAAATTACCATTCTGAGATAAATGCAATTAAAGTGGAAATAGTTATTTTTAGCATTCACGTACGTTCGAGTAAACAAATAGATTTGTGAAATGAAAGAGTTGAGCAGTACATATTCTGCTTATATTTGTTGCAGTAAAAATATTATTATTAAAACTTTCGAAAAAAATAAATAGCATAATTCCAAACCAAAACTAAGAAACGTAAACAAACGAACAGCTGAAAATAAAAATAGGTGTGTTCGAAAAATCCTCATTACGAACGAATGCGAATTTGTTCATGTTTTTTTACCAGAATCAGAACATTTCGAACTATCTAAATAGATCAAATTTGAAAAAAAACCCCGATTTTTTTAAGGTTTTAAAGTTATTGTGCCCCCTTAACGGGGGAGTAATGTTTGGCTACGGAATTCCGTGATTTAGATGTAAGTGTCGAGAAGCTATCAGCAGACTAAAGTAGCAAACTTTATTGAAAAATTCAAAATGGAAACAAAATCTCATGAAGCCGAATTTTTATATAAAGCAGATGAGACAGGCCTTATTTGGAAGGCCTTGCCTAGAACAACTTTAGTTTCTAAAAGGGAATCCTGGTCATAAGGTTAGTAAAGACCGTTTAACCCTGTTAACTCTACGGGAAAAGACAGCGAAACAACTGTCTTTGACCGATACGTTAGAGCAATGATACATTTTAATACAGTATGCAAGTACAAAATATAAACAATATTGTTTTCAGTCATTAAATAGCACTACATACTAAAGCAAAAACTTCGTCTTTTTACTAAGAAATAACCTTCTTTTCGTGAATTATCCAATTATCCGGATATTCGATTATCCGGATGGGGTCTGGTCCGGATAATTGGAGTTCTACTGTACCTACCTACCGTTACTCTTCCAACTGGGCTACCGGAGCTTGAATCTTCTAGTCCGAATGCAGGAAGTTTTCGAAACATTGCAACGTTGTTTCTGAATTCGCACCGTCCGTTGTAAGAAGGGATTGTAAGAAGGAAGCACCCACCTGTTAGACGCATCGTGCACTTGGTGTTCATGGGGTAGTGGTTGGGGTAGTTTGGGCTGTAGAACTCCTTCCGGTGCGGGTTTCCGATGGAGAAGTTGAAGCAGGTCGCCTCGTCGCTCTGGGAAGACACGTCCGTGAGAGATGCGCTCTCGATTCTCTTGGCGGCTGAAAGGACAAAGGACATTCAACAGGTGACCGTTCTGTGCACCCTGGGGCCGTAATCTCCCTTATATATATGAAAATAAGTCTTTTATTAACTTAGTATACAATACACTAAAGTTGTCAATCGTGACTTGGCACGATTGGCGATACCTGATTGGCCATACTTGATTGGCCATACTTGATTGGCACGATTGGCGATACTTAATTGGCACGATTGGCCATACTCGATTGGCGAGATTGGCAATACTCGATTGGCAAGATTAGCGATACTCGATTG
This sequence comes from Meta bourneti, assembly GCA_933210815.1. NCBI lineage: Eukaryota > Metazoa > Arthropoda > Arachnida > Araneae > Tetragnathidae > Meta > Meta bourneti. The sequence continues at coordinate 113,333,781 of OW119924.1, read as the reverse complement.
GCGATACATGATTGGCGAGATTGGCGTTACTTCATTGGCGAGATTGGACATACTCGATTGGCGAGATTGGCCATACTCGATTGGCGATACTTGATTGACCTCCGTAACTACTTTCGGGGGCTTCGTGGCTCAGTGGGTTTATCCACTGCGCTAGCAACCTTCGAGTTGTAGGCGGCGCAGGTTCGATTCCTGTCAAGTGCAATACTCCCTGAGTGTATTTCTCTCATCTGTGTCAGTAAAACTTTCATTGTTTGTGTAGTCTATTACTTGATATTGTATGTCTTGTTTCAATTACTTGATACTGATTCCCAGGTAGGTATTTTAATTAACGTCTCACTGGAGCAACACAACGGGCTATTGGCGACGGTTCGAGATGAATCCCCAAGGCAACACTACGTTATCTGTACCACGGTCAGATGACGAGGCAACACCTGAGCTGGCATCCCACTCTCCAAACTTCCACACTATGCCAACGTGAGGACATTTGAGGCCTCGACACAAATAACGTGCACTAGCCCTCTGTGTACACGACGGTGTTTGGCTGGATTTATATTTTTGGCCGGGGGGCACCCAGGATAGGAATCTGGAGGGGGGGCTTTGTATAGGGGTGATTTTAAAATGTCTTTGAAATACAGAGTGTTTTTAAAATATGTTAATCAGACCAGTCTTAGAGTATGTTATTTAAAGAGACTAACTAGTATTGTGGAGTTACAAAAAGAGACTAATTTTAGAGTGTTACCTGGAGACTAGTTGTGGAGTATGTCACATAGACTAGCTTTAGAGAATATTACTTAGAGACTAGATTTAGAATTTACTACCTAGAGCATTGGTTTTCAACCTGGGTTATGTACCCCTAGGGCAGGGGTCGGCAAACTGTGGCTAGGGAGCCACATGCGGCTCTTTTGTTAAGTACAAGTGGCTCTGAGGTAAAATTGAAAAAATGAAAGTAAAGCCACCTCAGTTTCATTTATAAAATTTTAAAACTAAACACTCCCGTCAACAAGGGTGTTCAATATCCAGAATCAACAGAAGATCAATAGTCGTGAAAATTGTACTTTATGGTGGTCGTTACGTCACAACTGAATCTGCTCAACCGTCCATTTCAAGTCAAGGGATATTTCAATGGTAGAAGTTATTTCGTTTGAAAAGAAATTGATTCTGTTCACTGAAGATTTAGAGAGGGGAACTTTTGTTCATTTCCCAAATTTGTCTCAATATCACCGTGGAAACAATGCCCTTATTAACTAAGATTATAACCATCAGGGATGCTCAGAACCTTAAACCTACTCATCAGTGTCCTGGATGAGTAGGTCTGTTGGACCTCACGAAAGCTTTCGATAGAGTCTGGAAGCATAAACTCATTTTAAAGCTGCATGATACGTTTTACATCAGAAGTAACACTTTGGCATGGATTTCAGACTATCTCCAACAGAGATTTATTAGGGTCAAATTCAATAAAACTCTAAAATACTTTCCACCTTAGCCAGGGTGTTTCCCAAGGAACAGTTCTTAGCCCAACTCTCTTTGCCCTTTATATGGCTGGAATTGAGAAAGCTATCTCCCCTGGGACCCACATTGGAATATTTGCAGATGACATTGCTCTCTGGAGCTCAGGAAACATTATTGTTGAAATTGAGTCTAGAATCAACAATTCCTTAGAAGCTGTATCCATGTTTGCTGAAGAACTCAAAATGAGTTTTAACCCAGCCAAATCTATTTCTGCCTTCTTTACTACCAATAAGCACCTTTATAACTACCAACCATCTTTGATGCTCAAACACCAGGACCTTACGTATGCGAAACATCCAAAATATTTGGGCTTTGTTCTGAACCCAGAATTTACATGTAACAAACATATTGAACATATTACCTTGAAAGCTAGGAAACGATTAAACATTCTTAAGTACATCGCAGGTAGGGACTGGGGGGGGGGGCATACCCTTAGAACCTCTTTTCAGGCACTCATTAGACCCATTTTGGAATACGGCTTTCCTATCTATTGTTGTGCTTCTAAATCTAACCTAGACAAACTGGAAAAGGTGCAGCTCAGTGCTGCTCGCATCATTACTGGACTGAAACGCTGCTGTCCTTCAGAAATTGTCCTTTTTGAAGCGGATTTGCAACCTCTTCACGTCAGAAGGCAGGTTAGCTTGGTCAAATATTACAATGAACTTTCCAGTATTGACCAGGGTAACAAAACGGCTAGATACCTAAACAACTGGACTAACTATCAAAGACTAAAGAAAAACAGTCCTTTCAGTCAAGTTAAATCACAGCACATTATCGCGGACAATGTCGAACCACATTCTCTTCTTCGCAATCTGAATACGCTTGACGAATTTTCCAGGGTTTTCTTCCACTACAACCTCTCTACCGCATTTAATGAGAAAGATTGTGTACCTGACTTTCTTAAACAATTGGCTTTGGAAACCATTAACAACATTCCTCTAAATGACATCAAAATCTTTACTGACGGCAGCAAAACTGACAATCAGGCAGGTAGTGGAATCTACATTGAAACCTCTCGGAACAAATACTCCATTAAACAACGTAACCCAGACTTCTGCTCTGTTTTCCGGAGCGAACTTCTGGCAATCGAAGTGGGACTAGAGACTATCATGAGTGAAAACAACTTTGGAGACATCTGGATTCTTACTGACAGCCGCAGCTCAATTCAACATCTCAAAAACAGGACTGACATAGGGGATAAAACAAGTTTATCCATCTTACAAAAATTGAAGATCATCTCCCCTCAGCATGATGTTCATTTTCAATGGATTCCCTCGCATGTCAATATTCCCGGAAATGAATTGGCCGACAATCTTGCAAAGGAGGGCTCGTCATCCCGTCCCCTCCTCATTAGAGAATACTTTTCTAGAACTTTTTCACAGAAAAAAGCCCAAATCAAAGAGAAGTGGCTGACGCCTCCCCCTCACCACTGGTACAAAGGAAGAAAGCCGGGACTCCCTATCCCTTCCTTGCCAGTGGCCACCTAAAATGTCTTACATATTCTGAGGGCAACAAGATCTACCCTCTTTGCCCTAAATGCCATCAAGCATCGCCTAAACACATTTTGAACTGTCTGGGACTCGTCTGGGAAGAGATTCATTCCTCTCCTCTCTCAGTCATGGATTTCATTAAAGTCAACGGATTCCTTGATCTAGTCTGACTCCGTCAGACTTGATTGGAGATTAACAACAACAAAGATTATTTTAAGACAGCAGTTTTAAACATAAGAGAATCTTTCCTTCAAAGGATTCAGGAATTCAGAAATGATAAAGCGACTCTAACTATTATTACAAATAAGTCTTAATTGCAATATGAAGGAATCAAATTTTTAGGATATTAACGCATCTAATTTAGAGCCGCGGTAGCTCGGTTGGAATAGTAACTGATTAGCAACCGGAGGATTGCGAGTTCGAATCCAACCAATGATCACCGGGTACAAAGGGGGCTGGTATACGTTAAATTTGTAGCGGCCTCAAATGTACTCAGTTTGGCGTGGTTTGGAAGTTTGGAGAGGGGGTGCCAGCTCAGGTGTTGCCTCGTCACCTGAGCTGTTCAAACTGACGAGGTGTTGTCCTTGTATCTTTCCCTTCGGGATTGATCCCGGACCGTCGACAATAGCCCGTTGTGTTCCTCCTGTGTGACGTTATTTAAAATGTACATCAATACAAAACACACGGCAGAGTTTGAAATACAATTGCTGGACTTAACAAAGATTTATGAAGCTCCAAATTTGTACGTCTTGGTAATGAAATACAAGAACTGGAAAAAGAAAAATGAAGTCTGATTTCACAGCACAAGCAGACTTCTATAAAATACCCACAGAAGGCAGACACAATGATTTTCAATACTTGGAATAGTCTTCCGGACTCATATCATGAGTTGAAAATATTTCCATTTGTTGCAATGCTCTCAGTATGTTGCAATGCTCTCAGTATGTTTGGGTCTAAATATTTATGTGCGCAATCGTTTTCTAACATGAATTTCATTCAATGTACATTGAGCAGCCAAATTACTGATGCCAACTTGGAATCTTGTCTTAAATTAAAACCGACTAGTTACAAACTAGACATACAGAAACTTTCTAAGGAAATACAAGCTCATTGCTCACATTGATTAAATCTAATGAGAGTAATTTTTTGTGATTTTTTCTTCATTTAATAAAGATGCAATTAAAATATAACTTGTTATAATATTACTTTAACTTTTCTTTACTCGTAAAAATATTTTTATGGCTCTCGAATAATTTTTACATTGTTATGAGGGATTAGTTTGACTCTTCCTTCTCAAAAGTTTGCCGACCCGTGCCCTAGGGGTACGAGAAAGCATTTCGAGGGGTGCGGGAGATGTTTCTAAATTTTCGATGGAATCTACCGCCTGTGAGAAACTAGCGAACGCTGCGTTGACTATTGGGACCTCTAACTAGAGTAATAACTCTAGTAGAGAGAGAGACTAACTAGAGCAATAACTCTAGTAAAGAGAGAGAGACTAACTAGAGTAACAACTCTAGTAAAGAGAGACTAACTAGAGTAACAACTCTAGTAGAGAGAGACTAACTAGAGTAACAACTCTAGTAAAGAGAGACTAACTAGAGTAACAACTCTAGTAGAGAGAGACTAACTAGAGTAACAACTCTAGTAAAGAGAGACTAACTAGAGTAACAACTCTAGTAAAGAGAGACTAACTAGAGTAACAACTCTAGTAGAGAGAGACTAACTAGAGCAATAACTCTAGTAAAGAGAGAGAGACTAACTAGAGTAACAACTCTAGTAGAGAGAGACTAACTAGAGTAATAAACTAGAGTAAACGATGATGCTTCGAAGACGGCACCAAATGTATGTTTATATTTGAATTAACGTCTCATTAATTAAACTCTAGATCAAACTGCTGGTTCAAATCTCGTCTCTACTTTAACACTAATGTGGTAGGTATATTTGAATTAACGTAGTACTGGAGCAACACAACGGGCTATCGGTGACGGCCCGGGATCAATCCCAAGGGGAAAGATCGAGGACAACACCACGTAGTTTTGAACCACGGTCAGATGACGAGCTGGAATCCTGAGCTGGAATCCACTCTCCAAACTTCCGCACCACGCCAACGTGAGGACATTTGAGGCCCCGATGAATTTAGCCCCCTTTGCACACGGTGTTTAGCTGGATTCGAACGCGCACCCCTCCGTTTGCTAATCCTCTTCCAAGCGGGCCACCGCGGCCGACTCTAGGCTAGGAAAACCTATTTTAGTGAGAAATATTTTCCTCTGCATTAAAAACTTCTCTCCTGAATAAATCACATTTTTAGGTTCTCTTAATTATTCCTTCCTCGAAAAAAGGCGAAATTATGTTTTTAATGGGAATTATCGAGCATTTTTTCTGTCTTTCAGACTGAGTTTGTAAGGCGAGAGTAGCTGCCAGACAAAATTGAAGGGGAAGACAGAACAAAAGGAAGATAGGTCTATCTACTTTTAGCCTGTTAGCTAAATGGAAGCACGAATGTTTCTAAAGTGCCCCAACAGATGGCATCGCACTTACTTGCACATGCAGTATGAATAAACAACGTACCATTAAATATTGAGATATGGTTTTGTATGTATATGTAAATGTATGTTTATTTTTCAATCAATAAATTATATTGCAATAGAAGTAATTTCCTGAATAAAGAAATAGAAACACATTTTTGAAGGGGGTGCGAAAACTTATTTTTAGATTCAAGGGGCTGCCGATCACTAAAAAGGTTAAGAACCACTGACCCAGAGGCTAGTTTTGGATGTTACCTAGACATTAATTTTAGAGAATGTTACCTATAAGCTAGTTTTGGAGTGTGTTACCTAAAGATTAATTTTAGAGAATGTTACCTAGAAGCTAGTTTTAGAGAATGTTACCTAGAAGCTAGTTTTGGAGTGTGCTACCTAGAGATTAATTTTAGAGAATGTTACCTAGAGGCTAGTTTTATTAGAGATTATATTTAGAGAATGTTACCTAGAGGCTAGTTTTATTAGAGATTATATTTAGAGAATGTTACCTAGAGGCTAGTTTTATTAGAGATTAATTTTAGAGAATGTTACCTAGAGGCTAGTTTTATTAGAGATTATATTTAGAGAATGTTACCTAGAGGCTAGTTTTATTAGAGATTATATTTAGAGAATGTTACCTAGAGGCTAGTTTTATTAGAGATTAATTTTAGAGAATGTTACCTAGAGGCTAGTTTTATTAGAGATTATATTTAGAGAATGTTACCTAGAGGCTAGTTTTATTAGAGATTATATTTAGAGAATGTTACCTAGAGGCTAGTTTTATTAGAGATTATATTTAGAGAATGTTACCTAGAGGCTAGTTTTATTAGAGATTAATTTTAGAGAATGTTACCTAGAGGCTAGTTTTATTAGAGATTATATTTAGAGAATGTTACCTAGAGGCTAGTTTTGGAGTGTGGTATGTTGGTTTGAGTTTTATGGCGCAAGGACCCTATGCTGCGCGACACAAGACATACAATATCATGTAATAGACATACAATATCATGTAATAGACATACAATATCATGTAATAGACACACACAGTGAAAGTTTTACTGACAGAGAAGAGATAAATATACCCAGGGAGGAATGCATCGGACAGGAATCGGACCAGCGCCACCTACAACTCGAAGGTTGCTAGTGCAGTGGGCATACCCAATGAGCCACGAAGGCCCCTGTTTTGGAGTGTGTGTTACCCAGACTAGTTTTGGAGTGTGTAACTAAGAGACTAGTTTTAGAGTATGTTACATAGTGACTAGTTTTGGAGTATGTCACTTAGAGATTAATTTTAGAGTGTTACCAAGCGGCTAGTTTTAGAGTGTATTACCTAACGACTAGGTCATTGTCCTAGTTTCTTTATTTGTGTTAATATAAAAACTCGCCCTGCAGATAGATTAAATCTTTCAGGTTTATTGATAATATATACACATAAACGAACACAACATTTAGGACAAGACACATTCTTTAGGAAAACATGGTACCCAAAATGGCACTTTGCTTCCCAGGTAGGTAGGTATTTTATTTAACATCCCAGTGGAGCAACACAACGGGCTATCGGCGACGGTCCGGGATCAATCCCCAAGAGAAAGATCCAAGGTTATTTTGAACCATGGTCAGATGAAGAAAACAACACCAGAGTTCGCACTCTCCAAACGTCCACATCATGCCAATGTGAAGACATTTGAGGGCACGACCGATTGAAAGTACACCAGCCCCCTTTGTACACGACGGTCTGTGGTTGGATTCGAACTCGCAATCCTCCGATTGCTAGTCCGTTACTCCTCCAACCGGGCTACCACGGCACTTTAAATGATGGATTCAAGTTCAAAGCAGTAGTCTAAAGTAGTGAATGAAATGAAAGTAGCCTTAAATCAGAAATTCTATCGAATGAGAATGTATCCGCTTCAAACGCCGTAATCGTAAGAACATCGAAATCGAGGAGTCATTTTCACGAGGATGAATTTTACGAGCGTTGCGTCTTCCGTAATTGCATGGTTTAAATCCAAGTATGATCCAAGCATTCGTTTTGAAGTGATTCGTTTCGTTCGAAGGGCGTTTCATAGAATATATTTGTGGTTCTACGTATCAAAATGGCGTAGACCTTACCAAAAAATTTTAGAGTCCATTTAAACTCTACAGACTTCTATAGAAACGAAATATCGTTTCTATAGAAATAAAATTCTACAGGGAAAACCATCTCTGATTTCATATATTTCAATAGAATCCTATAGAGAAGTTCTTAGAAAAGCAGTCTTGAAATAAAAGAAACGATCTTTTATAGAACTCTATAGACCACACATTCCATAGATATTTTTTATATAGACCACATTCTATAGATATACTTTTGTAGAATCCTATGAACTATATTCCATAGATATTTTTAGAATTCTATATATATATTTTTATAAAATTCTATAGACCACATTCCATAGATATTTTTTATAGAATTCTATACACCATATTCCATAGAAATTTTTTATATAGTAGACCACATTCTATAGATATATTTTTGTAGAATTCTATAGACCATATTCTATAGATATTTTAATAGAATTCTATAGATGTATTTTTATAAAATTCTATAGACTACATTCTGTAGATATTTTTATAGAATTCTGTAGACCACAGAACACATTCTATAAAAATCTTTATATATTTCTAGATATATTTTTATAAAATTCTATAGACCACATTCTACAGATATTTTTTTAGAATTCTATAGACCCATTTTATAAATATTTGTATAGAATTCTATATAAATATTTATCGAAATCTTTCGTAATGGATCTTTCGTAGGTGCTTTTCATAGATGACGAGTACACACTTGAGATCCTACAAACCGAAAAGGCGTAAATCACGCCGCAGCTACAAAAAACCCGCTATCCCAAATCAAGAGCCGAATTCGCCTTCTTTTCCATCCCAACCATATCTCGAAAAGTATTCTCCTCGACCCCCAAGAGGTGTTCGAAGCGAAGGAAACGATCTCGAGAATATTTTCGGCAGTAAAAAGCAGTTCCGAAAATAAATGAACGCCATCGCTGTGAGGCTATTAAGTAATGAAGGCCCCCTTCCAAATTAAGTAGGAAACGAGACGCAAAAAATTTAGATAGCGGCTCGAAACTGAATAACTTTAAGGAGATAAGAGCCATAAGTAAAAATGAAACCTGACTCAACTAAATTTGGCTAAGTGGGTCTGTTCCGGGTTCAATATGGCTAATGCCAGTTGGGTGCTTCGAGAAGTCTTTAGCTCTTATCTTGTGCGCCATTTTTAAGGAACACCGCTTTGAGTAAAAAGCAAGTTCCTTTCGTCTGATGGGGTTGCTATCAAAAACCCATTTGAAACTTTGTGGGGAGTATCTCGAAGCGAATATACGGGATATTGGATTAAACAGTCTTTTTAAAATGTTAAAGAGTCAGCATATTTAAGTTCGTCGCTTAAGCCTAACTTTTTCCACAAATTCTATTTTGCACGATGTACGGAAACCAATTTACAGTTTCATAGAACTCCATAGATCTCTATAGCGAAACGCAATTTCGTTTATACAGAAAACATTCTGCAATATTCTAGAGATTTCTATGGAGAACAAGAGCTCTGATTCTATTGAAATGTGTATTTCTTTAGAATTCTAGAGATTTCTATAGAAATGTATTTGTGTAGAATTCTATAGAGAAGTTATATAGAGGTTCCACAGAAATTTTTAGTGAAACAAAATTTTGTTTCTACAGAAAGAAATTCTATAGTATTCTAGAGGAAACGAGGTATGTTTCTATAGAAATGTATTTCTATAGAGCAGGGTTCTATAGAAGAGCAAAGTCGTGAAACAAAAATAATGAGCTTCTATAGAATTCTTGAGGTTTCTAAACATTTTCTATAGATTTCTAGAAGTTACTTCATAGAGTGTAGCGTCCCGTCAACCTGGACAGAGCACTTGCTAGGGGCGTTGTGGAGATGACGGCAGAGATAACATGTACAATAGTCGCCCTTAACATGATATTGGAGTGTTTTAGAATCTTAGTTTATGATGCAATCACAGATGGGTGTTGCTTTATTATTGGAATGTAAAGTCTTAAGATAATATAAGATTGATTTTATAGAAAGTGTTTTTTTATCGTCGATATGGTACAAGAGCTTCTAGTTAAACGGTAAATAATTCTAGAGACCACATTCTTGCTTGCTTCCGTATGATGAGGTTGCTATGCAGAACCCATTCTAAACTTTTACTTGTTGGAACATTTATTCTTTGAGGGGGTATCTCAAAGTGATGGATTCAGGATATTGGATTAAACAGTCTTAGAATGTTAAAGAGTCAGTTTATTTAAGTCGTCATTTAAGCCTAACTTTTCTTCCAAATTCTATTTTGCACGCTGTACGACAAGTTTTACCTTTTTTGGTTCAATTAGATTCATACGATGTCGATGATGTTTGCTTGCCTTTACAAATTGCTCGAATGCGCTATTGCTTGAGTTGCTTACTATTTTTGCTTGAATGCGCTATTGCTTGAGTTGCTTGTTTTTAGCCTCCTGCAGACCCAGGACAAATCGAACGGGGTTAATATATGGCCGATGTGTCCACAGAATTCTACAGGGTGAATGTACCAAATTTAGTGTGAATTGGTCTGATATTGATCGTATAATGTTATTCCTATGAGGATTTCGAATTGTCTTTAGCCCCCTGTACCATATCGACGATAAAATAAGACCATTTTCAATAAAAAATAATCTTATATTATAAAAATTTACTTTCTAATAATAAAAAGCTATAGTTTAAGAATTCACAGACGGGAATACATAAACGACGATTTTCAGCGCTACCGCACCCATCTGAGATTGCATAATACTCACCCGCGACAAATAGAACGAGGGTTAATACGTAGCCTACGTTACCCGCAGGGTTCCAAAGAATAAGTACCAAATTTGGTGTAGATGGGTCAAACGGTGTAGATTTATATAGAGAACAGACAGATGCCAACTCTGCTTTATATATATAGATTTAGGCTGTGTCTTTGTGTTCATTGGCACAACAGCCGGCCCACTACTTTACAAAACTACCGCCACTAACATCTTCGCATCTGTCATTCACATATCACGCATATGGATCATTGCTTGGGAAACCACACAGAAAAGAGTCATTTTCGACCAGATCCCCTCCAATTTTTTTTTAAACTCGCCTGATTTATTTCCCTACCATACATAAGAAATGCTGGAATTTTTTTAACTTCCAACTTGCAATAGTTTTTTATGTATATTAATTTAGAGTTTGAAAAATTGGGCAATTTTTTCACGATTTTAGACTCACTAAATCTCCTATACCTCTGGACTCAATTGTCCAATCATACTGAATGAGAGCTTATTTAGTAAAAAAATGTACAACCTTTCCAATGACGAATCATGACCTTTAAAATGACCTTTTCAATTTCAAGGTCATTCAATTATATGCATTTATATACATATATAAACCTATATATATACAAATACATACTACATATACATATATACATATAAATATATATGCATATAAATATATGTAAGTATACACATATATATGCATATATACATACATACATCTTTTGACTATTTTTATACCCCAGAATTTTGGCTTTTTGCCTGCCTTCATTTTTGACCTTTTGGCGTTTTTCTGGTCTGCATTTCTGTTACTTTACGTTTTAATGTTTTGTATGTTTGATTTTTAATATTTTGTAAGTTTGAATGTTACATACATATACTTATAAGAGAACCCAAATAAAAACAAAATGCAAGTAACAACAAGAACAAAAAGGTGAAGCAAAGTAACAACAATAATATTGACCCTTTTGGTGAACAGCGCTGGCTTTACTTATTATGTATGTATGTATGTATATACATATATATATATACAAAGGGAAATTTATGAATATTAATTTAAGAGTACAAAGAAAATTTTAAGAATGATGCGGTGTTATTGGATCAGGGTGTCATCAGGGAGGAGCCAGACCCAGTCAACTCAAGATGGTGTTTTCAGCGTGTGGGCGGCAGTTCGCCAAAAGTAGCCCGCCCCCAACACCATAATAAACTAAACTAGAATAAGGGAACCCAAATAAAAACAAAATGAAAGTAATAACAAGAACAAAAAGGAGAAGCAAAATAACAATAATATAGTCACACACAAAAAAATACATATGCGTACAAGTGTATAGGAATATATGCATATACATATATGCACCCCGGACCATAAGGCAAGGAAAATATTTTCCAGTAACTACCCGCCCTTTCGAAAAGCATCGGGGCGGTTCTCTTCCTCGCCCTCAGGGCTGACATGAGCTCGTTAAAAATGGAAATCTCAGCCCTTGCGACACAAGTCATGCACTCACTTTCACTAGCGAGGTTTTTCCACTATTCATTGCAAGGGACGCACGCGACATGGAAGATTTTTTCCATAAATTAAGGGCACGAAACGAAGGTTCGGTCAGAAGTTAGTCGGAAACGCCATGGATCATCCATCTTTTACTTTTGACAATTTGCGACTACGGATTTTCGCACGCGAATCGTATGGATGAAAATAAGGTATGCAGTTAATGCCGCGATAAAACCACGCTTGGACTCACGAAAGCATAATCCAACGAAAGACCGTGGCGGCTGGTGCACGTTCATTCTACCATGGCCTCAAATGACGGGTTAAGCGAATCGTCTCGATGAAATTAAGGTACGGTGTACGCAGCTAATATCGTGAAAAAAGCAGTCGTGTATGGGGGTGGTGCACGTTCAATCTGTCGTGGACTCAAAGGTTCTCGGGATGGTGTGGTGAGGATGGTTTGCGGGTTTTTTGGTGTTTTATGGCGTGGTGAGGACGTTTGGAAGGTAGGGTGCCAGCTCAGGTGTAGACATCGTCATCTGACGTGGTTTGAAATGGGAATGTACGCAGCTAAAATCGCGATAAAAACAAACCTTGGACTCACAGAAGCATGATCCAACTAAAGGACGTGGGAGCTGGTGTAGGTTGAATTCGTCGTGGCCTAAAATATCATCACGATGGCGTGGTGTGGAGATTGGTAGGTAGTTCATTAACGTCCCCCTGGAGTAACACAGCCGGCTATCGGCCGGGATCAATCCCTAAGGGAAAGAGCCGAGGAGAGTGGGGTGCCAGCTCAGGTATTGATCTCGTCATCTGACCATGGTTCAAAGTGACGTGGTGGATCTTTCACTTTGGGATTGATCCGGGACCGTCGCCAATAGCCGGCTGTGTTGCTCCAGTGCGATGTTATTCAAAATACCTTCCGACCAAGTACTATATCTCGTCATCGTCGAAATCGGCCAGATCCTGATGTGCGCGATATCTTGTCGAAACCACTAGGATGTTTGAATAGGCGGTACCGAGCAGCCCTTAACCCTCCAAGTGGTTTGGACGAGATATCTCGTCATCAGGATATTGCCGATTTTTGGATGGATCACGAGCTCTAAGCAAACATATTATTTACGTAAGAATTACGTTTTTTAACCCTCGTGGGTGGTCGTCTCGACTAGAAGAAATCTTATCCCGTCATCAGCAATATCTTGATGACGGGATATCTCGTCATCAGCAAAATACCTACCGAGGATAACGCCTCGTCATTTGGAACCACGGTCAGATGACGAGGTCAACACCTGATCTGGCACCTCTAAACTTCCACACCACTCCAACGTGAGGAGATTCGAGACCGCGAAGGATTCAACGTGCACCAGCCCCCTAGTGCACGACGGTCTTCTACTCGACCCTCCGGTTGCTGATCCGTTGGCTAACGCGACTCTTTCGGAACGAAGAAAACGTTCCTTTCTTCCCGTACACGTGACCACTTCAACCTCCGCTCGAGTTGAGTTGTTATCGAATTTTTCACAGAACCGTTTGGACGTAATCGAATTAAAAGAGGGAAAGCTCTTCCCCTTGATCGAATTAAGCGGGAACAGGCAACAAAAACACTCCACTCTCATCTACAATTATTTACAACCGCGTTCGAGAACGATTTCGTTCGTTACAGCCGAACAAAAGAAGAAAATTAAAAGAAATGCGATGTGCACTCCGGTGACTTGAGCGTCGTCTGCTTTTTTCACTTCCTCCCTCAGGACACGGCGATGCCACTTCGAATAAAAGAACCGAATTCCTCCGAACGTAAAAAGTGAAAAAAAAGAAGGGAATTCGTCTGTGTTTCATTACGAGCTGCCCAACTGCACGTTCTAAATGTTTTTCTCTGGTCGAAGACAGAGATTCGAATTTAAATAGGCCCTTTCCTAGGAGTCCGATTGGCTCATCAATCAAAAACGAGCAAGAAACCGAACTGCTCAAGTGTTTTATCGCCGTGAAATTCGATTTTCTGGACTCCCCCTTCTCTCAGCCCGTTTGGAAGAGTAACGGAATAGCAATCGGAGGGTTGCCAGTTCGAATCTCACCGAAGACCGTCGTGTATAATTGGGCTGGTGCACGTTCAATATATCGTGGCATCAAATGTCCTCACCTTTCCTTCGGGGTGGACGTGGTTTTGTCCTCGATATTTCCCTTCGGGGATGATTCGGACCCTCGCCAATAGCCCGTTGCGTTGCTCCAGTGCGACGTTAATTAAATACCTACCTGTCAGAAAATTGTCATTGTCACAATCCTTCTGGAATCTTTATTCCATAGTAAATTCCTAAGCAAGTTTAAAGAAGTTAATTCTATATCTATATATCTATATATCTATATATATATATCTATATCTATATATATCTATATCTATATATATCTATATCTATATATATCTATATCTATATATATATATATCTATATATATATATATCTATATATATCTATATCTATATATATATCTATATCTATATATATATATATATCTATATATATATATATATCTATATATCTATATATATCTATATATCTATATATATCTATATATACGAGGGCTGTCTAAAAAGTATCCGACCTTTGGCCAGGAAAAATATATTACTTAAGTGAGGAAATTGGGACCCTAATCCCCTTCAAAGTAGGCCCCTTGCGCCTTCACACACTTAGCCCACCGATCCTTCCACTGCCGAAAACACTCCTGGAAGGCTTCTTTTGGAATGGTGTTCATCTCCGTTGTCGCGTTCTGCATTATCTACTCAAAACGGGATCCTTTCAACGGCATCTTCAATTTCGGAAACAACCAGAAGTCGCAAGGAGCCATATCTGGAGAGTAGGGAGGTTGGGAGACGACTGGAATTCCGTGTTTCGCCAAGAAAGTCTGGATCAGGTGTGACAAATGAGCCGGAGCATTGTCATGATGCAACTGCCAGTTTTTCGTCGTCCAGAGGTGTGGTCTTTTGCGCCGAACAGCATCTCTGAGTCGGCGTAGAACTTGTTGATAGTACTCTTTTGTCACTGTTTGTCCTTCCGGTGCGTATTCGTGATGCACAATTGCACAGATATCAAAGAACACAGTTAGCATCACCTTGATTTTGCTTCGCACCTGTCGCGCTTTTCTCGGCCTTGGAGACTAGGGATGCTTCCATTGCGACGACTGTGCTTTTGTTTCTGGGTCGTACCCGTATACCCATGACTCATCCCCAGTAATCACAGTGTTCAGAAACTGAGGATCAGTGTTGGTAGTGTCCAGAAGGTCCTGTGCAATCTCAATACGGAGTTCTTTTTGTTGTGCCGACAGCAGCTTGGGCACAAATTTTGCAGCCACTCTGCGCATGTTCAAATCATCACGAAAAATTGCATGTGCGGAATCTTTACTGATCCCAACCTCTTCGGCAATCTCTCGTACGGTCAAACGACGATCTCCCTTTACCAGATTTTCCACCCTCTCAACAACGGCTGCATTCCGAGCGGTTTGAGGCCTCCCAGGACGCTGATCACTCGCCACCGATGTGCGGCCATTTTTGAATCGGTTAAACCATTCCTTCACTTGTGTTACCCCCATAGCATCGTCTCCAAAAACTTGCTGAATCTTACGAATTGTTTCGTTTTGAGAATCACCAAGCTTTTGACAAAATGTGATGCAGTATCTTTGCTCAACTCGTTCATTCATTTTGAGAGAAATCAAAAATCCGACGAACACTTATAACAGCACCTTACTCAGCGGCCAGCAGGCAGCGACTGACACACTCGAACACGGAGAAAAAATTCAAGCATACGCATTAAGTTGTCTTCTTCCATTGTGCACAGTGGCGCCGCTCTAGCATCATTACCGTAAGCAGGAAAATTCAAGGTCGGATACTTTTTAGACAAACCTCGTATATATCTATCTATATATATATGAAACGATACCTAAAAATAACCCCCTAAGTACAATTTTCACTACAGATCACCCCTTAGCGGTTCCCTTTTATCCCAGTCTTTGTCTCCCTATCTAAGTGGTCAATATCTTGCCTTTCACTTTTGAACTCAAGCCGTCTCGTTAACTGGACCTCCCACGGACCTCGTGACTCCCTTTCACCTTTGAACTCAAGCCGCCTCGTTAGCTTAGACCTCCCAAGGACTCTCCTGCTTTCAAATCGCATATGTAAGATCACATTCCCCCTTCGTAAAACCACCGACTTCTACCAATGAAATTTCGTGTTAAATCCCCTGGTCCAATAATATTTTTCTTAATCCTAATTCCTCTAGCGAGATCTTTGTAAACTATTTATTTTTTCACGAGTCTCTTGGGCTAAGGAGCCCTCAGAGCCGTTCCAAACTCCAAACCCTCAACAACCTCATGATGTAATTACTTGTCTACTGAAATAATAAAGAATTGTTGTGGAATCTGCATTACACTCAATATCAATGGATCATTCTCTCCGGTTGCCTTACACCACTCTTGCCACTCTCGTCACGACTGCAGGCTTATAAGATCTGTTATTATGACATATATATATATCTATATATATATATATCTATATATATATATCTATCTATATATATATATATCTATATATATATATCTATCTATATATATATATATCTATATATATATATCTATATATATATATATATATATATATCTATCTATATATATATCTATATATATATATATCTATCTATATATATATCTATATATATATATATATCTATATATATATATATCTATATATATATATATCTATATATCTATATATCTATATCTATATATATCTATATATATATATATACACACACTACTGGCCACCCAAATTGCAACACCAAGAAAGACAAGAGATATCACAACAAAATTTATTTTGTAGATAACATGTTGCCCAAGTATCAAATGATTAAATTTATAGACTTCTGTGAAGTGTGGTTCCTGCCAAAATCAGTAGCCAGAGTAGCCACCATTGTTGGAGATCACCGCTGCCACACGCCTCGGCATTGATTCAAAGAGACTTTGGATGTGTTCTTGGGGTACAGCAGACCAAGCAGCTTCCACACGTTGCCAAATTTGATCTGGTGTGGCAGCTGGGGATGTATTCTGGGTCAATCGTTGAGCAACCATGGACCACATGTTTTCTATCGGCGAAAGATCCGGAGAGCGAGCTGGCCAGGGAAGCAATTCAATCTGGCGATTGACGAAGAACCCTTGGACAATGTGTGCCACGTGTGGTCGCGCATTATCCTGTTGAAATATGGCTGTGGGCAAGCCCTGAAGGTAAGGAAGGACAACTGGCTCCAACACCTCGGAGATGTAGCGCTGGCTGTTTAAAGTACCGGCAATGCGTACTAGAGGAGTGCGAGAGTGATATCCAATACCGCCCCATACCATAATACCCGGTGCAGGAACAGTGTGGCGGTGCATAACGCAGCTGTTCAGCATCCTCTCTCCACGGTGTCTCCAGACTCGAATCCGACCATCGTGGTGTTGCAGACAGAAGCGTGACTCGTTAGTAAAGACAATTTCATTCCATTCTGCCGTCCACATCTTTCTTTCATCGCACCATTGGCGGCGGAAACGTCTGTGGTTCTGCGTCAAGGGTAGACGAAGCAATGGACGTCTTGCGGACAGACCACTCTGCTGTAAACGGCGTCGAATGGTACGCGCAGACACTGGATGATGCGGTACAGACTGAATGTGCTGTGCTATGGTTCGTGATGTGGCTGAGCGATCCGTCACTGCCATACGCACAATATGCCTGTCATCACGTGAAGTGGTGCACTGAGGTGGATGCGATCGAACACGTCGGTCCGTCGTACCCTCCTGCATCCAACGATCACATATCCGCATTACAGTTGTTTGGTTTCGTCCAACACGACTACCGATTTCCCTGAAAGATAATCCACAATCTCGGTAGGCCACTATCCTTCCTCTGTCGAACTCGGATACTTGATCAAAAGATGATCGCTGTTTTCTACGAGGCATAATTGATCGTTTTTTTTTGAAAAACCACAAGAAAAACACAATTGCCGTACTTGAAATCGTCGAACCTTAAATAGCGCTTTGAAGTGGCGCCACAGGCGCGCGTGATGTGCGTCTGCGCTGAAATTCTAATCATTTGCATATCTCACCTCCGCTAATGCATGTTGTAAATTTCATATTATTTGCATGCTTCCTTCAGGGTGTTGCATTTACGGTGGCCAGCAGTGTATATATATACCTCTTATTTTATATAATTTTAGTTTAATTTGACAATAATTTTATATTCTTAATCACGTCAAATTCATAGATCATAAAAAATAAACTGTTTGGCACCGCTTGGCCCGATCTGGCCCTGTCTGTTCTCTATACAAATTTACATTTTGACCAATCTACACCCAATTTGGTACACTTACTCATTGGAATCTTGCGGGTAACGTAGGCTACATATCAACCCCCGTTCTATTTGTTTTGGGTGAGCAGAGGGGTGTAACGTCCCGTCATCCTGGACAGAGCACTTGCTACGGGGCGCTCTCATCCGTTCTGGCTGTGACGTCAGAACATCTACAGGAGTCGCCTCTCAAGATGACCTTGAAGGTTTTTAGAATCTTAGAGTATGGTGCAATCGCAAATCGGTGCGGTTGCGCTGAAAATCGCTCAGTATCGTATTGTTTATGTCCCGTCTGTAAATTCTTAAATTGTGGCTTTTATATTGGAATGTAAATTTTTATACGATTATTTTTATAGAAAGTGGTATTTTTTTATCGTCGATATGATATATGGGGCTAAAGACAATTCAAAATCCTCTTAGGAATAACATTGCCTACATATACGATCAATTCCAGACCCATTCGCTCTAAATTTGGTGCATTCATCCTGCGGGACATATAGGCTATATATTAACCCCGTTCGATTTGTCCTGGGTCGGCAAGGGGGCTAAAAACAATTCGAAATCCCCATAAGAAAAATATCGAATAATATTACGATGAATAATAAGCAATTCAATTCGAGCAACGCTGAGGAATTCAGCTGGTATATACTATAGTACACACACAATAAGCACTTTAACTATAAAATAAACAATCTAATAAGCGTCTTTTTTGCTTGTCCTGTGATAATTACGTAATAGCTAAACAGAGGGGGTCGATAAAAGTAAAGAGGTTCTAAAAGGTGTCGACTGTCAAAGAAGTTTGACGACCCCTGCGCTAGACCTTTCACTCATACCCCCAATTCTCGTTCCAATTTTAAAGACGCACCCACGTCAAAAAACGTTGGGTAATCGAGAGTTCGATCCAATCAATTCCCAGGGCCGGTTCAGAGGCACCACGTGCAGACGACAAATGGCTTTTGTTCTCTCTCAACTCAGTGACAAACTCCCTCATAAACGCCCTGGATCATCAATATTCCAGAAAAGAACCTCCAGATCGCTCGAACGGAAAAAGTTGATTTTTCAGAAATGGTTCTGTGATGGATCGACCCCCGCTTCGCCTTCCACTTTACACAATTTCCACGACGCAGTTCTACCTCTGGAATGTCTGAACCGTTCGGAGTTGAGATGTAATGGGAGTGAGGGCATTTTCCTCGTCTTCCGTGGAGCAACAAGTCCAAAGAAATGCGACGTTTTCAACTTAACCTTCCGAACGTTGCGAGGTTTCGTGTTCTAAATAACCACTAAAGAATCCGTGCTTTCTTTTAAACTTTGGAAAGATCCCATTGGTCATTTCCCTAGCATCGAATCTTTCTTTGGAACGATTCTATTGAGCCTTTCCTTGAATCATTTGAAAATATTTATTGATCTTTTCCTGAGAATAGAATTCCTTGGAATGATTATACGGGCTCTTTCTGTAGAATGGAATCCCTTATAACGATTCTACGGGCCCTTTCTGAAGAAGATAATCCATTGGAACGATTCTAAGGGCTCTTTCTGTAGAATAGGATCCTTTCGAACGATTCTACTCTGGCTCTTTCTGTAGAATGGAATCCTTTATAACGATTCTATGGGCCCTTTCTGAAGAAGATAATCCATTGGAACGATTCTAAGGGCTCTTTCTGTAGAATAGGATCCTCTCGAACGATTCTACTCTGGCTCTTTCTGTAGAATGGAATCCTTTATAACGATTCTATGGGCCCTTTCTGAAGAAGATAATCCCTTGGAACGATTCTAAGGGCTCTTTCTGTAGAATAGGATCCTTTCGAACGATTCTACTCTGGCTCTTTCTGTAGAATGGAATCCTTTATAACGATTCTATGGGCCCTTTCTGAAGAAGATAATCCATTGGAACGATTCTAAGGGCTCTTTCTGTAGAATAGGATCCTTTCGAACGATTCTACTCTGGCTCTTTCTGTAGAATGGAATCCTTTATAACGATTCTATGGGCCCTTTCTGAAGAAGATAATCCCTTGGAACGATTCTAAGGGCTCTTTCTGTAGAATAGGATCCTTTCGAACGATTCTACTCTGGCTCTTTCTGTAGAATGGAATCCCTTATAACGATTCTATGGGCCCTTTCTGAAGAAGATAATCCCTTGGAACGATTCTAAGGGCTCTTTCTGTAGAATAGGATCCTTTCGAACGATTCTACTCTGGCTCTTTCTGTAGAATGGAATCCTTTATAACGATTCTATGGGCCCTTTCTGAAGAAGATAATCCATTGGAACGATTCTAAGGGCTCTTTCTGTAGAATAGGATCCTTTCGAACGATTCTACTCTGGCTCTTTCTGTAGAATGGAATCCTTTATAACGATTCTATGGGCCCTTTCTGAAGAAGATAATCCCTTGGAACGATTCTAAGGGCTCTTTCTGTAGAATAGGATCCTTTCGAACGATTCTACTCTGGCTCTTTCTGTAGAATGGAATCCTTTATAGCGATTCTATGGGCCCTTTCTGAAGAAGATAATCCATTGGAACGATTCTAAGGGCTCTTTCTGTAGAATAGGATCCTTTCGAACGATTCTACTCTGGCTCTTTCTGTAGAATGGAATCCTTTATAACGATTCTATGGGCCCTTTCTGAAGAAGATAATCCATTGGAACGATTCTAAGGGCTCTTTCTGTAGAATAGGATCCTTTCGAACGATTCTACTCTGGCTCTTTCTGTAGAATGGAATCCTTTATAACGATACTATGGGCCCTTTCTGAAGAAGATAATCCCTTGGAACGATTCTAAGGGCTCTTTCTGTAGAATAGGATCCTTTCGAACGATTCTACTCTGGCTCTTTCTGTAGAATGGAATCCTTTATAACGATTCTATGGGCCCTTTCTGAAGAAGATAATCCCTTGGAACGATTCTAAGGGCTCTTTCTGTAGAAAAGGATCCTTTCGAACGATTCTACTCTGGCTCTTTCTGTAGAATGGAATCCTTTATAACGATTCTATGGGCCCTTTCTGAAGAAGATAATCCCTTGGAACGATTCTAAGGGCTCTTTCTGTAGAATAGGATCCTTTCGAACGATTCTACTCTGGCTCTTTCTGTAGAATGGAATCCCTTATAACGATTCTACGGGCCCTTTCTGAAGAAGATAATCCATTGGAACGATTCTAAGGGCTCTTTCTGTAGAATAGGATCCTTTCGAACGATTCTACTCTGGCTCTTTCTGTAGAATGGAATCCTTTATAACGATTCTATGGCCCCTTTCTGAAGAAGATAATCCATTGGAACGATTCTAAGGGCTCTTTCTGTAGAATAGGATCCTTTCGAACGATTCTACTCTGGCTCTTTCTGTAGAATGGAATCCTTTATAACGATTCTATGGGCCCTTTCTGAAGAAGATAATCCCTTGGAACGATTCTAAGGGCTCTTTCTGTAGAATAGGATCCTTTCGAACGATTCTACTCTGGCTCTTTCTGTAGAATGGAATCCTTTATAACGATTCTATGGGCCCTTTCTGAAGAAGATAATCCATTGGAACGATTCTAAGGGCTCTTTCTGTAGAATAGGATCCTTTCGAACGATTCTACTCTGGCTCTTTCTGTAGAATGGAATCCCTTATAACGATTCTACGGGCCCTTTCTGAAGATAATCCCTTGGAACGATTCTAAGGGCTCTTTCTGTAGAATACGATCCTTTCGAACGATTCTACTCTGGCTCTTTCTGTAGAATGGAATCCTTTATAACGATTCTATGGGCCCTTTCTGAAGAAGATAATCCCTTGGAACGATTCTAAGGGCTCTTTCTGTAGAATAGGATCCTTTCGAACAATTCTACTGGCTCTTTCTGTAGAATGGAATCCCTTATAACGATTCTACGGGCCCTTTCTGAATAAGATAATCCATTGGAACGATTCTAAGGGCTCTTTCTGTAGAATAGGATCCTTTCGAACGATTCTACTCTGGCTCTTTCTGTAGAATGGAATCCTTTATAACGATTCTATGGGCCCTTTCTGAAGAAGATAATCCCTTGGAACGATTCTAAGGGCTCTTTCTGTAGAATAGGATCCTTTCGAACAATTCTACTGGCTCTTTCTGTAGAATGGAATCCCTTATAACGGTTCTACTGGCTCTTTCTGCAGAATAGAATCCTTTCGAACGGTTCTACTGGCTCTTTCTGTAGGACGGAATTCCTTGGAACGATTCTAGGGGCTCTTTCTGTAGATTAGAATCAATTATAACGATTCTACGGGCTCTTTCTGTAGAATAGGATCCTTTCGAACAATTCTACTGGCTCTTTCTGTAGAATGGAATCCCTTATAACGGTTCTACTGGCTCTTTCTGCAGAATAGAATCCTTTCGAATTGTTCTACTGGCTCTTTCTGTAGGACGGAATTCCTTGGAACGATTCTAGGGGCTCTTTCTGTAGATTAGAATCAATTATAATGATTCTACGGGCTCTTTCTGTAGAATAGAATCCCTTGGAACGATTCAATCGGTCATTTTCTTAGAAGAGGTTCCATCGATCCTTTCCTCAGTATAGATTTGTTTGGAAAGATTCTATCAGTCCTTAGTATAGAATACCTTCAAAGATCCTTAGGATAGAAACTTTCTTAGGAATGATTCTATTGGACCATATTGTAAAAGGGGTAGTTCAATTAACATCGCACTGGAGCAATCTCGAGCGAAATATGTAAACTCCTGAGCTGGCATCCTACTCTCTAAACTTCCACCCCACCCCAACGGGGGGGTATTCGAGGCCACGACATACTGAACATGCACCAGCACTTTCGAACATGTCTCGAACTCGCAACCCTCCGGTTGCTGGTTCTAGCCCACTTTCAAAGAGAAAGCGACATCGAAACGTGCCCCAAATGTTCAGTTATTGCTCTTGATCCATCATTTCTGCTGAAGCCATTACGAAGCGTTTGACAGACGCAGAAGGAGACAACACTCTTCAGAAAAGCCATTCCTCTTCTGAGGACGGTTCCCGGGAAATTAAGTCCCCCGTCACCTCGACTGGACAGTGGTCGAGCCATTAATCAAGAGAGGATCCCGAACGCGTCATTAATATAAATCAGAAATTAATTTCAGTTTGGTGAGAAGGGGAGAAAATATCGATAACAACCCCAGCTCTGCTTTTTCCTTTTCTTTCATTTCAATTCAGGTAGGTATTTCAATTAACGTCACCTCTGGAACGACACAACGGGCTATTGGTGACGGTCAGGGATCGATCCCAAAGGGAAAGATCCGATAAAAACACCGCGTAATTTTGAACCGCGGTCAGATGACGAGGTCAACAGCTGAGCTGGCACCCCTTATTTAAATTGAGATGCTCATGTGTGTAGTTGGTTTTGGGTTTTATGGCTCAGCGGCCAAGCTTCTAACAATTTCTGACCTTTCTGACAAATAGAATCTTTCCAAAGGATTGTAATATAAGGAATTGAATAAAATTTTTCCAAATGATTCTATTCTGAAAAAAGAACCGATAGAATCGTTTCAAACGATTATATTATAAGGAAATGAGCAATGGAATCTTTCCAAATGATACTATTCTAAAGAAAGGACCGATAGAGAACTTTTCTAAACGATTCTTTTCTCAGGAAAGGTCCGTTTGAATCGTTAAAAGGGATTCTATTCCACAGAAAGAGCCCGTAGAATCGTTATAATTGATTCTATTCTACAGAAAGAGCCAGTAGAATCGTTCCAAGGAATTCTGTTCTACAGAAAGAGCCCGTAGAATCGTTCGAAAGGATCCTATCCTACAGAAAGAGCCCTCAGAATAGTTAAAAGGGATTCTATTCTACAGAAAGAGCCAGTAGAACCGTTATAAGGGATTCCATTCTACAGAAAAAGCCCGTATAATCATTCCAAGGAATTCTATTCTCAGGAAAAGATCAATAAATATTTTCAAATGATTCAAGGAAAGGCTCAATAGAATCGTTCCAAAGAAAGATTCGATGCTAGGGAAATGACCAATGGGATCTTTCCAAAGTTTAAAAGAAAGCACGGATTCTTTAGTGGTTATTTAGAACACGAAACCTCGCAACGTTCGGAAGGTTAAGTTGAAAACGTCGCATTTCTTTGGACTTGTTGCTCCACGGAAGACGAGGAAAATGCCCTCACTCCCATTACATCTCAACTCCGAACGGTTCAGACATTCCAGAGGTAGAACTGCGTCGTGGAAATTGTGTAAAGTGGAAGGCGAAGCGGGGGTCGATCCATCACAGAACCATTTCTGAAAAATCAACTTTTTCCGTTCGAGCGATCTGGAGGTTCTTTTCTGGAATATTGATGATCCAGGGCGTTTATGAGGGAGTTTGTCATTGAGTTGAGAGAGAACAAAAGCCATTTGTCGTCTGCACGTGGTGCCTCTGAACCGGCCCTGGGAATTGATTGGATCGAACTCTCGATTACCCAACGTTTTTTGACGTGGGTGCGTCTTTAAAATTGGAACGAGAATTGGGGGTATGAGTGAAAGGTCTAGCGCAGGGGTCGTCAAACTTCTTTGACAGTCGACACCTTTTAGAACCTCTTTACTTTTCATCGACCCCCTCTGTTTAGCTATTACGTAATTATCACAGGACAAGCAAAAAAGACGCTTATTAGATTGTTTATTTTATAGTTAAAGTGCTATTATATGTGTATACATTATATGTGTATAATATAATGTATAGTATTATTATATCGGTTTAAGGTCAAAGGGAGATGCTTCTGTTTTCTTAACATTGGATCAGATAGGACGGATAAATAACGTAAAAAATATATAATTTAATTTAGATGGATAATAAAATAACATTAATAGTCTTCCTTATACATATGGAAATAAGACTTGTTAACAAATGTTGTCCAATGTTGGGTTCAAAATGAGTCAGTTGTAAGTAGGCATTTAATTAACGTCTCACCGGAGCAGCACAATGGGCTATTGGTGACGGTCGGTAGGGGATCAATCCCAAAGGGAAAGATCCGAGGACAACACCAAGTAATTTTGAACCAAAGTCAGATGACGAGGTCACACTTGAGCTTCCACCCCACTCTCCAAACTTACACACCACGCTAACATGAGGACATTTGAAGCCACGGCAGATTGAACGTGCACCAGCCCCTTCGCACACGACGGTCTTTGGTTGGATTTGAACTGCAACCCTCCTATTGCTAGTCCGTTACTCTTCCGACGGGGCTACCGCGCCAATTATATAAATATATTTTTTTAATATTAATATTCTTTCAATATCGACTCAGTCGACTCTCCCTTCACGGATTCGAGCTCTTAACCTGGATTAGCACTGGGGGAGTGCATATTGGAAGCTCTTTGGAGGTTCTCAGCTGGCTCACAAATAAGGAGAAGCTGTATTCCAAGTAGAAGCGGACATTCACCATCGCGTGCATTTGTCAGAAGTGAATGTGATTTTGACAATTTGGTATTTCAATGTTACTTTTAGGCTAGTTCCTTGCAAGCTACAAGAAATAGATACTTTCTTCTTAGGAGTCGACTTATTCCACTTAGGGGTATAAAAAGTTCCAATAGCTAAAACACCGATCAGACTAATCTTATTGAGTAGTTATTTCGAGAAATTGAGGAACTTTATGGATATTTGAAAACTTGTAAATTCTAGTTACACCCAAAGTACTGTTATAAACCATTCCACGTAAATTCTATTTTAAAAACATGATCGTTCTTAGGGTAGATAACTTTCTCTACCCTAAGAACCCTTTCTCTACCCTAAGAACCCTTTCTCTAGATAAATCTATCTAGAACCCTATCTCTAGATATATTTAGATAGATATTTTTAGATAGATAACTTTCTCTACCCTATTTCTAGATAGATAGTTTTAGATTGATAACTTTCTCTACCCTATCTCTAGATAGATATTTTTAGGTAGGTAGATAACTTTCTCTACTCTAAGAACCCTATCTTTAGATACATCTATCTATAACCCTATCTCTAGATAGATCTATAACCCTATCTCTAGATAGATCTATAACCCTATCTCTAGAACCCTATCTCTAGAACCCTATCTCTAGATAGATCTATAACCCTATCTCTAGAACCCTATCTCTAGATAGATATTTGAAAACCTGTAAATCCTAGTTACACCCAAAGTACTGTTATAAACGACGTAAATTCTATTTTAAAAACATGATCGTTCTTAGGGTAGATAACTTTCTCTACCCTAAGAACCCTTTCTCTAGATAAATCTATCTAGAACCCTATCTCTAGATATATTTAGATAGATATTTTTAGATAGATAACTTTCTCTACCCTATTTCTAGATAGATAGTTTTAGATAGATAACTTTCTCTACCCTATCTCTAGATAGATATTTTTAGGTAGGTAGATAACTTTCTCTACTCTAAGAACCCTATCTTTAGATACATCTATCTATAACCCTATCTCTAGATAGATCTATAACCCTATCTCTAGATAGATCTATAACCCTATCTCTAGAACCCTATCTCTAGATAGATCTAGAACCCTATCTCTAGATAGATATTTGAAAACCTGTAAATCCTAGTTACACCCAAAGTACTGTTATAAACGACGTAAATTCTATTTTAAAAACATGATCGTTCTTAGGGTAGATAACTTTCTCTACCCTAAGAACCCTTTCTCTAGATAAATCTATCTAGAACCCTATCTCTAGATATATTTAGATAGATATTTTTAGATAGATAACTTTCTCTACCCTATTTCTAGATAGATAGTTTTAGATAGATAACTTTCTCTACCCTATCTCTAGATAGATATTTTTAGGTAGGTAGATAACTTTCTCTACTCTAAGAACCCTATCTTTAGATACATCTATCTATAACCCTATCTCTAGATAGATCTATAACCCTATCTCTAGATAGATCTATAACCCTATCTCTAGAACCCTATCTCTAGATAGATCTATAACCCTATCTCTAGAACCCTATCTCTAGATAGATATTTGAAAACCTGTAAATCCTAGTTACACCCAAAGTACTGTTATAAACGACGTAAATTCTATTTTAAAAACATGATCGTTCTTAGGGTAGATAACTTTCTCTACCCTAAGAACCCTTTCTCTAGATAAATCTATCTAGAACCCTATCTCTAGATATATTTAGATAGATATTTTTAGATAGATAACTTTCTCTACCCTATTTCTAGATAGATAGTTTTAGATAGATAACTTTCTCTACCCTATCTCTAGATAGATATTTTTAGGTAGGTAGATAACTTTCTCTACTCTAAGAACCCTATCTTTAGATACATCTATCTATAACCCTATCTCTAGATAGATCTATAACCCTATCTCTAGATAGATCTATAACCCTATCTCTAGAACCCTATCTCTAGATAGATCTATAACCCTATCTCTAGAACCCTATCTCTAGATAGATATTTGAAAACCTGTAAATCCTAGTTACACCCAAAGTACTGTTATAAACGACGTAAATTCTATTTTAAAAACATGATCGTTCTTAGGGTAGATAACTTTCTCTACCCTAAGAACCCTTTCTCTACCCTAAGAACCCTTTCTCTACCCTAAGAACCCTTTCTCTAGATAAATCTATCTAGAACCCTATCTCTAGATATATTTAGATAGATATTTTTAGATAGATAACTTTCTCTACCCTATTTCTAGATAGATAGTTTTAGATAGATAACTTTCTCTACCCTATCTCTAGATAGATATTTTTAGGTAGGTAGATAACTTTCTCTACTCTAAGAACCCTATCTTTAGATACATCTATCTATAACCCTATCTCTAGATAGATCTATAACCCTATCTCTAGATAGATCTATAACCCTATCTCTAGAACCCTATCTCTAGATAGATCTATAACCCTATCTCTAGAACCCTATCTCTAGATAGATATTTGAAAACCTGTAAATCCTAGTTACACCCAAAGTACTGTTATAAACGACGTAAATTCTATTTTAAAAACATGATCGTTCTTAGGGTAGATAACTTTCTCTACCCTAAGAACCCTTTCTCTACCCTAAGAACCCTTTCTCTACCCTAAGAACCCTTTCTCTAGATAAATCTATCTAGAACCCTATCTCTAGATATATTTAGATAGATATTTTTAGATAGATAACTTTCTCTACCCTATTTCTAGATAGATAGTTTTAGATAGATAACTTTCTCTACCCTATCTCTAGATAGATATTTTTAGGTAGGTAGATAACTTTCTCTACTCTAAGAACCCTATCTTTAGATACATCTATCTATAACCCTATCTCTAGATAGATCTATAACCCTATCTCTAGATAGATCTATAACCCTATCTCTAGAACCCTATCTCTAGATAGATATTTGAAAACCTGTAAATCCTAGTTACACCCAAAGTACTGTTATAAACGACGTAAATTCTATTTTAAAAACATGATCGTTCTTAGGGTAGATAACTTTCTCTACCCTAAGAACCCTTTCTCTAGATAAATCTATCTAGAACCCTATCTCTAGATATATTTAGATAGATATTTTTAGATAGATAACTTTCTCTACCCTATTTCTAGATAGATAGTTTTAGATAGATAACTTTCTCTACCCTATCTCTAGATAGATATTTTTAGGTAGGTAGATAACTTTCTCTACTCTAAGAACCCTATCTTTAGATACATCTATCTATAACCCTATCTCTAGATAGATCTAGAACCCTATCTCTAGATAGATATTTGAAAACCTGTAAATCCTAGTTACACCCAAAGTACTGTTATAAACGACGTAAATTCTATTTTAAAAACATGATCGTTCTTAGGGTAGATAACTTTCTCTACCCTAAGAACCCTTTCTCTACCCTAAGAACCCTTTCTCTAGATAAATCTATCTAGAACCCTATCTCTAGATATATTTAGAGAGATATTTTTAGATAGATAACTTTCTCTACCCTATTTCTAGATAGATAGTTTTAGATAGATAACTTTCTCTACCCTATCTCTAGATAGATATTTTTAGGTAGGTAGATAACTTTCTCTACTCTAAGAACCCTATCTTTAGATACATCTATCTATAACCCTATCTCTAGATAGATCTATAACCCTATCTCTAGATAGATCTATAACCCTATCTCTAGAACCCTATCTCTAGAACCCTATCTCTAGATAGATCTATAACCCTATCTCTAGAACCCTATCTCTAGATAGATATTTGAAAACCTGTAAATCCTAGTTACACCCAAAGTACTGTTATAAACGACGTAAATTCTATTTTAAAAACATGATCGTTCTTAGGGTAGATAACTTTCTCTACCCTAAGAACCCTTTCTCTACCCTAAGAACCCTTTCTCTAGATAAATCTATCTAGAACCCTATCTCTAGATATATTTAGATAGATATTTTTAGATAGATAACTTTCTCTACCCTATTTCTAGATAGATAGTTTTAGATAGATAACTTTCTCTACCCTATCTCTAGATAGATATTTTTAGGTAGGTAGATAACTTTCTCTACTCTAAGAACCCTATCTTTAGATACATCTATCTATAACCCTATCTCTAGATAGATCTATAAACCTATCTCTAGATAGATCTATAACCCTATCTCTAGAACCCTATCTCTAGATAGATCTATAACCCTATCTCTAGAACCCTATCTCTAGATAGATATTTGAAAACCTGTAAATCCTAGTTACACCCAAAGTACTGTTATAAACGACGTAAATTCTATTTTAAAAACATGATCGTTCTTAGGGTAAATAACTTTCTCTACCCTAAGAACCCTTTCTCTACCCTAAGAACCCTTTCTCTAGATAAATCTATCTAGAACCCTATCTCTAGATATATTTAGATAGATATTTTTAGATAGATAACTTTCTCTACCCTATTTCTAGATAGATAGTTTTAGATAGATAACTTTCTCTACCCTATCTCTAGATAGATATTTTTAGGTAGGTAGATAACTTTCTCTACTCTAAGAACCCTATCTTTAGATACATCTATCTATAACCCTATCTCTAGATAGATCTATAACCCTATCTCTAGATAGATCTATAACCCTATCTCTAGAACCCTATCTCTAGATAGATCTATAACCCTATCTCTAGAACCCTATCTCTAGATAGATATTTGAAAACCTGTAAATCCTAGTTACACCCAAAGTACTGTTATAAACGACGTAAATTCTATTTTAAAAACATGATCGTTCTTAGGGTAGATAACTTTCTCTACCCTAAGAACCCTTTCTCTACCCTAAGAACCCTTTCTCTAGATAAATCTATCTAGAACCCTATCTCTAGATAGATATTTGAAAACCTGTAAATCCTAGTTACACCCAAAGTACTGTTATAAACGACGTAAATTCTATTTTAAAAACATGATCGTTCTTAGGGTAGATAACTTTCTCTACCCTAAGAACCCTTTCTCTACCCTAAGAACCCTTTCTCTAGATAAATCTATCTAGAACCCTATCTCTAGATATATTTAGATAGATATTTTTAGATAGATAACTTTCTCTACCCTATTTCTAGATAGATAGTTTTAGATAGATAACTTTCTCTACCCTATCTCTAGATAGATATTTTTAGGTAGGTAGATAACTTTCTCTACTCTAAGAACCCTATCTTTAGATACATCTATCTATAACCCTATCTCTAGATAGATCTATAAACCTATCTCTAGATAGATCTATAACCCTATCTCTAGAACCCTATCTCTAGATAGATCTATAACCCTATCTCTAGAACCCTATCTCTAGATAGATATTTGAAAACCTGTAAATCCTAGTTACACCCAAAGTACTGTTATCAACGACGTAAATTCTATTTTAAAAACATGATCGTTCTTAGGGTAGATAACTTTCTCTACCCTAAGAACCCTTTCTCTACCCTAAGAACCCTTTCTCTAGATAAATCTATCTAGAACCCTATCTCTAGATAGATATTTGAAAACCTGTAAATCCTAGTTACACCCAAAGTACTGTTATAAACGACGTAAATTCTATTTTAAAAACATGATCGTTCTTAGGGTAGATAACTTTCTCTACCCTAAGAACCCTTTCTCTACCCTAAGAACCCTTTCTCTAGATAAATCTATCTAGAACCCTATCTCTAGATATATTTAGATAGATATTTTTAGATAGATAACTTTCTCTACCCTATTTCTAGATAGATAGTTTTAGATAGATAACTTTCTCTACCCTATCTCTAGATAGATATTTTTAGGTAGGTAGATAACTTTCTCTACTCTAAGAACCCTATCTTTAGATACATCTATCTATAACCCTATCTCTAGATAGATCTATAACCCTATCTCTAGATAGATCTATAACCCTATCTCTAGATAGATCTATAACCCTATCTCTAGAACCCTATCTCTAGATAGATCTATAACCCTATCTCTAGAACCCTATCTCTAGATAGATATTTGAAAACCTGTAAATCCTAGTTACACCCAAAGTACTGTTATAAACGACGTAAATTCTATTTTAAAAACATGATCGTTCTTAGGGTAGATAACTTTCTCTACCCTAAGAACCCTTTCTCTACCCTAAGAACCCTTTCTCTAGATAAATCTATCTAGAACCCTATCTCTAGATATATTTAGATAGATATTTTTAGATAGATAACTTTCTCTACCCTATTTCTAGATAGATAGTTTTAGATAGATAACTTTCTCTACCCTATCTCTAGATAGATATTTTTAGGTAGGTAGATAACTTTCTCTACTCTAAGAACCCTATCTTTAGATACATCTATCTATAACCCTATCTCTAGATAGATCTATAACCCTATCTCTAGATAGATCTATAACCCTATCTCTAGATAGATCTATAACCCTATCTCTAGAACCCTATCTCTAGATAGATATTTGAAAACCTGTAAATCCTAGTTACACCCAAAGTACTGTTATAAACGACGTAAATTCTATTTTAAAAACATGATCGTTCTTAGGGCAGATAACTTTCTCTACCCTAAGAACCCTTTCTCTACCCTAAGAATCCTTTCTCTAGATAAATCTATCTATAACCCTATCTCTAGATAGATCTATAACCCTATCTCTAGAACCCTATCTCTAGATAGATATTTGAAAACCTGTAAATCCTAGTTACACCCAAAGTACTGTTATAAACGACGTAAATTCTATTTTAAAAACATGATCGTTCTTAGGGCAGATAACTTTCTCTACCCTAAGAACCCTTTCTCTACCCTAAGAACCCTTTCTCTAGATAAATCTATCTAGAACCCTATCTCTAGATATATTTAGATAGATATTTTTAGATAGATAACTTTCTCTACCCTATTTCTAGATAGATAGTTTTAGATAGATAACTTTCTCTACCCTATCTCTAGATAGATATTTTTAGGTAGGTAGATAACTTTCTCTACTCTAAGAACCCTATCTTTAGATACATCTATCTATAACCCTATCTCTAGATAGATCTATAACCCTATCTCTAGATAGATCTATAACCCTATCTCTAGAACCCTATCTCTAGATAGATCTATAACCCTATCTCTAGAACCCTATCTCTAGATAGATATTTGAAAACCTGTAAATCCTAGTTACACCCAAAGTACTGTTATAAACGACGTAAATTCTATTTTAAAAACATGATCGTTCTTAGGATAGATAACTTTCTCTACCCTAAGAACCCTTTCTCTACCCTAAGAACCCTTTCTCTAGATAAATCTATCTAGAACCCTATCTCTAGATATATTTAGATAGATATTTTTAGATAGATAACTTTCTCTACCCTATTTCTAGATAGATAGTTTTAGATAGATAACTTTCTCTACCCTATCTCTAGATAGATATTTTTAGGTAGGTAGATAACTTTCTCTACTCTAAGAACCCTATCTTTAGATACATCTATCTATAACCCTATCTCTAGATAGATCTATAACCCTATCTCTAGATAGATCTATAACCCTATCTCTAGAACCCTATCTCTAGATAGATCTAGAACCCTATCTCTAGATAGATATTTGAAAACCTGTAAATCCTAGTTACACCCAAAGTACTGTTATAAACGACGTAAATTCTATTTTAAAAACATGATCGTTCTTAGGGTAGATAACTTTCTCTACCCTAAGAACCCTTTCTCTACCCTAAGAACCCTTTCTCTAGATAAATCTATCTAGAACCCTATCTCTAGATATATTTAGATAGATATTTTTAGATAGATAACTTTCTCTACCCTATTTCTAGATAGATAGTTTTAGATAGATAACTTTCTCTACCCTATCTCTAGATAGATATTTTTAGGTAGGTAGATAACTTTCTCTACTCTAAGAACCCTATCTTTAGATACATCTATCTATAACCCTATCTCTAGATAGATCTATAACCCTATCTCTAGATAGATCTATAACCCTATCTCTAGAACCCTATCTCTAGATAGATCTATAACCCTATCTCTAGAACCCTATCTCTAGATAGATATTTGAAAACCTGTAAATCCTAGTTACACCCAAAGTACTGTTATAAACGACGTAAATTCTATTTTAAAAACATGATCGTTCTTAGGATAGATAACTTTCTCTACCCTAAGAACCCTTTCTCTACCCTAAGAACCCTTTCTCTAGATAAATCTATCTAGAACCCTATCTCTAGATATATTTAGATAGATATTTTTAGATAGATAACTTTCTCTACCCTATTTCTAGATAGATAGTTTTAGATAGATAACTTTCTCTACCCTATCTCTAGATAGATATTTTTAGGTAGGTAGATAACTTTCTCTACTCTAAGAACCCTATCTTTAGATACATCTATCTATAACCCTATCTCTAGATAGATCTATAACCCTATCTCTAGATAGATCTATAACCCTATCTCTAGAACCCTATCTCTAGATAGATCTAGAACCCTATCTCTAGATAGATATTTGAAAACCTGTAAATCCTAGTTACACCCAAAGTACTGTTATAAACGACGTAAATTCTATTTTAAAAACATGATCGTTCTTAGGGTAGATAACTTTCTCTACCCTAAGAACCCTTTCTCTACCCTAAGAACCCTTTCTCTAGATAAATCTATCTAGAACCCTATCTCTAGATATATTTAGATAGATATTTTTAGATAGATAACTTTCTCTACCCTATTTCTAGATAGATAGTTTTAGATAGATAACTTTCTCTACCCTATCTCTAGATAGATATTTTTAGGTAGGTAGATAACTTTCTCTACTCTAAGAACCCTATCTTTAGATACATCTATCTATAACCCTATCTCTAGATAGATCTATAACCCTATCTCTAGATAGATCTATAACCCTATCTCTAGAACCCTATCTCTAGATAGATCTATAACCCTATCTCTAGAACCCTATCTCTAGATAGATATTTGAAAACCTGTAAATCCTAGTTACACCCAAAGTACTGTTATAAACGACGTAAATTCTATTTTAAAAACATGATCGTTCTTAGGGTAGATAACTTTCTCTACCCTAAGAACCCTTTCTCTACCCTAAGAACCCTTTCTCTAGATAAATCTATCTAGAACCCTATCTCTAGATATATTTAGATAGATATTTTTAGATAGATAACTTTCTCTACCCTATTTCTAGATAGATAGTTTTAGATAGATAACTTTCTCTACCCTATCTCTAGATAGATATTTTTAGGTAGGTAGATAACTTTCTCTACTCTAAGAACCCTATCTCTAGATACATCTATCTATAACCCTATCTCTAGATAGATCTATAACCCTATCTCTAGATAGATCTATAACCCTATCTCTAGATAGATCTATAACCCTATCTCTAGATAGATCTATAACCCTATCTCTAGAACCCTATCTCTAGATAGATATTTGAAAACCTGTAAATCCTAGTTACACCCAAAGTACTGTTATAAACGACGTAAATTCTATTTTAAAAACATGATCGTTCTTAGGGCAGATAACTTTCTCTACCCTAAGAACCCTTTCTCTACCCTAAGAATCCTTTCTCTAGATAAATCTATCTATAACCCTATCTCTAGATAGATCTATAACCCTATCTCTAGAACCCTATCTCTAGATAGATATTTGAAAACCTGTAAATCCTAGTTACACCCAAAGTACTGTTATAAACGACGTAAATTCTATTTTAAAAACATGATCGTTCTTAGGGCAGATAACTTTCTCTACCCTAAGAACCCTTTCTCTACCCTAAGAACCCTTTCTCTAGATAAATCTATCTAGAACCCTATCTCTAGATATATTTAGATAGATATTTTTAGATAGATAACTTTCTCTACCCTATTTCTAGATAGATAGTTTTAGATAGATAACTTTCTCTACCCTATCTCTAGATAGATATTTTTAGGTAGGTAGATAACTTTCTCTACTCTAAGAACCCTATCTTTAGATACATCTATCTATAACCCTATCTCTAGATAGATCTATAACCCTATCTCTAGATAGATCTATAACCCTATCTCTAGATAGATCTATAACCCTATCTCTAGAACCCTATCTCTAGATAGATATTTGAAATCCTGTAAATCCTAGTTACACCCAAAGTACTGTTATAAACGACGTAAATTCTATTTTAAAAACATGATCGTTCTTAGGGTAGATAACTTTCTCTACCCTAAGAACCCTTTCTCTAGATAAATCTATCTAGAACCCTATCTCTAGATATATTTAGATAGATATTTTTAGATAGATAACTTTCTCTACCCTATTTCTAGATAGATAGTTTTAGATAGATAACTTTCTCTACCCTATCTCTAGATAGATATTTTTAGGTAGGTAGATAACTTTCTCTACTCTAAGAACCCTATCTTTAGATACATCTATCTATAACCCTATCTCTAGATAGATCTATAACCCTATCTCTAGAACCCTATCTCTAGATAGATATTTGAAAACCTGTAAATCCTAGTTACACCCAAAGTACTGTTATAAACGACGTAAATTCTATTTTAAAAACATGATCGTTCTTAGGGTAGATAACTTTCTCTACCCTAAGAACCCTTTCTCTACCCTAAGAACCCTTTCTCTAGATAAATCTATCTAGAACCCTATCTCTAGATATATTTAGATAGATATTTTTAGATAGATAACTTTCTCTACCCTATTTCTAGATAGATAGTTTTAGATAGATAACTTTCTCTACCCTATCTCTAGATAGATATTTTTAGGTAGGTAGATAACTTTCTCTACTCTAAGAACCCTATCTTTAGATACATCTATCTATAACCCTATCTCTAGATAGATCTATAACCCTATCTCTAAATAGATCTATAACCCTATCTCTAGAACCCTATCTCTAGATAGATCTATAACCCTATCTCTAGAACCCTATCTCTAGATAGATATTTGAAAACCTGTAAATCCTAGTTGCACCCAAAGTACTGTTATAAACGACGTAAATTCTATTTTAAAAACATGATCGTTCTTAGGGTAGATAACTTTCTCTACCCTAAGAACCCTTTCTCTACCCTAAGAACCCTTTCTCTAGATAAATCTATCTAGAACCCTATCTCTAGATATATTTAGATAGATATTTTTAGATAGATAACTTTCTCTACCCTATTTCTAGATAGATAGTTTTAGATAGATAACTTTCTCTACCCTATCTCTAGATAGATATTTTTAGGTAGGTAGATAACTTTCTCTACTCTAAGAACCCTATCTTTAGATACATCTATCTATAACCCTATCTCTAGATAGATCTATAACCCTATCTCTAGATAGATCTATAACCCTATCTCTAGATAGATCTATAACCCTATCTCTAGATAGATCTATAACCCTATCTCTAGAACCCTATCTCTAGATAGATATTTGAAAACCTGTAAATCCTAGTTACACCCAAAGTACTGTTATAAACGACGTAAATTCTATTTTAAAAACATGATCGTTCTTAGGGTAGATAACTTTCTCTACCCTAAGAACCCTTTCTCTACCCTAAGAACCCTTTCTCTAGATAAATCTATCTAGAACCCTATCTCTAGATATATTTAGATAGATATTTTTAGATAGATAACTTTCTCTACCCTATTTCTAGATAGATAGTTTTAGATAGATAACTTTCTCTACCCTATCTCTAGATAGATATTTTTAGGTAGGTAGATAACTTTCTCTACTCTAAGAACCCTATCTTTAGATACATCTATCTATAACCCTATCTCTAGATAGATCTATAACCCTATCTCTAGATAGATCTATAACCCTATCTCTAGATAGATCTATAACCCTATCTCTAGAACCCTATCTCTAGATAGATATTTGAAAACCTGTAAATCCTAGTTACACCCAAAGTACTGTTATAAACGACGTAAATTCTATTTTAAAAACATGATCGTTCTTAGGGCAGATAACTTTCTCTACCCTAAGAACCCTTTCTCTACCCTAAGAACCCTTTCTCTAGATAAATCTATCTATAACCCTCTCTAGATAGATCTATAACCCTATCTCTAGAACCCTATCTCTAGATAGATATTTGAAAACCTGTAAATCCTAGTTACACCCAAAGTACTGTTATAAACGACGTAAATTCTATTTTAAAAACATGATCGTTCTTAGGGTAGATAACTTTCTCTACCCTAAGAACCCTTTCTCTACCCTAAGAACCCTTTCTCTAGATAAATCTATCTAGAACCCTATCTCTAGATATATTTAGATAGATATTTTTAGATAGATAACTTTCTCTACCCTATTTCTAGATAGATAGTTTTAGATAGATATCTTTCTCTACCCTATCTCTAGATAGATATTTTTAGGTAGGTAGATAACTTTCTCTACTCTAAGAACCCTATCTTTAGATACATCTATCTAGAACCCTATCTCTAGATAGATCTATAACCCTATCTCTAGATAGATCTATAACCCTATCTCTAGATAGATCTATAACCCTATCTCTAGATAGATCTATAACCCTATCTCTAGAACCCTATCTCTAGATAGATATTTGAAAACCTGTAAATCCTAGTTACACCCAAAGTACTGTTATAAACGACGTAAATTCTATTTTAAAAACATGATCGTTCTTAGGGCAGATAACTTTCTCTACCCTAAGAACCCTTTCTCTACCCTAAGAAAGGGCCGCGGTGGCCCGGTTGGAAGAGTAACGGACTTGCAACCGAAGGGTTGCGAGTTCGAATCCAGCCAAACACCGTCGTGTACAAAGGGGGCTGGTGCACGTTAAATCTGTCGTGGCCTCAAATGTCCTCACGTTGGCGTGGTGTGGAAGTTTGGAGAGTGGGGTGCCAGCTCAGGTGTTGCCTCGTCATCTGACCGTGGTTCAAAATTACGTTGTGTTGTCCTCGGATCTTTCCCTTTGGGATTGATCCCGGACCGTCACCAATAGCCCATTGTGTTGCTCCAGTGTGACGTTAATTGAAATTCCCCCCCCTACCCTAAGAACCCTTTCTCTAGATAAATCTATCTATAACCCTATCTCTAGATAGATCTATAACCCTATCTCTAGATAGATCTATAACCCTATCTCTAGAACCCTATCTCTAGATAGATATTTGAAAACCTGTAAATCCTAGTTACACCCAAAGTACTGTTATAAACGACGTAAATTCTATTTTAAAAACATGATCGTTCTTAGGGCAGATAACTTTCTCTACCCTAAGAACCCTTTCTCTACCCTAAGAACCCTTTCTCTAGATAAATCTATCTAGAACCCTATCTCTAGATAGATCTATAACCCTATCTCTAGATAGATCTATAACCCTATCTCTAGAACCCTATCTCTATATAGATATTTGAAAACCTGTAAATCCTAGTTACACCCAAAGTACTGTTATAAACGACGTAAATTCTATTTTAAAAACATGATCGTTCTTAGGGTAGATAACTTTCTCTACCCTAAGAACCCTTTCTCTAGATAAATCTATCTAGAACCCTATCTCTAGATATATTTAGATAGATATTTTTAGATAGATAACTTTCTCTACCCTATTTCTAGATAGATAGTTTTAGATAGATAACTTTCTCTACCCTATCTCTAGATAGATATTTTTAGGTAGGTAGATAACTTTCTCTACTCTAAGAACCCTATCTCTGGATAGATCTATAACCCTATCTCTAGATAGATCTATAACCCTATCTCTAGATAGATCTATAACCCTATCTCTAGATAGATCTATAACCCTATCTCTAGATAGATCTATAACCCTATCTCTAGATAGATCTATAACCCTATCTCTAGATAGATCTATAACCCTATCTCTAGATAGATCTATAACCCTATCTCTAGAACCCTATCTCTAGATAGATATTTGAAAACCTGTAAATCCTAGTTACACCCAAAGTACTGTTATAAACGACGTAAATTCTATTTTAAAAACATGATCGTTCTTAGGGCAGATAACTTTCTCTACCCTAAGAACCCTTTCTCTACCCTAAGAACCCTATCTCTAGATAGATCTATAACCCTATCTCTAGATAGATCTATAACCCTATCTCTAGATAGATCTATAACCCTATCTCTAGATAGATCTATAACCCTATCTCTAGATAGATATTTGAAAACCTGTAAATCCTAGTTACACCCAAAGTACTGTTATAAACGACGTAAATTCTATTTTAAAAACATGATCGTTCTTAGGGTAGATAACTTTCTCTACCCTAAGAACCCTTTCTCTAGATAAATCTATCTAGAACCCTATCTCTAGATATATTTAGATAGATATTTTTAGATAGATAACTTTCTCTACCCTATTTCTAGATAGATAGTTTTAGATAGATAACTTTCTCTACCCTATCTCTAGATAGATATTTTTAGGTAGGTAGATAACTTTCTCTACTCTAAGAACCCTATCTTTAGATACATCTATCTATAACCCTATCTCTAGATAGATCTATAACCCTATCTCTAGATAGATCTATAACCCTATCTCTAGAACCCTATCTCTAGATAGATCTATAACCCTATCTCTAGATAGATCTATAACCCTATCTCTAGAACCCTATCTCTAGATAGATATTTGAAAACCTGTAAATCCTAGTTACACCCAAAGTACTGTTTTAAACGACGTAAATTCTATTTTAAAAACATGATCGTTCTTAGGGTAGATAACTTTCTCTACCCTAAGAACCATTTCTCTACCCTAAGAACCCTTTCTCTAGATAAATCTATCTAGAACCCTATCTCTAGATATATTTAGATAGATATTTTTAGATAGATAACTTTCTCTACCCTATTTCTAGATAGATAGTTTTAGATAGATAACTTTCTCTACCCTATCTCTAGATAGATATTTTTAGGTAGGTAGATAACTTTCTCTACTCTAAGAACCCTATCTCTAGATAGATCTATAACCCTATCTCTAGATAGATCTATAACCCTATCTCTAGATAGATCTATAACCCTATCTCTAGATAGATCTATAACCCTATCTCTAGATAGATCTATAACCCTATCTCTAGATAGATATTTGAAAACCTGTAAATCCTAGTTACACCCAAAGTACTGTTATAAACGACGTAAATTCTATTTTAAAAACATGATCGTTCTTAGGGCAGATAACTTTCTCTACCCTAAGAACCCTTTCTCTACCCTAAGAACCCTATCTCTAGATAGATCTATAACCCTATCTCTAGATAGATCTATAACCCTATCTCTAGATAGATCTATAACCCTATCTCTAGATAGATCTATAACCCTATCTCTAGAACCCTATCTCTAGATAGATCTATAACCCTATCTCTAGAACCCTATCTCTAGATAGATATTTGAAAACCTGTAAATCCTAGTTACACCCAAAGTACTGTTATAAACGACGTAAATTCTATTTTAAAAACATGATCGTTCTTAGGGTAGATAACTTTCTCTACCCTAAGAACCCTTTCTCTAGATAAATCTATCTAGAACCCTATCTCTAGATATATTTAGATAGATATTTTTAGATAGATAACTTTCTCTACCCTATCTCTAGATAGATATTTTTAGGTAGGTAGATAACTTTCTCTACTCTAAGAACCCTATCTTTAGATACATCTATCTATAACCCTATCTCTAGATAGATCTATAACCCTATCTCTAGATAGATCTATAACCCTCTCTCTAGAACCCTATCTCTAGATAGATCTATAACCCTATCTCTAGAACCCTATCTCTAGATAGATATTTGAAAACCTGTAAATCCTAGTTACACCCAAATTACTGTTATAAACGACGTAAATTCTATTTTAAAAACATGATCGTTCTTAGGGTAGATAACTTTCTCTAACGAGCTAGAACTGTTTCCTACCACACAAGAGCGACTATTATTCTATTCCTTAAATATTCTATACACACTTTAATGCTTTGTAAGTTCTAATAATGCTCGATACTCTTGAGCAGTGCTCAAACAGTAAGGGCAAGGCGACGCGCGCAGACCAATCAGAGGTGCCTGCGCGAGCGGTGAACACGCTCTGATTGGTCTACGCTATTACAACCTTGCGCTTCTATTTCACCACGGCTTTACTGTATAGTCATTTCATGAAACTGACGTTCTATAGTTATATGAAATTTAATTATGTTTGGCTGTTTTGATGTTTTATGGCGCCATACTTGGCCATGCTGCTTCAGACAAAAGACATACAATAACAAGTAATAGACACACACAATGAAAGTTTTACTGACACAGAAATACACCCAGGGAAGAATGTACCTGACAAGAATCGAACCTGCGCCGCCTGCAACTCGAAGGTTGCTAGCGCAGTGGCCCCTTAATTGTATGAAATAGTTATAATATTATAGTTTTTATAGTTGCATGAAAACCTTTAATTTCTATTGAATGAAATTGACGTTTTATAGTTATTCGAAATAGCTATATTATTATGGTTTATAGCTGTATGAAAACCTGTAATTCTAGTTAATGAAATTGACGCATTAAAGTTACATGAAATAGTTATATGAAATTTAGTTGGTATGAAATAGTTATATGAAATAGTTATATGTAAACCTGTAATCCTAGTTAATAAAATTTGCGTATAACAGTTATATGAAATAGTTATATGTAAACCTGTAATACTAGTTAATAAAATTTGCGTATAACAGTTATATGAAATAGTTATATTATTATAGTGTATAATTATTCGAAATAGTTATATTATAGTTTATATCTGTATGAAAACGTGTAATTCTATTTAATGAAAATGACGTTTTAAACTTACATGAAATAGTTATATGAAATAGTTATAATGAAAACCTTCTAGTTAATGAAAATGACGTATAATAATTATATGAAATATAGTTATATGAAATAGTTACATGAAAACATTCTTGTTAATAAAATTGACGTATAATACTTATACGAATAACCATACACCATAATAATAGTTATATGAAATAGCTATATTATTATAGTGTATTCGGAAACCTACAATTTTTAGTTAACTCCCAAAGTGCTGTTCTAACTATTCCACGTAAATTCTGCTATTAAAAAACCCCCAACTTTTATATTACTTTTTAGATTAGAGAGCTTTTTTCTCTAACGAGTCAGAATTGTTTCCTACCACACACACTGGGCAACCGAAACTCTGGGGAAAAGAGCTGAAAACATTCAAAACAATCCAGCATACGTGCACAGCAAGCCTAAAACGACCCAAGTATGATTTCCAACGATTTGCTTTATAAAACAAACAGCGAGGTTGAGGTTAGTCCTCCTCTGACTTCAAAACAAAGTTCTCAGGAGATATGGAGGGAATGGACAAGAATTACCGGAATCTCAATTCTGGGGAGAAAAATTCGCGCGTGCTTTGAATGAAACGTATTTTGTTTGGAAACGACCAGTATGAAATTCAGATGCGTCCTGCTTTTTAGAGTAGGCTCAAGTGTGGACTCGTCGTCTGACCGTGGTTCGAAACGATGTTTGAATCTTTCACTCGGAACTTTCCCTTCGGGTTTGAATCTTTCCCTTCGGGCTTGAATCTTTCCCTTCGGGTTTTGACCTCGGACCGTCGCCAATAGCCCCTCGTGTCGCTCCAGTGCGACGTCAATTAAATACCTACCTATTTTTTTAAAGTGACAACAATGAAACTGGAAAATATAGGTAGGTTTGTAGGTATAAGGCAGGTAGTTAATTAACGTCGCATTGGCGCAAAATAACTGGCTATTGGTGACGGTCCGGGAGCAATCCACAAGGGAAAGATGCGAGGACAGCCAATCGTAATTTCGAACCACGGTCAGATGT
The DNA here is from genome assembly GCA_933210815.1 of Meta bourneti. NCBI lineage: Eukaryota > Metazoa > Arthropoda > Arachnida > Araneae > Tetragnathidae > Meta > Meta bourneti. Next base: position 113,290,573 of record OW119924.1, on the reverse strand, counting down.
CGAGGTCAACACCTGAGCTGGCAGCCCACTCTCCAAACTTCCGCGCCAGGGTGAGGGCGTTGGAGGCCACGGCGGATTGAACGTGCACCAGATCTCGTGCACATGACGGTCTTTGGTTGATAATTTGCTACCCTTCCAACCGGCTTCCGCGGCCCCATCAGCCGGGGGAAGTGGATGCAGAGGAAACTTATCGAAATCCTCGTCATTAGCATTCTTCGTTAAGACCGAAAAAAACCTCGCAAATGTCCTTCCTATTCTTAGAATATGATTAATTACGCTCGAATCCCCCCTCCCGACCGAGTGAGGGGGGCGGAATAAAAATGAAAACGTAAAAAAAGCGTCTCCACTCTCGCAATCGCGAAATCAACAGAGCCGGTATTAAAAGAAACGGGAGAGGAAACAAAAAAGGAGGCTTCATTAAAAAAGCTAATGAGTGGCCCTGGAGCGGGTCTTTTTGAAACCCTTTTTACTCTCCCGTCTTTTGGCAACGGCCGATAACTCCGCGGCGGAAGGGGGGTGGAGATGGGGTGCTCTTGTTCGGGGGGTTGCAGACGACGCGCTCACCTGTGGCTTTGAGTAGGCAGGACTTGGGGGGTGAGGCATTTCGATCAACGTCGCACTGGAGCAAGGGATCAATCCAAATGGAAAGAGGCGAGGCGCGATTTGGAACCACGGTCAGATGACGAGGTCACACCTGAGCTGGCACCCCACTGTCCAAACTTCCACGCCACTCCAACGAGGCAGGTTGGTTGATTTGGGTTCTATGGCGCAATGTCCAAAAAAGGACAAGCCAAGCGCAAGGACAAGCGGCAACGAGGTTGGTTGGTTGATTCGGTTTTATGGCGCAAGGTCCAAAAAAGGACTGTTGGGTTTTATCGATTGAAGACAGAGTTTTATACATTAAAAATAAATTTTTATTACGTAGCCAAGTCTTATGGTTTAAAAACAACAAGAAGTCTGATCAGATCATGATCCCCATTCTCCTCACTTATATACATACAAAGATTTACATATTCTTCTATATTGATGTGCCCCACACGGCACTATAATTGGAGGTTTGAGACAGATTCCAACATGCGGCCCCATCGGTTGTAAAACCTCAGCAGATGTATTACAATTCAATATATATATTTATATAAATCTAACAAAATATTTTTCTAATAATATTTTTAAATTTATTTAACAATAAAGGCTTTGTTAAAAAGTCAGCCAAATTATTTTCCGATGAAATATAATTTACGTTAAATAGTTCATCTTTTATTAATTTACGAATAAATTTGTACTTGATATCAATATGTTTAGTTTTCTGATTTTCCTGACTATTTTTTGAAAAATAGATAGCAGATTGATTATCACAATATACTTGGGGTCTTATGTAATCACACAAACTTAATTCATTTATAATTCTACTAAACCAAATAACTTCTTTAGTGCAATCGGTTAGTGCAATAAATTCAGATTCCATTGAGCTAAGAGCTATGCACTTTTGTTTAGAAGATTTCCATGATATTGGGATGTTACCAAAATAAATTAAATAGCCACTGCTTGAATGTCTGTTTGTGAGACCACATCCCCAATTTGCATCAGAAAAAGCAATCAAATTTGAACTTTCTACATTGGAAAGATTAATTTTAAAATCCTTTGTAAGAAAAACATAGTTCATAATATCAACAACGTAAGACCAGTGTTTGTAAGTATAACCATTACAAAACTGAGACATTATATTAACGGCAAATGCAATATCTGGTCTGGATCTATCTGACAAAAACGATAAACATCCTATTAAGGAACGATAGGGAAATTTCCTCATTAAATCATTTTCAATTATTTCTTCCTCTTTAACCTTATCAGGTAAGTTACAACCAATTTTAAAAGGTAAATTCACAAAACTTTTAGGAAGATCTTTGAATTTTGACATTAATTTTTCAATGTAGGTAATTTGATGTAAATAAATCGAATTTTCAATTTCTTGAAAGTTTACGCCTAACAAATATTTAGTTTTACCTAGGACTGTAAGATCCAATTTTTTGTCCAATAATTCGATTACTTCATTTATCAAATGTTCCCTTTTTGAAAACAAAACCATATCATCTACATAAACAATTAAAATTACATCTTTAAATTTGTAGACACAATTACACCAATTTAACTGAAAAAATCCTAATTTAGTTAAAATACCGTCTAATTCCAAATTCCATTCTCTACCACTTTGATGCAGACCATATATAGCCTTTTCCAATAGACATACTTTGTTTTCGGATCCTTTCAGCACAAATCCTTTTGGCTGTTTCATGTATATAGTATCCTTAAGGTGTCCATATAAATATGCACTTTTCACGTCAACTTGACAGTGATACCAACCCAACATAGAAATCAATAGTACAAACAATAATCTAACAATAGAAAAATTCACAACTGGTGAAAAAATATCTTTAAAATCAATGCCGGGTTTTTGCTTAAAACCTTGAGCAACAAGACGAGCTTTATACCTTTTAGGTATATTGTTTTCGTCCATTTTTATGTTGTACACCCACTTACTTCCAATTATGGTTGTATTTGGGCGTGTGTCCACTAATTTCCATACTTGCCTATCCTTCATTATCTGAATTTCTTCATTCATGGCAGTATTCCATTTAATTTTATCCTTACTTGCTTGCGTTTCTTCATAACTTTTGGGGATTTCGACATTGTAACACTGATCATACATGTCGTACATCTGTTGGTCTAAAAAATTAGATTCATTACTAGAAGTAGATGGTACATTAGAAATATCCACATTAGGATGTTCAGTTTCTGGCTTAAAATTGAAATTTACAGGATCAAACCTAATCTTATTTTTAGTACAGTACTTTTTAATATCATTTAAAGATCTCATTCTCAAATTTTCAGGAGAATAATAGTATACATCTATCCTATTGCTTTTATTTCTAGGTTTTTCGATTCTTCGCCAATTTGAAATGTTAAGACTTTTTAAGTCCTCAGTTTTAACTAAATCTTTAGAATCTAAAACTTGAGTTTCACTTTCCGATTTTACTTTTATATTTTCATTTGATTGATAAATAGGAATATTAGAATTAAGATCGAAAGAAACGTACTCAAAGTTTTTACCAAATAGTACATCAACAGCTTTCTTACTTTCGTCGATATGAACATGGACTGTTTCAACTATTCTCTTCTCGTTTGGTACATATATTCTGTAACCTTTAGTTTTCAAACCATATCCTGTCAAAATACCAAGTTTAGCTCTGGGTTGTAATTTATTTCTCTGTATTTTAGGAATATGAACATATGCCAAAGAGCCAAAAATTCTAAAATGTTTTACTGATGGTTTGAAACCAGTCCATATTTCGTTAGGAGATATACCCTCAGTTAATTTGTGTTCGCATCTATTTTTAGTATGAATAAATGCTAAAAGTGCTTCTGACCAAAATTGTGGTTGTAAACCACTGTCTTTCAGCTTTAACCAAGTATTTTTTAAAGTAATCAAAAACTTCATTCTTATTTCGAATAATATAAACAGTTACTTTACGTGAAAAATCATCAATAATAGATAAAAAGTATTTGTTTCCACCTAGAGAGTTAACTGGAGAAGGACCCCACAAATCCATATGGATCCTTTCCAAAACATTTTTAGTTTTCTTTCGTACATATAGTTTCTTTTTAAGGATATTCTAGTGGATTTAGCAATAGCACAAATCTTACAATTTTTATCTATATTCTTACAACTAAGTTTTTCAATTCCTTTTACACAATTAATTTTACTCATATTTTCAATTAAGGGCATGTTAACATGACAAAACCTACGGTGGGCTTTTTCTAGATCTAAACCAGTTACATATACATAATTTTTAATCTTGGGATAACCTTTTAAGATATACAATTTTCCAATTCTGGGAACAGTAAACAAATATTTATTATAACTATTATAAATAATCATTTTGTTATTTCCCCATTTAATTTGGTTTCCCACAAGGTCAATACGAGCACCACTAATTAAATTTTTTCTCATATTAGGCGAGTATAACACATCTTTTAAAGTTATATCATAATTTCTGTTTCTATCTAAAACTGTAAATTGAATATCACCCATACCTAATACTTCCGAGGTGCTGTCCTTGTCTCCGACTAGGATCTTCTGTGGTGGTAGTTTTCTGAATGTCGTAAACATATCACGTTCTTTACAGAAGTGAGCAGTTGCAGCAGAATCAATGAGAAATTCCCTCGGTCTTTCATTTGGAAAATTTGAAACTGCATAGGCACGTTGAAGATCAGTTTTTGGATTGTCCTCCATATAAAATAATTCACCACCAGGTTTCTGCCGATTGCATTTCTTGAAGCACTTCGATTCGTAATGTCCCGACTTTTTGCAGTAGTTGCAGAATGGTCGCGGCCCCATACGACAAACTGTCGACTTTCTTGGGCTTGAAGGAATTAATTCAGGGTCCAGTACGCATCTGCTGTGATCAGGAGTAGACGCCCGTGTCTCCTTGTATCTAGATGACTTGTTTCTTGTAGCATAAGCATCGGCCATGATACTTAATTTTGTGCCTTCGTCTTTCCGCTTCAGCTCGATTCGGCTGGATTCTGTTATTAAATGTTTAGACAAATTGTCTAGCGTGAACTCGTTGTCATCCATCCTGTATAGCAATTGTACCAGATTATCGTATTCGTGAGGCAAATGTCTTATTAGTTGAAAGCAAACTAAGAGGTCTGGGATTTCGAATCCACCTTCTTTTATCTGTAACAGCTTCTCATGCACTCGTTTGCAGAAGAGTCCAATGGATTCGTCCTCCGGCTGGTAGCGGATTGAAAAGAACTCGTCCACAAGGCCTGCCAATCGTGCTCTAGATGCTGGTTCAAAGTTGGTCTTTAATATATCCCAGGCTTCCTTACCATCCTCAGTAGATGAAATTAAGACTTGATATTTTCTGTCTATGCCCTGGTAGATAGTTGTGTATGTCCTCTGTTTCCTATAACTATAGTCTCTTTTTTCTTGTTCTGGAGCATCTTCCAATAATAGAGGTTCCGTTTTAGTGATAAATTCCCAGCAGTTCCGGTCCATTAGCAATACCTTCATGTCCGTCTTCCACGTGGCATAGTTGAAATCCGATAACTTCGGGAAGGAAAACATGGACATTTCTTGAATACCCATCATACTGGAAACCGGTAGTGGCAGAATTCAGGTTCAGCTTAAGGTCTGTAGCCCATAACCAATTGTTGGGTTTTATCGATTGAAGACAGAGTTTTATACATTAAAAATAAATTTTTATTACGTAGCCAAGTCTTATGGTTTAAAAACAACAAGAAGTCTGATCAGATCATGATCCCCATTCTCCTCACTTATATACATACAAAGATTTACATATTCTTCTATATTGATGTGCCCCACACGGCACTATAATTGGAGGTTTGAGACCGATTCCAACAAGGACAAGCCAAGCGCAAGGACAAGCGGCAACGAGGTTGGTTGGTTGATTCGGTTTTATGGCGCAAGGTCCAAAAAAGGACAAGCCAAGCGCAAGGACAAGCGGCAACGAGGTTGGTTGGTTGATTCGGTTTTATGGCGCAAGGTCCAAAAAAGGACAAGCCAAGCGCAAGCGGCAACGAGGTTGGTTGGTTGATTCGGTTTTATGGCGCAAGGTCCAAAAAAGGACAAGCCAAGCGCAAGGACAAGCGGCAACGAGGTTGGTTGGTTGATTCGGTTTTATGGCGCAAGGTCCAAAAAAGGACAAGCCAAGCGCAAGGACAAGCGGCAACGAGGTTGGTTGGTTGATTCGGTTTTATGGCGCAAGGTCCAAAAAAGGACAAGCCAAGCGCAAGGACAAGCGGCAACGAGGTTGGTTGATTCGGTTTTATGGCGCAAGGTCCAAAAAAGGACAAGCGCAACGATGCAGGACTTGAGAGGAATTTTGTAGAAGGTAGGTAGGTATTTAAATTGGGGTCACACTGGGGCAACACAACGGGCTATTGGTGACGCCCGAGATCAATACCAAAGGGAAAGATCGAGAACACCAAGTAATTTTGAACCACGGTCATATGACGAGGCAACATCTGAGCTGGCACCCCACTCTCCAAACTTCCGCGCCAACACGAGGACATTTGAGGTCACGATATTTAACGTGCCCCCTTTGTACACGACGGTGTTTGGATTCGAACTCACAACCCCCTGGTTTCTAATCCGTTACTCTTCCAACCAGGCTACAGCGTTTTAATGACACCGGAGGGAGAACTACACCCAGGAGGATTCGCACCACAGGAGATGATTTGCAATCTCATGATTCGTGAACGACTCAATCGGTCGTTGGTATTGGTTCCCGGTATCGCGATAAAACATCTTTTCAAACTTACCTAAAGACATGTGGCAAAGTGTAAGGATCACGGATGCAAAATAGAACACTGAAAGAGAAAAATTCACATTAGAAAAGTGACGCACAATAGAACTAATCTATTTTTAATATACACCTTAATAGAAAAGCACATTAATTTCAGAAGAGACACAATTAAATAAACAAACATTTGCTTTACAAACAAGGCCGCGGTAGCCCAGTTGGCAGAGTAACCGACTAGCAACAGGTGTCGCAACCTAACCAGTATCATTCCCGAGAAGCCTTTCGGAGTTGGTCAGGTGTTTACATCTTCGGCGCACGAATCTGATGCGCTTCGATATGTATACGTTCTGCGTGTAGGTAGGTATTTTAACGAATGTCGCAATGGAGCAACACGACGGGCTATTGGGGCGATCCGAGAACACCGCGTAATTTTGAACCACGGTCAGATGACGAGGTCACAACAAAGGTGGTACTCCACTCTCCAAACTTCCACAACACACCAACGTGAGGACATTTGAGGCAACGACAGATTGAACGTGCATCATCCCCCTTTGTGCACGACGGTCTTTGGTTGAATTCGAAATCGTAACCCTCGGTTATAGCAGATCGTCAAGTTTGAAAAACTACCAGTCTTTTTTATCTGCTTATGCTTGGAATTTGTTTCCTATAGTTACTTTTTGGAGAGAATAAAGAGCTAATTTATGTAAAATATAATTTAATAAAAAAAAACTTACTTACTATTCTTATTACTTACTATTACTTACACATCGTCGGTGTTCTGTTAAAAAGGGCGAATCCAACAATTTGAAATTTTTCAGGAGAGCAATTTCAAACTTCACTTTTCCATAAAAATTAGGAAAAACGTAAAAGAAATTCATTTATGATATATATGTAGTAAGCAAGTGTAAGATGAAATGAATTTGAGAAATTCATTTATGATATATATGTAGTAAGCAAGTGCAAGATGAAATGAATTTGAGAAATTCATTTTTCTTCCACTTGCCCATGAATAAAAGAAATTCATTTATGATATATATGTAGTAAGCAAGTGTAAGATGAAATGAATTTGAGAAATCCATTGAATGATATATATGTAGTGAGCATGTGTAAGATGAAATGAATTTTAGAAATTCATTTATCTTCCACTTGCCCATGAATAAAAGAAATCCATTTATGATATATATGTAGTAAGCTAGTGTAAGATGAAATGAATTTGTTTTACATTATTCCTAATTTTTATGGAAAAGTGAAGTTTGAAATTGCTCTCCTGAAAAATTTCAAATTGTTGGATTCACCCTTTTTACAGAACACCGACGATGTGTAAGTAATAGTAAGTAATAAGAATAATAAGTAAGTTTCTTCCATTAAAACATTTTTTACATAAATTAGCTCTTTATTCTCTCCAAAAAGTAACTATAGGAAACAAATTCCATGCATAAGCAGATAAAAAGACTGGTAGCTTTTCAACGTTGACGATCTGCTATAACCGGAGGGTTGTGAGTTCGAATCCAACCAAAAACAGTTGTGCACAAAGGGGTCTGATGTACGTTCAATCTTCGTGGCCTCAAATGTCATGTTGGCGTGGTGTGGAAGTTTGGAGAGTGGAGTACCACGTCTGGTGTGACCTCGTCATCTGACCGTGGTTCAAAATTAAGTGGTGTTGTCCTCGGAACTTTCCCTTTGGAATTGATCCCGGACCATCACCAATAGCCCGTCGCGTTGCTCCAGAGCGACGTTAATTAAATACCTACCTTGGTTGACATTTGGCGAACTTAAAAGTCTCCAAAATTTTGAAAAGTAGGAGCATTTGAGACGATTTCTGCTTCAAATGATGCTCCTAGTCGCGAAGGTTGAGAATAGTAGCAAAGTCACGAATATACACTATATGGACAAAAGTATTTGGACAAAAGTATTTGGACACTGCAGAAAATGGGAGGATCCATCTTAGTGAGGGGTTGTTTTTCCTGGTTAGGACTCGGCCCATTGCGTCATGTACCTGGTACCATGAACACTAACGTGTACCTCGACGTTCTGGATAATTGCCTACACCAGGGGTGTCAAACTGGCGATCCCAGAGGTACTTTTTTGTGGCCCACGATGCTCTGAAATAAAATGAAAACTATGTTATGAAGAAAATAGCACTTAGGGGAGATCGAGGCAACACCGTACACGCAATTTCGTCACGTTAAAAATGCGTGAGCAACTATTTTCGTCCATGAAATTAAATGAAACGGCCTACAGATCAAGATCAACATCTATCTGCCATAATGAAGATTGTCTGTTCTCAGTCTTTGAATACAGATATTGGAAAACTAGTAGGAGGTAAGCGCTGGCAATTTTCCGGAAAAAAATTAATTTTGGTTTTATAAGTACATTAAATTAAATAAACGTTTAAGTAAAAGCAATTATATAGAAATATTATGAATTATTACCCTAAATTCACTTAATGACATAATGTGTTTTAATTATCCTATCCCTATTCCTGAATCCTCTCTTCAAAATATAATTTAAAGAAAATTTGTAAATGTGATGTGGCCCGCGTGAATCTTACCACTTGCATTAAATGGCCCGTGTTTTAATTGAGTTTGACACCCCTGGCCTACACTATGGCAATACTACGGCGATGGTGGTTGTTTCTTCCAACGGGATCGAACTCCATGTCATACTGTAAAACGTGTGCTGGACTGGTTTCCTGAAAAGGAGGTGAATTGGCCTGCTCAGAGCCCCGATCTCGATCCGATCGAGCACTTGTGGGACGAACTGGAGCGGCGGGTACGACACCGCCACGCACGCCCATCTTCACAACTATCTCTTCTCACAGGCATGGCGAGCTATTCCTGCCCAGACTTTCAGAGAACTTGTGGAAAGTATGCCTCGACGTGTTGCAGCTGTAATACAAGCAAAAGGAGGGCCTACCCGTTACTAAATAGAATAATAAGGCACTTTTTCTGAAAAACAGTGTCCAAATACTTTTGTCCATATAGTGTATATTTTCGAAAACTCCTCACATTTTGAAATTACTTGTAGTATCTTTCGAAAGCGATTTTTACTTGAGAAAAACTCCCAATCGACATAGTTGAAAAATAACAACTAAAGGCCGCTTACGGCAGCCCTGAAACCAATTAAAGGCTACCTTTAATGCCCGTTATCCCGACTAGCGGGTGACAGTGGGTCACCCCAAATCCTCCAAAAAGCCCCACCAAATGACCAGAAGTCATCATAGTGCCACTACAACTTAAACGATCATTCCCGGGTTAGAGGCAGTGCAAGCGGACGGACGCACGTACCCGGCGTAAAAACCGCCATTACAAACGTCCTCGTCGTCGCGCACTGACCCCATCCCTCTCGTGGTCACGTGACAACCAGGACTGCCCCTTATTAATGGCCAGAAGAATGGAATTCCACAATGCCCTTATGGAAGATCAGACAACATTAGGAAATACCATTGATATTGAGTCTATTTTCTCATACAATCATATGTATAATCTATATATATATATATATGGGTGAGCGGACTGGGATAGATATATATAGACAGATAGATGGATGGAGAAGTGATATATGACAAAATAAAAGATGATCCATATCTGCGTGTTTTTGGGAACCGCCATTTTTTTGCGATGTATGCCCGTCACGTGATCGCGAAATTGCCGGAACAATCACGGCCGCGCCGGGGTTGAGCTGTTCCCGTGCTTCTCCTCGGGGTGGGGCGGGTAGGATGCGTAACTGAAACCGTGATCGCAACTTTGTTTCGGTTCCAGTTCTCCAAAGCACGCCGCGAGAAATATGGATGCGGTGTTCCGGGATGAGGCATGGCAAACACGTTCCCGGGGAGTGGGAACGGAAAAAAAAAACGGATTACCCGGTCGTGTTCGATTGTTCCCGGAGGCGGAGTCGTTTGCAGAATCGGAATCTGCAGATTTGGATTCCTTTATGACGAAACTCGATTGCCTTTCTATGGTAAAAGTCGAGTTGGAAACAGCACTTCGTACATAAGAATAACGGCGCAGCATCTCGTCGCCAATTCGAGCGATTACGCGCCAGGCTTGGCGCAGTGTGGGAGTTGTGTGATCTTTCATATTTGTTCTATTTTTAGAGAATTGTTTCTCGAGGGTGAAGGTGGTATGGTTCATCCCTCCCGTAATGCGAGCTCTTGTGCTTTGTATATTTTATGTATGTATATGTTTATACACACATATACAGGGTGATTCAACGGTCATGGGACAAACTTGAGGGGGTGATAGAACACAACGCAACAAACACTTTTCACCCTAGAATGTAGGGTCGCTAGAGGGCGCTTTCCATTTCGGCACAAACTCACGGTCCGACGCAAGTTGGAAAGAGGCATGAAACAACGCTTTAATGTCAAATAAACATCAATAACTGCTTGACAAAACCAAATAATACAATTACATCAATTAAAGATAAGTACAAGGAACAACGGGTAAGAAAGAAATGACAAAACATGAGAAACTTTTCACATGGAAATGAAACGACCTGTACAAACATCAGTCGCTAAGTACAACGCACAATTACAGAAGCTGTTCAAAATGTCACCTGATGCAGGAATCGCATCGCCGACGCTTTTATACAAGCGTTAGATTGCGCTCTCTAGCGGCCAACCGCTGCACTTGCGACCCTACATTCTATGGGGAAAAGTGTTTGTTTCGTTGTGTTCCATCACCCCCTGAAGTGTGTCCCATGACCGTTGAATCACCCTGTATATATAATTCAATATAACAAAACACAGAGAAATTTAGGAATTTAAACTTAAGAATGCCAAGAAAATTTCGAAAAAAAAGGAAGTGTTGGTGGATGAGGGCGTCATCATCTCACCCAGTCAACACTATATATATAATAAACAATCAAACTTACAAAATTACCGAATCGGAATTACAGTTCCGATTTCTCAACTGTGATTTGTGGGCGCTATGAAAGGCATTTGCTGGCAGTCCTCATGTAGGATGCGGAGGGTTGTTGTCGAGCTGAGGTTTAGTAATATGGGTAAGTTTGTATTCTCTTCTACAGTTTTGTATTGTACTTGTCTTGGGTGTGTGTCCTTGGATGTCACCGGCTTTGATTGTCTAATTTTGCCTTTCTGCTTATGGTATTTGGAGGAGTGTGTCGGCTACTTTTGGTGAACTGCCGCCCACACGCAGAAAGCACCATATTGTGTTGACTGGGTGAGACTCCTCAATGATGACGCCCTCATCCACCAACATTTCATTGGTTTGAAATTTTCATGGCATTCTTAATTTTAAATTCTTAAATTTCTCTTTGTTTTGTTTTGTAATATCGAATTATATTGCTATCCATGCTATATCTGCAGCTTCAGCGCGCATACATGGACAGTTCTGCTTTCTGGCTTCGGTTTGACTATTTTTATACCCCGGTATTTTGGTTTTTTAGCCATTTGGCTAAAAATTTCCTAAATTCCTGTTTTGTAATATTGTATATATACAATATTACAAACTCTAAGGTGAATGTACCTTGGGACACTCCAAGGTGATGTAGCTTCGGACACAATCGTTTGCGTCCGCAGGTACATCGGCCATTTTTTAAATTTGTTTTTATTATTAATTCGTCTCTATTTTTGGCTTTTCTTTAGATATCTCTACAAAATAGTGTTTTATTTTTGGTTTTCTGTAAAAACCATACAATAACATAGTTGTAAAGTTATAAAGAAGTTATAGGTCCTACAAGAGTTTTTAAATTGATTTTTTTAGATACGAAATCACTAAAATTGGCTGTAATGCCTCGGAATAAGAAGGGAAAAACTTTTTATATTATGTCCGCAGGTAAATTCGGGTGTGTCCATAGGTATATATATCAGGTTGTTGTACCTAAGGACGAAAATTACTTCTCCAAATTTGGAATTTTTAAAAATTCAATATTTAAAATTTTAGATTTTAAAAAACATGACTTTATTCACAAAGGTTTAGAGCGTAACCTGAGCGTTTTACTAGGTGAAGATATGTTTCCCAGCGGCTGAGAAAAATTAAAATGTGAATTTTGACCGTATGTACAGAAGTCTCCCCTATCCAAGTCATCAAAATTTACCGCCAAATTTATGTAAATATACGCCGCATTTACTCTAAAAATAAGGGATGTGTGGACAGCTCAATAGAGAACAAGGTACTGAGACCGGAGTACTGGACGTACGTCGCCGCAACGTCACCGGAGGTATGTGTGCACTACACTGTATGATCTCAGACCGCACTTACGGTGCCGCAAAGGCACCGCACGTTTAAAAATCGGATGTGTGCACCGGGCGTTAACAGGTTTGCGTGGTTACAGTGCGGCGACGTGGGGAACTAAGACCCGGATCACACATCCGATTTTTAAACGTACGGCGCCGTTGCATCGCCGTAGCCAACTACGCACACACCACCGTGAAATGGCGCCTGTTCTCTTTTGGCCGCCAGTTGCGACGGATGTCCATCGAAGGAAATGTTTGTTTCGCTTACTTGGTGCACAAAAAATATATTTTGAAATAAAATAGACGTTACTGGATACATCCATTTAGCGATTTAAGACTTACAAGAGGCAGATTTTATACATATCTTGCGGATTTACGAGAAAACCCAGATAAGTTTAAGCTGTTGAGTAAGGCCAGAGAAAGTCACGCCACGAAAAATGCAAACCAGCGTTCGACAAGAACATAAACTGAACAAGCATTCTGACTCCGAACCGGAATTCTTTGAGGCCGCTTGCTTTGTCAGTCTTGCTGGAACGCTGAAAGAGGGATTCGTGCACCCACTACAAACCAAACTCTAAATCGCTTAATGAAATCTCTTGTAAAGGATACAATTAAACCAGCTATAAATTATCTGGAGTTCGTATTCTTTTGCGTTCAGTATTTCATTCTCGCCTCTCCATATCGCTTATCTGGGAAATAGAGTGCAAGTGCCAATTCAATTAATAATATATTCGTATTCCAATTCGTATGCACAGTCGATTCACATTCTTCTTTGTGTTTTTTAAACTTCAAAAACAACTATAAAATATGATTAATTCATGTAAAATAATACGCCGTATTACTCTAAAAATAACGGATATGTGCACTGCTCAATAGAGAACAAGGTACTGAGAGACCAAGATCTGACCAATTTTGCTGACGTCTTCAAGATACAGTAGTCTCTCGTTTAACCGACCTTCGCTCATCCGACGCCCCCAAAGAAAACCGCATAAACGAGCGTGAGATTTCAACGCAACTCTTGTCAATAGCGGTGGCGACGAAATTGATGATGAAGCTGTTGAGAATCTCCATGACGATGGAGTCAAGGCCCTGGAAACCGCCATGAAATGCGTTGAGCAACAAGGAGCTATGGGGATCGACATAATGGCTCTGCAAAGATGGCGAGACTTGGCAGCGAAGAAACGACAATCGACGGTAAAGCAGACTAGGATCACACATTTTTTAAGTCATCACGGGACTGAGGTTTTTATGTATTTACCTTCCAACAATGCTGTTACTGTAAGCTCATTTCATGCAATTCTATATTGAATTGTAGTCAATTTTTAACGTTAACTTCAATAAGTTTCAATAGAGTACGATGTTTTGGTGCTTATTTGTAAATAAATTACTACGAACCGTGTTTTTTCTGTTGATTTGTCATAAGATGTGATGTTTAGGTGCTTAATTTGTAAAATTACAACGTAGTTTGGCGTTTATTAGGCTTTTTCTTAATTTCTCCCTGTTATCCGACATTTACGCTTATCCGACGTTCTGCCTCCGTTTATATCGGATAAGCGAGACTACTGTATTGCCATTTTTTTTCTAACGGGATCAAGATGTGGTCAGTTTTCACTTAAGGACGACATACCTCGTTAATGAAATTCAAGTATTAAAGTTACATGAAATAGTTATATGTAAACCTGTAATCCTAGTTAATAAAATTGACGTATAATAGTTATATGAAATATAGTTATATAAAATACAGTTATATCAGTATAATGTATAGTTATTCGAAATAGTTATATTATTATAGTTTACAGCTGTATGAAAACCTGTAATTCTAGTTAATAAAATTGACATATTATAGTTACATGAAATTTAGTTGCATGAATGACGAGTATTTATGGGTAGGTAGTTAATCAACGTCCTACTGGAGCAACACAACGGGTTACTAGAGAAGACTAATCTAGAAGGGTTTGTCGGGGTTTTACGGCACAAGGTCAATATCTGACCATCAATCCATAAGGGAAAGATCAGAGGACCGATCGTAATTCCGTACCAGGTCAGATGACGAGGTCAACAACTGAGCTGCAACTCCACTCTTCCACACCAAGCCAACGTGAGGACATTTGAGGCAGATTTAACAGACACCAAACCCCACCTACACGACTATCTTTGTTTGGAGCATTCGAACTATCAGCCCTCTGATTTCTAATCCGTTACTCTTCCAACTGGTACCACCTTTCATCTACAACCATAAAGCAGAAAGGTGTCGACCTCGTGCTTCGAAAATACGAGGTGTTGTCCTCGGATGTTTCCCTTCGCGATACATCCCCGATGGCCCATATCCCATTGCTCCAGTGCGACATTAATTAAATACCTAAGAAAATCAGAAACCTGGAGAGTCAAGACAAATGAATTGGCACATCTACGATCGTTCGGATGCTTCAACCTTCCGCTTAACCGATATTCGGATAATCGACGTTCTGTCGTGTAACAACGTTCATGAGGATATATTCGCCCAATCTATTTTCGTTTTTCTCTCTATAATTATGAGTCCCTTCACTATGCAAAATCGATATCTGACTGTAACAGATGTTCCGGACAGACCAGGAGGTGCCGTCTCTACGAATGCGTTCTATTTTTCCTACACCAATGCATTGAGAGCAAATGCCGATAACTTGGGATCTCGACCCACCACGATTTCGAGTTTGAATCCAAACAAACACCGTCATGTGCAAAGGTCGTTAAATCAGTCGTGGACTGACTCTAATGGAGTGGTGTGGAAGTTTGGAGAGCGGTGTGCCGGCTCAGTTGTGACCACAGGCAACCCGAGCCACACCGGGCAAATTCAGTTAGTATATATATAAATCAGTTGGCGTCTGTCTGTTCTCCGTACAAATCTAAACCGTTTTACCAATTCACCCCAAATTTGGTACACTTATTCTTTAGAACCCGGCTGCTAACGTAGGCTACATATTAACCCCGTTCTACTTGTCCTGGGTTTGTAGAGGGGCTAAAAACAATTCGAAATCCCATAGGAATAATATTGAGTAATATTACAGTGAATTATAAACAATTGAACCCGAGCAACGCAGGGTAATTCAGCTAGTAATAACATAAAAATAGAAAGAGATGATAGTCATTAAGTAGATGCCGCTTACTTACAAAACAGCCGCCGCAATAACATCTAAATGGTGCTGGGCTCTGCCGAATGTGCCAAGTAATGTTTTCACAAAAAACAAAACAATCAGCCGTTACTCTAATAAAAGCATTCCAAACATTTTCGTCTCAGCAACTTCCGAACGCGAAAATAGAAGGCCTTTTGTTGCTCTGATTTCATTAGTTCCTCATTCCGAGGTAATTTATTCCTAATAACCGAGCATCAGGAACTTTTCTTGCTGAGGTTCAAACCTCTGGAGATTTGATTTGAAAATGTTCCTCTTCGATCAATTATGGGGTAATGAACCGAATATCGGAAGATCCCATATTTGCCGTCGGTAAGTCAATTATGATAGATTAATGAGATTATTTTTAGCTTCGTGTTTGCTTAGCACCACCGGATTCCATTAATATACGACGGTATGTCGAAATCTTTAGGTTTGGATTCAGAATGAGGTGTTGTCCTCGGACCCTTCCCTTCGAGGATAATCCCCGACCGTCCCTATAGCCCGTCGTGTTGCTCCAGTGTGACGCTAATTCAAATACCTAGCTGGTCGTGATTTACTGAATTCGACACCTTTTTCACTACCTGCTGTTGTGAAATGATTTGGGGGTTTTATTGGGACATTAGACGCAACAGATTTAACGATCACCAGCATCCCTTGTACGCTACGGTCTTTGATTGGTTGGTTTTACGACGCGTGCCATATTTGGTGAGATTATGCAATCTCAAGTAATAGACAAACACACACAATGAAAGATTTACCGAGACAGAAGAGAGAAATACACCTAAGGTGGAATCGAACCTGCGCCGCCTACAACTAGAAGGTTGCTAAATTGGTAGGTATTTTAATTAACGTCGCACTGGAGCAACACAACGGGCTATTGGAGACGGTCCTGAATCCATCCAAAAGGGAAGATCGAGGACACCACGTAATTTAGAATCACGGTCAGATGACGAGGCAACACCTGAGCTGGCACCCCACTCTCCAAATTTCCATGCCAAAGTGAGGACATTGGAGACCGCCACGACGGATTCAACGTACACTGGTTCTCGTGTACACGACATTCTTTTGGCTGGATTGAAACTAGGTAATGCGTTTCTCTTCGACCGAAGGATAAATAAATCACGGAAATCAAACAATCGATCCGGATGTACGAACTTCCGGATAATCGAATACAAGAAGCTCTTACGTATTGGATACCAATCAGCGCATGTTAAAGTCGACCCGATGCGGAAGAGAACAGGAAAATGTTCGAAAAGGAATACGATATCGAAAAGGGAGTTTTAATTACAGCCAATAAATCTAATTCCGTGATAATGAGCTTTTCCTGGACCGGCTTATTAAGGGAACACGGAGAATAAAATATTCAAAAAATCGATTTTGAATTTATAATTTAAAAAATAGTAGTTTTTAAGCTTTAAAACGCTGCATCAATTTTGTTTTTAAGTTTTGTAGAAGTATTTTTAATATTTTTTTAATATATTGTTGTCATGTCTCCAAAGCCATTAAATGGCTTTTAAAAAGGTAGAGGTCGCTACTAAATGGCTACTATTTAATTTTTGTTCAGGTTTTTCTTACATTCATTTAATTATATTTAACATTTTATCTAAATGGCAACAGTGCTTATAACTGTGATTTTAACCATAGTGTCTAGTTCTATTTTCTAATCATTAGGCAGAATTTTTCCAGTTTGTTTTATGTTATAATGTCTTATTTTTGTATAGACGTTTTATATTGTAATTGAAATTAGTTGTTTAAAATTGGATTTCATTATAAAATAGTGTTTGATTATGGCGCGTTCTTCTGCAAAATGAATGTTATCCTTTAATGAGGGTAGTATATCAAAATTGGACATACATTCTCAAAGATTTGGGTATTGCACCTGGTTATTACGCTTATTCGTCAATGCTTGCTATTGACAAAAAAGGCTAAGAACTGCAAATAAATCTGAAAAAGAGGCTGGAGGAAGAGCTAGGCGGTGCAGAAGGCAATCTAAAAGGAAACTGCAAGATTTCGAGTGCGAAAATACAGATGATCCTTCATAGGGTGCTGCAATGCATTAAGAAATAACTTTAAATAGTGATATCTAAGAATGGTGATTTTTTTTACAAAAGGTACCTTTTCTCAAATACCTGAAACTTTTTTTACATAATCTGAGGACCATTAGCGATAACTTACGTAGAGGGTTTAATTATATTCTAATAAATCATTAAAATAAAAAATTTAAAACTTTTTAAAACATCATAATTTTACCTTATTTTTGTATTATGGTTAATTTTTTTAAATGTAAAACAGCTATAAATAAAATGACTGGTTAAAATATGTAGAAGTATTGAAATAATTCCCACGAAAAAATCCAAGTTTGTAAGTACAATAGGAACAGAGAAAATGTACTTTGAATATTGTCAAATTTAACATAGAAAAGAGGGCGTTGCGGTAAACGCCGGTTTACCTTAAATCTGTCGTGACCTCAAATGTCATCACGTCTTCATGGCGTGGAAGTTTGGAGAGTGGAATGCCGGCTCAGATGTAGAACTCGTCATCTGACAGTGGTTTAAAATTATGTGGTGCTGTCTTCGATCTTTCCCTTCGGGAATTGACCGTCGCCAATAGCCCGTTGTGTTGCTCCAGTGCGACGTTAATTAAAATACCTACCCGTTTATTTCTGTCTAAGAAGTTGGATGCGTTTTTTGGAGGAGGCGGAAATACTAAAACTAGGGCGCGCATTAGCAACCGGAGGGTTGTGAGTTTGAGACTCGTTTCAACCTAAAATCGTCATGTACGCAGAGTAGATAGATATTTAATTAACGTCGCACTGGAGCAACACGACGGGTTATTAGCGACGGTCGGGGATCAATCCCCAAGGGAAAGATCCGAGGACGACACTTAATTTTGAACCACGGTCAGATGACGAGAACACCTGAGCTGGCACCCCACTCTCCAAACTTCCACATCATGCAATTTGCAGCCACGACAGATTTTACGTGCACAAGCCCTCATATACACGAATCTATACGGATCGAGTTTCGACCTCGCAACCCTCCGATTGCGAAATCGCTACTTTTCCAATTGAAAACCATCGTGTGCAAACGGGGCTGGTGCACGTTAAATCCGTCGTGGCCTCAAATGTCCACGTAGGCGTGGTGTGGAAGTTTGTAGAGTGGGGTGCCAGCTCAGGTGTGACCTCGTCATCTCACCATGTTTCAAAATTACGTGATGTTGTTTTCGGTTCTTTACAGTATGGATTAATCCCAGACCGTCACCAATAGCCCGTTGTGTTGCTCCGGTGCGACGTTAATTAAATACCTACCTTCCAACCGTGTGTTTTTCGAGCGGAAATCTTTCTTCTCCAACCCCGAAACGAACTCAAAAGGATCTTCACGCTTGAAGTGATGCCTTTCAGAGCGTTGCTATCCAAACCACCTTGCGTAAGACGACTTCTTATTTATCGTCTGAAAAGACCGCAACCTGCGCAAACACGGGATCCATCTCTGAAATTCATGAGCACAGAAATGTCCGAGGACCTGCTACGAAAGGGGGAGTTCTAAAAGGAAATTGGATTTGTAATATGACCGTATTAAGGGACTAAAAGTTTCCTTTCAAGACCCCGAAATCCTTTTTTTAGTTCCTTTCCTCGTTGGAAAAGTGCTTATAACTGATTTTAACCGTAGTGTCTAGTTCTATTTTCTAATCATTAGGCAGAATTTTTCCAGTTTGTTTTATGTTATAATGTCTTATTTTTGTATAGACGTTTTATATTGTAATTGAAATTAGTTGTTTAAAATTGGATTTCATTATAAAATAGTGTTTGATTATGGCGCGTTCTTCTGCAAAATGAATGTTATCCTTTAATGAGGGTAGTATATCAAAATTGGACATACATTCTCAAAGATTTGGGTATTGCACCTGGTTATTACGCTTATTCGTCAATGCTTGCTATTGACAAAAAAGGCTAAGAACTGCAAATAAATCTGAAAAAGAGGCTGGAGGAAGAGCTAGGCGGTGCAGAAGGCAATCTAAAAGGAAACTGCAAGATTTCGAGTGCGAAAATACAGAGATCCTTCATATGGTGCTGAAATGCATTAAGAAATAAATTTAAATAGTGATTTTCTTACAAAAGGCACCTTTTCTCAAATACCTGAAACTTTTTTACATAATCTGAGGACCATTAGCGATAACTTAACCAGAGGGTTTAACGATATTCTAATAAATTATTAAAATAAAAATTTCAAACTTTTCAAAACATCATAATTTTACCTTATTTTTGTATTATTGTTAATTTTTTTAAATGTAAAACAGCTAAATAAAACGACTAGTTAAAATATGTAGAAGTATTGAAATAATTCGCAAGAAAAAATCCAAGTTTGTAAGTACAATAGGAACAGAGAAAATGTACTTTGAATATTGTCAAATTTAACATAGAAAACAGGCCGTTGCGGTAAACTCCGCGTTACCTTAAGGATTCCTTTCCTAATCACTCATTATAAGCCTCCGGTACACGTAGGACTTTTGACTTTGGGAGTAAAAGGGAATATTTGGGTATCAATCAAAGACTTACGGTACTCAACACAGAACAATCATTCATTTGACCACGCGGTAGCACAGTTGGACTCGCCGGTTGCTAATTCTTTACTCTACCGACCGGACTACAGCGGCTCTGTTATTAAATGGGTTCGCCTCGTTTACTATCTCATCCGAGCGCCATTCAACCTCCAGAGCGTTGGCACGAGCGTTCGGAATGTTGACAGCCCGCCAGGGATTCCCGGCTGTCACCCTCCCCCCCCCCTGATACAAGCGGAGACAGTGGGCGAACAGAATTCCTTTCTTCCTTCCTCTGTTCCCCAACCGAGCTAGGCGAACTGTATCGCAAGTCGCGTGTTCGCAAGTGCACCGGAAGGCACGTCGCACGCTGCTGCGGCGTCAGTCCGCAGAAGAATTAACTGAGTTCGACGTATTTCGATCTTTTTCACTCCTCGCGTCGTTATTGTAGTGTATCCTCAAGACTCATGTAATACAGAGGCTGTTCGACATTTTTTGAATGATTTTGAATGAGCTGTAGAAAAAATTGTATGCTACGAAAGAATTTTATTTTCGCAGCAGTTAAATAGTTAAAGTGTAACTTATCGTCTGCTAACTCAGAGTTTTGTTTACTTTCAAAATGGCGTTTTTAAATAAGCAATGGATGGTAGGTGATGTTTCCGCTCTTTCCGAAGATAATTATGCTTGTTCAATTATTCAAAAACGCTGTAAAAGTCATGGTTTTTTTATATCTAAAGGTACGATACGTAATAGTATTAATGAGAAAGGAAAAAACGCGTAAAAGTGGAAAAATACTTCCAAAAAAGTATCCAAAAGAGAAAACATTTCTGAGACTATTTGTAAGGTAAGATCTTTAATTTTAAAAGAGAATACGCCAAGTCAAAGGACTATAGCAAAGTGAACGCGAAAACTTTCTAAGAGATTTAGGATTGTTGCCGGTTTTGCATATAATGGAAACTTAAAAGTAAAAAGAGGGGAAAAAATGTAAAAAAATCAATTCCCACATATTATCAAGACCCTATTTTATCCCCACTATTCAAAAAAGGAATACCATATCTTTACCCACAGTGCCAACAATCAGTAGAACTGCATCAGGGTAAAGCAAACAGCCACACATCTAAATCGACTCTTAAATTCTTGGAAAAAATGGAACAAGAAACTGGTATCAATACCCTTTACTGATATTCCTGCTAAATCTCCAGATGTTTCACCCATGGACTTTTGTGCTTTTGGACTTTTAAAAAGGGCATTATCGAAACGTCGACCGAAAACCATTCAAGGACTCGAAAACTGTGGAGCAAGAATGGGACAAAATACCACTGTCGATACTACAAAAGTTATTATTATCATGGAAATTAAGGTGTAGAAAGATAGTTAACAATAAGGGCTATCAAATAGAACATTTAAAACACAAAAATTTCATGTAAAAAATTTAGCTTCAGTTCATTAAAATCGTTCAAAAAATGTCCGAACAGCCCTGTACATCATTAGAAAGGCTATACTTTTTTGTATAAAATAAGCCCTCTTTCATCTCGGTTGGACAAACAGGTCAAAAGATACAGGTGTTTACGGGTACTGATTACATCTACACTACTGTTTGTGAAAATCGCAACACTGAAAGAATCATCAGATATAAATGAAATTTACTCCACGTATTACTTATAGTGGTTTAAATAAACGATCAAATTTACAGAGGAATAAAACAAAAATAATGCCGGAAACCAATATCTTGTTCCGCCGACAAGCGCAGCGATGAGCCTGTACACGTTGTGGCATCAAATCATACAGATTCTGAATGTCATGCTGAGGAATGGCATTCCAGATGGCCTCTATCTGATACCAAAGTTCAGCTGTACTGTCTGCCTGACGAGCGGTACGAGCGAGTCGCCGTGCGATGTAATCCCAGACATGCTCAATAGGTGACATATCCGGGGAACGTGCAGGTCATGGAAAAAGCGGAACCTGTCGTGCACTGAAGGCTTGTACAGTCCGAGCAACATGTGGAAGGGCATTGTCATGCTGAAATACAGCTCCGGGAATGCGTTGCAGGAGGGGTAGGACCTCGGGCTCCACAATTTCCCTGATGTAGCGCCGCTGTTCAAGGTCCCCACAATTTGTAGCAGGTGGGATCGCCCATGATATCCAATAGCGCCCCAGACCATAATGCCAGACGTTCGTCCAGTATGACGCTGAATAAGACACTCCGGGAGAAGGCGTTGACCTCTGTAGCGTCTGACGAGTACGCGCCCATCATTATAATCCAGATTGTAACGGGACTCATCTGAGAAGACGACTTGTTGCCAATTGCCACGCCATTAGCTGTGTTGGTGAGCCCATTGTGGCAGGAGGCGTCGGTGGTTCAGCGTCAAGGGAATTCTTGCACGTAGCCCATGGCGCAGCAGACGTCGACGAACCGTGGGGGCAGACAATGACACACCTATAGACGTGCCCCAATGTTGTGCCAACGCACGAGAGGACGCTGTACGGTCCGTCACTGCCATGGGGATGAGGTGTCTGTCGTCCTGTGATGACGTCATATTGCGTGGCCCACTGCCGGGGTTTCGACTTGTTCGGTTCTCCATGGTCCATCTCTTCCACACACGCATCACTGTTGTGACATTACGCCCCGTGCGAGTGGCGATTTCACGATACGAAAGTCCACCCTCACGGAGGCCGATCATGCGGCCCCGTTCGAACTCCGTTAGTTGCTCGTATTTGCTCTTCGTTTTAGGCGAGGCATATTGAGTTCTAATCAATCATTTACAGCAGTCAAACGACGATACACACATTTTAACGCACCTTTAGTGCTTTTTATACACTGCTCACTTGGTAGTTTAGAGGGTGTTTCTCGGCCCACACATACGTGATCGCTTTGTAATTCTAATCATTTGCACATCCTAACCTGTTTTGCATTTCTTGCAAGTTATTTAATTTGCGTGATTCCTTCATGGTGTTGCAATTTTCAGACAGTAGTGTATTTACTTCGAATATCTTGTAATTTTGAACCACGATAGGATGACGAAGTCACACTTGAGCTGGCATCCCTCTCTCAAAACTTCCATACCACGCCAACGTGAGGACATTTGAGGCCACAACGGATTCAACGTGTACCAGCCCCCTTCGCACACGACCGGCTTTTGTTAGATTCGAACTCACAAGCTAATCCGTTACTGTTTGGCATGGAATGACCCGCATATACGCTTGAAGGTACTAGGGGTGTAGTGAAATATTCTGCCCGTTTCAGCCAACCTCTGCTTGAGGGGGAAAGCAGAGGTCAGAAGTGTTAGGTGGTCAGAGAGGAGTGACCGTGGTGAGGGGTTATCGGGGGTCAGATAGGGGTCCGGTATTTGGAGACCAATCGTGAGTTGTAAGGCTCATTCCTGAGATTAGAGATTGTGCATTATTTGTTGTATTTCGTTGCTTATAACGTTTATTTGATAAACACCTGTTGAGTTTTAAGTGTTCTCTTTCTTTTGCGATAAAGAACCACACGGGGAACTTTACAGCTATACAGTAGTTACGGAGATCAATCAAGTATTGCCAATCTTGCCAATCAAGTATTGCCAATCGTGTCAATCAAGTACTGCCAATCTTGCCAATCAAGTATTGCCAATCTTGAATCAAGTATTGCCAGTCGTGTCAATCAAGTATTGCTAATCGTGTCAAGAGTCAGGAAACACACTCTTCATTGACAACGTTAGTGCATTGTATACTAAGTTAATAAAAGACTTATTTTCATATATAAAAAGGAAGATGGTTATTTGTTATCTAATTTAAATTTTATACATTATTTATCCCTCCTTTATAATATACAATGTTAAGAAGGACGTCGAAACAAAAACGTATCCCTTTGTCGTTAAACCAATATAATTATTATACACACAACAAACACTAACTAAAATAAACTATCTAAAAGCTCAAATAAGCGTCTTTTTTGCTCGTCCTATTATAACTACGCAATAAAGAAATAGAGGGTTCGATGAAAAGTCAAGAAACTCTCGAAGAGGTTTAGCATCCCCTGGTTTAGAAGATTCGATGTAGTTTTTGACTCGTCTTCGCATTCGACAGGCATTTAATGTGGGAAACGGCGCCATCATTTCCAACAGGCTTTAACCGTAGCATTATAACTTATTGTTCTCTCTTAAGGGGCACAGTACCTTTAAAACCTTAAAAAAAATCGATTTTCCAATTTTGATCTATTTAGATAGTTTGAAATGTTCAGATTCTGGTAAAAAAACCGCATGAAAAAATTCGCATTCGTTCGTTCGTAATGAGGATTTTTCGAACACACCTATTTTTATTTTCAGCTGTTCGTTTGTTTACGTTTCTTAGTTTTGGTTTGGAATTATGCTATTTATTTTTTTCGAAAGTTTTAATAATAAAATTTTTACTGCAACAAATATAAGCAGAATATGTACTGCTCAACTCTTTCATTTCACAAATCTATTTGTTTACTCGAACGCACGTGAGTGCTAAAAATAACTATTTCCACTTTAATTGCATTTATCTCAGAATGGTAATTTTCAAGCTCTCTAACTCTGCAACTAATGAACGTAGACTCCTGAAATTTTGTAAGAAATAGGTTATCAAAAGGGCTTCGAAATGAAACCAAAATTTTACTCGAAAGCTAAAAATATATTAAAAAATTTTGATATAGTATGAGCGAAAATTTGGAAAAAATGAATGAAGTGAAATATCAATTGATTGTTATATTTATGTGTTGCTTAACTACTATTTTTTGGTTTTAATTTAAAATAAAAGCATTGTGTTACTCATATCAGTCATTTGTTTTATAGAAAATGCACAGGATGACTCAGAATGTTGCGCACAAGTTATGCTTGTAAAAAAGTATGTTAAAAATGACCTTATGTAAATTCTAATAAAATATTATTTCATTTTTAAAATTCAAACCCATTTTTCTGCATTGTGTAGTACAAAGTATCAATAAACCCTGCAAAAAATGTCATTATGATACACAAAACTTTTGGTGATACATTTACCGAAATGAGTCTATTTTACTTGTTGATTTGTATGCTTAAAGGTACTGTGCCCCCTTAAACCTTTTTACCGTGGATTTTTTAACACTCCAAGTGGACTCGACGCGACTATCTCGTCCATCAAGATCTGACCAATTTTGATAGCGATGAGATTTCGTCGTAAGGGTATTGACGGTTGTTTGATGATGGCGACATCAAAATGTGGTCAGTCTTCTAATGACGAGATATCTTTACACCATCTGAGGTGTTTACACGCATATATTCGTTCTGCAGCCTTCCCAGCATGGCATCCGAAGAGTTTCGACCGTCTTGACCACCTGAGCTGGCACCCCACTCTCCAAACTTCCACACCACGCCAACGTTAGGACATTCGGGGCTGCAGGATTTAACGTGCCCCAGCATACACGACGGTCTTTGATTGGATCAGTTTTGAACCCTCCGGCTGCTGATCCGCGACTCTACCAACCCTGCTACCGCAGCCCCGTTATTTTATGAGGGATCTCGATAATACGCCAAACATTTGAAGCACCCAAAAGATGAGTATGTTTGAAAAAAAAGGTACACTAACAATAGGAGATTACTCTAAAATATTTATATATTTCGATACTCTATTATGGTTAAATTTATCAACCTCACTAACACTCCTAGATCCAATACTTGTCGAGAGACAGGTATTAATATACAATACACCCCACTAAACTTTAATCTATATATTAATAAACAACACACCCCACTAACCTTTAATCTATATATTAATACGTGAAGAAAAAAACTTTGTACCCCTTTTGAAGCACATTGCGCGCACGGAGGAGTATGAGATTGGGCATAATTAAAGTTCATATGGAGAAGGAGTGCAGAAAGATAAAATTAATGTATAATATGCGTTACAAATATATTAAATTAAACAAAATAAAACATTTTATTTTACGTTCATATACTGTAATCTATATATTAATACGTGAAGAAAAAGTTTTGTACCCCTTTTTAAGCACATTGCGCGCACGGAGGAGTATGAGATTGGGCATAATTTGCCACCACATACGTTAGTATTGAAAGTTAATTGCATCGTTTTGCTGATCAGAAACTTAAATACAAAGGAAGCATTAGTCAATGGAACAAGAATGCGCATCAAATTGATGCATCGTAATACTATTGATTGCGAAGTTTTAACTGGAACCGCACGCAATAAGAGAATTTTGATTCCACGTATAAATTTAACATATTCCGGAACTATTTTACCATTTGACTTTCAAAGAAATCAATTTCTAATTATACCTGCGTTTGCGATGACAATAAATAAGTCTCAAGGACAAACATTCGAAAAAATTGGAATTTTATTGAGGCAGCCAGTTTTTACACATGGTCAATTGTACGTCTCAGCAAGTAGAGTTCGATCATTCGATGGTTTGAGATTTTATATTTCAGAATATAACGGTGAAGGGCATTTAGTAAACGAAGAAAGAGTTTTTACAAAAAACATCGTCTACACAGAAGTTTTGAATCATTAAATTCATTGTCGAACTATTTCAAGTTCAATGGACAACATTTATTTTTTTAACCACCCGTTTTTTTTCGTTTCAATAAATAATATATAAAAAATACGAAGCACGTATTCCTTATTTCATTTTTTGGATTTATTTTTTATTTAAATTTTATATAATTTGAAAAGATAGGCAAATTAACTGTGTAGCCTTGGCGAAACCTGTGGCCAGTATAGCAATAAAAAAACCCAAGAAAATGTCAAACAACGCGTTATTGTTTTTTAGATATGGCTTAACCAAGCTATACCGCATTTTTCCTATGACGTATTTGCACATGCTCGCAGCTTACGCAATAGAACAAAATTCAAAAAAATTATATGCAATGAATATAGAGGTATACTCTTTGACAAAAGAAACTTATTAACGTTCAAACATAAAAATTAAATGAATTATGGTCGAATTTCGACCACTGGGTGACCATTAGTATATAAAAATATACAATACGGTCAAAGCCTTGAATTTGAGAACCTTCAAGGTAACCTTTCTGATGATATATTACATGATACTATGAGTGACCTTAAAATCGGAAATGTCGCACATGGTATCATGTAATATATCATTAGAAAGCTTATATTTTTTTGCATAAAATAAGCCCTCCTTCATATCGATTGGACAAATAGGTCAAAAGATACAGGTGTTTATGGATACTGATTACACCCTTCAATTTACTTAGAATATGTTTTAACTATGAAATTTCGGAAAGCAAAGATAAACAGCATAAGATAAACAACAAAGATAAACCCTTAACAAATATTTTTTAGAAGAAAATAAAAATACACTTTTTTTTGTAATTGTAGGTCATATTGAATGACCTTGAAATTAAAAGATCACTTAGGTCATATGATACGTCATTTAGAAAGGTTGTACATTTGTCTACAAAATAAGCTCTCATTCAGTAAGGTATTTTAATTAGCGTCGCACTGGAGCAACACACCGGGCTATTGGAGATAGTACGGGATCAAACCCGAAGGGAAAGATCCGAGGACAACACCACATAAATTTGAACTACTGTAGGATGACGAAGTCACACCTGAGCTGGCACCCCACTCTCCAAACTTACACAACACGTGAACATGAGGTCGTTTGACACCACGACGGATTGAACGTGCACCAGGCCCTTTGCATCCGACGGTGTTTGTCTGGATTCGATCTCGGTAATGCGCTTCTCATCGACCGAAGGATAAATCAATCACGGAAATCAAACAATCGATCCGGATGTACGGACTTCCGGATAATCGAATACACGAAGCTCTTCCGTATTCGATACCAATCAGCGCATGTTAAAGTCGACCCGATGCGGAAGAGAACAGGAAAATGTTCGAAAAGGAATACGATATCGAAAAGGGGAGTTTTAATAAGAGCCAATAAGTCGAATTCATTGATAATGAGCTTTTCCTGGACTGGCTTATTAAGGATTCCTTTCCTAATCACTCATTATAAGCCTCCGGTACACGTAGGACTTTTGACTTTGGGAGTAAAAGGGAATATTTGGGTATCAATCAAAAACTTACGGTACTCAACACAGAACAATCATTCATTTGACCACGAGGTAGCACAGTTGGAAGAGTGAGGGATTTCTAACCGGAACTAGGTCCTGCGAAAGACCGTCGTGTACGCGGGGGCTGGTGCATGTTGAATTTGTCGTGGCCTCAAATGTCCTCACGTTGACGCGTGTCGAAGTTTGGAGAGTCAGGGACCAGATCAGTACTCAACATCGGAAGGCGGTTGAAATTTACGAGGCTCATTGTCGGATCTTTCCCTTCGGGATCAATTGGGGATAATAGACCGTTGTGTTGCTCCAGTGGGATGTTAATTAACTACCTACCTACTCAAAGGTGAAGAAAATGCGCGATTAAATTGTTGGTTGTTGTAAGGTACTGGGTGAATTGGTTTTGGGAGTTGTTTGGGGGACAAATTTGTCCATGCTGCGCCAGACTTAACACATGCAATATCATGTAATACACAAACACACGCAATGAATGTTTTGATGACAGAGAAGAGAGGAATACACCCAGGGAGGAATGCACCAAACAAGACATAGAATATCAGGTAACGCACAAACACACGCAATGAATGTTTTGATGACAGAGAAGAGAGGGATACACCCAGGGAGGAATGCACGAGACAGGACTCGAACCTGCGCCGCCTGCAAGTCGAAGGTTGCTAGCGCAGTGGTCATACCCACTGAGCCACGACGGAAACGACCACGTAAACATGGTCAACACCTAAGCTGACGCCCCAATCTTCAAACTTCCACACTACACTGACGTGAGGACAGTTGAGGCCACGACGGATTTAAAGTGCACGAGCATCCACGTATACGAAGGGTTAAATCAGATTGAAAACTCGCAATGCTTTGGTTGGAAATCCGTTAGTTCTCCGTTAGGATTGCGGCCTGATTTGAGAGCGGAGTAACATACTTTGCACTGAATTACACTAAACACATACTACATTACACTAAAAATGAAGATGTAATTAATTAGTAAATGGATTCTTATACGAAAGCTGCGAAGAGAGAAAATAAGTTAAGTCTAAAGGCTAAATGCATCTGGAGAGATGACTTGTGTTAACTTTGAGTTCACCGGCGGATTTTAAGTAATTTTTCTAAAACTGTGCGAAGTTCCGTCAAAATTGAAAAGTACTTCTCAATCAATATGATTAATGCTTTACTAAATTTGATTTAGTTTATCGGAAAGTGCGGAAGGTTATTAAAAGTGCTAGGTAGGTAGTTGAATAAAAGTCTCATTGGAGCAACCTGAGGCTATTGGCGACGGTGTATCCACCCCGAAGGGACAGAACCAACGACAACTACTGATTTTGTACCACGGTCAGATGACGAGGTCAATAACTGAGCTGGCACCCCACTCTCCACACGACGCCAACGTGAGGAAATTTGAAGCCACAACAGATTTAACGCTGGAGCAACACAACGGGCTATTAAAGGCTGTCTGGTATCAATCCCCGAGGGATAGATCCGTGAACACTTCGTCATTTTGAACCACGGTCGGATGACGAGGTCAATAACTGAGCTAGAACCCTCTCCAAACTTCCACACCACGTCAGTGTGGGGACATTTGAGGCCACGACAGGCTGAACATGCACAAGCATACACGTACACAAAGGTCTTTGGTTGGACCGACACTCGAATTCGCAACCCTCCGATTGCTAATCTTACGTTACAAACCTGTCGAAACCACTTGGAGGGTTTAAAAAGCTCCCACATACGTATTGGTGGAAGAGGATGTCACAATAAAAAGAAATGCTTCCAAGAAGCAGCAGGAACGTTAGAAAGGAACGAATAGAATTGGTGGAACGGATAGAATTGTATTCCAACGCCTCACTGTCATCCCATCCACGCTTCCCGGAGAATACTTCGAAGTCCTCGAAATATGTTTCAAATTTTTTTCTCCAAGTGCGGAAAAGACGAAAATGTTTTGAGTTTAAAATTAGCGTTTCTCGTTTCGTAACCTGTCACCTGTTACGGAGAGGCCGGCTGCCAGGGCCACGCCCTCCCCGTGACGTGAACGTGACGTCACCAGATGAAGATCCCGACGTAATCTTCAGTCCTAATCGCAGCACGCGGTGGACCGAAATAGACCCCAACCAGACGGATGGGAAAAGAAACACGGGGGTATTTGATAAGACACGCATCAAAGTTTTTTCCGCATTAACGAAATATTGCATTAACCACACTCCACAGCGACGCTTTTCTTGGCGACACAAAGCAGAAGGTAGGCAAATACGCGGCACTAGAAATGTCTGACGCGTTTCATTGTTTCCTATCCATGTCTGTGTGGCTCCCTTGCGTATTTTGAATATCTTAAAGCATCTATTTGCACGGGAAAGACAAGGAGTGCAAACAATGAAATGCGTTAGACATTCCTAGTGCCACGTGTTTGCATACGTTTTGCTTTGTGTCGCCAAGAAAAGCGTCGTTGAGGATATTTGATAAGACGCGCATTAAAGTCTCATGAAGGATTTACCACATTAAAGAATATTGCATTACCACACTCCTGTACAACGCTTATTTGGCGACACAAAGCAGAAGGTAGGCAAATACGCGACACTAGAAATGTCATTATTTCCTATTCATGTCTGTGTGGCTCCCTTGCGTATTTTGAAGACCTTAAAGCATCTATTTGCACGGGAAAGATAAGGAGTGCAAACAATGAAATGCGTCAGACATTCCTAATATCGCGTGTTTGCCTACGTTTTGCTTTGTGTCGCCAAGAAAAGCGTCGTTGAGGATATTTGATGATAAGACGCGCATTAAAGTCTCATGAAGGATTTACCACATTAAAGAATATTGCATTACCACACTCCTGTACAACGCTTATTTGGCGATACAAAGCAGAAGGTAGGCAAATATGCGACACTAGGAATGTCTGACGCATTTTATTGTTTCCTATCCATGTCTGCTCACTCACTGTGGCTCCTTTACGTGTTTTACAGATCAGAAAGCATCTATTTGCACGGGAAAGACAAGGAGTGCAAACAATGTGAAATGCGTCAGACATTCCTAGAGTGGCGTATTTACCTACATTCTGCATTGTGTCGCCAAGAAAAGCGTCGTTGAGGATATTTGATGATCACGCTCTAACAAAGTCTGATGAATTTTTTCACATTAACGAATATTGCATTACCACGCTCCTCTACAACTCTGTTCTTGGTGACACAAAGCAGAACTTAGGCAAATACGCGACACTAGAATTGTCTGTCGCATTTCATTGTTTGCACTCCTTGGCTTTCCAGTGCAAATAGATGCTTTCTTATCTGTAAAACTCGTAAAGGAGCCACAGTGAGTGAGCAGACATGGAGTGCAAACAATGAAATGCGTCACACATTTCTAGTGCCGCGTATTTGCCTACCTTCTGCTTTGTGTCGCCAAGAACAGAGTTGTAGAGGAGTGTGGTAATGTAATATTCCTTAATGTGGTAAAACCTTCATGAGACTTTAATGCGCGTCTTATCAAATACCCTGTACAACGCTTTTCTTGGCGACACAAAGCAGAAGGTAGGCAAATACGCGACATTAGAAATATCTGTCACATTTCATTGTTTGCTCGCCATGTCTTTCCCAGTGCAAAAAAAAATGATTTCAGATCAGTAAAACACCGTCAAGGAGCCACAATCAGTCAGCAGACATGGAGGGAACGAAGTGTAACGTCCTTAGCAACGGCTCGGCATCAGAGGACAACGCCACTGACCACCTGCTGTAAATCCCGAAACATCTATCGGGGTGTCCCCCATGGTCGTCTCCTTGCCGTAGAGATGGTCTTTTTTCGAAGTGCTCGTTCGAGATGGCCATTTTTGATTAGATCCTTACATCCTTTTTGCACAGCGCTCAAAACCAAGGCACACAAATCCCTGATTGTAAATATTGTAGATTCCTGTGTTTTCAAATAAGCATCAGTTGAATTGCAATTTTGGCTGCGTCTTCACGTTCTATTTGCACACCACTTCACCCACTATATTACACTGCTCACTCATTAGGGTTCCACAGTGTATTTTACAGATACGAAAGCATCTTTTTGCACGGGTTGGTTTTGGGGTTTTATGGCGCAGGAGCCATATTTGGCCATGCAGCGCCAGACACAAGACATACATCAAGTAATAGAAACACACAATGGAAGTTTTACTGACACAGAAGAGATAAATACACACAGGGAGGAATGCACCTAACATCTTTTTGCACGGGAAAGACAAGGAGTGCAAATGCTTCAGACATTACCAGTGTCGCGTATTTGCCTACCATTGGTTACGAGTTTGTGAATTGTGGTGGGCAAGGCAACCCCGCTTTATTACGGTAACCCCGCGAAGTTAAGATTTTCACTTCCGGTTCACCATATTTCGAAATGTTCTTTTCATTTCCTTTCAGCCGTGGTAGCCAAGTCGGAAGAGCAACGGAGGGTTTCGAGTTCGAAACTCGTTCCAAGCAAAGACCGTCGTGTACACGGACGGCACCGTGCTGTGTTTAAGACAACGTAAAAATTTTAATTCTTGGAATTTACAGGAGACGGAAAAGAAATGGAAAAAATTTCAAAAGGAGGATGAAATCAAAATACATCAAAATGGAAAAATTGGGAAAAAATTGAATGGTCGCACTGGAGCAATACAACGGGCTATTGGTGATGCGCTGGGATCAATCACAAAGGGAATGATCGAGGACAATACCACGTAATTTTGAATCACCGGCCCCAACTTGGAGGATTAGGGGTATAAAAAACGCAATTGAATGCTTTTCGTCAACATTTCGCGTGAGTCATCGGCATTGTACGGTTCGTTGGTTTAAGGGTTTTATGGCGCAAGGGCCATATTTGGCCATGCCCGCATTGTACGGAAGGAACGGATTTTATTCTTTCTCTGGAATCACCGTCGGAATGGCCGACGTACGATACGGATGGTTTAGCGCAATCTTATTGAAAACAATGTACAGTGAAACTTCGATTAACCCTCACTCTTTTAGACGTCAGTCCGTTTTATTAAAAGTTAATTAATTAAATATTAAAAGTTATTACTACGTACACACATACATACATACTGTACTCATACATACATACTGTACTCATACATACTATACTTCTACATAAAGTACGGAACATTGCTGCTTAGAAAGCACGGGCCTCGAAGAAACGAAAGAAAATTAGAGATTATTTTAAAATTTGAATATGTATGTACGTCTAGAGCGTAAGTTCATGTAACAATATGTACATATGTACTATACTGTACTTAATGTAAATGGTATATTGTTTGTTTTTGTAAAATAAAATACATGCAGTGTATTTCCAGTTTGCAAACGTGCATTTTCTATCATTGGTTCATATGCAATGGATGGGTTGTTGTTTAAGGTTTTCCTGTTATCCGTCTATTCGATTAACCGCCGGTTAATCGGACCTGACCCTGACGGTTAATCGAAGTTCCACTGTAAGTAATTCATAAATCCGATCCGTGTGATGCGTGTCATCCGTATGATGCGTACTAGTGTGTGCTTACCTTTACCGACCTATCGTAGGAAATGCGGGTAGTTGTATTACGTTTCCTACATCTTTGTGTCGTACACTATTAAGTATTTTTATTTAGTACACGTTTTTAGAGGATTGTTAGGAGTAGAGCTACCACAGGTACTTTTCGCCACCATTTACCGTTCCGCAGTAGCCCGGTTGGAAGAGTAATGGACTAGTAACCGGAGGGTTGCGAGTTTGAATCGAAGACCGTCGGGAGCTGGTGCACGTTCAATCAATCGGAGCCTCAAATGTCCTCACGTTGGAGTGTCATAGAAGTTTGGTGCCAGCTCAGGTGTGACCTCGTCATCCGACCGTCCGATTACAACACCTCGGATCTTTCCTTTGGGGTTTGGTCCCGGACTGCAGCCAGGGGCCGTCGTGGCTCAGTGGGTATGCCCACTGCGCTAGCATCCTTCGAGTTGTAGGCGGCACAGGTTCGATTCCATCAGGTGCATTTCTCTCTTCTGTCAGTAAAACTTTCATTGTGTGTGCCTGTCTATTACTTGATGTTGTATTTCTTGTTTCTGGCGTAGCATGGCCAGATATGGCCCTTGCGCCATAAAACCCTGAACCAACCAACCAGGAAGAGCCTGTTGTGTTGCTTCATAAAACTCTGAACCAACCAGGAATTAAGCGACGTTAATTAAAAATACCTACCTACCTACTATTGAAGTTATTCTGAAATACATACGGACTATTGAGCGCTTACCTGTCGCAACCGCGAGCCTAGCAAAGAATCGGGACAAATCTGGTGAAAGCGATCGCCAGTGCTCACGACAGCACACAACGATCGATTAAAGCGAGATTCACAATCACGCATCTCTGCGATCTAACCTGCACCAAAAGAATAACAAAACTTTAATCTTTCCCGATTATGATCAAGAAATGAAGAATGGAAAATCGCAAGACCTCGACCAAGAAAGAGAGCAAAATATACAGAAGGTGTAGAAACAGAACTGAAGCTTTGCAGTCTGGCGTGATCCTTCACACTACCAGCTCCGAAGTTCTGATCGTGGAAACCAGTTACGTTCAGACTAAGATTTCAGGCAAAGGAGTTGCAACTTCACCTTCCATGCAGTCATTGAAAGGAAGCATTGGTGCAAGGACTCAACGCGATGGTGTTTCACCAGATGTACCACCGAACCCTACAACAGACAAGACGAGTGGAACAGACAGCAGCCAATTCAATCGCTATGGCGACGGACAGTCCAGCCGAAGGGTAGATCTGATGCATGCATCAGCAGATGATGCGACTGGTAAGGCGACGTATGAAACTGATAGTCCTCAATTTAATCAGTATGCGGATGGTTGCTGCGATGGACGATCTAGTTTCACGGTAAGAGGTCTGATGCATGCATCAGCAACTGATAAGGGGAGGTATGAAACTGATAGTCCTCAATTTAATCAGTATGCAGATGGTTGCTGCGATGGACGGTCCAGCCGTATGGTAGATCTGATGCATGCATCAGATGATGCGACTGGTAAGGCGACGTATGAAACTGACAGTCCTCAATTTAATCAGTGTGCAGATGGTTGCTGCGATGGACGGTCTAGTGGCACGGTAGGAGGTCTGATGCATGCATCTTCAGACGGTAGCCAATTCAATAGATATCCAGAATGTTATTGCGATGGACAGTCCAACGGCATGGTAAGAGATCTGATGCATGCATCTGCAAGTGATACAACTGATAAGGCGACATATGGAACCAATAGCAGTCAATTCAATAGATATTCAGACGATTACTGCGATGGACAGTATAGCTGTACGGTAGGAGGTCTGATGCATGCATCTTCAAATCCTACAACAGATAAGAAAACGAGTAAAACAGACGGTAGCCAATTCAATCGGTATGCAGAATGTTACTGCGATGGACAGTCCAACGGTATGGTAAGAGATCTGATGGATATACCACCGAATCCTACAAGAGACAAGACTGAACCAAACATCAGCCAATTCAATCGATATTCAGACTGTTACTGCGATGGACCGTCTAGCAGTGTGGCAGATATTTCGTGCTCTTGCACACACTCCAAACAGATCGATGAGCATGGAAAGTTTGATGAAAATTCACCTTCAAGCATTTCCACCGAGAAAGGGAAACTGGGGAGATGTTTAAGCGGCACCAGAAATCCTGCATTTGTAATTGCGACCAGAAATGGAGATGGCATTGGTGGATCATTGGATCAGATCTTTAGTGAGAAGTACACGAAAGTCTCGCCCTCTATAGGCGACACAGAAAATGGTGGTACACTGCAGCCCACAGCAAGATCCACTGGTTGTGCAGATGGATCCAGGGGAGGTGAGACTTGTCCTGTACCATGCGGAAAAGTGTACCAGACTCAACAAAATGTCCAGGGTGAACCAGACAATGTCAAAAAGATTACTTCAACGGAAGACAATGAATGTTCCAGAGCTCAAAAAGCTGATAACATCCAAGATCGGTCGGGCAATGAAGGTGCAGAATCCGAAAAATTCATTGGAGACTCACAGACCGATTCAGATACCGCAATTCTCAAACATCCCTTTGACACCCGACCCAAAGGAACGGTCCGGAAACTGGTTCACTACTTTGAAAGTCTCGACCCACGTCCAGAAATGTCCGGCAAAGACTACTCACAAGCTCGAAGGCCGCTGGAAAAAATCGAAGGCGGCACAAAGGTAGACCCCGTAGGCCAAGACTCTTGGAAAGAGTACCCGAAGATAACTTCTAGAGACGGAACCGAAAGTAGGCTTCACCAATCGCCGATTGCAGGTTGCGATTCAGTGAAAAGTTTGACGGATTCTGTGAAGATACATTACAATGGGATCGCTTCGACCGATGGAATAGTGGCGCAAACGATGGTGAATCCAAGGGATCACCCTCTGAGCGCACCAAACAGCCCTCCCTCCGAACTTTGCAACGAAAAATCTGTTGGAACGTCTTTTGGGAAACCCGACTCGAGCAATACTCGAGCAATACTCGAGGAAAATTCACACCCGCACTGCGAAGTCAAGGGAGATCTGCTGAGAATAAGGAACGACGCCTGTAAAATAGACGTCAAAAATCCTGGAAACGGAAGTAAGTTGGAACTTAAACTGAACAAAACAAGTCGTGATTTGGACTCGGGATATATCTACGCGGTGCCTCATTCGAAGCAGGACGACTCCCTCAAGGTCAACGTCTCTCGGAGGCGTTTAGCATGGTTCGTTTGCCTCCTTTTCATCCTACTCAGCTCCGCTTTCCTCAATGTCTTAAATTTTTGATCGTTTTATCTGCAACTAACGCTTCATAATAAAAGTGGAATCAAGTACGATTCGGGTATTGTCAACTGAGGACGCGTCGTGTACGAAGTTGAGCTGGTGCACGTCGAATTAGCCGCGGTCTCAAATGTGGTGGCCTGGTGTGGGAGTTTGGAGAGTGAGGTGCAAGATTAGATGTCGCCCTCGTCGTCTGATAGTGGTTCAGAATGACGAGGTTTGACCTCAAATATTTCCCTTCGGGATGGATCCCGCACCGTCGCCAATAGGCCGTTGTTTTGCACCAGTTTGATGTTAATTAACTACATATCTACCGCAATAAAAGCGAAACTAAATATAATTTGTGTATTTTCGACATTAAAACTGACGACAAGTGCGAAAAATTTCAGTATACACCGGGTTGAGGAGGTTTACGTTTAAAACTGTAAAATTCGCATTAAACCCTCCTGGTAGGTATGTTAATCGACGTCGCACTGGAGAAACACAACGGCAAATAGGCGACGCTCCGGGATCGATCCCGAAGGGAAGGTCCGAGGACAACACCAGGTAATTTTGAATCACGTTTAGATGACAAGATCAACACTTGAACTGGCACTCTACTCTTCAAACTTCCATACCACGCCGACGTGTGGACATTGGAGGCGACAACGGATTTAAAGTACACCAGCCCCTAATTTAGTTTCAACTACAATTAACAACGTTTAAAGCTGTCAAATTCGTATTTAAAATAGAATATTTAGGGGTACAGTCGACTCTCAAAATCAGTGAAAATCATGATTTTTTTATTTTGCTCTTAAAGTAACAATTAATGTAATGGCGGTCATCTATAAAATAATTTTTTTGATATCTGCTTTTTTCCCTTAAAATCGGCAATTTTAACTCAATATCGAATTACCACGCCCTCCTGTTTATATTTCAATTGCTTT
Source organism: Meta bourneti (assembly GCA_933210815.1). Taxonomy (NCBI): domain Eukaryota; kingdom Metazoa; phylum Arthropoda; class Arachnida; order Araneae; family Tetragnathidae; genus Meta; species Meta bourneti. The sequence continues at coordinate 113,252,655 of OW119924.1, read as the reverse complement.
GGGTGTACAAAACTACAATTTTTGGCATTTATTTTATTCCAAAACATTCCATGAGCAGCATTTTTTAAGTTGGGACTCTGAAACTTTGTCAAAATGTTCTTTATACTTATTGAAATTAAAATTTGCGTGATTGTAATGCTTACATTCAATATTTTCAATATGATAACCATTAGCATGAAACAGGTGGGTTTTTTTTAAAATCCACGAAAACCTAAATGAATCACGTTTGTAAAAAGAGTAATTGCAGCTTTAAACAAGCAAAAGTTGATGGATGTTTATAATATGCTCATAAAAAAGAAATAATAATTATACATTTAATTTTTTTGCGCATGGAACATTTAAAACTTTTCATCAAATTAAAATTTGTCTTTAAAAAATCAAGTTATTAACTTATTACAGAGGTGTCAAACTGGCGGGCCGCATGTGGCCCCGAGGTAATTTTTTTTGGCCCACGATGCTGTGAAATAAAATGAAAACAGGACACTATGTTATGAAGAAAATAGCACTTAGGGAAGATCGAGGCATTACCGTACGCACAATTTTGCCATGTTAAAAATGTGTAAGCAACTATTTTCGTCCATGAAATTAAATAAAGCGGCCTACAGATCGAGATTAACTGATAAGCATCTATCTGCCATAATGAAGATTGTCCGTTCTCAGTCTTTGAATATTGGAAAACTAGTAGGAGGAAAGCGCTGGCAAGTTTCCGGTAAAAAAAAAATAATTTTAGTTTTATAAATACATTAAATTAAATAAACGTTTAAATAAAAGCCATTAAATAGCAATATTATAAATTATTACCCTAAATTCACTTAATTACATATTGTGTTTTAATTATCCTATCCATATTCCTGAATCCTCACTTCAAAATATAATTTTAAGACAATTTGAAAATGTGGTCCGCGTGAATCTTACCAGTTGCATTAAATGGCCCGTGTTTTAATTGAGTTTAAAACCCTTGAAGCAAATTTTTTGTACAATGCAAAAATGTCATAATAAATACAGGGCAAAAAGTTCAGTGTTTGGTTAAAAACTTTAAAAAAGTTGTCGAGAGTCCACTGTACTTAAAGGCAATATCATAAGTTTACTAACAAATGTTAGAAAACAAACCTTTTCACAATATCACAATTAAGCTTCAGAAAATAACTTAGAAAGCATCTAGCCTGGTTGTTCTTTGGGGGTTTTATGGCGCAAGGGCCATACTTGGTCAAGCAGCGCCAAGCGCAAGTCAACGTTAAGTAATTGTGAAAAGACTGGAGCAACACAACGGGATATTGGCGACGGTCCGGGATCAATCCCAAAGAGAAAGATCCGAGTGAAAAGAAAGGAAGAGGAGAAAGATCACATTATCCTTTGGTCATGACCCCTTGTCTACCAGAGACAGTTAAGCCCATGGGGGGGGGAATAGACCACTAGTGTACCTCTGGTTAGTGTAGCCCGTACACACCTAAAGATACGACCCCGTCGGAAAAGTACTGTGAAATTATTAAGGAAAAAAGTCAGGAAACTGTGTAAACACTTCTATTGCAAGTCACATAATCCAACCAGAGATAATCGTGTACAAAGAGGGCTGAAGCACGTTAAATCTGTCGTGGAATCTAATGTTCTCACTTTGTCATGGTGTTGAAGTTAGGAGAGCCAGATCTAGAGAGCCTATATAGATAGAGGTGGCATAGGGAAAACGGCATCCATGTTTTACGATCGTTACTGTGCCAACGCGGACGCTATGCAAAAGTCAGTTTCACTAGGGTTGCTAATCAGGTTATTTTGATACGAAGACTTCGGGTTTGGCGACAGTTTGGCGTTGGGTTTTAAATATTGATAGGTTGCATTTTCTCATGGTATAAGAGCTACTCATTTAGACCAGACCAGTTTATAAACTAGTAATATACAGGACTTAATCTGGTGTGTGCTTGGGGGTCTGAATAAAAAAGCCTTTTTTTTTAATTTCGTACATTGAGTTAGATTTGAATTGGGAACACTTTCATGTTATTCCAATGTGGGGCAACGTATTTTGCCCAATAATTTTCCGAATAAATTATTTATGTAAAATATTTTTTCATAAGATAAAAGAGCCTTAAATGCTTAATACAAATGCAGCAAAACTCCAATTATCACGACTGAGTGCTGGACGTAATCCGGATATGCAAAAATCCGGAGAATTGGGAGTCATAAAAAACGGTTATGTTGTGAAATAAAACGCGAATTTTGATCTAAAATAATTTGTGTTTATTTTTATTGCGAAGATACAGTATATTTGAATGGCAACTTAATAAAAAAAGTAGGCCTAATGTACTGTATTTTGAAAGTAAGTTATATAATTAAGTATTTTAAATATCCATTTCTTTTCATCATTCAAATATTCATAAATTATTTATATTGTGGAAAGAAATAAAAAAATCAGTTTGAACACAATTAGAATTATAAATTGTTTAAATATAACGTTTCGCAAAAATTGTTTTTCGAACAATACTAGTAAAACAATTTTATACGATTTCCATTCTTGGCAGAATATCGCATCGTTTGGCGACATTTTTCTGGTTTGGCGAGAAGGATCGACGGAATTTTACCCATGTACATTTGCTTCTTTTTAGTTGTCTAAATTAATGTTATCAATAGTTTACACCTTATTCTATTCATTAAGTGAATATATATATTTAATGAAAAAAAAGCGTTCTTACCTTCAAAATTATGTAAATTACAAGTGCATCCAAACAAAACTTCCAAATCGCACTCAGCAACGTACAACCGCCATGTTGAACTGACCTGGAAAGGAAAAACATGGCTGCCGACTGCATCAGCCAATCAGACAATGTCGGGTGTATGTCCATTCTCTCTTTATATAGGCTCTGTAGCCAGCTCAAGTGCTGACCTCGTCATCTGACCGTGGTTCAAAATTACGTGGCGTTTTCCTTCGGGATTGATCCCGAACCGTCGCCAATAGTCCGTTGTGTTGTTCCAATGCGACTTTAATTAAAAACACCAAAATACCAGGGAGGTATCGAACCTGCGCCACCTACACCTCGCAAGTTGCTGGGCACACCCACTGAGATACGACGGCCCCATATTTCACAAGGAAATGAGCGAACGTCTTTATTTTTAAATCCTGCCACAAAACGACTAGAAATGCAAGGATGCTTTGTTAGGTAGGTATTTTAGTTAACGTCGCATTGAAGCAACAGAGCGGGCTATTGGCCACATTCCGGGATCTACCCTGAAGGGAAAGATCGAGGACAATACAGAAATAGAAGCACGGTCAGATGACGAATATCGACTGAGCTGGCACACCACTCTCCAAACTTCCACACCACGCCAACGGGAAGACATTTGAGGTCACGACGGATTTAGCGTGTCTTTGGTTTGCTCTTTGGTTTGGTCTTTGGTTCGGTGTTTGGTCTTGGTCTTTGGTTTGGTCTTTGATGTGGTCTTTGCTCTTTGGTTTGGCCTTTGCTCTTTGGTTTGGTGTTTGGTCTGGGTCTTTGGTCTAGTCTTGGTCTTTGGTATGCTCTTTGGTTTGGTCTTTGGTTTTGGTCTTTTTTCTTGGTATTGCTCTTTGGTTTGGTCTTAGGTCTGCTCTTTGGTTTGGTCTTAGGTCTGCTCTTTGGTTTGATCTTTGGTCTTGGTCTGGTGTTGGTCTTTGGTCTGGTTTTTGGTTTGTTCTTTGGTCGATTCGAACTCGCAACCCTCCGGTTGCTAATCCGTTACTCTTCGAACCGAGCCAGAGCAGCCCAGTGTTACAGCTGGGATAAAAAGAAACGAACGGAGAGTAAATTCGATTTGGAACGAGAAAACAAAACCTTCTTCCGATGTCTGGCCACACATCCGCTGGTTCCCACGCGAGAGATGCGCAGAAAAGTCGACTGTGGACGCTTGATTAAATCTTCCCGATATTTGAGCATTTTTGACTCTCGCCTCGGCCTGTGTTGGGAAATGAATTATTCAGGAAAGGATCATCATTCAGCCGAAGCGAAGTGTGTTTGGGAGATCTTTGTCGCCCCTACCAAAACCACTCACAATTACTCTTGTGGAATCCTCTTTATATTTCTCGGAACTCGGTCCAAACAGAGACCGTCGCCTGCGTGGAGGCTAGCACCCGTTAAATGTATCGTGGTCTCGTCTTGCTATAAAAGCAGTGTTGATCTCGTTATCCGCTCGAAATAATGAGGTATCTTTGAATATCTCCCTTCGGTTTCGATCGTCGCCAATAGCCCGTTGTGTTGCTCCAGTGCGACGTTTATTAACTACATACTAACCTTAAACTCCATCTAAAGACCGTCGTGTACGTGGGGGCTGGTGCGTGTTCAATCAGTCGTAGATTCTAATGTCCTCATGTTGGTGCAGTTGGGAAGTTTGGTCATCTCATGAGACCGTGGTACAAGTGACGTGAATTATCCTCCAATCTTTCCCTTTCGGTTTGATCCCGGACCGTCACCAATAGTCCTGTGTTGCTCCAATGCGACGGTAATTAACTACCTACCTTTATATATTTCTCTGGTAGGTAGGCATTTTATTTAACGTCTCACTGGAGCAACACAACGGGCTATTGGTGACGGTCCCAAAGGGAAAGAACCGAGAACAACAGCACGTAATTCTGAACCACCTTCAGATGACGAGGGCAATACCTGAGATAGCACCCCACCATCCAAACTTCCACACCACGACAACGTGAGGACATTTCAGGCCACGACGGATTCAATGTGCATCATCCCCCTTTGTACACGACGGTTTTGGTTGGATTCGAACTCGCAACCCTCCCGTTGCTAATCCGTTACTCTTCCAACCGGGCCACCGCAGCTCCATGTACAAAGGGGGCTGGTACACGTTTAATCTGTCGTAGCCTCAAATGTCCTTTATTTGACGAGCTGTGGAAGTTTGGAGGGTGGGGTGTCAGCTCAGGTGTTACCTCGTCAACTAACCGTGGTTCGAAATTACGTGCACTTGTCCCCGAATCTTTCCCTTTGGGACCGTTACCAATAGCCCGTTGTTTTGCTCCAGTGCGACGTTGACTACCATTATAATCTCAATAATACAGTGAATGTTTGGAACCTCAGTTAGAGTTATTAGATAAGAAATGAATTTTTAGATGATTTTTAAATGTTTAAATTCCTGAAAAAGTCTTGATTTTTTAGATTTTCTTGTTGAAAAATATTGTTAAAAAATCCCATTGCCTCTAGCAACTTGATTGAAGGTCAAAACATGAAGAACAATAGATATAATTTCTGAACACATTAGAATTTCGTTATCACTTTTCATAAACCATGCTAATTATATCTAAATTAGATCATTAATGATTAGCTTAATCTGACTTTTTCACATTAAAATGAGTTTATAAATGCAATTTGTTTACAATAGTTCATTGGTTTGTGTTTCAAGTCAAAAATGTAAAACATCTAGTGTATACCTTCCAACTGCACTAATCGTTCAAAACAAGTTCATGAAAGTTACATGGAAGCTCATAGTGGTTGATGGAAAACTCTTCCTTCTACCCAAAGAAGTTCACATTTACTTAAAGGTCAGGAAACAGGAGTTGTACTATCCTAAGTACACAAAGAGTGTACTATCTTAAGTACACAAGAGTTGCACTATCCTAAGTAGGCAAAATTATTGTACTATCCAAAGTACACAAAGAGTGTACTATCTTAAGTACACAAGAGTTGCACTATCCTAAGTAGGCAAAATTATTGTACTATCCAAAGTACACAAAGAGTGTACTATCTTAAGTACACAAGAGTTGCACTATCCTAAGTAGGCAAAATTATTGTACTATCCAAAGTACACAAAGAGTGTACTATCTTAAGTACACAAAAGAGTTGCACTATCCTAAGTAGGCAAAATTATTGTACTATCCTAAGTACACAAAGGAGATGTACAATCCTCTAAATGCACAGGAGTTGTACTAATCACTCGAACGGTTAGTAATTATCCAGAGTGATTGAAAACAATAGTTGTCAATAAAATGTAAGTCATAATGTTCTTAATCGTTATTTCCAATACAAACTGAATCACTTCGACTCTTACGGTGTTGCTACGATATAATCTTTTCTGTCAAGATCCTCCAGTATCTGGTGAGGACACAGATACGTCGCATTGTCTCCGCGCTTTCTTCAGAGTAATTTGCATCCACTTAGAGTCAAGCCCCCTTTCGAATACTATCACTTCGAATTCATGCGCTAATGACTACTGCAAGACGAGGTCGAGAGGCGATGTCATGTTCTAGTTTAACGAACGCCGGGGGGAGGGACACGTCGCGTGTCTTCCGATGTTCTTTCGTTCGAATAAATCGCTCGATTCAGGCGAGATCGAAGTTTACAGCTATTCTAGCACGTTTCGACGTCACTTTCGTGCGAGGAATTTGAATGGAATTTTATAGAATCATGAAGTGGTTTATGGGGACCCTTTGAACGTTTTCTGTTTTCATACTCACAACAAAATGTTTTAGTGTGCCTTATTCCAATATACATTAAGTATACAGGGTGAGTCTAAATAGTTTTTACAAAATAAGAGGGGTGAGAGTACCCATCCAGAAGAGCCATAATTAGCATGGAACATAGGGTCGCATTCCACTCTGAGAGACAGAAAAGAGTCCAATTACAATTTCAACAGTGTTGGGAAAGCGAATGAACAAAAGTTGCACCATCTGATTGATTGATAAACTCACAGCAAGTGCTCAAAGTGGCGTGTCGTTGCACAGTTCACACCGGCGAAGGAATGACTCGAAGTTTCCTGGTGTTGCGTTCATTTTGTCAGAACCGATTCTCGCTACGAGGTCTTCAGCCACAGGCGTCTGGTACACTAAAGATTCCCCAGAAGAAAAAGTCCAGTGGGTTGAGGTCCGGTGAGGCCAAGCCACAGGTCCGATCCATCTTGCTTAGGAGATATGCTACGTAGGCAGGTACAAAACGACGTCAGAGGCGATGACTCGAAGTTTCCTGGTGTTGCGTTCATTTTGTCAGAACCGATTCTCGCTACGAGGTCTTCAGCCACAGGCGTCTGGTACACTAAAGATTCCCCAGAAGAAAAAGTCCAGTGGGTTGAGGTCCGGTGAGGCCAAGCCACAGGTCCGATCCATCTTGCTTAGGAGATATGCTACGTAGGCAGGTACAAAACGACGTCAGAGGCGATGACTCGAAGTTTCCTGGTGTTGCGTTCATTTTGTCAGAACCGATTCTCGCTACGAGGTCTTCAGCCACAGGCGTCTGGTACACTAAAGATTCCCCAGAAGAAAAAGTCCAGTGGGTTGAGGTCCGGTGAGGCCAAGCCACAGGTCCGATCCATCTTGCTTAGGAGATATGCTACGTAGGCAGGTACAAAACGACGTCAGAGGCGATGACTTGTTCATGCTCTTTCGACTTTACTCTTTTCTGCCTTTTAGAGTGGAATGCGACGCTATGTTTCATGCTAATTATGGCTCGTCTGTACTATCACCTCTCTTATTTTGTAAAAAACAATTTACACTCACCCTGTATATTGCAAAAGAAAAAATTATTTCAACATTCACAATAACTAAAAATAATTCACAATAAATTAATTTTATAAAATTGTTTCAATATTTCAAAGTTTTATTCCGTCTGCCCAAATTTTAGTTTTTGAAAATATTTTTTCATTTACCTGCGATAAAATTGTTCTCCGCAATTTTGTGCATAGAATTACATATAACGCTGTTATTTATTTTTTATGAATATCTTTGTAACGAACGCTAAAAAACAAGAAAAAAGCAAATTTCATCAATTTTTGAAGAAATAACTGTTCTTTCCCATTCTTATCCCATGCACAAAGTGTTATTCTATGTATCATGGGTAGGTATTTAATTAACGTCGCACTGGAGCAACACAACGGGCTATTGGACACGATCCGAGGACAACATTTGAACCACGGTCAGAGGTACGAAATAAAACTCCGAGAAATATGGTAGGTATTTAATGAACGTCACATAGGAGCAACACAACGGGCTATTGGTGACGGTCCAGGATCAATCCCAAAGGGAAAGTACCGAGGATAATACCACGTAATTTCGAACCACGGTCAGATGACGAGGTCACACCTGAGCTGGCACCCCACTCTCCAAACTTCCACACCAAGTGAGGACATTTGAGACCACGACAGATTTAACGTACACAAGCCCCCTTTGCACACGACTGTCTTTGATTGGGGGGGGGTATTTCAATTAACGTCACACTGGAGCAACACAATGGGCTATTGGTGACGGTCCGGGATCAATCCCAAAGGGAAAGATTGAAGACAACACAACGTAATTTTGAACTACGGTCAGATGACTAGGTCAAGACCCGAGATGGCACCCCACTCTCCAAACTTCCACACCACGCCAAAGTAAGGACATTGGAGGCCACGACGGATTGAACGTGCACCAAACCCCCTCATACACGACCCCTATCCTAGGGAAAGTGGATTTAGAAAGTACCACTATTAGAGTAAAGTACGCGATTTGTAAACGGGCATGTCCTTGTTTTACGGGAACCGCGATTGGAAGAGCAACGGAGTAGCAATGGGAAGGTTACGAGTTCGATACTAGGTCCATCCAAAGACCGTCGTGCACAAAGGGGGGCTGGTGCACGTTAAACCTGCCGTGAACCTCAAATTCGCTCACTTTGGGGTGGTGTGGATTTTGGAGAGGGGTGTGCCAGCTCAGGTGTGACCTCGTTATCTGACCTTGGTTCGAAAATACTTGATATTGTCCTCAGATCTTTCCCTTTGGGATTGATCCCGGACCGTCGCCAATAGCCCGTTGTGTTGCTCCTATGTGACGTTAATTAAATACCTACCATATTTCGCGGAGTTTTATTTCGTACCTCACGCTCTCATTGCACATAACAATATTCAATCACAATCCAAGCGAGAAAGGAAAACTCAGAGATCCGAACAACCAGAAGTAACGCGCATATTCGATTCGAACGTTCCCTACGCCATCGCGTTCCATCCGTACGTTCTACGAACAAGACAGACAGACAGATACATAAAACTCCCCTTTTTCACGGTCTTCAGATTAGAACCGTGTCATCCAAATCCATCGTTCCTACTCGAACCATTGGAATATTCGAATCGGAGCATCATGGGGGAAAAGGAACTCATAAAGAATATAAAACAAACGGAGAAGTTCGAAATGACATCCACCCCCACGGAGGAACACGAAACGGCCATTTGAATCCGGGGTGCATTACTCCAAGATTGCATTTCGAGAATTGGCAGCGGGAGCAATTCAAACAATGGAGTTCTTAACCTCTTCCATCATTCGAAGAAAGGCGTTCTTTTTTCGCTTCCGTTTCTCAACCCCCGGGGGTAGGGTAGGTGGGAAAGTTGTTCTGGCGGGAGGCGCGTTTTTCGAGGGGGTCGTCGGGCGAAATTATGAGAGAGAACCCTTGGTGTGTTGACAGAGCGAAATGATCGTAAGGAAATTGTCGGTTTCGTTCCCGAAGCCTTTGCAAACAACTTAGAGAACGCAGGAGAGGAATTATTTTCATTTTTAAGCAGGATGGCAAAAATTCGCGAGTGCTAAATATATTATGCTTTGTAGTTTGAAAAGAAAATAGTCGTATTTCGGTTAGGGGATACTTTTGTTACTATAAATGTCAGAAGAAAATTTTCGTATTTCTGTTATGTGCTATTTTTGTTACTATATGTTTGAAGAAAATTTCCATATTTCTGTTTTGGGGTATTTTTATTACCATAAATGTTTGAAGAAAATAATTTCGTATTTCTGTTTTGAGATATTTTTGAAATGTTTGAAGAAAATTTTCGTTTTCCTGTTTTGGGGTATTTTTCTTACCATAAATATTTGAAAAATAATTTTCGTATTTCTGTTTTGAGATATTTTTGTTACTATAAATGTTCGAAGAATATTTTCGTATTTTTGTTATGGGGTATTTTTGTTGCTATAATTGTTTGAAAAAAATATTTTCATATTTCTCTTATGGAGTATTTTTTTTTACCATAAACGTTTGAAGAAAATACTTTCGTATTTCTGTAATGGGGTATTTTTGTTACTATAAAATGTTTGAAGAAAATATTTTCCTATTTCTGTTGAGACATTTTTGAAATGTTTGAAGAAAATTTTCTTATTTCTGTTTGTGATATTTTTGTTACTATAAATGTTTGAAGAAAATTTTTGTATTTGTGTTTAAGGGTGTTGGTATTTCTGTAATGAATTATTTTTGTTACTCTAAAATTTTCGAGAAAATATTTTCGAATTTCTGTTTTGAGATATTTTTGTTACTATAATTGTTTGACGAAAATTTTTGTATTTCTGCTTTGAGGTATATTTGTTTCTATAAATTTTTGAGTTTTTGTTGAAAGGTTGGTTGGGTTTGGATTTTGTGGACCATGTTTGGCCAAATTGCGTCAAACACAAAACGGACAGTGTCAAATGATTGTGAAAACAAAGGATAGAAAATAGAGAAAGATCGCTTGGGCATCCTGGGATCCCCATATTTACCCAGAGGCAGTAACCCACAGAAAAGAATAGATCACTTGGGTACCTCAGGTTCGAGAACCCTGTAGAGATGAAGGGTTGATAGAAAATTAGGTTGATCAGAGAAAAAGGAACGTAGGTATTTTAATTAACCGCAGCAACAAAACTGGCGATTGGCGATGGTCCGAGATCTATGCACATGGGAAAGAACCGAGGACAACTCCTCATCATTTCGTACCACGCTCAGATAACGAGGCACCACCTAAGCTGGCACCCCACTCTCCAAACTTCCACACCACGCTAACGTGAAAAAATTTGAGGCCACTGTGTGTGTGTCAGTTACTTGATATTGTATGTCTCGTGTCAGTTCTTTGCTATTGTTTGTCTTGTGTCAGTTCTTTGCTATTGTATGTCTTCTGTAAGTTGTTTGATATCGTATGTCTTGTGTCAATTGTTTGCTATTGTATGTCTTGTGTCAGTTCTTTGCTATTGTATGTCTTGTGTCAGTTCTTTGCTATTGTATGTCTTCTGTAAGTTGTTTGATATTGTTCGTCTTGTGTCAGTTACCTGATATTGTATGTCTTGTTAGAAAGGTAGGTACGTAGTCGAAGTGACGTCGCAACGGGCTATTGGCGACAGTCCTGGATACAAACCGAAGAGAAAGATCCGAGGACAACACCACGTAATTATGAACCACGGTCAGATGACGAAGTCAACACCCGAGCTGGCACCCAACTCTCCAAACTTCCGCATCAAGCCAACGTGAGCTATGCTCTGGGAAATGCGTAAAAACCTATTTACTTTAAAAGCTCGCGATGTTTTGTGCGAGATCCTTTTTTACTGTTCACTGCGGAGCGCAGCCTTGAAATTTTGTTACCCATTCCGCAGACAATTTCTTTTTTTGTGGGGCCGTAACAGTTTGGGATCGGCTAGCTCTCTTGTAGGTCCGCAAAGGATGTGATGGTTACGCTCTAATCTTTCCAGACAAAGATCTTCCCTATAATGGATATTCCTCGTGGAAAATTTTACACAGGACCTGTTTCTGAAAGGAGTATAATTTAAAGAGGGAGATCTTTTGAACATTAAATTTTCACGGCTTTAATTTTCCACTTCCGTTAAGTTTAGGGAATGTAGGTATTTGAATTAACGTCGCACTGGAGAAACACAACGGTCTAGGATCGATCCCGAAGGGAAAGATCCGAGGACAAAGCCTCGCCATTTCGAACCATGGTCAGATGTCGCTATAACACATGAGCTGGAACCTCACTCCAAATTTCTACACCACGGAAGCCACGACAGATTTAACGTGCACAGCACACTGTACACGACGGTCTAATGGTTAGATCGAGTTGCGAACTAGGAATCCTCTTGCTAATCCGTAACTCTTCCAACTGGGCTACCGCGGCCTCCTTAAAGAGGGAGATGTTTCGAGTTTTAAATTTAGAGCTTCGATTCTTCATGTACGTTATGTTTAGGGAAGGTAGGTAATTTAATTAAAGTCGCACTGGAGCAGCACGATGGGCTATTGGGGATAAACTCGAAGGGGAAGATCCAAGGACAAACGCCACTGATTTCGAACCACGGTCAAATGACGAGAACACCTGCAACCCCCACTCTCTAAACTTCCAGTCACCGACGTGAGGACGTTTGAGGCCACAACAGCTTTAACGTGCACCAGCACACTCTGTACACGACGGTTTTCGTTGGATTCGAACTCGCATCGGTTGCTAATCCGTTACTCTGCCAATCGGGCTGCATAATGCGATTGGAATTAAATGTGTTTATTCTATAACATGATTTGTTTCATTCTATAAAGTACGTAGGTGTTAATTCTCGTAGCCATATGAATATGTAGACAACGAATAAGGAGTCCGGTGAAAAAAGATCTTTAATAAAAATTATCAAAAATTAAATTAATAATCTGGATACTGTAACAAGACAGCGTCTTTTCTCAAAATAAAAAGGTTAAATCCTCAATTCCCCAAATAAAAGGGATTTGACATTAATTCTGAATTGAGATATTAGAATTAATGTTAAGGTTAATCCTCAATTTCTAATAAAATTAATTAAAAAGGTTAAATCCTCAATTTCTCAAATAAAAAGGATTTGACATTATTTCTAAATTGAGATATTATAATTAATGTTAAATTCTTAACATGAATTCTAATATCTCAATCTTTGATCGCTGCATTTTAAAGATATTTTAATTCGTAACCAGCACGACTGAAAGAAAACACTAATTTAACCGAACTTATTTTCCACGTGACTTATTTTCATACGGAGACTGATGCCACGAATTCAAAAAGAAATCGTAATTTTTAATTCAGTTTGTCTTCCTGATGCAGCATATTTAGATTATCCACATTAGTGTTTGAGCCGAGACAGTCGTGGCCTCAATTCACGTTGGTGAGCCTTGGAAGTTTGGACAGTGGGATGCCAGCTCAGGTGTGACCTCGTCATCTGACCGTGGTTCAAAATGACGTGGTGTTGTCTTTAATCTATCCTTCGGGATTGATCCCGGACTCTCGGCAATAGCCCGTTGCGTTGACCTCCACTGCGACGTTAATTAAAATACCTACATACCAACCGAATCTTCAAGAGTGTTTAGGTATAGTATGGTATTTTGATACTTACGTATTAACCGCATGCCATTGGCGAATATCAGCCAAGTTTTGTTTGTCATTGGCGAATATCAGCCAAGCTTTGTTTGCCACTGGCGAATATCAGCCAAGTTTTGTTTGCCATTGGCGAATATCAGCCGAGTTTTGTTTGCCATTGGCGAATATCAGTCCAGTTTTGTTTGCCATTGGCGAATATCAGCCAGGTTTCGTTTGCCATTGGCGAATATCAGCCAAGTTTTGTTCCAGTTCTTCCGCCTTATACCCCTTCCAACAGATTTGGTGATTAATCGCTGCCATGCGGTTAATACGTACAGTTGGCGATTATTCGCTGGCATGCGGTTAATGAGTACAGATTTGGCGATTAATCGCTAGCATGCGGTTAATACGTAAGTACCGGTATTTTAATTAACGTCGCACTGGAGCAACACAACGGTATATTCAAGAGAGCATAGGCAGCAAACCACATACGAGAAGTATTAAAGCATGTGTGTGTATTTTATTTCTTTCCGGAGGAGGAATATTCCCCACGAAATAATTTGACAGCGTCTGATAAATTCAAGGGCCACGAAAAGTGCATTTTTCAAGAACCCAAAAAGCGCATCGTATCAAACTCATTTATCCCGGCCGCTTTTATGAGCCGTAATATTTCAAAGTCGGCCGTTTCGTCAGATGTACCGTGTACGAGCCCGCGTTGGCGCCTGCCCAACTATCTATCTGGCCCGCGCTTAGGCGAGGGAATCTGCATACGCACGCCGATAAAATAGCTTTTACGCCGCCCCGGAAACATTGTTTAGAAGAAACATAAAGTGGGGCAGAGTTGTTTTGTCTGCAACGGTGACGATGAAATGAGATCTTGGAGTTTTAGGAACGAGGCAATTTATCTGTTATTTCGTATAACTTGTATATAAAACGACACAGAAATAATTGTTCGGAGTAGATGTCGTGTACACAGCAATAAACTAGGTCTAAACAATTTTCTCCCTTATGATTAACTAGCAGAATTACCCGGCTTGCATTAATCAAATGTTGATTGAAAAGTGACCAGACTAATCACTTTTATTTCATAGAAAAATGCAAGCATCATTTAAGTGTGCAGAAAATAATGTAACTCTAATAACTTCTACGATTTACTTCGAACGCAAATATGGATACATTAAATATCAATCCATTAAATATCAATCCATATCAGTCTTATATTCATCACACTCCTGCTGTAAGATAAGACAAACTACAAAAAAATTTATAAGATGAAGTCGATTTAGAATATATGTTTGAACTGTAACATATGCTACCCATTTTAATTTAACGTAATTTATCTTATTTTAAAATAATTTTGTTTTAACTTTACTGGTCTTACAAGATATACTATTGTAATACACAAAAATCCGATCTTAGTAATGTTATGGGAGTGCGCAATTTATTTTAATTAATATTTTATTTAACGTAACTAATATTCAAATTAGCAACTTTTCTTATTGTTTTAAGTGAATAAAAATTTATATCATTATTTTATCTGCGATTTTAAGCATATTACTGAGCTTCGTATGCTTTCTTATCTATGCAATTTTAGAACTGTTTTATGAGGATTTACAGGGTACTATGTTTTGTGCTACTAGTTTCAATAGTGTTCAAATGTTTTAATACAGTTATAGGAATTTATTAATATTTTAAATATGTAGATTATTATACTGATCCTTTTTATCGAAACAATTATAGTGTATTTTTTAATTTGATTTTATAGCGAGATGAAGAACAAAATTATGTTTGTGAAATTCTGTGTACATGCTTAATATATAATTTTGTGATAGATAATTTATTCAAATTAAGTACTGTAAATTATTATTCAAATTATTCTGTTAACGTTGATTAAAAAGGTATTTTTAATTAAATACAGAAAGAGTAGTTGGTTGAAAGGGAATCTCGATTTAATTTAGGGATTTTCCCTACTTCGAAAAGGAATTTGACGGAATTTCATTATTTTCTGATCGCGTCGGGTTTTTCCGATCAGGGTCATTACACAAAATAATTTATTTAAGCTTAACTATTCAAAAACTGCAAAAAGTTCTCACACTCTGATACTTATACAGGAACATACTTACTCAGCATACTTATACAGGAACTTAGAAAAATAATCAGATTTTTGAAAGATGGCTTTTTTGAGAAAAATGAATTTAAAATTGATCCAATTGAAAAATTCATATTTCCAATACTGTCTACGTACTACTAATGCAATTAGTATCAATAGCTGCTCTAAAGTCTTACATTTTTTTTTGAAAAAAAATTGGATTATCGTTAATACCTTAGGACAGGGGTGTCAAGACAGGGGTGTCAAACTCAATTAAAACACGGGCCATTGAATGCAACTGTTAAGACTCACGCGGGTCACATCACATTTACAAATTGTCTTGAAATTATATTTTGAAGTGAGGATTCAGGAATAGGGATAGGATAATTTAAACACAGTATGTAATTAAGTGAATTTAGGGTAATAATTTATAATATTGCTATAGAATTGCTTTTATTTAAACGTTTATTTAATTTAATAT
Organism: Meta bourneti; assembly: GCA_933210815.1. NCBI lineage: Eukaryota > Metazoa > Arthropoda > Arachnida > Araneae > Tetragnathidae > Meta > Meta bourneti. Next base: position 113,237,065 of record OW119924.1, on the reverse strand, counting down.
ATTTATAAAACTAAAATTAATTTTTTTTACCGGAAACTTGCCAGCGCTTTCCTCCTACTAGAGTTTTCCACTATCTGGATTCAAAGACTGAGAACAGACAATCTTCATGATGGCAGATAGATGTTTATCAGTTGATCTTGATCTGTAGGCCGTTTCATCTAATTTCATGGACGATAATAGTTGCTCACACATTTTTAACATGACGAAATTGTGTGTACGGTATTGCCTCGATCTCCCCTAAGTGCTATTTTCTTCATAACATAGTGTCCTCTTTTCATTTTATTTCAGAGCATCGTGGGCCATAAAAAATTACCTCGGGGACCACATGCGGCCCGCGGGCCGCCAGTTTGACACCCTTGCCTTAGGAGATATATGATTTTTAACTATGTGATGTACGCTAAGAAAAATAAATTTTAATTTGTGACGTCACTTTCACAGCCATGTATCTTGAAGAAAATTTTTTTTCGAGATTTAAAAAATATGTTGATTCAAGTTGGCCCAAAATGTACCAGTATGCAAAATATGATTCGATTTCGAAGATGGTGAGATGAACAGGCTTACCTGGATTTGAATAGATTCACCGATACAAAAAATACTGATTCATTTACAAAGAATACAAATTTACAAAACTTAGAAATGCTCAAATACGACCGTAATATTTCGCTGTCTTAACTCAAATACACAAACACGGAATTCTACAATAAATGGGCAAAGACATACAATTTGGTATTGTATGTCTTGTGTCATTTACTTGCTATTGTACTATGTCTTATGTCAGTTGTTTGGTATTGTATGTCTTGTGTCAGTTACTTGCTATTGTACTATGTCTTATGTCAGGTGTTTGGTATTGTATGTCTTGTGTCAGTTACTTGCTATTGTACTATGTCTTATGTCAGGTGTTTGGTATTGTATGTCTTGTGTCAGTTACTTGCTATTGTACTATGTCTTATGTCAGGTGTTTGGTATTGTACGTCTTGTGTCAGTTACTTGCTATTGTACTATATCTTATGTCAGTTGTTTGGTATTGTATGTCTTGTGTCAGTTATTTGATATTGTATTATGTCTGGCTCAGCATCGCCAAATATTGCCCACGTGCCATAAAACCCCAAAACCAACCATTTGAGTCCACGATCGATCGAACGTGCACCAGCCCCTTTGTACATGGTCTGACTCGAACTCGCAACTCTCTGGTTCCTAATCAGCTACTTTTCCAGCTGAGTTACTGTGTCCAGGTACAAGAGGCTTTTTCTCGACATTTAAGTCTACATTTTATTTGACTGTTCCCAACAATTCTAGGATTCCTAGAAAAGAAAAAGCACGCGAGTTGTGTAATAGATGGGCATCGGTTGCATACAGAGTCTCGATAACAAAGATGGAAACATGTTCGCCTAAATCCGTTTTTACACCCCGGGTCAAACCGGAAAGCTTTAGGAAAACACATCCACGTACGAGGGAAAAGTAAGAGTGAAAAATAGCTTTCCGTCAGAATGCTTTTTTCGCTAGAGCAGATTCTCGGTCGACTGTATTCTTGGGAGAATAATAGTCGGTCTTTGCACTGTCTAGATAGACCAGCTAGACCTTTCCATATCTTTGTATGAGAGATATTTAAGGGAGTTTACTTTTTATTATTTGTGACAGTTATAAATCCGCGAAATAATGGGGAGTCTTAGATGTGTTCTCAGTTACTGTAGCTTTCACTTCATTCCTCGGTTCTTTTGTTTCCATTGCCCCTGTAGCCAGGTTGGTAGGTATTTCGATTAATGTCGCACTGGAGCAGCACGACGGTCTATTGGCGACGGTCCGGGATCAAACTCAAAGGACAACACCACGTGATTTTGAACCACGGTCAGGTGACGAGGTCACACCTGAGCTGGCACCCCGCTCTCCAAACTTACACGCCTCACCAACGTGAGGTGGCCCTAGAGACTAGTTTTTGAATGAGTTATCTAAAGACTAGTCTTTGAGTGTGTTACCTAGACTAGTTGCTGAGTGAGTTATCTAAAGATTAGTCGTCGGGTGAGTTATCAAAAGACTAGTTTTTGAGTGTGTTACCTAGAGACTAGTTGTTGGGTGAGTTATCTAAAGACTAGTAGTTGAGTGTGTTAGCTAGACTAGTTGTTGAGTGTGAATTATCTAAAGACTAGTCATTGAGTGAGTTAACAAAAAACTAATTTTTGAGTGAGTTATCTAAAGACTAGTTTTTGAATGTGTTATTTAAAGACTAGTTTTTGAATGTGTTATTTAAAGACTAGTCATTGAGTGAGTTACCAAAAGACTAGTTATTGAGTGTGTTATCTAGACTAGTTGTTGAGTGTGTTATCTAGACTAGTTGTTGAGTGAGTTACCAAAAGACTAGTTTTTGAATGTGTTACTTAAAGACTAGTTTTAAAGTGACTACTCCAAGATGAATAGAAGACGCATAAGGGAAAAGGTGCTAACGTTTTAATGAACAATATTAAAATTTCCAATTCTTTTACCCGACCCCTTTAAATAATACATGGAACAGTCTGGTAAATGGGATAAAGCTAATGAGCTAATACAGGTTGACTGGAATGAGTGAAAATATCAAAACTCTTTCATACATGATTTTCAAAGAAGCAGTCAATTCAATTAAAAAGGATAATTTTTTACTCTTATATTGACTGGGAGGGGTTTAAGACCCCATAGACCTCGAACTAGTGGCGCCATTGTGATTTCACTCACAAACAAAACAGAAAAAATTACTCGTTTCCAAAACAAGCGACACCTGAATTTTTTCTCAAATAGCCGTCGAATTTGATGAGGGGGTCCAATACACGTGGCGCCCTCTGTCCTCACTAAACGACAGACGATTTCGACGCTATTTGTGGCAGCCCAATTTTCGGAGCAAAGCTGAAAAAGATGTCTACTATATTTGGGCCATATTTGGCCATGCAGCGCCAAACACAACGTCAAATAATGGACACACACGCAACTAAAGTTTTACTGACACCGAAAAGAGAAATACACCCCGGGAGAAATCGAACTTGCGCCGTCTGCAACTCGTAAGTTGGTAGAACAGTGGGCAAACTCAATGAGCCATGGCAGCTTCTGGGCCTCGGATGTGACTGAGGACGGTCCTCAGTTGGAGGCTATAACCTCCAATTACAGAAAGAACTGAAAAGTGACCAACTACAGAAAGTACTAAAAGATCCAAATCACGTCTTTATTTCGGCACTAACATGATCGGTTGGTTTGGGGTTTTATGGCGCAAGGGCCGTATTTGGCCAAGCTGCGCCAAACAAAAGCCAAACGGCGTCAGGTTATTGTGAAAAGAAAGGATGGAAAGGAGAGAAAAAGATTTCTTGGACATCCTGTGGTACCGACCCCTATGTTTACAAGTCAACCCCATGTGAGAAGAATAGATCACACGGTATCCCGGGTTCGTGAAGCAACAATTCGCAAATTGCTAGCGCAGTGTGCGAACCCACTAGGAAATGCTTTCAACACTTTTGCCAAGTGGTAAAATAAAACTTCCGATTAACAATATGTAGTACAGTAATACCCCGACTTACACGAACACGGAGTAACGAGGTTCTTGATATTTCGTTTTTGGAAACACTGCCGCCCGCTATTTCCAGTGCTTCTTTTGCTGTGATACGCATTGCACGCGTTTCGCGCGAACTCTACGATCGACGAAAGTTAAGATTGTTTTGTTATACGTTTTCTAAACACTTAAGAAACTATATCGTCCAAACGAAGTAAATCTGATTCTCCTACATCCAATAAGAAAAGGAAAAAGATATGTTTGGAATGTATATTTAACATTATCAAGGGTTTTGATAGCAGAATGAAAATTTGTGAATTGGCGAAGAAGTTTGAGCTACCGGAATCCACAGTAAGAACAATCATAAAAGATAAAGAGAATTCTCGATGCGGTGTAAAATGCTCAATCCTTGAACTCAAGCATAATTCGTAAACGCAATGGTATTACAGAGGCTGTTCGGACATTTTTGAACGATTTTGATGAGCTGTAGAAAAAAATTGTATGTTATGAAAGAATTTTATTTCCGCAGCACTTAAATAGTTAAAGTATAACTTATCGTCTGCTAACTCAGAGTTTTGTTTACTTTCAAAATGGCGCTTTTAAAGAAGCAATGGATGGAAGGCTATGCTTCCGCTCTTTCCGAAGAGAATTATGCTTATTCAGTTATTCAAAAACGCTGTAAAAGTCATGGTTTTTCGATATCTAAAGGTACGATAAGTAATATTATTAATGAGAAAGGAAAGAAACGTAAAAGTGGAAAAATACTTTCAAAAAGTATCCAAAAAAGAAACAATATCTGAGAATATTTGTAAGGTAAGATCTTTAATTTTAAAAGAGAATCCGCCAAGTCAAAGGACTATAGCAAAGTGAACGTGAGAACTTTCTCTAAGAGATTTAGGATTGTTGCCAGTTTTGCATAGAATGGAAAATTAAAAGTAAAAAGAGGGGGAAAATGTAAAAATCAACTCCCACATATTATCAAGACCCTATTTTATCCTCAATATTGAAAAAAGAAATACCATATCTTTACCCACAGTGCCAACAATCAGTAGAACTGCATCAGGGTAAAGCAAGCAGCTACACATCTAAATCGATTATTAAATTCTTAGAAAAATGGAACAAAAAACTGGTATCGAGTCAATACCCTTTACTGATATTCCTGCTAAATCTCCAGATGTTTCACCCATGGACTTTTAAAAAGGGCATTATCGAAACGTCGACCAAAAACCATTCAAGAACTGGAAAACTGTGAAGCAAGAATGGGACAAAATACCACTGTCGATACTACAAAAGTCTTTATTATCATGGAAATTAAGGTGTAGAAAGATAGCTAACAATAAGGGCTATCAAATAAAACATTTAAAACACAAAAATTTCATGCAAAAATTGAGCTTCATTCCATTCAATACGAATAGCCTCTGTATTGCTGAGATGGAAACAATGGTGAAATTTTTGTGAGCAAAACGTCACTGAATTATCAGACCCAGTTCCACCAGAAAAGGACATGACAATTGCAAGCTTGGCAGGTCTCAGCTCAATTGAAAAGGCTTACGAATTTTAAAAAACAGTCTCCAACTAAGAACGCGATTTAGCTAAAAAGAAAGGAATAAAAAAGTTATTAGCTACGATGAAATTCTGCGTGAAAAAAAGAAGGCATTATGTTGTCAGACGAATGTGTTAGATTTTATGACGCCATCGACATCGAAATAACTTTTTTACGCAACTAATTTATTTTTTTAATCTTTTGTATTAATATGTATAAAGAACTGCAATTTTATTAAATAATTTTCTTCTAAACTAGTGTTTTTGTTAGTCCTTGGTCCCAATTGAACATTTATATATATTTACTATCTGTATGGCCTCGCGTTGCGGAGGACAACGTGTTAGTAAATACCTCCCTCTTGGATTTTTTACTCTTTTTTGCATGCCGTCTTATAGATTCACTGTTATATAATTCTATAAATTTATCATTATTATTATTCGGATTTAAAAGTTTTAGGGTTTAATGTGTCACGGGATAACTGATTGTTAGTAAACGACATATTAGATTTTTAGCCGTCTCATTGCAAGTCTTCATGTAAATTTCCCAATTTCACCCTGACGTTCAGCTTCGACCCGTCTTCGATTGGTAGCTTGTTTCTTAGATTCATTGTGACGCCTTTCACGTAGTTTATATTTACCTGAATTGCTTGTTATGGAACGTTTTCTTTTTGGCATTGTCGTTAAAAAGAGCAATTGCAACGCAAAAAACAATCGCTACAAAAAAGGCAGCAATAAACAATTTGAAATTCGAAATGACGATGGATTGAAGAGTTGAGTGGTACAGGTTTGCTGTATTGGATGTGAAATAATTATAAAAAATAATGCTTATTTAAAGAAGTAAAATGTAAGACACGAAAAAGTACTATACATTGAATTTTGAACATTTTCTACGTTTTTTCCTCGAATTTAACACGAAAATTTAAGTCAAGTCTGACAAAAAAACATAATAAAAAAGTTGGGTCAAAAACCGCTACGGAATCAGCCATTGACGTCACGGCACTCTGTCCAATGAGGTAATTTTTTGACCATTTTATGTTAAAATTTAAATGTTTGAAAATTTTAAAGGGGCGGACAACTTTCCCAGTTTATTCTGCGTATTTTGACACCTCTCTCACATCTCTACGTACTGTGGTTGGGACGAAGGTGTGTGTGGTAGATGAACCAGGTGTGCAAATTATGGACACTATTCAAACCACGAGCAACACGTCACAATGGTGACATGTCGAGAAAGATTTCCGCTGATAAAAACATGACGTGATGGACAAAATACTTCGAATTCTTTACCAAGAACGTCACGCGCTTTATTTGTGAGAATGAAACATCTCGTATCAGGAGAGATGAAATATTTCGTGACATGTTTTGTACAATCCTGTCAGAGTAAATTTGTTCGAGGTAGGAAGCTTAAGTGAAAAAGTGTCCATCGCGAAGTTCCAGGAAACGGTTTCGAACAGGAGTACTTGTTTTTCTTCTTGAGTGCCATTAACGAAAGTGAATTCTTTTCAACATGAGAACCAACCGGAGACCGTCGTGTACGAAGGGGCTGGTACGCGTTGAGTCCGTCGTGGCCTCAAATGTCCTCGCGGTGTGGAAGTTTGGAGAGTGGGGTGCCACCTCAGGTGTGACCTCGTCGTCTGACCGTGGTTCGAAACGACGTTGTACTCTGACATCTCCATTCGGGTTTGTTTCCGGACCGTCGCCGATAGCCCGTTGTGTCGTTCCAGTGCGACGTTCATTAAAATATCTACCTCAGCCTTACTGTCGAATTCTTTTCACAAATGAACGAGAGTATTCGGTTGGATGAGTCGAATTAGCGGTCGCAGTGGAGCAGCGCAACTGGGTATCGGTCCGGACAAACCCGAAGGGAAAGATCCGAGGCCAACATTACTTAGTTTCGTGCCAGGGTCAGATGACGAGGCCCACATCTGAGCTGGCACCCCACTCTCCAAACTGCCACGCCATGCCAACGTGAGGACATTGGACTCCGAGATAGATTCAACGTGCACCAGCCCCGACGTACACGACGGTCTTTCGCTGGATTCGACCCTTCGGTTGCTACCGTTACTCTACCAACCGGGCTACCGCGTCCATTTCGAAATTGGAAAGAGTATTGTATGCATTTCCTGTGAAGTAATCCAGCTCCATCAGGGAATATTTGATTAGACCGAAGTTCAATCCCCTTGATTAAGAACACGAGAACGAGAAAACATTCCATCGAGCGCGCTTCCGGGATTATCTTCGAATTCGAACCCCTCGGATTTGGAGAAACATTTCGAACGGAAGTGAAACGGATGCAATAAAACAACAGCGCCGTTCTCCTAGTGCGGAAGGACGCATAATTAGAATTAGAGATTCGTTCCCGGAGAGGGCTCAGGAACTTTTCCCGATTAGCCTCGTTATTCCGGAGCAAAACAGGAGGAATTAAGAAATAATAATTGTTCCGGAATTGAGAGGTGAGCTCCTCTGAATCATTGTCTTCCACGAGTTTCTTTCGGGAACGCGTCCCAATTAAAATACCCCAGCGGTGGTGAAAAAAGCTCCATTCCACTTCCTGGAAGCGAAATGGCGAAGGCGCTTGTGGAAGTCCTCGTTATTCGAAAGTGTTCGGTGCAAGAATCATTCCGTTGTTAGAGAAATAAAACGTGTTCGATGGGCAACGTCTCTGAATAAAAAAACAACTGGAATTGAAAAGTTCCTTGTTTGAGTTCCTTTCGCGAATAATTCTGGGTAACGTAAATGCGATGCCAGATTGGCGAAGCCAAAGGGTTTTTTTTGTTTTCGATTTCTCATTAAACTCGAGCAATTTTTCTTAAGGTATCTGCCTGCCTTCGGGGGTCATTTTTTTTAAATTACTTCAATTTTTACTTCTAACTTCAATTTTATGATTCAACACAACATAAAACTAGAAACAGCATATCAAATAGAAGCGTCTGATAATTCGTTCATTGCTTAGATAGAAAAATAAGGTAAAAATGACAGTAAAATAGGCCGCAGAATGATATAACTCCAAAAGTAATCATTATATCTCTGTTTTGTAAATTTGATAATGAACTTCTTCAGGGAATAGACTATTATCACGGTGATCACACATATATCTCCGAAGTGATGGGAACTCGATTACAACATTTTGAAAAGTTCCCTAAACTTTTGCTCAAGTCATGAATAAAAATAAAATGTAAATAATTAAAATTTAACCATGGCTGTAGTCTATTCCCTGTGTACAGGGTGAGTCTAAATTGTTTTTACAAAATAAGAGGGGTGATAGTACCCATCCAGACGAGCCATAATTATCATGGAACATAACATTCCACTCTGAGAGGCAGAAAAGAGTCAAGTCGAAAGAGCATGAACAAGTCATCGCCTCTGACGTCGTTTTGTACCTGCCTACGTAGCATATCTCCTAAGCAAGATGGATCGGACGTGGCGGACCTGTGGCTTGGCCTCACCGGACCTCAACCCACTGGACTTTTTTTCTGGGGGCACATGAAGTCTTTAGTGTACCTGTGGCTGAAGATCTCGTAGCGAGAATCGGTTCAGACAAAATGAACGCAACACCAGGAATCTTCGAGAGCCAGTCAATCCTTCGCCGGTGTGAACTGTTGAAAGACATGCCACTTCGAGCGCTTGCTGTGTGTTTATCAATCAATCAGATTGTGCAACTTTTGTTCATTCGCTTTCCCAACACTGTTGTAAGTTCATGTTGAAATTCTAATTTGACTCTTTTCTGCCTCTCAGAGTGGAATGCGACCCTATGTTCCATGGTAATTATGGCTCGTCTGGACTATCACCCCTCCTATTTTGTAAAAACAATTTAGACTCACCCTGTATAATAATTCTCATATTTCATAATTTGCCTAAAAACGGCGGGCATTCTATAAAATGCCTAGGTATTCTATACAATGCCGGCGTTTCAAACTTTGCCCGTAACATCTACATGTTGATCAACATGTTTTAACTCTATTTTAATCTCACGTTATTTAACTCTTTTTGCAATATTTTATTATCTAAAAACTTTGCACTGGAATCTTTCCCACTATTTTTGCAATGTTTTTACATTTACAATGATTTTATTATCTTATCCGGCGTTTGGCGCAGTTTGACCACTTCTGTACCTTGTGCCATGAAACCTAAACCAACCAACCAAACCTTGATTACAGAAAAGGTATGAACACCAAATTTTTACACTCGTCAAGTAGGATTATTATTTTACATTGGCAGAAGTCCGTTACAAATGCGGGCCGCAGTGGCCTGGTTGGAAGAGCAGCGTATTAGCAACCGGAGTTCGAAACTCAGTAAAACCAAAGACCGTCGTATAGACGGTGGATGGCGACGTTAAAACTATGGTGACCTCAAATGTCCTCGCGTGGTTTCGAAAGTGGGTATGTTGACCTCGTTATCTGGTCGTCGTTCAGAATAACGAGGTGATGTCCTCGGTCTTTCTATTCGGGATTGATCCGAGATAAGTCAATAAATACCGAAACTATCAAAATTCGATCGATGGAGAATTGTACATGATTTTGTGGGAACTATCTGTGAAAATAAGAACTGGTAGGTAGTTAATTAATCTCGCACTGGGGCAACACAACGGGCTATGGGTGGCGATCCGGGATCAATCCCAAAGGGAAGAGGTCCGAGGACAACATGTCATTTCGAACCACGATCAGATGTATGGATCAGATTCGACCACGAGAACACCACCTGAACTTCCAACGGGAAGACATTTGAGGCCACGACTGGTTTAACGTGCACCAGCGCTTTGGAACGAAATGGCTTGGATGGGTTTCATGGTAGGTAGGTATTTAATTAATGTCACTCTGGAGCAACACAACGGGCGATTGACGACGGTACATAATATTGTGTATCAATCCCGAGGGGAAAGAGCCTAGGTCATTTTGAATCGCGGTCTGATGACGAGGTTACACCTGAGCCGGCACCACACGCTTCGATTTCCACGCCACGCCAACATGAGGACATGTGAGTCCACGACTGATTTAACGTGCACCAGCGCTTGAAAACGGAACGGTTTGGCTGGGTTTCATGGCGCAATTGGCCATGCTGAGTGCGAGACACAAGACGCAATATGAATTAATAGACATACACACACAATGTCAGTTCTACTGACACAGAAGAGAGAAATACACCCAGGGAGGAATACACTTGACAGGAATAGATCCTACGCCGCCTACAGCTGGGACCCACGAGCCATGTGAAAGCCTCTTTCAAACGAAAGTATTCATTTCAACGAAGGTATTATCCATTTTTGACAAACCTATTATTTTATCAATTTCAAACACTGATTTCAGCTTTCAAAGTTTCACTTTTTTTCCATCGCGGGTACAAGACTCTGTTCTGCCCCAAAATTAATTTCACCCCTTCGAACACCAGGAACCAATCTCCAGAGAGAGACGACATTCGAAATTCGAGAAGAATTCCGGAAGAAATCAGAGCGTCGTTTAAAAAGAAGGGAACAGAGATGAAATCGAATCTCCCCTCCCCGAATTCCCGTGTTCGGGAATTCTCGTGAAATACGCATTTTAATCTCGTCTGATAAGGTTGTTGATTTAGGAGGAAGTTCTTGATAGGGGGACTCCGCCTGCTGTGTCCCAGGATCACGTGACACTCCCGCCGTTGGGGAGGAAAGAAGGAAAAATGGGATTTCGGAAAAAGTTCCAATTTCCCGGCCTTCTCTGAGGGAACTTCAATTCCGGATGGAACGCGAGCGGGAATTTGTATGTGGAATCAAAAATGTGAAATTTAAGACACAATAAAGAAAAGTGTTGGAATCCATGACACTAGTACTACACTTAATGTGAAATATTGTTTACTTCGTAGGCAAGAGCATGATGTAAACGTGAAAGGAGGATGACATTGTCTGTTGGAATCCAAGATACTAGTCTACACTTAGGGTGAAATACTGTTAACTTTGGGAGAAAGAGAAACATTTATACGTGAAAGGAGGATGACATTGTCTGTTGGAATCCAAGATACCAGTCTACACTTAGGGTGAAATACTGTTAACTTTGTAAGCAAGAATGATTAATTATCTATTACTCATTAATTATCTAATTTAGATATAATTAGCTAATTAGCATGTTTTTTAAACAGTGATATCTCAAATTCTAATGTGTTCAGAAAGACAATTCCTGTTGGAAATTATTCCTAATATTATTCTTCATGTTTCGACCCTCCATCAAGTTGCCAGAGGGAATACGTTCTTTTTACAATTTTTTTCACGAAGGAAGTCTAAATAATCGAGATTTTTTCAGGAATTTCAACATTTAAAAATCGACTAAAAATTCATTTCTCAACCCATAACTTCGACTGAGGGTCGAAACATCCACTGTATTACATAGATTATAATGATACAAAAGTAATTAGAATAGATCGATTCATTGTTGAGTTATCACTGTTCGAAAGAAGCATCCTATTGCAAAAACAGTTCTTCAGAAATCGAGTTTAAAGTTTTGGGAAGTGTTCGTCTATGGTGAGAGTACCTAACCCAAACTCTTGTAACTTGAAAACTATTTCGAATATTTACAAGATCTTGGTATCGTTTGAAAGCTAAGGGGTTGGACAATATTTCGAATTATTAAAAAAATCGATCGATATTTTAATCGATTTTCGGGATTTCTAGTGCATACATACACCTTAACTTATCGTTAAAATAAGAGAGAATCAAAATGGAGTGAAATCTTTTTACCTCTAAAACCAGTAGACTATTATTTATGGACCTTAAAGGAGACTACGACCAACCAGACAGCATGTGATAAATTAATAACCCCCTGCCGGAAAACCGCACGTTACTACCCCATTTCGTTATTGGTTCAATACCTGATAAGAACGGTCACAAATCAAATATACACGCGCATCCCAGCAAAAAGGTAATCTGCAGCAAAAAACGGACATCTGCGTTTCGATGCGTTGCCCAGGGCAACAAGTCGTAATTACATTTTCTATAGACCAGAGGGGGAAAATAGACGTAAGTTATTTGCGCTTGGCTTTTCCCGTTATCTGTGCGCCGGATTTAACGCCAACGCTAAATTCAGCGATAAGGCATTATCGGCGAAAACAAAAAGCGCGCTGCTTCCGCCGTATCGATTGTATTCCCCGCAGTATCGATAATTGTATAGGAAAGTGCATTTTCGGTCGTATCGATGTTCGGCTTTTACGTTAAGGCAGTGCGGTTTTTTTGCTATAGCGTATTTGTTTCGATATGGTGGGTATTTTTAATTAGCGTCGCACTGGGGCTATTGGTGACGGTCCGGGATCAAACTCGAAGGGAAAGATTCGAGGACAACACCACGTAATTTCGAGCCACGGTCAGATGAAGGGGTCACACCTGAGCTGGCACCCCACTCTCCAAACTTCCAAACCACGCTAACGCGAGGACATTTAAGGGGGCACAGTACCTTTAAAACCTTAAAATCGATTTTCCAATTTTGATCTATTGAGATAATTTGAAATGTTCTGATTCTGGTAAAAGACAACGCATGAAAAAATTCGCATTCGTTCGTTCGTAATGAGGATTTTTCGAACACACCTATTTTTATTTTCAGCTGTTCGTTTGTTAGCGTTTCTTAGTTTGGGTTTGGAATTATGCTATTTATTTTTTTCGAAAGTTTCAATAACAATATTTTTACTGTAACAAATATAAGGAGAATATCAACTCTTTCAGTTCACAAATCCATTTGTTTACTTGAACGCACATGAATGCTAAAAATAACTATTTCAACTTTGATTGCATTGATCTCAGAATGGTAATTTTCAGGTTCTCTAACTCTGCAACTAATGAACGTAGACTCCTGAAATTTTGAATGAAAATAGATTAATCAAAAGGGCTTCGAAATGAAACCAAAATTTTACTCGAAAACTAAAAATATATTAAAAAATTTTGATATAGTATGAGCGAAAGTTTGGAAAAAATGAATGAAGTGAAATATTAATTGATTGTTATATTTATGTGTTACTTAACTAATATTTTTTAGTTTTAATTTAAAATAAGAGCATTGTATTACTCATATCAGCCATTCGTTTTATAGAAAATTCACAGGATGACTCAGAATGTTGCGCACAAGTTATACGTGTAAAAAAGTATGTTAAAAAATGACCTTATGTAAATTCTAGCAAAATATTATTTCATTTTTAAAAATCAAACCCATTTTTCCACATTGTGTTGTATAAAGTATAAATACACCCTGCAAAAAATTTCATTATGATACACATAAAACTTTTGGTGATACAGTTTAACGAAATTTGTCTATTTTACCTGTTGATTTGTATGCTTAAAGGTAGTGTGCTCCCTTAAAGCCACGACAGATTAAACGTACACCAGCCCCTTTGTACATGACGGTCTTTTGGTTGGATTCGAATTCGCAACCCTCCGGTTGCCAGTACGTTACTCCCCCAATCGGGCTACCGTGGCCCCCTTTCGGATAGAGTCAAAGCGAATGCAAATCTCGCTTCCTTCTTTAGGCTTCAGAGAAAGCCAGACAGACTTACAGACGACAAAAGAACTTCGAATTTATGGACTGTAGAAGTGAATTGATGCGAGTGTAAATCACCCTCTGGACCACCCTCCTGGAGAATGTCCAGTTTTCGACATTTTCGGTAGAATATTTCAGCATAAAACCACTCTTCCGCCCAAACTTCAAAATATTGAAGTATAAACACGATTCTGTTTAAACTCGATTTCCACCTCCGTCTCTTTCTTTAACGGAGTAGCTCGGTTGGAAGAGAAGCGGATTAGCAACAGGAGGGATGCGAGTCCGAAACTCGGTCCAATCTCAGATGTTGCACGTTAAAACTGTCGTGGCCTCAAACGTCCTCGCGTCATGGTGTGGAAGTTTCGAGAGTTATATGAAATCAGGCGTCATTTCACCGTGTTTCGAAATAACGTGGCGTTCTCCTCCGATCTTTCCCTTCGGGATTGATCCCGGTCCGTCGCCGATAGCCCGTTGTGTTGCTCCAGTGTGACGTTAATTAACTACCTACCAACCAAAGACCGTCGTGTACAAAGGAGAGTGGTGCACGTTAAATCTGTCGTTGCCTCCAATGTCCCGTCACATTGGAGTGGTGTAGAAGTTTGGAGAGTCAGGTCCCAGCTGAGGTTTGTCCTCGTCATGTGACTGGTTCAAAATGACGAGGTGTGCGCGGCGATGTTGCAGTTTAAATCTGTCGTAGCATCAAATGTGCGCACGTTAGCGTAGTGTGGAGAGTGGGGTGCCAGTTCAGGTGTCGTTCTCATCAAATGTTGCCCTCGAATCTTTCCCTTCGGGGTTGATCCCGGACCGCCGCCAATATACTGCTATGTTGCTCAAGTGCGACGTCAATTCAACTACCAACAACCATCTACATAATTGCTATGCCTTTATATATATTTCTCGAAACTCGCCCATTAACCAAAGATAGCCGCGTACAAATGGAGCTGGCACACGTTAAATCTGTCGCAGCCACGCCCAGCAGCGTGGAATTCAGACATATTAATCACTCCTTGTAGTGTAACTAATATGTCTATTTGAACACTTCTATGTTACCAAAGATTTTTCCAGGTAACGCCTAACCAGTGATCGGATCTTTCCCTTTGGGATTGATCCCGGACCGTCACCAATAACCCGTTGTGTTGCTCCCGTGCGACGTTAATTCAACCTACCTACCTATTCGGTGATGCCAATACACTTACACAAATAGGTCTTTACAGGACATGTGAAAGGATGTAGGTTGGTATTGGGGTTTTATGGCGCAGGGGCCATATTTGGCCATGCTGGGCCAAACACAATACAATACCAAGTAATAGACACACACAATGCAAATTCAACTGACACAGAAGAGAGAAATGCACCTTGGGAGGAATGCACCTGACAGGAATCCAATACCGCAGTGGAGGTAGGTAGCTGAATTAACGTCTCACTGGAACAACACAACGGTCTATTGGCTACGGTCCGGGATCAATCCCCGAGACAAAGGTCCGAAGACAAGTGACCAGGTTAACCCTCGAGCTGGTGCCCCACTCTCCAAACTTCCACACCACCCCAATGAGAAGACATTTGTGGCCACGACAGATTAAACGTGCACAAGCCGCCTTGCACACGACGGTCTTGGGTCGGATTCGAACTCGCAAACCTCCGGCTGCGAATTCGTTACTCTTACAACCGGTGCTACAGGGTCGGGTAGGTAGGAGTTTAAATTAACGTCGCACTTTAGCAACACACCGGGTCGGGATCGAACCGGAAGGGAGAGATCCGAGGACAGCACTACGTAATTTCAAATCACGGTCAGATGGCGATGTCAATACCTGAGCTGGCACCCCACTCTCCAAGCTTCCACTCGACTCGTCAGCATAACTGGCCAGATCTTGTTGGAGGAGTTACCCATCATTAGGAGAAAACTGATAAGATCTTACCTGTCTCCCTCAAACAATCTGTAACATCGTGATTAAATAAGTTTGAATATTTTGTTTTGACGTGAACACATCTTTAAAATCGGTATGGAGGTCACACTTGAGCGTCACGAAAAGTGTTGGTATCTCAAACTCCCCATAACTCCAGGGGAATCAGCCTATGGGGATGAATGACCTAACAGCGTGTACAGGAACCGCGTCGACCACTCCCCCTCTGACCTTTATACCACGTGGTGGAAGAAATGAGTCACATTTCGGGCATGCGCTGGCTTGTTTAACCGCTCTAACTTCATCGTCAGGTCGTGGGCTTCAATTGAAGACATCCGAGTTCTACAATTCCATTTGACTAGTTGACAGTTTAATCCATTTGTGTGGAAATTGTGTGCAGTGGAAAGTGACGATGTGTCGAAGATTTCACTGTGAAGCCAAAATGTCACACTAAAGTTCCATTGCGGCATAGGAAACGTAAACAGGTTGGAAGAGCAGTTCGAGACAAACAAAATGATATCAAGAAGTCTAAACCTATGACAAGCGCGGAGAGATCTAGATCTTACCAAAGAATGAGCATGCAAGCGTACGGGTCGACGTGGCTGGACCATCTAAGGAGCTGCCACCACGCTTGGAAACACCATCTTTGCCAGGAACATCAGCAACGACACCATGCCGTTTGTCTCGTACTTTAGCTATCACAGTCCCATCATCCATAAGGTCGCCATAGAATACTAAGCATTGCCCACACTCTACTAACACCACTGTTATGTATCCACCCAAACTGGCTAAATAAATAAATGTCAAACAAATACCCGACGTCTTATTTCACCAGCGACCGACTTACCAGGTATTCCGCCCAAAAGTATTCACGAAACAAACCTTACGGTACAGTGGAGACTGTGCGTACCAGCTTTTTCAGATGGTTTTCGAGATTTTTCGCCTTTTATCGACCATGAAATTTCTCTGGTGTCTTCCAATTGCGAATTTTGTGTTACTTCAGTTATTGAACTGGTGAAGAAAAGAGTCGTTCTGTGTAAAATAATAAAATTTGAATTGGTTTCTAAAAACAGCGTCTTTCCATGACGAGGCGAAAATCTGACCGAGCTGCTATGATGACTTATCGGTCAACAGTCAACTCTGTCGGAAGTGCATTATTGTTTCAATCTCCCTCCAATTTCTTTGTCTAAGTGTTACGAGTAAGAATGAAGAAATGCGGAAATCAGAATGGAGGTGAAAACTTCTTACCGTGTTTCCCCATCACATGCAAACAAGAAATAGGAAGCTTACCTGAAAAAGAAAAACAACTGATTACAATCTTGAAAACAAAAGGATCAATTGTTAAAATCAATAAGTAGGATCAAACATGCGATATTTACTTTTTAATTAGTTTTAAAAAAAAGTTAAATCAAAATTTTAGAGTGGTCTGCCAACTCTGAACGAGGTGGTTGACCTCGTCATCTGATCGTTGTTCAGAATTACGTAGTATTGACCTCGGATCTTTTCCTTTGGGATTGATCCCGGACCGTCACCAATAGCCCGTTGTGTTGCTCCAGTGAGACGTTAATTCAAATATCTACCTACCTACAAAAATTCTATCCCCTTGTATAATTTGGAAATAACGAGTTTCAAAAATACAAATTCTACAACAGTTGAAAAGGTTAAATAGAAATTCTATGCTCTGTATAATTTGGACGTACGGTAGGTATTTTAATTAACGCCGCACTGGAGAAACACAGCGGGCTATTGGCGACTGTACGTGATAAACCCCAAAGGGAATGATCGAGGACAACACCTTGTGATTTTGAACCACGATCAGATGATGAGGTCAAGACCTCAGCTGGCACCTCACTCTCCAAACTTCCACACTACGCCGACGTGAATGTGAGCGGAAACCTTATTAACTCTTTCTTTCTATTTTGTTATGTTTGAACGAAATCCATGTTGGTTTATTTCCGAGCATTTCCTTCCATCAGTACACCGGACCACATTAATGGTGACCCGGACGTGATATCCCGTCGAAGCAACCACCAAGGGGGTCGAAACGAAAATAAATGCTGTTCCAATGCGTTTTTACTGTCAAGTCACTATCGGTAGAATACAGAGGTTGTTCGGACATTTTTTGAACGATTTTGATGAGCTGTAAAAAAAATGTATGCTACGAAGGAATTTTATTTCCGCAGCTGTTAAATAGTTAAAGTATAATTTATCGTCTGATAACTCAGTTTTGTTTACTTTCAAAATGGCGCTTTTAAATAGGCAATGGATGGAAGGCTATGTTTCCTCTCTTTCCGAAGAGAATTATGCTTATTCAGTTATTCGAAAACGCTGTAAAAGTCATGGTTTTTCGATATCTAAAGGTACGATAAGTAATATTATTAATGAGAAAGGAATAAATGCGTAAAAATAGAAAAATACTTCCAAAAAGTATCCAAAAAAGAAACAAATTATGAGAATATTTGTAAGGTAAGATCTTTAATTTTAAAAGAGAATCAGCCAAGTCAAAGGACTATAGCAAAGTGAACGCGAGAACTTTCTCTAAGAGATTTAGGATTGTGGTCGGTTTTGCATAGAATGGTAAATTAAAAGTAAAAAGAGGGGAGAATGTAAAAATCAACTCCCACATATTATCAAGACCCTATTTTATCCCCACTATTCAAAAAAGGAATACCATATCTTTACCCACAGTGCCAACAATCAGTAGAACTGTATCACGGTAAAGCAAGCAGCGACACATCTATATCGACTATTAAATTCTTGGAAAAATGGAACAAGAAACTGGTATCGAGTCAATACCCTTTACTGATATTCCTGCTAAATCTCCAGATGTTTCACCCATGAACTTTTGTGATTTTGGACTTTTAAAAAGGGCATTATCGAAACTTGGACCGAAAACCATTCAAGGACTGGAAAACTGTGGAGCAAGAATGGGACAAAATACCCCTGTCAATACTACAAAAGTCATTATTATCATGGAAATTAAGGTATAGGAAGACAGTTAACAATAAGGGCTATCCAATTGAACATTTAAAACACAAAAATCTGATGTAAAAAATTGAGCTTCAGTCCATTAAAATCGTTCAAAAAATGTCCGAACAGCCTCTGTAATTAACGCAACCTTAAACACAAACGAGTCGCAAAAAAAGTTTATCTCTTGAGATATTTATCTCTGTTAATTTAATCACAATGTCATTATCTAAAGTACAGCGACGGGAGAATCAAACGAACGACTTCGCCGTTAATTGTCTTGAGCCATCCTTCAGGGATCGGAATTCCGCATATCAAGATTAACAAAAGACGGAAACTTTGTTGTGTATCGGGTAAAGGATCCCACTGACTGCGCTACGCCGGTAGTTGAGGATGTTTCGATGATGCTGTGGCGGAGGTTTCGAGTATGCGACCAAGCAGCGCAAACGCAAGAGGCAACTTCGAGCACAAAATATAGATTTTATAATTAGATCTCTATCCATACAGGTTCACCTAGGAAAATAAATATTCTGAAAACTCAAAACAAATTAAAAAAATCTGAGAAACATCCGCATTTATCAACAATAAACCCAAGGTAGGTAAATAGGTAGAATTTCTTAGGATAGAACCTTTCTTTGAAATGATTCTATGGAGCCTTTCATTAGAATAGAATCTTCTGGAACAATTCTACTGGCTCTTTCTGTAGAACAGAATAACTTGGAAAGATTTTACGGGCTCTTTCTGTAGAATAGAATAACTTGGAAAGATTTTACGGGCTCTTTCTGTAGAATAGAATAACTTGGAAAGATTCTACTGGCTCTTTCTGTAGAATAGAATAACTTGGAAAGATTCTACTGGCTCTTTCTGTAGAATAGAATAACTTGGAAAGATTCTACTGGCTCTTTCTGTAGAATAGAATAACTTGGAAAGATTCTACTGGCTCTTTCTGTAGAACAGAATAACTTGGAAAGATTTTACGGGCTATTTCTGTAGAATAGAATAACTTGGAAAGATTCTACTGGCTCTTTCTGTATAATAGAATAACTTGGAAAGATTCTACTGGCTCTTTCTGTAGAATAGAATAACTTGGAAAGATTCTGCTGGCTCTTTCTGTAGAATAGAATAATTTGGAAAGATTTTACGGGCTCTTTCTGTAGAATAGAATAACTTGGAAAGATTCTACTGGCTCTTTCTGTAGAATAGAATAACTTGGAACGATTCTATCGGTCCTTAGTATAGAATTCCTTGAAAGATCTATTTCCTTATGGCAGAAACTTTCTTTGGAACGATTCCATTGGACTGTTTTGTAAAAGGGGAAGTTCAGTTAACGTCGTACTGGAGCAACACAACGGGCTATTGGTGACGGTCCGGGATCAAACCCGAAGGGAAAGATCCAAGGTTGGTTCGTTTTGGAGTTTTATGGCGACGGGGCCATATTTGGCCATACTGCTCCAGACACAAGACATACGACATCAAGTAATAGACACACACACAATGAGAGCTTTACTGATCCAGAAGAGAGAAATACAATCAGGGAGGAATGCACCTGACAGGAATCGAACCTGCGCCGCCTACATCGAAGGTTGCTAGCGCAGTGGGCACATACCCAATGAGCCACGAAGGCCCAGGAAAGATCAAAGGCCTTCATTTTGAACCACGGTCTAAAGTCGGGGCTAACGCCTGAGCAGGCACCCCACGCCGACGCGAGAATATTTGAGGCCACGACAGATTTAACGTGCACCAGCGTACCCACGTATAGGACGGTCTTTGGTTGGAACGAGTTTCGAACTCGCAACTCTCCGATTTTACTAATCCGTTGCTCTTCCAACTGGGCTACCGATGAACTAACGTCGCATTGGAGCAACACAACGGGATCAATCCCCAAGGGAAAGATCCGAGCACAACACCTAGTCATTTTGAACCACGGTCAGATGAGGTGGTCGACGCTTGAGCTGGCACTCTACTCTCCAAACTTCCACACAACGCCAATAGTCCGTGTTTTCATTGTTAATTCAAATATCTATGATAGATTACTTCAGTTCAATACATATACTATATGGACTAAAGTATTTGGACACAGCAGAAAATCAGGTTGTTTTTCCCGGTTGGGACTCGGCCTATTGCTTTATGTACCTGATACCATGAACTCTGACTCTTGTGTACTTAAGATAGTACAACTATAACACAAGGCTAGCTCTCTCAGGCAATTAAGTTTATTCTTACTAACAAAAGGCATTACATTTTTACAAACACGAACACTAAACATTTGACATTAATTAGAAACAATCGTTATATGGTATCATAATATTTAAGTTTAAAAGATTCTCGAGGAAGAAGGGACAACTGTTCTCCCTCACTACTTTGTCCTAACTGACGGGTCTCATTCAGATTCACGCAGGGGAGCTGTTCTGCGCCTGCGCGTCTTTAAAGTCTTAGATGGCGTGGTATTAATGTCCGCGCTACACAACTATTTTGCGTACTTAGGACAGAGCAACTCTTTTGTGTAACTAGGATAGGACAATTATTTTGTGTACTATCCTATTGTGTATAACAACTCTTTATGTACTTGGGATAATGCAACTCTTTTGTCTATGTGATGGTCTATACTATATATACTCTATATGAACAAAAGTATTTGGACATTGCAGAAAATCAGGTGGTTTTTCCTGGTTAGGACTCGACCCATTGTTTTATGTACCTCGTACCATGAACGCTGACGTGTACCTCGACGTTCTGGATAATTGCCTACACTATGACAATAGTATGATGGTTGTTTCTTCCAACAGGATCGAACTCCATGTCATACTGCAAAACGTGTGCTGGACTGGTTTCCTGAAAAGGAGGTGAATTGGCTTGTCTGGCCTGCTCAGAGCCCCGATCTCGATCCCATCGAGCACTTGGGGGACGAACTGGAGCGACGGGTACGACACCGCCACGCACGCCCATCTTCACGACAGTCTCTTCTCACAGGCTTGCGAGAGGCATGGCGAGCTATTCCTGCCCAGACTTATAGAGAACTTGTGGAAAGTATGCCTCGACGTGTTGCAGCTGTAATACAAGCAAAAGGAGGGCCTAACAATTACTAAATATAATAATAAAGCACTTTTTCTGGAAAACATGCAGTGTCCAAATTCTTTTGTCCATAGTGTATATCGAAGAATGAATCTTCATCCTAGAGAATCGATAGAAGTTATTTTCTTTTAGGGAATTATAAATTCCACTTAGCAATGTTTGCTCTTACGTGAGTACAAAGATTTCAAATTACAGGTATTCAAAGAAACTCAATCGCATCAAGTGTTTAAAGGGAAATAGTAACCTTAAAAATTATGTCAATTTTTTTATTATCATTTATTAATTATATAACTTCAATGAATATATACTCAAAATTTGATATCTGTAGCTGCATTATATTGCGAGTTATTGAAGTTTTTCTTTCGATCGTAAATACTGAAACCGAAAGCATTTAAAACTTAACAGTGGTTTTTCTCAGCTTTTTATATTTCATGAGTACAGTGTACTTAAAATGCTTTTTAGTGAATGATGTAGAGATTTGAAACGTTTTTTTGTTTGTTTATAATGATATATTTGAAAACTTTGTGCATGGAATATGGATTTGGAAAAATTGTTCTTTTTTTCAAAAATTGATGAATTCAACTGACTATCTTTTTGGCGTTTTTGATAGTGTTTGCCACAAAATATTTGCAAAAAAGTAACTAACAATGTTGCAGGAAATCCCATGCACGAAATTGTGGGTAACACTTTATGGAAGGTAAATAAAAGAATGTTGAAAAGAAATTAAATTTGCAGATGGAGTAGGAAATTTGAAAATATTGAAATTTTTAATTATTGTGAATGAAAAAATTATTTTTTCCTTTGTAATGTATATTTAATGTGTATTAGAATAAGGTATGCTAAAACATTTTCTTGTGAATATGAAATTAAAAAAAATTGTTCAAAGGGCAATATGTCCCCTTAAAACATGTTGACCAGCAACAAGGTATATACACTGCTGGCCACCCAAATTGCAACACCAAGAAAGACAAGAGATATCACAACAAAATTTATTTTGTAGATAACATGTTGACCAAGTATCAAATGATTAAATTTATAGACTTCTGTGAAGTGTGGTTCCTGCCAAAATCAGTAGCCAGAGTAGCCGCCATTGTTGGAGATCACCGCTGCCACACGCCTCGGCATTGATTCAAAGAGACTTTGGATGTGTTCTTGGGGTACAGCAGACCAAGCAGCTTCCACACGTTGCCAAAGTTGATCTGGTGTGGCAGCTGGGGATGTATTCTGGGTCAATCGTTGAGCAACCATGGACCACATGTTTTCTATCGGCGAAAGATCCGGAGAGCGAGCTGGCCAGGGAAGCAATTCAATCTGGCGATTGACGAAGAACCCTTGGACAATGCGTGCCACGTGTGGTCGCGCATTATCCTGTTGAAATATGGCTGTGGGCAAGCCCTGAAGGTAAGGAAGGACAACTGGCTCCAACACCTCGGAGATGTAGCGCTGGCTGTTCAAAGTACCGGCAATGCGTACTAGAGGAGTGCGAGAGTGATATCCAATACCGCCCCATACCATAATACCCGGTGCAGGACCAGTGTGGCGGTGCATAACGCAGCTGTTCAGCATCCTCTCTCCACGGTGTCTCCAGACTCGAATCCGACCATCGTGGTGTTGCAGACAGAAGCGTGACTCGTCAGTAAAGACAATTTCATTCCATTCTGACGTCCACATCCTTCTTTCATCGCACCATTGGCGGCGGAAACGTCTGTGGTTCTGCGTCAAGGGTAGACGAAGCAATGGACGTCTTACGAACAGACCACTCTGCTGTAAACGGCGTCGAATGGTACGCGTAGACACTGGATGATGCGGTACAGACTGAATGTGCTGTGCTATGGTTCGTGATGTGGCTGAGCGATCCGTCACTGCCATACGCACAATATGCCTGTCATCACGTGAAGTGGTGCACTGAGGTGGATGCGATCGAACACGTCGGTCCGTCGTACCCTCCTGCATCCAACGATCACATATCCGCATTACAGTTGTTTGGTTTCGTCCAACACGACTACCGATTTCCCTGAAAGATAATCCACAATCTCGGTAGGCCACTATCCTTCCTCTGTCGAACTCGGATACTTGATCAAAAGATGATCGCTGTTTTCTACGAGGCATAATTGATCGTTTTTTTTGAAAAAACCACAAGAAAAACATAATTGCCGTACTTGAAATCGTCGAAATCTCCAAGCCTTAAATAGCGCTTTGAAGTGGCGCCACAGGCGCGCGTGATGTGCGTCTGCGCTGAAATTCTAATCATTTGCATATCTCACCTCCGCTAATGCATGTTGTAAATTTCATATTATTTGCATGCTTCCTTCAGGGTGTTGCATTTACGGTGGCCAGCAGTGTAATATGAAAAGGTATGAGCAATGAGTTGTGAATAGCAAAAAAACTTTGCGCATGGAATAAGGATTTGGAAAAATAGTTATTTTTTTCAAAAATTGATGAAATCAACTATGACTTTTTTTGGCGTTTTTGATAGTATTTGTTACAAAATATTTGTAAAAAAATAACTAACAATGTCAAAGGAAATCCCATGCACGAAATTGTGGGAAACACTTCATGGAAGGTAAATAAAAAATGCTGAAGAAGATTTAAATTTCCAGATGGGAGTAGAAATTTGAAAATATTGAAATTTTTTTACAAAAATTGAATTTTTTTAATTATTGTGAATGAAAGAATTATTTTTTCTTTTGTAATGTATACTTAATGTGTATTAGAATACGTTACGCTTAAATATTTTTTTGTGAACATGAAATTAAAAAAAAACGTTCAAAATGTTCTTGTCCCTAAAATTCACCGTGAAACGTTCGATTTGACGAGTACAAAAACCAAAACCCAACCAAATAAATGTTTACAGAACTTACCCTGTTCCTAGTGTTTTTAAAGCACCTCAGAAAATGTCGACTGCGAGAATAAAAAGTACCGAATTCCCGGTTGGCCTCGAACATCCTCAAGTCCGCACGGTGTGGATGTTTGGAGAGTGGGGTGCCACACACACACACACACAGGTCAGGAATCGACCTCGTCTTCCGACCGTGGTTGGAAATTACGTGGACCGTCACCAATAGCCCGCTGTGTTGCTCCAGTGCGACGTTATTTCGCCTATTTATGTTACGTTACTTCAATTCAATACAGCTCACATCGGAGAATGAATCTTTATCGTAGGGTAGGTAGTTAATGGCGAAGTCAACGCCTGAGCAGGCACCCCACTCTCCAAACTTCCACACCGTGCCGACGTAAGGACTTTCGAAGCCACGTACATACAGGGTGAGTCTAAATTGCTTTTACAAAATAAGAGGGGTGATAGTACTCATCCAGAAGAGCCATAATTAGCATGGAACATAGGGTCGCATTCCACTCTGAGAGGCAGAAAAGAGTAAAGTCGAGCATGAACAAGTCATCGCCTCTGACGTCGTTTTGTACCTGCCTACGTAGCATATCTCCTAAGCAAGATGGATCAGACCTGTGGCTTGGCCTCACCGGACCTCAACCCACTGGACTTTTTCTTCTGGGGCACATGAAATCTTTAGTGTACCTGTGGCTGAAGATCTCGTAGCAAGAATCGGTTCAGACAAAATGAACACAACACCAGGAATCTTCGAGTCATTCCTTCGCCGGTGTGAACTGTGCAACGATACGCCACTTTGAGCACTTGCTGTGAGTTTATCAATCAATCAGATGGTGCAACTTTTGTTCATTCGCTTTCCCAACACTGTTGTAAGTTCAATTCTAATTGGACTCTTTTCTGCCTCTCAGAGTGGAATGCGACCCTATGTTCCATGCTAATTATGGCTCGTCTGGATGAGTACTATCACCCCTCTTATTTTGTAAAAGCAATTTAGACTCACCCTGTATATGACGGTCTTTGGTTGGTCTGAGTTTCGAACTCGTTACCCTGTTCGATCGATAGTTGTTCCCCATTAGGTGCTCATAAATTCAAGCCAACGATGTTTACGTGAGCAGAAAGATTTCAAATTACGGAACTCAATCTGAAATGTTTAATTCGCAGTCGAAATTTTCAAAACAAGGAGTACGAAAAGGAAAACTCCCCCGCGTGAATGTTTACAGTTCCTCGCATTCAAAAAGCCCCTCAGAAAGGGTCGGTCGCGAGGGGAAAAAATTCGCGGCCGACTTTTGGAAATGCGTCATTAGGAAAAATTCTTAATTGCGAAGAGAGAAAATAAAGCGGATGAGAACCTCGCAGATGTGGCCGCGTTTTGCCTCATTTGCGTTTCAAAGAAACCTCCAACTCTGGGGAATGAGGATTCAAAGGAATGGTAAAGAGGTGATTTCCGAGGTCTTTCTTTGGAGGACTTTCCGTGTTGCGGAAAAAGAGGACAAAAAGTTTGTGAGCTAAAGAACGGAGGCACGAGGAATGAAATTAAATCTTTCACGGCCTCTAATGTCCTCGCTTTGGCGTTGCGTGGAAGTTCGGAGAGTGGGGGTTGGCCTCTGACCGTGGTTCGAACTGATGAGGTGTTATCCTCGGGTATGCCGTCGCAAATAGCCCGTTGTGTTTTCCTTCAGTGTGACGTTAATTCAAATACCTACCTACAGAGGTGGAAAAACCTCGGGAATGAACTCTCTCGCTTGAGTTTAGTTGAGAACGAATATTTTCGGGCGCCGCGACTTGGGAGAAAAGGGAGGCCTTAAAGGTGCACAGTACCTTTAAAACCTTAAAAAAAATCGATTTTCCAATTTTGGTCTATTTAGATAGTTTGAAATGTTCTGATTATGTTAAAAAAACCGCATGAAAAAATTCACATTCGTTCGTTCGTAATGAGGATTTTTCGAACACACCTATTTTTATTTTCAGCTGTTCGTTTGTTTGCGTTTCTTAGTTTTGGTTTGGAATTATGCTATTTATTTTTTTCGAAAGCTTTAATAATAATATTTTTACTGTAACAAATATAAGCAGAATATGCACTACTCAACTCTTTCATTTCACAAATCTGTTTGTTTACTTGAACGCACGGGAGTGCTAAAAATAACTATTTCAACTTTAATTGCATTTATCTCAGAATGGTAATTTTCAAGCTAGAACTCTGCAACTAATGAACGTAGACTCCTGAAATTTTGAATGAAAATAGATTATCAAAAGGGCTTCAAAATAAAACCAAAATTTCACTCAAAAGCTAAAAATATATTAAAAAATTTTGATATAGCATGAGCGAAAATTTGGAAAAAATGAATGAAGTGAAATATTAATCGATTATGTTATATTTATGTGTTACTTAACTACTATTTTTTTGTACTAATTTAAAATAAAAGCATTGTGTTACTCATATCAGTCATTAGTTTTATAGAAAATGCACAGAATGTTGCGCAAATTATGCTTGCAAAAATGTATGTTAAAAATGACCTTAGGTAAATTCTAGTGAAATATTATTTAATTTTTAAAAATCAAATCAATTTTTCTGCATTGTGTAGTATAAAGTATAAATAAACCCTGCAAAAAATTTCATTATGATACACATAAAACTTTTGGTGATACAGTTTACCGAAATGAGTCTATTTTACCTGTTGATTTGTATGCTTAAAGGTACTGTGGCCCTCTTAAATGCTCTTGTAACAAAAATAAACGTAGAATCGAAGGTATGTAGGTAGGTATTCTAATTAACATCACACTGGAGCAACACAACGGTGTATTGGCGACGGTAAGGGATCAATCCCTAAGATTAAGACAGGAGTTACACACGAAACAAAGAATGAAGCAAGCGCTGGCTCGGGATAACTTCGGTTCCGAATAACCAGAGTTGAGCGGTATCTCTCCTGATGGTCTCCATTCAGACTGGCCATCGATGGAGCGTAACTGGAAACCGCAACTGACCATCACCTCAAACCGCAGAAACTTTCTTGGGATGTCGAGAAAAGAAGGAGTTCAACCCCTCTTGACCCTATCGCTGTCCACTTTTATCGATAGGTTAAAGGAGACTCAAGTGTTTCATTATTCCGCAACTTCTCCGCTTACAGCTCCGAAACTGTTGCGGACAAAAGGAGGGTCTCCTTTATTTGCTCCTTTATTCCTTTACTTTTTTGGGGAGACGATCTTTTATCTGGAGTTGGTTTTGTGGATGGGGTCGGACGGGCACAAGATTGGATTGGATTTTGGGGGTTTTTTGGCGCAGGGTCAGACACGAGAGTGCGTTAGGATGGTTTAGGTTCCGGTAGGTAGGTATTTTAGTTAACGTCACACTGGAGCAACACAACGGGCTATTGTGACGGTCCGGGATCAATCCTAAAGGGAGGATCCTTACTAAAGGAGGATTAATCCTAAAGGGAGGATCCTTCCTAAAGGTAGATAATCCTAAAGGGAGGATCAATCCTAAAGGGAGGATCAATCCTAAAGGGATAATCCTCCTAAAGGAGGATCAATCTTAAAGGGAGGGTCAATCCTAAAGGGAGGGTCAATCCTAAAGGGAGAATCCTTCCTAAAGGAGATTAATTCTAAAGGAGGATCAATCCTACAGGGAGGATCAATCCTAAAGGGAGGATTAATCCTAAAGAGAGGTTCCTTCCTAAAGAGAGGTTCCTTCCTAAAGGAGAATCAATCCTAAAGGGATGATCAATCCTAAAGGGAGGATCAATCCTAAAGGGAGGATCAATCCTAAAGGGAGAATCCTTCCTAAAGGAGATTAATTCTAAAGGAGGATCAATCCTAAAGGGATTATCCTCCTAAAGGGAGGATCAATCCAAAAGGGAGGATCAATTCTAAAGGGAGGATCAATCTTAAAGGGAGAATCCTTCCTAAAGGAGGATCAATCCTAAAGGGAGGATCCTTCCTAAAGGGATAATCCTCCTAAAGGAGGATCAATCCTAAAGGGAGGGTCAATCCTAAAGGGAGGGTCAATCCTAAAGAGAGAAACCTTCCTAAAGGAGATTAATTCTAAAAGAGGATCAATCCTGCAGGGAGGATCAATCCTAAAGGGAGGATCCTTCCTAAAGGGAGGATTAATCCTAAAGGAAGGTTCCTTCCTAAAGGAGGATCAATCCTAAAGGGAGGATCCTTCCTAAAGGGAGGGTCAATCCTAAAGGGAGGGTCAATCCTAAAGGGAGGATCAATCCTAAAGGGAGGATCAATCCTAAAGGGAGAATCCTTCCTAAAGGAGATTAATTCTAAAGGAGGATCAATCCTAAAGGGAGGATCAATCCTAAAGGGAGGATCAATCCTAAAGGGAGAATCCTTCCTAAAGGAGGATCAATCCTAAAGGGAGGATCCTTCCTAAAGGGATAATCCTCCTAAAGGAGGATCAATCCTAAAGGGAGGGTCAAACCTAAAGGGAGGGTCAATCCTAAAGAGAGAATCCTTCCTAAAGGAGATTAATTCTAAAAGAGGATCAATCCTACAGGGAGGATCAATCCTAAAGGGAGGATCCTTCCTAAAGGAAGGATTAATCCTAAAGGAAGGTTCCTTCCTAAAGGAGGATCAATCCTAAAGGGAGGATCCTTCCTAAAGGAGGATCAATCCTAAAGGGAGGATCCTTCCTAAAGGAGGATCAATCCTAAAGGGAGGGTCAATCCTAAACGGAGAATCCTTCCTAAAGGAGATTAATTCTAAAGGAGGATCCTTCCTAAAGGGAGGATTAATCCTAAAAGAAGGTTCCTGCATAAAGGGAGGTTCCTTCATAAAGGGAGGTTCATTCCCAAAGGAGGATCAATCCTAAAGGGAGGATCAATCCTAAAGGGAGGATCAATCCTAAAGGGAGGATCAATTCTAAAGGGAGAATCCTTCCTAAAGGAGATTAATTCTAAAGGAAGATTAATCCTAAAGGAGGATCAATCCTAAAGGGAGGTTCCTTCATAAAGGGAGGATCAATCCTAAAGGGAGGTTCCTTCATAAAGGGAGGATAAATCCCAAAGGGAGGATCCTTCATAAAGGAGATCAATCCTAAAGGAGGATCAATTCTAAAGGGAGGATCCTTTCTAAAGGAGGATCAATCCTAGATCCTAATCCGAGGACAACACGTCATTTTGAATCGCGGTCAGAAGACGATTAAAAATTGAATCATGGTCAGAAGACGACGGGGACAACAAAAACAATACTATTTAGGAAAGCTTTCAGTCAAGGGAATATTTATCTCTAGTTGTCTAGACTTTTATTCACTGTTTGGTAATTTGTCGGTAAGAGAATCTTACACATGTAATTCTTTTGTGTTGCTTAGAAAAATAACTTCATTTGCAATTCTCTTTTGGCTTACAGAGCGAGCTCACAAACAAAACCCCGACGAGTTCTATTTCAAAGAAATCTACTGACGATTATTCTAAGCATACAATCGATTCACGACTCAGCTAAGAAAGGAGCACGATTCGTTGGCACCTGCATAAAGTATGAAGCTTGGTAGGTATTCGAATTAAAGTCGCACTGAAGCACCGCAACGGGCTATTGGCGACTCGTCATTTCGAACCCCGGTCAGATGACGAGGTCAACACCTGAGCTGGCACCCCACTCCCCTAACTTCCACACACGCCAACGGGAGGACATTTGAGGGAACGACAGTGTACGTGCGGTCTATGGTTGGATTGAATTGGCAACCCTCCGGTTGCTAATCCGCTACTCCTCCAACAGGGCTACAATTAGACTGGTAGGAAAATATTTTAATTAACGTCGCACTGGAGAAAACACAACGGGCTATTGGGGACGGACCGGGATCGATCCTCCAAGGGAAAGATCCCAGGGGGGGGGGTATTTCAACTAACGTCACACTGGAGCAACACAACGGGCTATTGGTGACGGTCCGGGATCAATCCCAAAGGGAAAGATCCGAGGACAACACCACGTAATTTTGAACCAGAAAGATCCGTGGATAACACGACGTAATTTTAAAAAGCGGTAGGATGACGAGGCTAAACCTGAGCTGGCCCCCCACTCTCCAAACTTCTACACCACGCCAGGACATTTGAGGCCATAACAGATTGAACGTGCATCAGCCCCTTTGTACACGACTGTCTTTAGTTGGATTCAAACTCGCAACTTTCCTGTTGCTAGTTCGTTACTCTGCCAACCGGGCTACCAGGACCCCTGGATTAGAAGGATTTCTATGTACAGGCTACGAAATACCATCAAACAGGAAAAGAGACGACCCCAAATCCTGGGCCAAACGATAACAATAAAAATGATTTTTATGCACGACCCCAAAAAGAACAGAGCTTTCTGTGTCGTCCGTTTCTTTCAGAAGAGGCTAAGCAATGTTCGCTGGGATGAGGCGCTGATAAAGTCTTAACTGCGAACCGCTGCGATCAACATCATCTCGCGGGCTATTCTGGATCTGGCAACGCGTCGCTCCATCTCTCTACCCTCCTTATATTTTTTGTCTTCTCCCCCCTCGGAGTCGATCAGAATTCTTTGGAATCTTTTTTTGCTCTCGGATCTCGGATCCCCGAAGGTCGGAAAACAGGGCTTGGGGAAAAAACATGACTGGTTCAAGAATTCGTCGTGAGGAGATGGAAAAAAAGGATTTTTTTTTGTCGTCTGCGCGTCCTTTTTCTCGTGGGCCCTGAGAATATTGGAACGATGATTCGAGGGGCTTAAAGGATTCGGTTCAGGGTTGGAGCACTGGCACTTGGGAATTGAATTGATTATCTCTTAATTACACTGAAGTGCACGAAATCTTCAGACACAGACGAGAATAAATACATAGAAACGAAAAACAATTATATAAAATATACATATACGTATATATGTACATATATGTATATACAGGATGAGGGAACTTCCTTATTTGAATTGCGCGCCACACAGCAGCTGTTACTTCCCTAAGAGTGGGGATTTCAAAGGGCCCAGCCGAACGTTTTTGGAACGGTTAGTTCAGTAATTCAATCATGAAGTGGACGAGCGCGCGTTCGCCGTGAAGACGTATTTTTCGAACCTCAATGCAATTATTGCAACTCACCGAGCGTTCAGAAAAAAATTTAAAATCGCTCCTAAAGGTCCTGTTCCTGATCGTAAATCGATTGTCCAATGGGTGGACACTTTTATGAATACCGGTAGTATGTCTAAAAAGAGCCAGGACCTTCAAGAACAACCAGGACTCCGGAAAACGTCGGGAGAGGGCGGAAGATTTCGACTCTCCCAATGTATTGAGCAGAACGGTGGCCACCTTCGAGATATCATTTTCAAAAAGCAATACAAAAAACTTTAAATGTACCGCTATGTAAAAAAAAAATTAAAATGATATCTTCAATAATTTTTGGTCCGTGCCAGCTCATTTTAAAATTTTATGCATTTTATATATATAACTCTTTTAGAATTTATATAATTGATTTTAAATCTATGTGTATTTAATCAGTTGTCTTGTGTTTCGTTTTGTGTTTTGTACCTATGTGTCTGTATCTTTTTGTTCTTGTTGTATTTGTTCTTATATATTAATTGTTGTTATTCTTAATTATTTATTTTGTGTATGTAATGTATATATTCTTTCCCGGCGCCTTCTATAAGCCGTTCTCTTACATCTATTTTAATCTGGGAATCGAGCAGGCACCTTTTATAAGCCTATTGCACGCTCGATTCCCCACTCGTATTAGAACCTGCCTCCTTACTCGCAGGTCCGGCATTTTTACATCTTATTCCTCTACTTTTGATTCTTGGAATAGAACCTGCCTCTTCTATTCTGCAGGTCAGAATAAGGTTTTTATCTGTTTTGTCGGAATCGGCCCAGGTACTGTAGTATATACCTGATGAAGGTTTTTAATGTAAAGTCGGAATCGAGCACAGGTTTTGTGCCTGCGCACTGAATATGATATATATGCGTTTTATATACACTGCTGGCCACCCAAATTGCAACACCAAGAAAGACAAGAGATATCACAACAAAATTTATTTTGTAGATAACATGTTGACCAAGTATCAAATGATTAAATTTATAGACTTCTGTGAAGTGTGGTTCCTGCCAAAATCAGTAGCCAGAGTAGCCGCCATTGTTGGAGATCACCGCTGCCACACGCCTCGGCATTGATTCAAAGAGACTTTGGATGTGTTCTTGGGGTACAGCAGACCAAGCAGCTTCCACACGTTGCCAAAATTGATCTGGTGTGGCAGCTGGGGATGTATTCTGGGTCAATCGTTGAGCAACCATGGACCACATGTTTTCTATCGGCGAAAGATCCGGAGAGCGAGCTGGCCAGGGAAGCAATTCAATCTGGCGATTGACGAAGAACCCTTGGACAATGCGTGCCACGTGTGGTCGCGCATTATCCTGTTGAAATATGGCTGTGGGCAAGCCCTGAAGGTAAGGAAGGACAACTGGCTCCAACACCTCGGAGATGTAGCGCTGGCTGTTTAAAGTACCGGCAATGCGTACTAGAGGAGTGCGAGAGTGATATCCAATACCGCCCCATACCATAATACCCGGTGCAGGACCAGTGTGGCGGTGCATAACGCAGCTGTTCAGCATCCTCTCTCCACGGTGTCTCCAGACTCGAATCCGACCATCGTGGTGTTGCAGACAGAAGCGTGACTCGTCAGTAAAGACAATTTCATTCCATTCTGCCGTCTACATTCTTCTTTCATCGCACCATTGGCGGCGGAAACGTCTGTGGTTCTGCGTCAAGGCTAGACGAAGCAATGGACGTCTTGCGGACAGACCACTCTGCTGTAAACGGCGTCGAATGGTACGCGCAGACACTGGATGATGCGGTACAGACTGAATGTGCTGTGCTATGGTTCGTGATGTGGCTGAGCGATCCGTCACTGCCATACGCACAATATGCCTGTCATCACGTGAAGTGGTGCACTGAGGTGGATGCGATCGAACACGTCGGTCCGTCGTACCCTCCTGCATCCAACGATCACATATCCGCATTACAGTTGTTTGGTTTCGTCCAACACGACTACCGATTTCCCTGAAAGATAATCCACAATCTCGGTAGGCCACTATCCTTCCTCTGTCGAACTCGGATACTTGATCAAAAGATGATCGCTGTTTTCTACGAGGCATAATTGATCGTTTTTTTGAAAAAACCACAAGAAAAACACAATTGGCGTACTTGAAATCGTCGAAATCTCCAAGCCTTAAATAGCGCTTTGAAGTGGCGCCACAGGCGCGCGTGATGTGCGTCTGCGCTGAAATTCTAATCATTTGCATATCTCACCTCCGCTAATGCATGTTGTAAATTTCATATTATTTGCATGCTTCCTTCAGGGTGTTGCATTTAAGGTGGCCAGCAGTGTATATATATATATATATATATATATATATATATATATATATATATATATATGTTCTAAAGGCATTGTTCCTTTATTTTATGTGCTATTTGTTTGTTGTTGCTCCCTGTAAATTTCTTTATGTTTGAATAAATGCTGCTCCGGGGTTGGGTCCGTTGGACCCCTTTCGTGTTGCGGTGGAAGTCTTCACCTCCGGGCCACACATAACGCTCTAAACCTAACGGTGAGTGGGCCCGGAGAGTGTCTCCAATCTCCAATACTTTTTGGTCCGTGTGCATATTTGACCAAAATAATTTGAAGCATGTTTTCTGTTATAAATTTTCTCCTTATAATAGTGTGTTCCAGGCCGAGCTCACGGCTATTTATAAGGCCGTGGTCTGGGCGTGGGACCATCAAAAAATAATTAACATTTACAGCGACAGTCTTAGTTCGATACAAGCCTTGAGATCCAATTCTAATAAATCCCTTTATTTAAACAAAATTAAACAAAAAATAGCTCCACTTACACATCTCTTTGGCCTGTCTTGGGTCAGGGCACATGTCGAACTGTCCGTGAATGAGACGGCCGACCATTTTGCTAAGCTTGCCTCTTGTTGCGGAGAGGAACTGGGGGTTCCATCCCCTCGTTCCTATTTATTAAGACTAATTAAAAAATATATATCAACATCATGGGAAACTGAACATCGTGACGCCCCTAGAGGTTTGCGACTCAAATCTTTCGATCCAGTCATTGACCCTGGTCTCCTCTCCGCAAATCGATTTCTTTTTTGGTTCCTTACACGTCATGGCCCGTTTCAGGAATACTTGAATCGGTTTAAGATTAAAACTTCAGACTTGTGTCTGTGCGGTGAACTGGGAAGTGCTGACCACTACCTCTTCAGCTGCCGTCACACGGCCTCCTATCATCTAGTTAAACCTTCTGATTCAAACCGAGCCTTATGGTTAAATTCTGTCATTTCCAACCCTCTAAGCCTCTATAAGGTCAAGATGTGTGTGCTGGCTGCTGGGGAGGTGGTGGACCGCCTTCCCTCCTTCTCGTAATTTTATGTTTGATATTTGATTATTTATTTCCCCTCTTAAACTATTGGGTTACTATTTCATCTCTTTGTGGGTCCGGGTTGGTCGACCCTTTTCTTCCTTTTGTTCTATTATATATTTATTGTTATTTTTACGTATTTATTGTATTTACTGTTCTTATCCTTGAGTTTGATTCTTGTCACTTTTTGTTGACGTTGTTTGTCCATTCTATACTTTAATTGTAATATTTTCTTTTGTAACTTGCATTTTATTTGTTTTCATGTTTTACGCCACGTCCCATCTTATTCATCGAGAACTGCTGCACGCCACCACGAACCTTTGCTCCTGCAATTGTGGGGGCCTTGTTGGAGTCGATTTCTTATCTTCAGTGGACTGTATTTGTAGCTTGCCTTGGTGCTTTTATTGATGTGGTTTTATGTATTTGTTGTTTGTGTTTATTCTTGTGTTCTGTTGTCGTTGTCTTAATGATGTTCAATTGTGCCGCATTTGTCGCCTGCACTATGTTAAACTTTGTATTGTTTTGTCTCAATTTAACAACCTTTCCTCGCCCTTCCCTTGCCTGGACCTTGTGGTGAGCCGGGTAGGGCGTGGGTCATAAATAAATACTTTTTGTTTTATCATTGTTTTAAATAAGGAAGTTCCCGCGCCTCACCCTGTATGTACAACATGTATGTATACAGGGTGATGTTACGGTCATGGGACAAACTTCAGGGGGTGATGGAACACAACGAAACAAACACTTTTCCCCATAGAATGTAGGGTCGCAAGTGCAGCGGTTGGCCGCTAGAGAGCGCAATCAAACGCTTGTATAAAAGCGTTACGTCGGCGATGCATCAGGTTTGGTGGTGAACATTTTGAACAGCTTCTGTAATTGTGCGTTGTACTTAGCGACTGATGTTTGTACAGGTCGTTTCATTTCCATGTGAAAAGTTTCTCATGTTTTGTCATTTCTTTCTTACCCGTTGTTCCTTGTACTTATCTTTAATTGATGTAATTGTATTATTTGGTTTTGTCAAGCAGTTATTGATGTTTATTTGACATTAAAGCGTTGTTTCATGCCTCTTTCCAACTTGCGTCGGACCGTGAGTTTGTGCCGAAATGGAAAGCGCCCTCTAGCGACCCTACATTCTAGGGTGAAAAGTGTTTGTTGCGTTGTGTTCTATCACCCCCTCAAGTTTGTCCCATGACCGTTGAATCACCCTGTATATGTATATACGTATGTACATATATGTACGTATATATGTACATATATACTACATGTACATATTATATATACATAAATAATCAAACTTACAAAATACTAAAAATCAAACATTAAAACGTAAAGTAACGGAAATGTAGACTAGCAAAAGGTCAAAAATACAGACAAGCAAAACGCCAAAATACCGGGATATAAAAATAGTCAAACAGAAGCCAGAAAGCAGTGCATGTGCAGTCCATGCATGCGCGCTGAAACTGCAGACATAGCAATATAATTCTATATTGCAAAACAAAACAAAGAGAAATTTAGGAATTTAAGCTTAATACCATGAAAATTTCGAAAACAAGTAAGTGTTGGTGGATGAGGGCGTCATTAGGGAGGAGCCTCCCCCAGTCAACACAAAATGGTGTTTTCTGCGTGTGGGCGACAGTTCACCAAAAGTAGCCCACACACCCCTCCAAACACCATAATCAGAAAGGCAAAATTAGGAAATCAAAACCGGGGACATCCAAGGACACGCACCCAAGACAAGTACAATACAAAACTGTAGAAGAGAATACAAACTTACCCATATTACTAAACCTCAGCTCGACAACAACCCTCCGCATCCTACATGAGGACTGCCAGCAAATGCCTTTCATAGCGCCCACAAATTACAGTTGAGAAATCGGAACTGTAATTCCGATTCCGACTCGGAATTCCGAATCGGTTTATGGAACCGGAAACCGAAAAGATAGTGTTCAAATCCAGTCTTTTAATAAATTAACAGACCTATTATAATTAGTATATCAAATAGAATTGATAGTCAACAGGAAAGTCTCCAAAATAAGCCATTATGGTAATCATATATCATATATAATTATATGTATATTAATATATACAAAGAGAGGGGGAGATAAATGTATACAGGGTGAGTCTAAATTGTTTTTACCAAATAAGAGGGGTGATAGTACCCATCCAGACGAGCCATAATTACCATGGAACATAGGGTCGCATTCCACTCTGAGAGGCAGAAAAGAGTCCAATTAGAATTTCAACATGAACTTACAACAGTGTTGGGAGAGCGAATGAACGATACCAAAAGTTGCACAATCTGATTGATTGATAAACTCACAGCAAGTGCTCAAAGTGGCGCGGTCGTTGTTCATACCGGAGAAGGAATAACTGACTCTCGAAGATTCCTGGTGTTGTGTTCATTTTGTCTGAACCGATTCTCGCTACGAGATCTTCAGCCACAGGTACACTAAAGATTTCATGTGCCCCAGAAGAAAAAGTCCAGTGGGTTGAGGTCCGGTGAGGCCAAGCCACAGGTCCGATCCGTCTTGCTTAGGAGATATGCTACATAGGCAGGTACAAAACGACGTCAGAGGCGATGACTTGTTCATGCGTTTCGAATTTACTCTTTTCTGCCTCTCAGAGTGGAATGAGACCCTATGTTTCATGGTAATTATGGCTCGTCTGGATGGGTACTATCACCCCTCTTAGTTTGTAAAAACAATTTACACTCACCCTGTACATATAAAACGATGCCTAATACTTGCAATGCTGCTTTTGCCAGCCGTGGATAAGATTCTAACTGTACACTAGAATTGTTCCAAGTCCAGTTTTTCAAATTCCATTTGAATACGTGCATTGGCTCGTATTTCAATAAGATCGTCTTTTATTAAATCGCTATCGTCCATCGAAATTTCGCTCGCACCCCTGAAAATGTCTTCACGCACCCCTAGGTTAAGAACCACCGCTCTAAGTGCACCCCCACACGCACGTGTATGCTTATATTCGACACTAAAGATTTGCATCTTTGTTTGGAAGCATTAGTTTTAACTTTTGTTCAGTACTTTTCGAGAAACTCGACCAAATATGCAAATTATTTTAATTTTGAACACCAGTGTACAACGTATGGCTACCCGTTTTAATTTAAAGTAATCTATTTCATTTTAACCGGTCATTTTACAAGGTACACACTTTACTTAAAAATGTTTGGTTTCGTATATTTCATTTAGGTAAAGATGTCGAATCCGGGGAATGTTTGTCGCCAAATCAAGATGGCGTCCAAATCCAGTAGCAATTTCGTTTTAAAAAAACGGACTTCCTTCGTAAAACCAACCTTTTGCATAGGGTTGCCATAAAGCCGGATCAAAACACCAAGATTACCATGTTTGGCGATAAATCTCTAGTGCCCCGGATTCGAAATCTCCACCTTTATTTATTTTTACGAAACAGAATTCGACATACCATTACGCATTCAATTAAAGACTTGAGAAAAGTGTGTCGAAATATACATATACTACCAAAAAATTACCCGGTAGAGATGTCGAATCCGGGGAATGTTTGTCGCCAAGCAATTTTTGCCGCCAAATCAAGATGGCGTCCAAATCCAGTAGCAATTTCGTTTAAAAAAACGGACTTTCCTTCTTAAAACCAACCAATTACCCATGTTAGTGATATTTTGCAGAAAATAAAAATAATTCCTTAAAATTTAACTACTAAATAATATAACTATAGTACGTAAAATACTGGAACACGTAAATGCAAACAGAAACGAAATTCCGATCATTGAAAAACGCGGAATTGTGAAAAACGAAATATACGAGCATGCGTGCGAATTTCGACTTCTTGCGTTTATTCTAAAATAGAGAAATTCGAAAAAAGACGTTTGAAAAATGTTGATAGATAATGAGTTATTTACAAAAAGAACACAAATTTACAAAAGAAATTACTTAGAAATGCTCAAATATGACCTCAATATTTCGCTGGGTTAACTCAAATACGCAAACACGGAATTCTAAATCAGATTTATAAAATAAAACATTAATTCTGGCGTTGCCAGATACCGAATTCTAAAATTACGCTTTTATGATCAATGAGTTTTTCGTTTAGGCTTTTCGTGTTCCATAATTTAACTATTTTAAGTATCCATTATTCATCAAAAATTCATAAATTATTTATATTATGGAAATAAATATAAAAAATCAGTTCAAAAGGATTTTAAATTGTATAAATATAATGTTTTGGGAAAAACATTTTCGAGCAATACTGGTAAAACAAACTCAGCTGCTTATCGCAATCGTTTAACGCTCAATGGTATTCCTATGGCAATTTTGAATTGTTTTTAGCCACCTCTGCACACCTAGGTTAAAGAGAACGGGGTTTAAAGAGTAGCCTACGTTACCCGCGGGGTTCCAAAGTATAAGCGTACCAAATTTGGTGTGAATTGGTCAAACGGTGTAGATTTCTATCAAGAACAGACAGACAGACGCCAACTCTGCTTTATATATACAGGGTGTCCCAAAAAGTTTGTTACGCAATTTATCTTTTTACCATTTGTAGATAGGTAGGCAATGTAAATTGCAAAAGTACACCAAATAAAGTAAGTAATTAAGATATGTGAATAGAATTATCACATGATAACAATTTAAGAGGATTCAGTTTTTAATTTGTATACGACCCCTCTAGATAAAAATCCGAGATAGCAAAAATGTTCCTTACCTGCATCTCTATCGTTAGTAAAAACTACATTTCTATAGGTTGAATAGTAACGGAGATACAAGAGGTTCCATTTTAAGGGGGCCGTATCTAAATTCAGAATGCAAACTAACCCATGGCCAAAAAATGAAGAGCAAGTTCTGCATTGCTGCAGATGGAAAACATTTTGAACACGCGTTGTTAATTTCTTTTTATTTAAACCATTTTTTCTACAATATTTTTATTAAAGATTACATTGTCTACTATTATTCATTGCGATTTTCATCTGCAGTTGCAATACTACATTACCTTGCACAATGTACTTTCTGACCGAAAACAAATGCTTTTTAGCATTGTGTATACGGTCCCTAATCTGACTGCTTGAAAGCTGTGCACAAGCGGTATAAGTCAACTTTTTTGCTTCATTATGCCTCCGTTACTGTTCGACCTACAGAAATGCAGTTTTCTGCTAACGATAGGGATGCAGGTAAGGAACTTTTCTGCTATCTCGGATTTTTATATAGAGGGGTCGTATACAAATTTAAAACTGAATCCGCTTAAATTGTTATCACGTGATGATTTTATTCACATATCTTAATTACTTACCTTATTTGGTGTACTTTTGCAATTTACATTGCCTACCTATCTACAAATGGTAAAAAGATAAAGTGCGTAACAACCTTTTTGGGACATATAGATACTAGCTGAATTCCCCGGCGTTGCTAGGGTTGAATTGTTTATAATTCATCGTAATATTACTCAATATTATTCCTATGGAAATTTTTAATTGTTTTTATCCCCTTGCAGACCCAGGACAAATCGAACTGGGTTAATATATAGCCTATGTGTCTCGTAGAATTCTACAGGATGAATGTACCAAATTGAGTGCGAATTGGTCTGACATTGATCGTATAAATACGCAATGTTATTCCTATGAGTATTTCGAATTGTATTTTGCCCCCTGTACCATATCGACGATAAAAACCAAAAATAATCTTATATTGTAAAAATTTACATTCCAATAATAAAGCTAGAGTAAGAATTTACAGACGGGACAAACAAACGATATGATACTGAGCGATTTTCAGCGCAACCGCACCCACCTGTGATTGCACCATACTCTAAGATTAGAAAAACTCCAACATCATCTTGAGAGGCGACTCCTGTAGATGTTGACGTCATATGCACAGCCAGACTGTGTGAGAGCGCCCCCTAGCAAGTGCTCTGTCCAGGATGACGGGACGTCACACCCCTCTGCACACCCAAGACAAATAGAACGGGGGTTGATATGTAGCCTACGCTACCCGCAAGGTTCCAAAGAGTAAGTGTTCGAAATTTGGTGTAGATTGGTCAAACGGCGTAGATCTGTACAGAGAACATACAGACGCCAACTCTGCTGTATATTTAGAGATATATAGATAGATATGGTAGCCCGGTTCGAAG
Organism: Meta bourneti; assembly: GCA_933210815.1. NCBI lineage: Eukaryota > Metazoa > Arthropoda > Arachnida > Araneae > Tetragnathidae > Meta > Meta bourneti. The sequence continues at coordinate 113,196,291 of OW119924.1, read as the reverse complement.
AATAACGGATTAGTAACTGGAGGGTTGAGTTCGAATCCAACAGAAGACCGTCGTGTACAAACGGGGATGGTGCACGTTTTATCTGTCGTGGCCTCAAATGTCCTCTCCTTGGCATGGTGTGAAGTTTGGAGAGTGGGTACTTTCTTTCAACGTTTATCAATCACCAAATGAATAACTCCATATATTTCGTGGGCCTCGACTCAAAAGTGCTCATTGACCGAGTAGGAGAGTTCGATTAGTGTTCCATCCACCCCCTGGGTGAAGATGGAACACCGAATGGAACCGCAGCACACCTCCATATAAAGATGAATGTCTCATCAATTGAGGCTTGTCTCTTCCAAATGCCTGAATTGCGAGTAATGAAGGATCTGAAATCTAATTGGCTCGACCGCAGTGGAGAGTAAATTCGCAGCCAATGAAAAGGAAGGGCGACAAAAAACCGGAATGAAGCGCTTGTTAAATCCGCTTCATCCGTACGAGCACGTATTCCAAACCAACTAAGTGGTTGTTTTCCCGATTTTAATCAAATTCCGTGTGAGGTCCGAAAGTAAGATTGCAATTTCAAATGAAATAAGAAGCGGAATTCGAGAAATGTGGGTTGATTTGTTTGGCAATTTTATTGGGCCGCTGTTGTCCGGTTGGTAGAGTAACGGATTAGCTACCGGAGGGTATCCAGCCAAAGACCGTCGTGTACAAAGGAGGGTGGTGCACGTTTGATCTGTCACGGCCTCACGTGTCCTCACGTTGGAGTGGTGTGGAAGTTTGGAGAGTGGGAGGAGAGAGAGGAAAGAGAGCAGAGAGAGAGGAGGAGAGATATAGATAGAGAGGAGAGAGAGGAGCAGAGAGATAGAGAGGAGAGAGAGCAGCAGAGAGATAGTTAGAGAGAGAGGAGCAGAGAGAGATAGGAGAGAGAGGAGCAGAGATATAGAGAGGAGAGAGAGAAGCAGAGAGATAGGAGAGAGAGAGGAGCAGAGATAGGAGAGAGAGAGGAGCAGAGATAGGAGAGAGATAGGAAAGAGAGGAGCAGAGAGATATAGATGAGCAGAAAGAGATAGGAGAGAGAGGAACAGAGAGAGAGGAGGAGAGAGAGGAGCAGAGAGAGAGGAGGGGAGAGAGGAGGGGAGAGAGGAGCAGAGAGAGCAGATCGGGTCATCATCTGACCGTGGTTCAAAAATACGAGGTATTGTCTTTGAATGCTTAGTACCGTGGTAGCCCTGTTGGAAGAGTAACGGATTAAAAACCGGAGGGTTGCTAGTCCGAAACTCAATCCAACCAAAGACCGTCGTGTACGCGGGGTCCGGTGCACGTTAAATCAGTCGTGGCCTCACAGATAGGTAGGGTAGGTATTTAATTGACGTCACACTGGAGCAACACGAGCTATTGGCGACGGTCCGGGATCAATCCCAAATAGAAAGATTCGTGAACGACACTCACGTTGGTGTGGTGTAGAAGTTTGGAGAGTGGGATGCCGTCTCAGGTATTATTCTCATCATCTGACGGTGGTTCAAAAATACGAGGTGTTCTCCTCGGATCTTTGTCTTCGAGGTGGATCCCGTACCGTCGCCAATAGGCCGTCGCCCCAGTGCGACGTTAAATGACCTTCTACAACGGCCCCCAAAATAAAAAGAACACCCAACCACGGAACTTCCGTATCTCCAGAAAACCACTGTCCGTTGTCCCGGAAACAAAAAGAAATCTGGGAACAGAGAAAACGATCCGAAATCTTTTCCCTTCCCCAGGTGTGGCATCGATTGGGTGGCAACGGACCAGGAGCACCCCCTTAGCGTAGTTGGAGAGGGGTTGTTCTCGGGAGATGGGAAAAAATTCCTGACAAACGACAAATGAATTGCCCGGATGGGAGAAGAAGAATGCCCCGAAACAGGGAGGAGGAGAAAAGGAGATCGCCGCTCAATTTACTCGAAACGAATTCCCTCCACCCCTTTCGGAGGAGGACGATAAATATTGCTTGGGATAAGTGTGTCTATCTTCGAGCGAAGGGTGAGCGGACGTTTCTTTTGATTGAGAGTGCGTCGGGGATTGACGATTGTGGTAGCCCGGTCGGAGGAGTGGAGGATTGGCAACTCGCTCCAACCAAAGACCATCGTGTAGGTGATGGCTGGTGCACGTTAAATCGGTCGTGGCCTTCAATGTCCTCGCGTTGGCGTGGTGTGGAAGTTTGGATAGTCGGGTGCCAGAGAGAGAGAGGAGCAGAGAGAGAAAGAGAAGAGAGAGAGGGTAGAGAGTGGAGAGAGAGCAGAGGAGAGAGAGCAAAGGAGAGAGAGGAGAGAGAGCAGGGAGAGAGGAGAGATAGCAGAGAGAGAGGAGAGAGCAGAGAGATAGGAGAGAGCAGAGGTGAGAGAGCAGAGATAGGAGCTGGGAGAGAGGAGAGAGAGAGCAAAGAGAGAAATAGGAGCAGAGAGAGAGCAGAGGGAGAGGAGCAGAAGATAAAGAGGAGCCGAGAGAGAGGAGATATGCGAGAGAGCAGATAAGAGACAGAGAGAGAACAGAGGAGAGAGAGGATATTTGAGACCACAACAGATTTAACGTGCACCAACCCCCTTGGTACATGACGGTCTTCGGTTGGATTCGAACTCGCAACCCTCCGGTGGCTACACCGTCAACCTTCCAACCAGGCTACCGCATACCTGACATTCAAAATGACGCACTTTCCAGCAACTGCATTTGAAAATCCATTCATTACCATTACAGCATGAGGAAATCCATCATTGCATTAGAGAATGCTCTTGAAGAAACAACGGCTTTATCGCGTGCACTGCTTCAAGTCGGGACAAAGAAAGAAAGCATGCTTATGATGCTAGTGCATGAGGTAATGGGAAACAATGGCTCATATTTAATTTGCCGTGTCACAGAATCCAAGATCTGGAAGGGGTCCAAGAGCAAGAAGACGGAGAGCTGTTCTTTAATTCATAGGTACATGAAGAGTCTCCTATTTTTTAGGTGCTTGCATCAATAAGCGAAATGGAATGAAGTTTTGTTGCAAATAATGAGTCCCTCGGTTCGGCTCCGACGGGCGTAATCTTTCGTAACATGATTTTACACAAGCAATCCCCGGCCCGCGGGCTTTGGTTTTCCGGCGTTATCACGCGTTAGTGTAACTAAGGCAGTGTGACGTAAATTAAAATACCTACATAAGATGATCTCGGCAATTTGCAGCCTTTATCTTCAAAGGAAGACATTTTACACAACAAACATTTTTACACAACTGTACAGTGAAACTTCGATTAACCATCAGGGTCTGAACCGGGTCGGTTAATCGAATAGACGGATAAAACCTAAAACAACCCATCCATTGCAGATGAACGAATGATAAAAAATGCACGTTTGCGAACTGGAAATGCACTGTACATGTATTTTATTTTACAGAAACAAACAATTTACATTAAGTACAGTATAGTACATATTGTTACATGAACTTACACTCTGGACGTACATACATATTCAAATTTTAAAATAGTCTGTCATTTTCTTTCGTTTCTTCGAGGCTCGTGCTTTCTGAGCGGTACTTTACGTAGAAGTATAGTATGTATGAGTACAGTATGTATGTATGAGTACAGTATGTATGTATGAGTACAGTATGTATGTATGAGTACAGTATGTATGTATGAGTACAGTATGTATGACTATGGTACTTATGTACATATTGCTACATGAACTTACGCTCTAGATGTACATACATATTCAAATTTTAATGTAGTCTCATTTTCTTTCGTTTCTTCGAGGCTCGTGCTTTCTGAGCGGTACTTTACGTAGAAGTACAGTATGTATGCATATGTATGAGTACAGTATGTTTGCATGTGTGTACGTAGTAATAAATTTTAGTATTTAATTAACTTTTAATGAAACGGACTGACTGTTAACAGGAACCGACGGTTAAAAGAGAGACGGTTAATCGAAGTTCCACTGCACATGCAAACGGGGTGCATTTGTCCAACAAATACCCCGGTGAAAATCCCGAAGCGGACCCAAATGACCGCTCCCCTTAAATACACACTATGCCTTAATGAGGAGGGTTGTCATTTGCAGCCGATATTTCCGATCCTGGGGGTGCAGTTGCGGCCTAATTGGATGATAACGCGAGACAAATGAACGCGTGCCATCCCCCAAAGCAGATAAGTGAGCCGAGGTAATTATCGACGTGTTCTTACCGAATCTAAGACCTGCATTAGGCTCTCGTTGCCTCGAACGGACTCCATTTTTGGCTCAGGTAGGTATTTTAGTTAGCGTCGCACTTGAGAAACACAACGGGCTATTGTCGCAATCCGGGACCCACCGACGGAACAAACAGTCCGGAAAGGATGTCCAATCGGAAAACAGGAAAAATCCGTTTTGATCCGTAGCTTTATAAACCATTAAAATGACAAATGTCTTCTTCCCGGAGGAAAACTGGAAGCGATCCATCTCCGGGAACAACTTCCCCCTGGTCGGTGCGTCTCCTGTTTTTCGCTTTCGGAACGAGCTCATTTGTTGAGAATGTGAAGAAACTTCGGAGGCGAAATGTCCTTACTTATGGCAGAAGGGCCCCGGTAGCCCAGTTGGAAGAGTGACGGATTACCAACAGGAGGGATCGAAACTGTCCAGTCGAAGATCGACTTTTAATTGCGTGGCCTCACGCGTCCTCTCGTTGGCGTGATATTGGAAGTTTGGAGAGTGGGGTGCCAGAGAGAGAAGAGAGAGCACAGAGAGAGGAGGGAGAGAGCAGAGACAGCAGGGAGAGAGCAGAGACAGCAGGGAGAGAGGAGAGAGAAGAGCAGAGAGGAGAGAGAGGAGAAGGAGAGAGATAGGAGATCGAGGGGGAGAGAGAGGAGTAAAGAGAGAGGAGAGAGAAGAGAAGAGAGAGAGGAGAAGGAGAGAGATAGGAGATCGAGCGGGAGAGAGAGGAGCAAAGAGAGAGGAGAGAGAGAGCAGAGACAGCAGGGAGAGAGGAGAGAGAAGAGCAGAGAGGAGAGAGAAGAGCAGAGAGGAGAGAGAGATATGAGATCGAGCGGGAGAGAGAGGAGCAAAGAGAGATGAGAGAAAGAGAAGCAGAGAGAGAGGAGCAGAGAGATAGGAGATAGAGAGGGAGAGGGAGGAGCAAAGAGAGAGGAGAGAGAGAGGAGCAGAGAGAGAGGAGCAGAGAGATAGGAGCAGAGAGATAGGAGATAGAGATGGAGAGGGAAGAGCAAAGAGAGAGGAGAGAAAGAGAAGCAGAGAGAGAGAGGAGCAGAGAGAGGAGGGGGAGAGGGAAGAGCAAATAGAGAGGAGAGAAAGAGAAGCAGATAGAGAGGAGAGAGAGGAGCAGAGAGAGGGGAGAGGGAGGAGCAAAGAGAGAGGAGAGAAAGAGAAGCAGAGAGAGGAGAGAGAGGAGGAGAGAAAGGAGAGGTGAGAGAGAGAGCAGATCGGGTCGTCATCTGACCGTGGTTCGAAATTACGTGGTGTTGGAGGGTGGAAAGTTCTAAACCAACCAAAGACCGTCGTGTACGCGGGGTGTGGTGCACGTTAAATCTGTCGTGCCCTCACGCTGGCGTGTTGTGGAAGTTTGGATAGTAGGGTGCCTGCTCAGGTGTTCACCTCGATATCTGACCGCGGTTCAAAATTACGTTGGTGCGCCCTCGGATCTTTCTCTTCGGGGTATGATCCGAGACCGTCGCCAATAGCCCGTCGTGTTGCTCCAGTGGAACTCTAAATAATATACCTACCTTTAATATTTATTCCTCGGTATTTTAATTAACGTCGCACTGGAGCAACACAACGGGCTATTTACAAATGTCCGGGATTATTCCCGAAGGGAAAGATCCGAGGACAACTCCACCTAGTTTTCATCCGCGGTCAGATGACGAGGCCACACCCACACGACAATGTGAGCACATTTGACGCCGCGTCAGATTGAACGTGCACCAATTCCTTTGTACACGAGTCTTTTGTTGGATTCGAAATCGTAACCCTCCGGTTGGTAACTCTATCAACCGGGCTACCGCTGCCCCCATTGCAAGTAGCAGGACGGTGTTCCCGATGGTAGCATCATACTAACCGATGTAAAAAACAAAGCTCAAAAAGTTTCATTACCGGTAAAATCACGGAAGAAAATGTCGCAAAAAATCGCTTTTCTAAAAACTGTGTCGTGTGGAAGAACCCCAAATCCTTCGAAGCACAATGACTCGGATTGCAATTCTGATTGCTTTGCGATTTCGAGGTGGCATAAATCTCCCTTCAAACGATTCATTTTTAATCTCGACCCCCCCCCCCCTCCCATTCGTCGCGCAAGGGTCGTCCTAGCGAGAAATTAAAATTTCCACTCAATTTCTCCACCTCGTCAGGATCCGCGGAGTGACGTCATCGCTCTGCGAAAGATGAGGGTTGAGGTGCAGGGGGGGAAACTACCCTACGGTTTGCTGTTGAGCAAATTGTTCTGTTCTAAAGGTAACCCGGAGAAAGAAAATCGTGAAAAATCATATTTTGTGAATTTTTTGTTTTTATTATATTATTACATAAATTTTGTTTTAATTATATTATTATATATATTTGTTTTTAATTATATTTATTATTATATAAATTTTGTTCTTAATTATATTATTATTAAATATATTTTGTTTTTAATTATATTATTATACAGGGTGCAACGCAAAGTCCATACCCGGCCTTTATTTTCGCAACCGTTGGTCGTAGACATATACTTCCAATTACAAAAATGTTTCAAATGAGGTAAACATTCATGGTATGACATTTTAAAATTTAAAAAATCAATTTTGTAGAAATTACAAAATCTAACTTTTTATACAGTCGCCCGTTCCTTATAGTGATATTTAGTAAAAGTTTACATTCATCCTGACAAACGTAACACAAAAAGTTTCACTTCTGTGTGACAAAAATTGACCGAGATATTTAATTTCAAAATTTGGGATTTTTTCATATTTGTTTTGCCTTCATTGAGGGGTCGGTTAAAATATAAATTAGAATAATTCGAGATTGAAATCAGGGTGCAACGCCCCTTTTACGGCGAAAGGGGGTTCCCCGACCATAAACGATGGGTGCATGTATAGTAAAGTGAATATGCCCGAATCACTGAAAGCGGTCGCAGCGCCCCCAGTAGCGAAACATGGAAGTTTGGAAATCTAACTCGCACAAGTTAGACAAGCATACAGCGGAAAACAATACATAAAGTGGAGAAATCTACTGGAGATACTGCTCAAAATGTTCCCCATTGGTGGGTGGCAATGCAAAATTGAATGCGTGACAGTACTGAATCGTGGACGAGTTGGAGTATAGCTGGTGTAACTGTGCGACAAGTAAAGCTGATACGCTGTTTCAGATCATCCAGAGAGGTTGGCTCAGTCGCATAGATCTGTTCCTTGACGTAACCCCAGAGGTAGAAGTTCATGGGAGTCAAGTCCGGCGAACGCGGTGGCCACTCAACCCGACCACCATATCCGATTATCTGTTGGCCGAATTCGGTGGCTAGATACGCACGAACGTTTGCTGCTTATGCGGAGGGACACCATCATGTTGGAACCACACACGACATGCATCTCGGAGAGGCAGCATCACGTTCGTACCAGTCACGTACCGTGTCTTGTAACAGGTGCAGGTAACGATTGCCCGTTAAGTCCCGTCGTAGAAGATGGGTCCAACAATCTGGGTTCCCGCACCACACATTCGTTGACCAGCGTACCTGGTGTCGTGTTGTGCGTCCCATGTGAGGGTTATCCAGAGCCCAGTAATGCTCATTGTGGGTGTTGACGATGCCATCCCGTGTGAATTACGACTCATCTGTCCACAGTCGGAAAACAACGACGGAATTTCGTGCAACGTGTTGAGCAGGAAATTACAAAAGTCAAATCTTCGTGCGTCGTCACCCGGCATCAATGCTTGCACCAGTAGTGGACGGTATGGATGCGCACCATGCGCATGTAACAATCGCCAAATACATTGACGCGTGTATCCACCTGCCTCGCTTATTTCCGCCGTGCTTAGGTGTGGATTTGCAAGGGCGTATCCCAGCACTTCCTCCGGTGCCACTCGAATGCCCGATCTTGTCAGTCTGCCTGATCTGGGCCGTGGTGTGAAGCCGCCGGTCTCTCTGAGACGGCAAAGTACAGTAGCTATAGTTCGATGCGATGGACGTCGATCCATAAGAAAACGTTTGTCATAAACCCTCGCAACAGCTCTGGCATTCCATTGACATTCGCCATAAATCATTATCATTTCGGCATATTACGCGGATGTGTTATCCCGAGCATGTGGCTGCGGTACTATCCTATTTGCATAATCACGATTAGCATGGGGGTTATAGCCCCGCTGGTAGTTTGCATTCCGCTGCCATTATCCGGTTCTTTTTGCGCATTTTTCATTTCAGGGTGTCGATTCTACATAATTCGACGATGGTCTACAACTTTCTAATTGACATCTTTTGTCTATCTTGCTTAGTTTCGGAGTTAGATTTCCAAACTTCCGTGTTTCGCCACTGGGGGGGGGGGCGCTGCGACCACTTTCAGTGAATCGGGCATGTCCACTTTACTATACATGTGCCCATCGTTTATGGTCGGGGAACCCCCCTTTCGCCGTAAAAGGGGCGTTGCACCCTGATTTCAACCTCGAATTATTATAATTTATATTTTAACCGACCCCTCAATGAAGGCAAAACAAATCTGAAAAAATCCCAAACTTTGAAATTAAATATCTCGGTCAATTTTTGTCACACAGAAGTGAAACTTTTTGTGTTATGTTTGTTAGGCTGATTGTAAACCTTTACTAAATATCACTATAAGGAACGAGGGACTGTATAAAAAGTTAGATTTTGTAATTTTTACAAAATTGATTTTTTAAATTTCAAAATGTCATAACATGAATGTTTACCTCATTTGAAACATTTTTGTAATTGGAAGTATATGTCTACGACCAACGGTTGCGAAAATAAAGGCCGGGTATGGACTTTTCGTTGCACCCTGTATATATACACTGCTGGCCACCGTAAATGCAACACCCTGAAGGAAGCATGCAAATAATATGAAATTTACAACATACATTAGCGGAGGTGAGATATGCAAATGATTAGAATTTCAGCGCAGACGCACATCACGCGCGCCTGTGGCGCCACTTCAAAGCGCTATTTAAGGCTTGGAGATTTCGACGATTTCAAGTACGGCAATTGTGTTTTTTTCAAAAAAACGATCCATTATGCCTCGTAGAAAACAGCGATCATCTTTTGATCAAGTATCCGAGTTCGACAGAGGAAGGATAGTGGCCTACCGAGATTGTGGATTATCTTTCAGGGAAATCAGTAGTCGTGTTGGACGAAACCAAACAACTGTAATGCGGATATGTGATCGTTGGATGCAGGAGGGTACGACGGACCGACGTGTTCGATCGCATCCACTTCAGTGCACCACTTCACGTGATGACAGGCATATTGTGCGTATGGCAGTGACGGATCGCTCAGCCACATCACGAACCATAGCACAGCACATTCAGTCTGTACCGCATCATCCAGTGTCTGCGCGTACCATTCGACGCCGTTTACAGCAGAGTGGTCTGTCCGCAAGACGTCCATTGCTTCGTTTACCCTTGACGCAGAACCACAGACGTTTCCGCCGCCAATGGTGCGATGAAAGAAGGATGTGGACATCAGAATGGAATGAAATTGTCTTTACTGACGAGTCACGCTTCTGTCTGCAACACCACGATGGTCGGATTCGAGTCTGGAGACACCGTGGAGAGAGGATGCTGAACAGCTGCGTTATGCACCGCCACACTGGTCCTGCACCGGGTATTATGGTATGGGGCGGTATTGGATATCACTCTCGCACTCCTCTAGTACGCATTGCCGGTACTTTAAACAGCCAGCGCTACATCTCCGAGGTGTTGGAGCCAGTTGTCCTTCCTTACCTTCAGGGCTTGCCCACAGCCATATTTCAACAGGATAATGCGCGACCACACGTGGCACACATTGTCCAAGGGTTCTTCGTCAATCGCCAGATTGAATTGCTTCCCTGGCCAGCTCGCTCTCCGGATCTTTCGCCGATAGAAAACATGTGGTCCATGGTTGCTCAACGATTGACCCAGAATACATCCCCAGCTGCCACACCAGATCAACTTTGGCAACGTGTGGAAGCTGCTTGGTCTGCTGTACCCCAAGAACACATCCAAAGTCTCTTTAAATCAATGCCGAGGCGTGTGGCAGCGGTGATCTCCAACAATGGCGGCTACTCTGGCTACTGATTTTGGCAGGAACCACACTTCACAGAAGTCTATAAATTTAATCATTTGATACTTGGTCAACATGTTATCTACAAAATAAATTTTGTTGTGATATCTCGTCTTTCTTGGTGTTGCAATTTGGGTGGCCAGCAGTGTATTTTGTTTTTGATTATATTATTATTATAGTAGATTTAAGCATTCAAATTATATATATTTGTTTTTAATTATATTATTATATATATTTTGTTTTTAATTACATTATTATACATATTTTGTTTTTAATTATATTATTACTGTAGTACAGATTTCAAACTTTCAAATTACTTATTACATATATTTTGTTTTTAATTACATTACAATATATTATTATAATAGAGATTTCAAACTTTCTAATGATGCTTTTCTTTGCAGCTACTTGGAAAATATTTTCTACCCCCTTGTGGCTTTCTTGACGAGATATCTCAGCTATTAGCAAAGCCATTAAACCTCCAAGTGCTTTCGACGAGATATCTCGTCCATCAAAATCCGACCAATGCTACCATTGACGAATTATCTCGTCATCTAGATATGACTGATTTTTTGATAAAGACGAGACCAAAATGGAGTTAGTTTTTTTTTCTAATGACGGAATATCTCGTTCATCAAGAACTGGTTTATTCTGCTAATGACGAGATATCTCGTCGGTACGACCCCAGGAGTGTAAACGAATTTTGATGAACGAGAAACCTCGTCAATAGAAGAAAACTGATCACTTCTTGACCTCGTCATCAGAAATACAGCGGTACTTTGTGATACGAGTTTAATTCATTCCATAACAGAGCTCGTAAGTCAAAAAATGCTCGTATCTGAAATCAATTTTCCCATTGAAATTAATTGAAATGAGATTAATTCGTACCAGCCCCCCGAAACCACTCCAATTGTTTTTATAATAATGTATTTATAATGAACAAATAGTGTAGCTGGAGGTATAGCCTTTATCGAGTCCTGCTTCAGAATAGTACCTATCGTAGAAGTAGTGCGATCGTACTGCGTTGCCAAGTCTATTACTCTTACTCATGCTTGTCTATTATCTCACTCTTTAATTCCATGGATATTACCCTTTTCCTTTTCTCACCACTGTTCTTTACACTCACCTTCTTTGGACTCATGGTTATATGAAAACAAATTAGCTAAATGCAATCATTTTTTAGAATTGACGCATCTGGTCGGAGAAAAGAAAAAAGAAAAAAAAAGAAAGGGACTCGAGCCTCCCGTGGCAGTTGTCAATAAATGTGAAACCAAATTAAGAAATTGATTAATTTTTGTGACAGACGTTAACTGTCATCAGGTGAGGTAAACATGTGAACTGAACTGACTTGGGAATCTGAGCGGAGTGGTGGTTGTGACGTCACTCGTATCTCAAATTCTGGCTCGTAACTCAAGGCAAAAAATGGACCTAGTGACGTCTCGTATCTCAAAAAACTCGTATGTTGGGGCACTCGTATCTCAAAGTACATGTATACCTATACGTGCATACGTATACACGTATACGTGTACGTGTATACGTGTACGTGTATACGTGTACGTGTATACGTGTACGTGTATACGTGTACGTGTATACGTGTACGTGTATACGTGTATAGATATACATGTATACATACGTGTAAACATGTATATACACACATGAATGTATATGTATATAAGAGGCACCACTTTTTTACCCTTTTTCCAAAAGTGATTTCGACCAGGACAACAGGCATTTTGCAAATATTAAAGTTCTCGATTAAATTTGGCTGTAACCTTAGGTTCAATTCTCCTAATAAAATACTTTTGGAATCGAAACCGCGGGTTCCTGTTAACTCTCAAAGCGGTTTAGACGTTATATCTCGTCCATCAACCTCCGACGACGAGATATTTCGTCATCGGGATATTGCCCACGTCTAGTGGAAGCCACTTGGACATACTTTGAGGATGCAAACTATTTCATCTAGAGATTTTAAATGCATTTTATGGCAATATTAATAACCCTAATTTGCCCTCTGGGGCTCATCTTTAGGTGTACACGGGCATCACAATCCCGATATACCCGAACGATCAGGCCTCTTTTGTTTTGCCTTCTTTCTCCTTTTTTATTTTTCTTCGTTGCTCTATTGTGTTTGGTGACAGCTTGGTTTCCTTCTCGTCATCTAATCGTTGTAACGCCGTGCTAATTAATAAACGTCGCATTGGAGCAACACAACGGGCTACTGACGACGGTCCGGGATCACTACCCAAGGGATCTATGCGAGGACAACACCACGTCATTTTGAATCAAGGTCAGAAGACGAGGCCAAACCTCAGCTGGCACCCCACTCTCCAAACTTCCACACCACGCCAACGGATGTCGCGAAAGATTGAGCCCCCTTTGAACACAATGATCTTTAGATGGAGTCGAACTCTCACCCCTCAGGTTGCTAATCCGTTACTCTACCAACCGGGCTACCGCGGCCCTTAAACAGCGCGAAGAAAATATAAAGGCAATAAAGGTGCAGTAAAAGTTAAAGATCAGATTGCGTTGGGTTCGATATTCCTATTTCCCCTAAACACTATCGATCTTATGAAACAGATATGAATTTTAAATCAGAAAACTTCATTCCATTTTACGACCACACTGATCGAAAAAGGGGGTAGAGGGGAAACAAAAGTTCGATTTTATAGGCCCACTCCCTTCTCCACCCTCCATATCGTGTACCCTTCGCAAACAGAGCAAAAACCTCATCTCTTATTCGTATACACAAACCGAAATCACCCCCAAATAGCGTCCGAACCTTAATTTTTTAAAGAGCATCCCCAATTGAACGGGATCGTTTGCGAAAGGGGGCGGTAAAATCGATTGTCGGTTTACGAGGCTCTTCATGAGAATCAGCATAATCGATAGAGTGAGTGATTCTTCTCCACCCCCCATGGAACAAAATCGTCAGCGTTCGGAAATTGCGTTTAATCTTTAATCGAAAAGCATAAAAAGTTTTTACGAGGGACGATGGAAAAAAGGGTTGGAGCAAACGATACAGATGCGGCAGACGATAAGAGGGTGCTTAAAGAGTCACTTAACAAAGGTGCGGTTAATTTCCAAACAGTGCGGTTTGGCGGGGGAGCGCAATTTTTAAGCAAACGATCCGCTTATCAAGGTTCGAGGCAAAAAATTATATTTGCGAGTATTGAACACAAACAATGCGGAGGTAATCACCATAAACTCAGCATACGCAAAAATGCTTCCAACACATAATAACTTTTAATGTTATACAAAATCGGTAGCCCGGTTGGAAGGGTAGCGGATTCACAAACGGAGGGTTGCGAGTTCGGAACTCGATCCAAGCAGAGGACATCGTGTACGCGTTTATCGTGGTGTGGAAGTTTGGAGAGTGGGGTACCAGTTCAGGGATAGACCTCGTCATACGACCGTGGTTCAAATAAACGAGGTTTGGGTTTGGTCACCAATACACCCAGAGCGACGTTAATTCAACTACCTACCTATAAAAAAGACTCACACATTCCTAAACAGTTTTCTGGGCTGTTTGGTTGTTTGGGGAGTTTTACGATGCAAGGGCCATACTTGGCCAAGTCGTGCCAAACACGGCGCAACGTCAAATAAAAGATGCGAATGGTAGGAAGGTATTTCAAATACCATCGTACTGGAGCAACACAACTGTGGTATTGGCGACGGTCCGGGATCAAACCCAAAGGGAAAGATCCGAGTACAACACGTCCTTTTGAACCACGGTCAGATGACGAGGCCCACACCTGAGTTGGCAGCCCACTCTCCAAACTTCCTCACCACGCCAACGTGAGGACATTTTTTGCCAGGTTTGGCTTGATATAGATTTCCAACACAACTCTGTTCAGGGAAAATAGCTTTTAACGTTACACTATATCGGGGGAGGATGTAGCCCGGTTGGCAGAGTAGCGGATAAGACAACGCAGGGTTGCGAGTTTGAGACTGGCAAACTGTTACGAACCAGCAAGTGCCTGGATTCCAAAGGCTCTCAAATTCCTGTGAAGTCCGCTTCTAGAATTGCGCCAGCCACAAAGCCTGTTGCCGTAGCAACGGACCGTATCCATTTGCTTCAAGGGGCCGCGGTACACGGTTGGTAGGGCAACGAGAGTTTGAAACTAGGTCCAACCAAAGACGTCGTGTACACGTTCAATCTGTCGTTGTCTCCAATGCCCTGACGTTGGTGTTGTGTGGAAGTTTGGAGAGTGGGGTGCCATATCAGGTGTTGACGTCATCCGACCGTGGTTTGAAAAGACGAGGCGTTGGCCTCGGCTCTTTCCCTTCGGGTTGGATCTCAGACCGACGCCAAAAGCCCGTTGTGTTGCTCCAGTGCGATATTAATCCATTAACTACCTATACTAAATCGAAGTGTGTTGAAACCAAACTCTATTTTGATGCTTCAACACCTTTCACAGAATTCTGGGTTTGTTGGTTGGTAGGGCATATGGCCATATTTGGCCAAGGCGCGCCAAATAGTGATTTAAGTAGGTAGGTGTTTTAATTAACGTCGCACTGGAGAAACTCAACGGACTATTGGCGACGGTTCGGTATCAAACCCGACGGGAAAGATCCGAGGCAACATCACCTGAATTTTGAATCGCGGTCAGATGACGAGGTCACACCCTGAGCTGGCACCCCACTCTCCAAATTCCCATAGTACGGTTGCTAGTCCGTCACTCTTCCAACAGAGCTACCGGGGGTGCGATAAAGATAATTTAAAAAATAGTAAAAGATAATTCTCTCTTTCCCGATCCTTCAAACTGACGCGGAGGAACTTTTGCAAAACTAAACATTTGTACCAAGTGTCATGCAAATCAGTTACCATGGTTTTCTTATTTTTGCTCATTTCTCATAGAATGACTTAAATAAGGTTGTTTTAGCATCGCATTCATTAACATCTACATTTAAAAACTATAATAATTAGAAAGGCAATATCTAACCTTCCAAGTAATTTCGACGAGATATCTCGTCCAACAAAATTTGAAACAATTTGTTAATCACGAGTTATTTCGTCATTAATATAGTGCCGATTTCTTTGACTAGAACAAGATCTGGTCTATTTTCTTTTGAGGACGAGATATCTCATCCATTAAGGTCTGACAAATGTTGTTATATAATCACGAGTTATTTCGTCCCTAAAATATTGCCGATTTCTTTGTGATGACTACATGAAGATCTGCTCTGTTTTCTTCTAAAGACGAGATATCCCGTCCATCAAGGTCTGACCAATGTTGTTATATAATCACGAGTTAATTCGTTCCTAAAGTATTACCGATTTCTTTATGATGACTACATGAAGATCTGCTCAGTTTTCTTCTAAAGACGAGATATCCCGTCCATCAAGGTCTGACCAATGTTGTTAAATAATCACGAGTTATTTCGTCCCTAAAATATTGCCGATTTCTTTATGATGACTATATGAAGATCTGCTCAGTTTTCTTCTAAAGACGAGATATCCCGTCGATCAAGGTCTGACCAATGTTGTTAAATAATCACGAGTTATTTCGTTCCTAAAATATTGCCGATTTCTTTATGATGACTACAGGAAGATCTGCTCAGTTTTCTTCTAAAGACGAGATATCCCGTCCATCAAGATCTGACCAATGTTGTTATATAATCACGAGTTATTTCGTCCCTAAAATATTGCCGATTTCTTTATGATGACTATATGAAGATCTGCTCAGTTTTCTTCTAAAGACGAGATATCCCGTCCATCAAGGTCTGACCAATGTTGTTATATAATCACGAGTTATTTCGTTCCTAAAATATTGCTGATTTCTTTATGATGACTATATGAAGATCTGCTCAGTTTTCTTCTAAAGACGAGATATCCAGTCGATCAAGGTCTGACCAATGTTGTTATATAATCACGAGTTATTTCGTTCCTAAAATATTGCCGATTTCTTTATGATGACTATATGAAGATCTGCTCAGTTTTCTTCTAAAGACGAGATATCCAGTCGATCAAGGTCTGACCAATGTTGTTATATAATCACGAGTTATTTCGTTCCTAAAATATTGCCGATTTCTTTATGATGACTATATGAAGATCTGCTCAGTTTTCTTCTAAAGACGAGATATCCAGTCGATCAAGGTCTGACCAATGTTGTTATATAATCACGGGTTATTTCGTTCCTAAAATATTGCCGATTTCTTTATGATGACTATATGAAGATCTGCTCAGTTTTCTTCTAAAGACGAGATATCCAGTCGATCAAGGTCTGACCAATGTTGTTATATAATCACGAGTTATTTCGTTCCTAAAATATTGCCGATTTCTTTATGATGACTATATGAAGATCTGCTCAGTTTTCTTCTAAAGACGAGATATCCAGTCGATCAAGGTCTGACCAATGTTGTTATATAATCACGAGTTATTTCGTTCCTAAAATATTGCCGATTTCTTTATGATGACTATATGAAGATCTGCTCAGTTTTCTTCTAAAGACGAGATATCCAGTCGATCAAGGTCTGACCAATATCGTTATATAATCACGGGTTATTTAGTTCCTAAAATATTGCCGATTTCTTTATGATGACTATATGAAGATCTGCTCAGTTTTCTTCTAAAGACGAGATATCCAGTCGATCAAGGTCTGACCAATGTTGTTATATAATCACGAGTTATTTCGTTCCTAAAATATTGCCGATTTCTTTATGATGACTATATGAAGATCTGCTCAGTTTTCTTCTAAAGACGAGATATCCAGTCGATCAAGGTCTGACCAATGTTGTTATATAATCACGAGTTATTTCGTTCCTAAAATATTGCCGATTTCTTTATGATGACTATATGAAGATCTGCTCAGTTTTCTTCTAAAGACGAGATATCCAGTCGATCAAGGTCTGACCAATGTTGTTATATAATCACGAGTTATTTCGTTCCTAAAATATTGCCGATTTCTTTATGATGACTATATGAAGATCTGCTCAGTTTTCTTCTAAAGACGAGATATCCAGTCGATCAAGGTCTGACCAATGTTGTTATATAATCACGGGTTATTTCGTTCCTAAAATATTGCCGATTTCTTTATGATGACTATATGAAGATCTGCTCAGTTTTCTTCTAAAGACGAGATATCCAGTCGATCAAGGTCTGACCAATGTTGTTATATAATCACGAGTTATTTAGTTCCTAAAATATTGCCGATTTCTTTATGATGACTATATGAAGATCTGCTCAGTTTTCTTCTAAAGACGAGATATCCAGTCGATCAAGGTCTGACCAATGTTGTTATATAATCACGAGTTATTTCGTTCCTAAAATATTGCCGATTTCTTTATGATGACTATATGAAGATCTGCTCAGTTTTCTTCTAAAGACGAGATATCCAGTCGATCAAGGTCTGACCAATATCGTTATATAATCACGGGTTATTTAGTTCCTAAAATATTGCCGATTTCTTTATGATGACTATATGAAGATCTGCTCAGTTTTCTTCTAAAGACGAGATATCCAGTCGATCAAGGTCTGACCAATGTTGTTATATAATAACGAGTTATTTCGTTCCTAAAATATTGCCGATTTCTTTATGATGACTATATGAAGATCTGCTCAGTTTTCTTCTAAAGACGAGATATCCAGTCGATCAAGGTCTGACCAATGTTGTTATATAATCACGGGTTATTTCGTTCCTAAAATATTGCCGATTTCTTTATGATGACTATATGAAGATCTGCTCAGTTTTCTTCTAAAGACGAGATATCCAGTCGATCAAGGTCTGACCAATGTTGTTATATAATCACGGGTTATTTCGTTCCTAAAATATTGCCGATTTCTTTATGATGACTATATGAAGATCTGTTCAGTTTTCTTCTAAAGACGAGATATCCAGTCGATCAAGGTCTGACCAATGTTGTTATATAATCACGGGTTATTTCGTTCCTAAAATATTGCCGATTTCTTTATGATGACTAGATGAAGATCTGCTCAGTTTTCTTCTAAAGACGAGATATCCAGTCGATCAAGGTCTGACCAATATCGTTATATAATCACGGGTTATTTCGTTCCTAAAATATTGCCGATTTCTTTATGATTACTATATGATGATCTGCTCAGTTTTCTTCTAAAGACGAGATATCCAGTCGATCAAGGTCTGACCAATGTTGTTATATAATCACGGGTTATTTCGTTCCTAAAATATTGCCGATTTCTTTATGATGACTATATGAAGATCTGCTCAGTTTTCTTCTAAAGACGAGATATCCAGTCGATCAAGGTCTGACCAATGTTGTTATATAATCACGGGTTATTTCGTTCCTAAAATATTACCGATTTCTTTATGATGACTATATGAAGATCTGCTCAGTTTTCTTCTAAAGACGAGATATCCAGTCGATCAAGGTCTGACCCATGTTGTTATATAATCACGAGTTATTTCGTTCCTAAAATATTGCCGATTTCTTTATGATGACTATATGAATATCTGCTCAGTTTTCTTCTAAAGACGAGATATCCAGTCGATCAAGGTCTGACCAATGTTGTTATATAATCACGGGTTATTTCGTTCCTAAAATATTGCCGATTTCTTTATGATGACTATATGAAGATCTGTTCAGTTTTCTTCTAAAGACGAGATATCCAGTCGATCAAGGTCTGACCCATGTTGTTATATAATCACGAGTTATTTCGTTCCTAAAATATTGCCGATTTCTTTATGATGACTATATGAAGATCTGCTCAGTTTTCTTCTAAAGACGAGATATCCAGTCGATCAAGGTCTGACCAATGTTGTTATATAATCACGGGTTATTTCGTTCCTAAAATATTGCCGATTTCTTTATGATGACTATATGAAGATCTGTTCAGTTTTCTTCTAAAGACGAGATATCCAGTCGATCAAGGTCTGACCAATGTTGTTATATAATCACGGGTTATTTCGTTCCTAAAATATTGCCGATTTCTTTATGATGACTAGATGAAGATCTGCTCAGTTTTCTTCTAAAGACGAGATATCCAGTCGATCAAGGTCTGACCAATATCGTTATATAATCACGGGTTATTTCGTTCCTAAAATATTGCCGATTTCTTTATGATGACTATATGAAGATCTGCTCAGTTTTCTTCTAAAGACGAGATATCCAGTCGATCAAGGTCTGACCAATGTTGTTATATAATCACGAGTTATTTCGTTCCTAAAATATTGCCGATTTCTTTATGATTACTATATGATGATCTGCTCAGTTTTCTTCTAAAGACGAGATATCCAGTCGATCAAGGTCTGACCAATGTTGTTATATAATCACGGGTTATTTCGTTCCTAAAATATTGCCGATTTCTTTATGATGACTATATGAAGATCTGCTCAGTTTTCTTCTAAAGACGAGATATCCAGTCGATCAAGGTCTGACCAATGTTGTTATATAATCACGGGTTATTTCGTTCCTAAAATATTACCGATTTCTTTATGATGACTATATGAAGATCTGCTCAGTTTTCTTCTAAAGACGAGATATCCAGTCGATCAAGGTCTGACCCATGTTGTTATATAATCACGAGTTATTTCGTTCCTAAAATATTGCCGATTTCTTTATGATGACTATATGAAGATCTGCTCAGTTTTCTTCTAAAGACGAGATATCCAGTCGATCAAGGTCTGACCAATGTTGTTATATAATCACGGGTTATTTCGTTCCTAAAATATTGCCGATTTCTTTATGATGACTATATGAAGATCTGCTCAGTTTTCTTCTAAAGACGAGATATCCAGTCGATCAAGGTCTGACCAATGTTGTTATATAATCACGAGTTATTTCGTTCCTAAAATATTGCCGATTTCTTTATGATGACTATATGAAGATCTGCTCAGTTTTCTTCTAAAGACGAGATATCCAGTCGATCAAGGTCTGACCAATGTTGTTATATAATCACGAGTTATTTCTTTCCTAAAATATTGCCGATTTCTTTATGATGACTATATGAAGATCTGCTCAGTTTTCTTCTAAAGACGAGATATCCAGTCGATCAAGGTCTGACCAATGTTGTTATATAATCACGAGTTATTTCGTTCCTAAAATATTGCCGATTTCTTTATGATGACTATATGAAGATCTGCTCAGTTTTCTTCTAAAGACGAGATATCCAGTCGATCAAGGTCTGACCAATGTTGTTATATAATCACGGGTTATTTCGTTCCTAAAATATTGCCGATTTCTTTATGATGACTATATGAAGATCTGCTCAGTTTTCTTCTAAAGACGAGATATCCAGTCGATCAAGGTCTGACCAATGTTGTTATATAATCACGAGTTATTTCGTTCCTAAAATATTGCCGATTTCTTTATGATGACTATATGAAGATCTGCTCAGTTTTCTTCTAAAGACGAGATATCCAGTCGATCAAGGTCTGACCAATGTTGTTATATAATCACGGGTTATTTCGTTCCTAAAATATTGCCGATTTCTTTATGATGACTATATGAAGATCTGCTCAGTTTTCTTCTAAAGACGAGATATCCAGTCGATCAAGGTCTGACCAATGTTGTTATATAATCACGGGTTATTTCGTTCCTAAAATATTGCCGATTTCTTTATGATGACTATATGAAGATCTGCTCAGTTTTCTTCTAAAGACGAGATATCCAGTCGATCAAGGTCTGACCAATGTTGTTATATAATCACGAGTTATTTCGTTCCTAAAATATTGCCGATTTCTTTATGATGACTATATGAAGATCTGCTCAGTTTTCTTCTAAAGACGAGATATCCAGTCGATCAAGGTCTGACCAATGTTGTTATATAATCACGGGTTATTTCGTTCCTAAAATATTGCCGATTTCTTTATGATGACTATATGAAGATCTGCTCAGTTTTCTTTTAAAGACGAGATATCCAGTCGATCAAGGTCTGACCAATGTTGTTATATATTCACGGGTTATTTCGTTCCTAAAATATTGCCGATTTCTTTATGATGACTATATGAAGATCTGCTCAGTTTTCTTCTAAAGACGAGATATCCAGTCGATCAAGGTCTGACCAATGTTGTTATATAATCACGGGTTATTTCGTTCCTAAAATATTGCCGATTTCTTTATGATGACTATATGAAGATCTGCTCAGTTTTCTTCTAAAGACGAGATATCCAGTCGATCAAGGTCTGACCAATGTTGTTATATAATCACGGGTTATTTCGTTCCTAAAATATTGCCGATTTCTTTATGATGACTATATGAAGATCTGCTCAGTTTTCTTCTAAAGACGAGATATCCAGTCGATCAAGGTCTGACCAATGTTGTTATATAATCACGGGTTATTTCGTTCCTAAAATATTACCGATTTCTTTATGATGACTATATGAAGATCTGCTCAGTTTTCTTCTAAAGACGAGATATCCAGTCGATCAAGGTCTGACCAATGTTGTTATATAATCACGAGTTATTTCGTTCCTAAAATATTGCCGATTTCTTTATGATGACTATATGAAGATCTGCTCAGTTTTCTTCTAAAGACGAGATATCCAGTCGATCAAGGTCTGACCAATGTTGTTATATAATCACGGGTTATTTCGTTCCTAAAATATTGCTGATTTCTTTATGATGACTATATGAAGATCTGCTCAGTTTTCTTCTAAAGACGAGATATCCAGTCGATCAAGGTCTGACCAATGTTGTTATATAATCACGGGTTATTTCGTTCCTAAAATATTGCCGATTTCTTTATGATGACTATATGAAGATCTGCTCAGTTTTCTTCTAAAGACGAGATATCCAGTCGATCAAGGTCTGACCAATGTTGTTATATAATCACGGGTTATTTCGTTCCTAAAATATTGCCGATTTCTTTATGATGACTATATGAAGATCTGCTCAGTTTTTTTCTAAAGACGAGATATCCAGTCGATCAAGGTCTGACCAATGTTGTTATATAATCACGGGTTATTTCGTTCCTAAAATATTGCCGATTTCTTTATGATGACTATATGAAGATCTGCTCAGTTTTCTTCTAAAGACGAGATATCCAGTCGATCAAGGTTTGACCAATGTTGTTATATAATCACGGGTTATTTCGTTCCTAAAATATTGCCGATTTCTTTATGATGACTATATGAAGATCTGCTCAGTTTTCTTCTAAAGACGAGATATCCCGTCCATCAAGGTCTGACCAATGTTGTTATATAATCACGAGTTATTTCGTTCCTAAAATATTGCTGATTTCTTTATGATGACTATATGAAGATCTGCTCAGTTTTCTTCTAAAGACGAGATATCCAGTCGATCAAGGTCTGACCAATGTTGTTATATAATCACGAGTTATTTCGTTCCTAAAATATTGCCGATTTCTTTATGATGACTATATGAAGATCTGCTCAGTTTTCTTCTAAAGACGAGATATCCAGTCGATCAAGGTCTGACCAATGTTGTTATATAATCACGGGTTATTTCGTTCCTAAAATATTGCCGATTTCTTTATGATGACTACATGAAGATCTGGTCAGTTTTCCTCTAAAGAGGTTATAACCTAGTGGAGACAACCGCCAGGAGGGTTAAGGTTATTTTGTAGGGTACAACAACTCACCAAAAAGCGAGACGATCGTGGATAAGAAGTCCTCCAAACTACAGAGATCCTTGAATCCTCGTCTAACATTGTGATGCAACTGCATCTATTTTATTGTGTCAGTTCGCTTGAGTCGGAGCCAAGAGAAGCAGGGCTCTGCACAGCGGAAGAGACCGTTGCGTAACGGAGTCATTAGAAGATACCATCAGACCCTTTTACCTGTGCCAGGATTCCTATTGCGGCGATCCGATTCAAACATAGGATGCTGCAAACAGCAGGTTGGAAGAGCGACGGATTAACAACCGGAGGGTTGCGAGTTCGAATCCAGCCAAAAACCGTCGTGTATCAAAGGGGACACGTTCAATCTGTTCAATCCAATGTCCTCACTTTGGCTTGGAGTGGGAGAGTGTGGTGCTATTTCAGGTGCGACCTCGCTCAAAATGAGGTGTTGTCCACTGATCTTTCCCTTCGGGTTTGATCCCGGATATAGTCCAATAGCTCGTTGTGTTATTCCAGTATGAGTTTAATTAAAATACCTACGTACCTTAAAGCAGGGAGGTAGACTTGTGAAGACCAAGTCTACGTGGATTCACTATGACTTGAGATGGTAGGCAGTTAATTAACGTCGCACTGGAGCAACACAGCGGGCCATTGGCGAGGGCCAGGGTTGGTTGGTTTTGGGATTTTATGGCGCAATGGTCACAGTTGGCCATGATGTGCCGGGACACAACACATACAATAAGGCGGCGGCCATGGATCAAACCCAAAGGGAAAGATCCGAGGACATTTTTAATCACGGTAGGTAGTTATTTTATTTACGTCACACTGGAGCAACACAACTTGCTATTGGTGGCGGTCCGAGATCAATCCCAAAGGGAAAGATCCCAGGACAACTGGTAATTTTGAATCAGTCAGATGACGAAGCAACACCTGAGCTGGCACCTCACTCTCCAAACTTCCACACCACGCCAACGTGAGGACATTTGGGGCCATGACAGATTTATCATGCACCAGCCCCCTTTGTAGACGGTGTTTGGTTGGATTTGAACTTGCAACCCGCTTCTTATTAATTCATTCTCTTCCAAAACTGCGTGGTGTTTTCCTCGGATCTTTTCCCTTGGGGGATTGATCCCGGACCGTCGTCAATAACCCGTTGTGTTGCTCCAGTGCGATTTTATTTGAAATACCTATCTACGAAGCGTGAGATAGTAAAAAATACTTAATATTGAACACCGAAGATGTATTAAATGTAGAACTCTTCCAGCAAAATAACCCAATTTTCGCTGACCTTTAGTGAATTGATTTGGCCAAACTTTGCAGAAAGTTGCTAATCTTGAAAAATGGCAGCAAAAAATCGCCGGTGGCAGCCAAGCACTCTTAACAGTTCACCAAGCGCGAGATAATAAATAAAAATCTATGTAAACAAGAAAGGAGTGTTTGTACATTGAATATTTTCGACCCATTTCAAGCTTTCTATCTCTTTTGGGCCATTCTAAAGCAAAATCCGTCTCGCTCATTTGGTGTCTGTCTATCTGTCTGTCTTTATGTGTATGCCCATACTATGTCCAAATATTTAAACATATTTTCATGATATTTGCATACTGCGAGTTCTTACATTCATTCAGTGACTGAACTTGGTTGTATAAGTCTACCCATCTCCCCGTTCTATGTTCGATTTTGTGTGTGTTTGTACAAGTATCAGAAACTATGTGTTTAACATATTTAAATTTAATTTCCTGTATTTGATAGAACGCAGTTTAGTTTAGTGAATGCATTATTTAAAATTTCATTGTTTACATATTTAGGCAAGTTTCACGTTAAAACATCTGAGTTTCTATACTTAAATCAGCCATAATTGGTTGGTTTTGGAGTGGCTGGAATGCATATTGAGCATTGCAATTACTTGGGTTGTTTTACCAGTGCTGACTGATGAACTATCATTTATTTTACAAAACTATTTTTATGGAATTTAAATTCTAATAGTTTATTTCGAGCCCTATTTTTTCTTTACGAAAAATAAAAATCTGAATATAAGGGACAGACGATAAAGAGAATGAAACTATACAGAACAAAACATTTTAAAATAGGACTGATAGCTAATATAGCAAACTTGATATCAATAGTTTGTTTTTTAAATTTGTGTCCGTTATATTCCAAGAATCCATTTTGTAGTGAAAAAATAGATACATTTATTACTTTTCGTTCGAAGCTTTTCTAAAATCTATTTAAGAGGTATTTCTGGATTTTCAATTTGGTGTTTATCGTTCAATAACTGTAATCAAGGGAAGTAATGGTTTAATTAGTTTTAAAAACGTTTTTAATCATTGTATGATAATTTTGGGAAACGCTTTTGTTTTTAAATGACATACAAGGCTTTTATATGCATACTCTGAACTATTCTAGGCATTCTGTGTAACATTGGCACTCTAGACTTTTTTCTTACTAAAAATTTAAATTCTACATAAATGTAGAATGTTAAATATGACATTTATTTACATTTGTGAAATTGGGTATTTAACAATTGTGTACCTTTATTAGAATGTGGTAGTTGTTTTATGGAATGAATAGGGGATTTACAATTTATTAACGAAAACGGTAAAAGGAAAAAGGTAATATCCATGGAATTAAAGAGTGAGATAATAGACAAACATGAGCAGGGAGTAAGAGTAATAGACTTGGCAACGCAGTACGATCGCCCTACTTCCACGATAGGTACTATTCTGAAGCAGGACTCGATAAAGGCTATAACTCTAGCTACGATATTTGCTCGTTATTAATACATTATTATGAAAAAATTGGAGTGTTTGGGGGTTGGTACAAATTAATCCCATTTCAAATTAATCCCATTTCAATTCATTTCAATGGGCAAAATTGATTTCAGATACGAGCATTTTGACTTACGAGCTCTGTCATGGAATGAATTAAACTCGTATCTCAAAGTACCGCTGTATTTCTGATGACGAGGTCAAGACGTGGTCAGTTTTCTTCTATTGACGAGATATCTCGTCCATCAAAATTCGTCAACACCCCTGGGGTCGTACCGACGTGATATCTCGTCATCAGCAGAACAAACCAGTTTTTGATGAACGAGATATTCCGTCATTAGAAAAAACTAACTCCATTTTGGTCTCGTCTTTATCAAAAAACCAGTAATATTTAGATAAAGAGATAATTCGTCATGAGTAGCATTGGTCGGATTTTGATGGACGAGATATCTCGTCGAAAGCACTTGGAGGGTTAATGGTTTTGCTAATAGCTGAGATATCTCGTCAAGAAAGCCACAGGGTGGTTAAAAATGCAAAGAAAAGTATCATTTGAAAGTTTGAAATCTATACTATAATAATATATTGTAATGTAATTAAAAACGAAATATATATAATAATATAAGTTGAAAGTTTGAAATCTGCACTATGGTAATAATATAATTAAAAACAAAATATGTAAAACCATAAATATTATTAAGAACAAAATATGTATAATATATATACTATATAATAATAATATACTACATAATACTACTATATATATATATATATATATAATCATAATATAATAAAAACGAAATATATATAATAATGATATAATTAAGAACAAAATATATACAATAATATAAGTCACCAATGGCCCGTTGTGTTGCTCCAGTGTGACGTTAATTGAAATACCCCCCCCCCATAATATAATTAAAAGCAAAATATATATAATAATATAATTAAAAGCAAAATATATATAATAATAATATAATTAAAAACAAAATATATATATAATAATAATATAATTAAAAACAAAATATATATAATTTGAATGTTTGAAATCTACTATAATAATAATATAATCAAAAATGAAATATATATAATAGTATAATTAAAAACAAATATATATAATTTAAATGTTTGAATTCTGTACTATAATAATAATAATATAATTAAAAATGAAATATATATAAAAATAATATAATTAAAAACAAATATATATATATAAATAATATAATCAAAAATAAATATATATAATTTGAATGCTTGAAATCTACTATAATAATAATATAATCAAAAACAAAATATATAGATTATAATATAACTAAAAACAAAAAATATATAATTTGAAAGTTTGAAATCTGTACAGTAATACTGTAATTAAAAACAAAATATGTAAAACCATAAATATAGTTAAGAACAAAATATGTATAATATATACTATATAATAATAAAGTGATGATGGGATGAATGTATGTCGTGTTAAGCCTCCAACTGGTTACGTCGATCAAGGTCTGACCAATTTTGCTTGATCTTGGTCGAATTTTTGACGACGACGTGATCGAGACCTGATCAGCTAACAACGACATCTCTCGTCCATTGAAATTTGTTCGGCCGAAGATGTGGGAAACGTCGTAAAATCGTTCTATTTCTTCGGATGGGGCAGGGTAAATAAATAATCGTCCCGACTCGAAGTTCCTCCATATCACCACAAGGCCGCCGAAGTCGCTCACTGCTCAGAGTTATTTTGGAAGTTATCTGTGCTGTTGCCAAACTCCTCGGGAGATCCATTCATGGGGAGGCGGGGTGAATGTTTCCGCTTCCTTCTCAACCCTCCGACTCGTTTGGAGAGTTTTAAAAGAGACACTCTCCACCGAGAGGTTCTGTGATTTAAGGTGATGTATACACTAGAAAATTCTTTTTCATTTCGACTTTAAAAATCCAGTTTTTTCACAATAGGTCATTGGTTTGTGCTTGAACTCATTTTAGTGTGAGAAATTCTGATTAAGCTACTCATTAAATATCTAATTTAGATATAATAAGCTTGTTTTTTGAACAGTGATATCTCAAATTCTAATGTGTTCAGAAAGACAATTCCTGTTGGAAATTATTCCTAATATTATTCATCATGTTTTGACCCTCCATCAAATTTCTATAGGGAACAGGTTCTTTTTTACAATTGTTTCACCAAGGAAGTCTAAAATATCAAGATTTTTTCTGGAATTTCAACATTTAAAAATCGACTAAAAATTCATTTCTTAACCCA
Source organism: Meta bourneti (assembly GCA_933210815.1). NCBI lineage: Eukaryota > Metazoa > Arthropoda > Arachnida > Araneae > Tetragnathidae > Meta > Meta bourneti. The sequence continues at coordinate 113,168,581 of OW119924.1, read as the reverse complement.
TAACTTCGACTGAGGGTCAAAACATCCACTGTATTACATAGATTATAATAACACAAAATAATTACAATAGATCAAGTCATTGTTGAGTTATCACTGTTCGAAAGAAACATCCTATTGCAAAAACACAATCCTTCAGAAATCGAGTTTCAAGTTTTGGAAACGTGTTTGCCTATGATGGCAGTACCCAACCCAAACCCTTGTAACTTGAGAACTATTTCGAATATTGACAAGATCTTGGTATCGTTTGAAAGCTAAGGGATTGGACGATATTTTGAATTATTAAAAAATTGATCGATATTTTGGTCAATTTTCGTGATTTCTAGTGTATAAGTGAAATACCTTGGTGTTATCGATAAACGACTCACTTGGAAACAACACATTATACATATCTCTCACAAATTCCGGGAAGTAAAATGTAAACTCTTCCACCTAATTTCTCGGAATTCCACAATGACTCTAGTAAACAAGATACTCGTTTGCCTGTACTATCTCAGACCAGTATTCACACACGCAGGCCAAATTTGGGGATCTGCAAATGACAAACATAAACACCCTAGAAAAACTCCAGTTCACCACACTATCATTAAGCTGAACATCGTCGGTTAACGGGATGTTTAGGTACAACTTCAATAAGACAGCCAGCACATTAGAAACCAAATAAAATTATCAATAAGTTAAGGGGCCACAGTACCTTTAAGCATACAAATCAGCAGGTAAAATAGACTCATTTCGATAAATTGTATCACCAAACGTTTTATGTGTATCATAATGACATTTTTTGCAGGGTTTATTTATACTTTATACTACACAATGCAGAAAAATTGATTTGATTTTTAAAAATTAAATAATATTTTACTAGAATTTACATTTTTTAACATACTTTTTTACAAGCATAACTTGTGCGCAACATTCTGAGTCATCCTGTGCGTTTTCTATAAAACTAATAGCTGATATGATTAACACATTGCTCTTATTTTAAATTAAACCCAAAAAATAGTAGTTAAGTAACACAGAAATATAACATAATCGATTAATATTTCACTTCATTCATTTTTTCCAAATTTTCGCTCATGCTATATCAAAATTTTTTAATATATTTTTAGCTTTTGAGTGAAATTTTGGTTTTATTTTGAAGCCCTTTTGATAATCTATTTTCATCCAAAATTTCAGGAGTCTACGTTCATTAGTTGCAGAATTATAGCTTGAAAATTACTATTCTGAGATAAATGCAATTAAAGTTGAAATAGTTATTTTTAGCACTCACGTGCGTTCAAGTAAACAAATAGATTTGTGAAATGAAAGAGTTGAGTAGTACATATTCTGCTTATATTTGTTACAGTAAAAATATTATTATTAAAATTTTCGAAAAAAATAAATAGTATAATTCCAAAAATTAATAGCATAATTCCAAACCAAAACTAAGAAACGTAAACAAACGAACAGCTGAAAATAAAAATAGGTGTGTTCGAAAAATCCTCATTACGAACAAACGAATGCGAATTTTTTCATGCGGTTTTCCTTTACCAGAATCAGAGCATTTCAAACTATCTAAATAGATCAAAATTGGAAAATCGATTTTTTTTTTAAGGTTTTAAAGGTACTGTGCCCTCTTAAAAGATTAAAAAAGTTATTCTAATGTGGTTTATAAAAGGCATCACATTAGCTTATTAAATCTTGATAAAGTGCGGGACTTATATAAGACAACCCAAATGCCCAAATGAAAATTAAATTTAAGTTAATACACAATAAATACTATACAATATACTATATAGAATGATGAAACAATGTAAATATATACATGAGAAAATTACAGGTACCACAACATTTCCAAATTTAGAACCTTGGTAGTATAATTTAAAGTCTAAAATTTATATTTAAAAATTGTAAATTCGGGCCGGACCTAGTCCTAGACCACCGTTCCGCCATCAATAGCCGTAATTCATGTTGGCCTCAAGCATATCCATGTGTTGTGTATCGGCAGATGACATTGGATGAGTCCATTTCCACAAGTTAGTTGTTTTGGGGATTTATGGCGCAAGACCCATTCATGGCCAAACACAACGCAACGACAAGTAAAAAAATCTCGCAAAAGGAAAATAATTGGGGAATAGTATAATGGGATGATTATAGAAAAAGATCGCGTTGAAACTCATTAGTGTTTTCTGTGTCTTCTACTAGAATTGCTCCCGACACAAAGTCTACGAACGCTCGTTGCCGTAGAAACGGATCTTATCCCATTTGTAATAGGGGAAGTTTAAAGAAATGTGTGTAGGTTTGCCACATTGCCGCACTTACTGACAAATAACTTGGTTTTCGGGTTTTATGGTGACACGAGTTCGCTTGTGACAGATTTGACTGACATAAAAGAAATGCCCCGGGGAGGAATCGAACCTGAACGTCACACTGAAGCAACGTAACGGGCTATTGGTGACGGTCCAGGATCAATCCCAAAGGGAAAGATCCGAGGACAACACCACGTAATTTTGAACCACGGTACGATGACGAACATCGGCACTAGAGCAATTATATTGTCTTTGAACAAAGATATAACACTATAGGAATACGTGTTATTTTAAAACTAATTATTATCCTCTGCTATAAAATGTTTTCTCAGCGACTCGTTCTTTTGAGAGGCCCATCGAAGCTTTTTCGCAGCAGGAACTCGTTCCAAAAAGCTCCCCACACACCCTCAGTGTGACGTCACAACACTCCACGTAAGATCCGCTTCAATTAAGCTAAACGCTTCCGTCGCCATAGCAACGCAGGGAATGAAGTAGGGAAGAAGAGCTCCGTCTCATTCAACTGTAATGATTTAAATATTTTAAAAACGAAAACACATCCAACACAGACCGCTTTTCCTACAGGATTCCTCCTACAGGATAAGACCCAAAAGCCCGCGTTGATCAAATATTTAACCACGAAGCCGTTAAAAAACCGGCTTAAAAAGTCTCTTTCAGTTCAATTGGGCGAACTAAGCCTACGGTACGTAACTAGGCCGGGCCTTTTGGGGCCTAGGGACACATTGCGGCTCTATCTAATGAATTAAAAACAAAAACCCAACTCTAATGCGAAAAAGCTGCTGGGTTTTCATGCATGGACATATAGAAAAACTGAGAAATACGGAAAACGCTATTTATAAATTAAAGCCACGGTAGTCTGGTTGGAAGAGTAACGGATTAGCAACCGGAGGGTTGCGAGTTCGAATCCAACCGAAAGACCGTGTACAAAAGGGGGCTGCTGCGAGTTGAATCCGTCCTGGAATCATTTCTCCTCCCGTTGGCGTTGTTTGGAAGTTTGGAGTGTGGGGTGCCGGCTCAGGTGTTGCCTTGTCATCTGGTTCAAAATTACGAGGTGTTGTCCTCGGCTCTTTCCCTTAGGGACGGATCCCGGACCGTCGCCAGTAGCCCGATGTGTTGCTCCAGTGCGACGTTAATTAAAATACCTACCAGTTGCTAATCCGTTACTCTCCCAACCGGATTTCCACGGTCCATATTGGAAACAGGTAGTTAATTAACGTCGCACTGGAGCAACGGGCTATTGGCGACGGTTCGGGATCAATCCCAAAGGGAAAGAACCGAGGACAACACCACGTAATTTTAAACTACGGTCAGATGACGAGGCAACTGGATGATTGCGAGGTCGAAACTCGGTCCAACCAAACGCGAAAGTGGGAAATGGTGCACGTTAAATCTGTCGTGGCTTCAAATGTCTCCGCGTTGGTGGTGTGAAGAATGGTAGATAGGGAAATAATACGCCTCGCACTGGAGCAACGAAACGGGCTATTGGGATGAATCCCAAGAGAACACCACCACGTAATTCCGAACCACTGTGGTCAATTCCCGAGCTGGCACTCCACCATCCAAACTCCCATACCTCGCCAACGTGAGGACATTGGAGAATGAACTCTCCCCAGCCCCCATGGTTGAATTGAGGCCACACCTAATCTGTCAGTCCACTCTCCAAACATCCACACCACTCCAATTCAACATTTGAGGTCACGACGGATTAGACGTACACTAGCTCCAACGTAGACGACGCGCTTTGGTTGAATCCAGTTCCCAATCCGGTTGCAAATCCGTGACTCTACCAAGCGGGCATCTTCAATGCGTCGAGTCAATAATTCGCTTAATGATCATCCGGGGAGGCTCTGGAAACCAAATTAGGAGTCCAAATCCGGGGGAGTTTTCGCGTCCGATGTGTTGAGCCGGGGGATGTGTTGCCAGGTTTGTTAATCCCATTGAGGGAGGGATGAAAGGATGTTCAGTCGGAATGCGAGTTCCATTGTTGGGGAGCTTCTCCTGTGATGTTTCCGCTTTCGGGCCATCTGTTTCGGAGGGAGGGCTGTTTTGGAATTTGTGAGTTTAGTCGGTGGTCGATATCGACCGCCAGGGGTTTGAGTGAAACAGTGCAACTTTTGTCCACCTAAAAGTACACCCGTGAAGAGGTTACGTAGAAGTATAGCATGTATGAGTATACAGTATGTATGTATATGTATGAGTATACAGTATGTATGTGTATTGTATGTATGAGTACAGTATGTATGAGCAGTGTGTATGTATGAGTACAGTGTGTATGTATGAATACAGTGTGTATGAGCACAGTATATATGAGTATGTATGAGTACAGTATGTATGAGCACAGTATATATGAGTATGAACTTTTAATAAAACAGACTGACGATGTTAAAAGAGTGACGGTTAATCTAAGTTCCACTGTAACTCTTGTATGAGTACAGTATGTATGTATGAGTACAGTATGTATGTATGAGTACAGTATGTATGTATGAGTACAGTATGTATGAGTACAGTATGTATGAGCACAGTATGTATGCATGTGTGTACGTAGTAATAACTTTTAATATTTAATTAACTAACTTTTAATAAAACGGACTGACGGTTAAAAGAGCGACGGTTAATCGAAGTTCCACAGTAACTCTGTACTTTAAGAGGCCTTACGACCTTTAAACCACTATTGGAATAGAAATTTAGGTCATTTTCAACGCTATGTAGTTTTATAAGTATCCCATGAAATGGAATACTCTTTTTTCATTACGTTCCTGCATTTTAAGGTAGGAGATAATTCTGTACCTACGGATAAAATTCACATTTTAATTTTTCTCAGCCGCTGGGAAACATATTTTCACCTAGTAAAACGCTCAAGTTATGCTCTAAACCTTTGTGGATAAAGTAATGTTTTTTAAATCTAAAGTTTTGAATATTGAACTTTTAAAAATTCTAAATTTGGAGATGTAATTTTCGTCCTTAGCTACACAACCTGATATACCTATGGACACACCCGAATTTACCTGCGGACATAATGTAAAAAGTTTCCCCCCTTATTCCGAGGCATTATAGCCAATTTTAGTGTGTGTGTGTGTGTGTGTGATTTCGTATCTAAAAAAATCAATTTAAAAACTCTCTTGTAGGACCTATAACTTCTTTATAACTTTACAACTACGTTATTATATGGTTTTTACAGAAAACCAAAAATAAAGCACTATCTTGTAGGGAAATTTAAAGAAAAACCAAAAATAATGACGAATTAATAATAAAAATTAATTTAAAAAATGGCCGATGTACCTGCGGACACAAACGATTGTGTACGAAGGTACATCACCTTAGTATGTTCGAAGGTACAACGTAAGCCATTTTGTTTTCTAAAGGGAGATAGCAACAGATAGGTTAAGATTTCGATGACTTTAAAATCAAAAATAAATCATCAAAACCTCGATAATAAACTACGACTATGACAAATAATCATAAAAAAAATTAGAGGGAAAGAAAAAAATAAAGATGGGATGCATTTTTTTACTTTGACGTTCAAAAAAGAGTAAAGATGTCATATTTATTTACCTTGAATCTTCCACGAGCCGGTTTCCCGTGGGCAATGGCCATCACTACTTTACATCCGCTAGGAACCGCCACACTACATTCCCACCGGTTTTCGAATTTTAAAACAACTGTACTAAGGTACATCGGTCTCCCCTATAGAATACATTCCACGACCAACAATTAAATATTAGCGTGAGTTTTGTGTCGGGCTCTAATGTAAAGCTTCATTGTGGACAAATGTTTGATGAACAGCGCTTGGCGCGAAAGATTGCACATAAACAAATAGCTGTAAACAAATTAATTTTAGTGGATGTTACTCAATAAATGTGACACATTACACTAAACCCAGAAAAAAATATTTTTTAAACAATGTTTCATTGATGCAGTAAATATTTAGATACGATGACAACAATTTCTTCCCCGAAGTTATAAAATAATACAATTATTCCAATATCCTGGTTTTAGAACAAACACGTACCTATAACGAGCATGTGAACCAATTTTTAAAGCATTTACTCCAATAGATATGCGAGCAGAGATTGTTGAAATTCTAATTTGACTCTTTTCTGCCTCTCAGAGTGGAACCCTATGTTTCATGGTAATTATTGCTCGTCTGTACTATCACCCCTCTTAGTTTGTAAAAACAATTTACACTCACCCTGTAGAATGCAACTTACAAGATGAACTTATTGAATTGTCTGTTGACCTTGAAGCTAAGACACTTTTTAAAATAGGACTTTAAGTTACTTTCGGACGAATATAAAAGGCGTAGAAAAATATCCAAAACTTTCAGAATCGGTACACCCTTTTCGCTTGCGTTTCCGAGCTCAGGGTCGAAACTGTTTTCAGCCATGATAATTCTATTTAAACAAAACAAAGAAGCTAGATATAGAATTCCGAGGCGATTTGAAACTGACTCGCTTCGAACCCAACATTGCTAACCGAATCAAAGTCACGAAGCATGCCATTCGCGTAGACAGCGTTAGTCAATTGTGTACGTTTTAATAATTTATTTAATTAACTATTATTTTATTTCTTTTATTAACCGGTATTTTTTACTTAACGTCGCACTAGAGCAACATAAGCTATTGTCGATGGTCCGGAATCCACGGCGAATTTAACGCGCACCAGACTCCTTTGTATACGACTGTCTACGGTTGGATTCAAACTCGCAACCCTTCGGTGGCTGGTCCGTTACTCTACCAACCGGGCTACCGCGAACCCCAGAGAAAAAGGAATCATCCGAATTACGTCAGAAATATACTGAGTGATGTTTGTTTGAGCACGTCATGGTTCCATTGTTTCTACAAACAGTAGGATTTTCGTGTCAACATTCGTGTCTCAGAGGCAGTTGCTTTCATAACTCTGTTAGATTCGGAGTTTGTTTTCCGTTTGAATTTATTCCCCAAACAAGAACTGCTTCGGTTTCCTCGCTTTCGCTAACTTCATTCTCCATACGAGAAGTTGGAGCAAAAAGTTTTTTGTGTCGTCTTGTATTCATGGCGAGGTCTTTGATTTCAATAACTGGGTTGCATGGTTGTTTTTAAGTTTTATGGTGGAAAGGTCAGATTTGGCCAAACACTAAATATCAGCAAAGGAAAAAAAACAGGGATTGGGGTAGATATTTAAAATAACGTCGCACTGGAGCAACACAGCGGGCTATTGGCGACGGTCCGGGATCAAACGTAGTTTTGAACCACGGTCGGATGGCGAGTATGCGAATTTTTTGTTGACGATGAAGATCTTGAAACGAAATTTAAATTTTAAAATCGAACATATATTCTTAATATTTAACAATAACTGAATATACAGGGTGTCCCAAAAAGGTTGTTACGCATCTTTTTACCATCTGGAGATAGGTGGGCAATGTAAATTGCAAAAGTACACCCAATAAGGTAAGTAATTAAGATATGTGAATAAAATTATCACGTGATAACAATTTAAGCGGATTCAGTTTTTAATTTGTATACGATCCATCTAGATAAAAATCCGAGTTAGAAAAAATGTTCCTTACTTGCATCCCTATCGTTAGCAGAAAACTGCATTTCTGTAGGTTGAACAGTAACGGAGTCATAATGACGCAAAAAAGTTGACTTATACCGCTTGTGCACAGCTTTCAAGCAGTCAGATTAGGGACCGTATACACATTGCTAAAAAGCATTTTTTTCGGTCAGAAAGTGCAACGTTGTGCAAAGTAATGTAGTATTGCAACTGCAGAATAGTAGACAATGTAATCTTCAATAAAAATATCGTATAAAAAATGGTTTAAATAAAAATAAAAGGAAATTTGCAACGCATGTTCAAAATGTTTTCCATCTGCAGCAATGCAGAACTTAGCTCTTCATGTTTGGCCATGGGTCAGTTTGCGTTCTACATTTAGATACGGCCCCCTTAAAATGGAACCTCTTGTATCTCCGTTACTATTCAACCCTATATAAATGTAGTTTTTTACTAACGATAGGGATGCAGGTAAGGAACATTTTTGCTATCTCGGATTTTTATCTAGAGGGGTCGTATTTAAATTAAAAACTGAATCCGCTTAAATTGTTATCACGTGATAATTTTATTCGCATATCTTAATTACTTACCTTGTTTGGTGTACTTTTGCAATTTACATTGCCCACCTATCTCCAGATGGTAAAAAGATGCGTAACAACCTTTTTGGGACACCCTGTATATTTAGTTATATATGGGGTCATTCCATGTGAAATGAGCAAAAATCAGAAAAAACCTGTGGTCGTAGGGTGACGGATTTTCATGAAATTTGCTACAGGGGTTAAGTTTATGCATAAATAACGATATCCAAAATATTTGGGCTCAAAAGGAAATATCTTAGAAGTTTCAGGCATTTTAAGGACAATTTGAAGAGCAGTTGTGAAATCGCTTGGTGTTGCATGTTTGAAGATATCTTTCTCAAAAACAATTTAATGTAGACAACAATATTTCACATTTTTGTGATCTATGAAGAATTCTCTTTTGATCTATTTGGAAACAATAATTTTAAACATCATCTTTATTAAGAATACAAGACATATTAAGAATATATAACACTAACTTAATTTAGTAGCGAAAAATGGAAAATAGTCGATTTTGATAGAATTAGAAAGGTTTCAATGGGCTAAAGGAAATTTTCTATGGAAAAGATGAAATTTTGCTCGTGCACCATTATAGTTATATTTCATTCTTATACCGCATTTTTTATATCATCGGAGGTTATAACTCATTATCAGCTGCGATAAAAAAGTAAAATTTACGTCAAATTAAAAATTTCCCGAGACAAAAATAATCAAATTACAATTATGAAAATTTCAGGACATATAATAGACATCCTGCTCTTTTATGTTGAAACGTTTTGATGTTCTTCTCACAGTGAAATAGGCAATTTTAAAAATTAAAAAATGCTATTTTTCCATATTTTTTACTTTTAAATGGTTTTTTTTCTTTATAAAGGAGTAGAAATACAGTCACCAAATTATGCCACGCTATTTATTAGGAAAGGCTCTTCATTAATAATAATTTTTAATATTGCCTTTCCATTTCTAGAGATACCAGAGCAATTTGAAATTTTCTAGCAAATTGGTAAAATTTCTATTTTCGTCTATCCCTCAGATTCAGAAATGACGGCTATTCAATTATATTCTGACGTTTCCTAAGAGACCTTTTTCTTAAGAATGCAACGATATAAAATGTTTTAAATTTGTGTCAATAACTTATTGAAATATAGGGTCACAAGCAGGCCACTTTTAGTGCTAGAAAATCTAAATTTGTGTGACCTTGAACTTGAAATGTCAATAATTAGCAAAATATAGATTTATGACACCTAATATTTTGCAGTTGCTCATTACTATATGTGACCTATTTAAAAACTGATTTTCATTAAAATCGGTGATATGTCAGCCACAGCTGATTTGCTCATTTCGCGTGGAAAGACCCATATTAAAAATATATATTCAGTTATATATTAAGAATATACAACAATAACGGAATATATATTCTTAATTTGTGAATATATATTCTTAATAATAAGTGAATATATATTATTAATAAGTGTATATATATGTATATTCTTAATAATAACTGAATATATATTCTTAATAATAACTGAATATATATTCTTAATAATAAGTGAATATATATTAATAAGTGTATATATGTATATTCTTAATAATAACTGAATATATATTCTTAATATATTAGGAATATATATTCAGTTATATATTAAGAATATATAACACTAACTTAATATATATTCTTAACAACTGAATATATATTCTTTTAATAAGTGAATATATATTCTTAATAAGTGAATATATATTCTTTTTTAAGAAGTGAATATATATTCTTAATAATAATAGAATATATATTCTTAATAATAATAGAATATATATTCTTAATAAGTGAATATATATATTCTTAATAATAACTGAATATGTATTCTTTTTTTAATAAGTGAATACATATTCTTAATAAGTGAATATATATTCCTAATAACTGAATATAACACACACAATAACTGAATATAGCACACACAAAATAACTTAATATATATTCAGATATATATTAAGAATATATAACAATAACTGAATATATATTCCTAATAACCGAATTTATATTCTTACTATATAATTAAGTATGAAACAGGTTGAAGAAATCGCCAAGAAATTTAAATTTTAAAATTAAAAAACTAAATATTTTCTTGGTAAGCTTTTCACGACAATCTAGAAACAGGATTCAGACGTTTTTCTTTCATATTTGACTCAAAAACTTCAAAATTGCGGGTTCGGTAAAATTTTCTCTCTAAAGAAAAATACTTCTTCGTTCCCGCTAGTTAAAAAGAACTAACTTTTCGCTGACTTCGGGTAAATTTCCAAAAAAGTCTCCAAAACTGAAAATAGGAGGTGTAGATTTTGCTTCAAAGTTACCGGTTTCTAAATTTAGCTTAACTTTGTTTTTGCTTTAACCTCATGGTTCTTTTCTCGTCATTAGCAAAATTGGCCAGACCTTGGCAGACTTCGTCCGAACCACTTCGAGGGATAAGACCATTTAAGATAAACCAGATTTTTTTTTTAATTTTGAGTTCAAAAATCCAGTTTTTTTCCCAACAAGTCATTTGCTTATACTTAAAATCATTTCCGTGTGAAAAATTCAGACTAAGCTAATCGTTAATTATCTAATGTAGATTTTATTAACTAATTAATGTTTTTCGAACAGCGATTTCTCAAATTGTAATGTGTTCAGAAGGACAATTCCTGTTGAAAATTATTCCTAATATTATTCTTCATGTTTAGACCCTCCATCAAGTTGCCAGAGAGAATAGGTTTTTTAGACAATTTTTTCAACAAGAAAGTCTAAAAATATTCCCCTCCCCCCAAATTTGTTTCAGAAATTTCAACATTTCAAATTCAACTAAAAATTAATTTCTTTACTAAAAAAACTTTGACTGAGTGTCAAATCATTTACTGTATTATATAGATTATTATCACCAAAAATAATTATAATCGATCACTTCATTGTTGAATTATCACCGTTTGAACAAAGCATCCTATTGCAAAGAGTTCCCCCAGAAATTGAGTTTAAAGATTTGATTGGTATTTTAATTAACGTCGCACTGGAGCTAAAAACACGGGCAATAGGTCATGGTGAGGTATCAAACCCGAAGGGATAGAACCGAGGACAACACTACGTCATTTTGAACCATGGTCAGATGACGAGGTCACACCTGAGTTGGCACCCCACTCTCCAAACTTGATAGTCGAATTAGTTTTTTGTATAGTTTTAAACACTGAAATTGAAATGAGAAGGGGGATGTGTTTAAAATGCAGACGATAAAGGACAGAAATGGAAGTGCTTTTTTATCTCCACCACCCCATGCGAAGGGGGTCCTTCAAACCCCCTGGCGATTGTCTCGGCATTAGAAGAAAACTGACAGATCCTGATCTCGTCATCATAAAAAATGGGCAGTATCTTGATGACGAGATATCTCGTCAAAACGAGGACATCATCTGATCCGTCACCCGAGGACAAGACCACGTGATTTCGAACCACGATCAGATGACGAGGCAACACCTGAGCTGGCACCCCACTCTCCAAACTTCCACACCACGCCACAGGACATTTGAGGCCACGGCAGATTTAACATGCACCAGCCCCCTTTTTACGCGACGGTGTTTGGCTGGATTCGAACTCGCCACCCTCCGATTGATAGTCCGTTACCCTTCCAACCGGGATACCGGCCATCTGGACACCTGTTTGTCTGGTGACAGTAGCTAACGAAAACCCACGTAACTAGAAAACTATTTGGAATACTTACAAGATCTTGGTGGGATCAAGGGAAAGATCTTGGGGTATCGTTTGAAAGCTAAGAAATTAGAAAACATTTTGAATTAATAAAGAAAGTATCGATTTTCGTGATTTCTAATGTATTGTTTCCGCGAAAGACCGAAATTAGAGAATGTCTCCGGTGAATGTCGGCACATACCAAATAGGTCTGTGAATGACCGAATATTTGGTTCTATTCTTATACATTCGGACCATCGCCTGTGTATGTTGACAAGCACAGATAAGCTCTGATGGGGGTCGAAACGAGAAGGCGGAGAAGCCACAGCCAGAGAGGCCACCTTCACTTTAAGTTGTCGCAGTAAATAAGATTGTATAACGTTAATCACATAATTTATGTGTACGTTTATTATTGCTATTATTTTCTCATTTAGAATGTACTGTTCGTTTTAGGTTCAATTGTTTATTTACATGTGCTGTCACTTAAGCTTTCTCCTATTTTGACATGTATCATAAGTTTTAATAATAAAGTATGATTTAAAAAGTTGCATTTTTGTCTTAACGTAACAAAAATATTTTTATTCACCATTCACCACCAGTGCATGCTGAATGTCGACATTTGCCGGTGTAAGTGAGAAATAATGATGTTTAGCAAATGTTTCGGACGTACACCAAGGACTATGTGAATGCTGACATTCACCGGAGAATGTCGATATTTGCCAGGTATCAGTCTTTCACAGTAACATATACATACCCTAGTCGCCAAGATTGGAAAATAGTATCAAAAAGTCGACTATTAGTCACCTGTGGCAGCCATAGGAACGGTTCCTTTTTACAACTTCGCGGATTTAGACAAGACTTTCGACTTAAAGTGGATTCAGAACATTACAAACATCCATGTGGATTGGAATCCAAAACCTGTTGAACTAAGCTCGGCTTGTATGTTGAGAATTCGCGATTTCAAGAACAGTAAAAGATAATTCAAATAAGTCTAAATTAAATAACACTCAATTAGACAGACGCAAATGGATGTTATTCCACAAGTTCTGAACGCCAACCGTATTAAACCCTCCAAGTGGTTTCGACGAGATATCTCGTCCATCAAGATCTGGTCAATTTTGCTAATCACGAAATATCTCGTCAAGATATTCCCGGGTTTTTGGTGTGATAACGAGATAACGTTCTGGTGAGTTTTCTTGACCAGATATTTATGGATAAAATATCGCGTCGAAAGCCGATTGTAAATATAAATATGCTGGGTTTGGTAGGTATTGGGGTTTGCGAGCCATATTTGGCCCTTTCACATCACGTCAACGTAAGGACATTCAAGGCCACGACAGATTTAAGGTGCACCAGTCCCCTTCCATAAATATACGGTAGGTAGGTATTTAATTCACGTCGCACTGGAGCAACACAAAGGGCAATTGATCAATCCGAAGAGAAAGATCCAATCAATCGATACCATGGCCCCATAAATTGATACCAAGTCAACATAAATTGATACCAAGGCCCATACATTGATACCATGGCCCATACATTGATACCATGGCCCCATCAATCGATACCAAGGCCCCATCAGGCCCCATAAATTAATACCAAGGCCCTATACATTGATACCATGGCCCCATCAATCGATACCAAGGCCCAATAAATTGATACCAAGGCCCCATAAATTATTACCAAGGCCACATAAAATGATACATGGCCCCATAAATTGATACCAAGGCTCCATAAATTGATACCACGGCCCCATAAATTGACTGGAAAAGTTAAACTACAAATTGTAGGCCTATTGACAACTGCAAGACAGAACTGGATTTCTAAAATGAAAACACGAATAATCTTACCGAATGCTTTGTTACATCATGCAGATTTGAGATGTGCACTTACCTAGAAGAGAAAAAAGACAATTTCAGAAACAGAGCAAAGATATTAAAGAAAGTACAGTGAATATGAACGAATGATAAAAAATGCACGTTTACGAACTGGAAATGCACTGTACATGTATTTTATTTTACAGAAACAAACACTATACAATTTACATGAACTTACGCTCTAGACGTACATACAAATTCAAATTTTAAAATAGTCTGTCATTTTCTTTCGTTTCTTCGAGGCTCGTGCTTTCTGAGCGGCAATGTTCCGTACTTTACGTAGAAGTATAGTATGCATGAGTACAGTATGTATGAGTATATGAGTATGAGTATAGTATGTATGAGTACAGTATGTGTGTATGTGTGTACGTACTAATAACTTTTAATATTTAGTTAATTGACTTTTATTAAAACGGACTGACGGTTAACAGAAACCTACGGTTAAAAGAGTGACGGTTAATCCACTTGGTTCACTTTGGACTCTCTCAATATGCTGCGCCAAAAGCAAGTTGTGATGGAATATCCGACTTACAATCATACCAACATTAAAAAGGTGATAAAAAATCGGTGCACAAAATGTGATTTATTTAATCAAGCTTATCGGTTTGGTTTTTGGGGTTTCATGGCGCAAGGACCGTATTTGACCATGCTGCGCCAGACACAAGACATACAATATCAAGAAATAGACACACACAACGTTTTTACTGACATAAAAGAGAGAAATACACCCAGGGAGAAATGCACCTGACAGGAATCGAACCTCCTACAACTCGAAGATTTTGTTTCGTTGGGGTTTTATGGCACAAGGGCTATATTTGGCCATGCTACGCCATACCCACTGAGCCGCCTTCGAAAATTTTGAGTTGAGATTGGTTCCGATTATACCGATGACGTCACTGTCGTCATCCAATCAGAGTGAGAATGAATTGACACAAAGGGTCTTTTGGTTTGACGCCCTTCGCCCCAAAGTGACTGCACTCAATTAAAGAATCGAATTACAAAATCAAATGAGCTCAGGATAATCAGACGTTTGCAGTCTGGAGCCAAAAGATGCGTTTTAAGGGCAAAGCAATAAACATTCCTTACGTGTCAGAGACACCCCTAGTTTGGAATTCAAATCCATCGAAGAGAGAAGATAAACTGAATAATTCTTCAGTTTCATTCTTCGAACTTCCCTTGACTCCTTTTGGAATAAGAAATTTATTGAGATTTCCAGCATTTGAAAAAATATTTCTTCCGAACTGTGTTTGAATCGTCGGCGCTGAACCGTTTTCTCTATCAACCTCGACGAACATTTCAATATGGAATATGGCTTTTGATATAGGAAATGATAGCCATGTGACTTTAATGACCGCATTCATAAATCCAGATCTGAAAATTAAACCAGGGATTATCCAAGAACCGTATTCACAAACCACGAATTAAGTGATCCACCGATTAAAGCTTGCTGTGATTGGCTACTGTCTTCTCCCTCGACCACGTGACGTTGTTTACATTTCCTACGACGTCGGATCTAAAAACAGGCCGAGCACTTCGTTGGCGGAATTGAATTCTTATCTATACGTATAAAGCAGTTGTCATGTCTGTCCTCTACAAATCTACACCATTTGACCCATCCACACCAAATTTGGTACACTTATTCATTAGAACCCTGCTGGTAACTTATACCCCCGTTCTATTTGTCCTGGGTTTGTAGAGGGGCTAAAAGCAATTCAAAATTCCATAGGAATAATATTGAGTTTTTTACAATGAATTATAAATAATTCAACCCGAGCCACACCGGGTAAATTCAGTTAGTATATATAAAAATCAGTTGGAGTCAGTCTGTTCTCCGTACAAATCTACACCGTTGTAACAATCCACACCAAATTCGGTACACTTATTCTTTGGAACCCTGCGGGTAACGTAGGCTAAATATCAACCACCGTTCTATTTGTCTTGGGTGTGCAGAGGGGTGTAACGTCCCGTCATCCTGGACAGAGAACATGCTAGGGGGCGCTCTCTCCCGGTTTGGCTGTGCAGACGTCAGAGTTAACATCTACAGGAGTCGCCTCTCAAGATGACCTTGGAGTTTTTTAATCTCAGAGTATGGTGCAATCGTAGATGGGTGCGGTTGAGATGAAAATCGCTCAGTATCCTATCGTTTGTGTCCTGTCTGCAAATTCTTAAGCTGTAGCTTTATTATTGGAATGCAAATTTTGCGATAATATAAGATTATTTTCATAGGGAGGAAGACATTTTAATTAACGTTGCACTGGAGCAACACAACGGGCTATTGGTGATTAATCCCAAAGAGAAAGATCCGAGGACAACACCACGTGATTTCGAACCACGGTCAGATGACGAGGCGAAACCTGAGCTGGCACCCCACTCTCCAAACTGCCACACCACGCCAACGTGAGGACATTTCAGGCCACGACAGACTGAACGTGCACCAGCCCCTTTGTACACGGTGTTCGGCTGGATTCGAACTCGCAACCCTCCGGTTGCTAATCCGTTACTCTTCCACCGCGGCTTTATTTAGTAAATCAACTCTGGGCTCGCCTAAACCAGAAAAGCGAATCGCGTTACACCCCTCCCTGCGGTTGATGACGTCATTTCCCCTCGTAAACGTGAGGGGAAATGGAAACGGGGCCTTCTCGGAACGAATTCGCCGCGGTTTGCGTTCCACGCGTTCCACTGAAACCAGCCCCCGCAACGTTCCAAATGGAGCTGATAACACGCAATTCCCTCTTATCTCTCGTGTCGATCCCATTGTCGTGCCGACAAGAGTGATTGAAAAATCAATCTTGAGGAGACACAGGATTGAAAATCGGCACGCTGATTGGTGGGGTGTTCGGAGGAATGCAAAAAAGGCCCCTACCCCCCATGGAGGTATCTGAATTCCCCTAATGAAGGTACTCGTTTAGGAAGACGAAATTCTCCCTTTGGTGTATTCCAAATTGCATCTTTAAGCGAATCTCCCGTCTCGTTATCTCAGATGACACCTGTTTTGGTTTCTGATGGGGTTTAAGATGTATGAACTAGAACATTTTTTTTATTTTGACTTTAAAAATCCACTTTATCCACAATAGGTCATTGGTTTAAACTTGTTTTAGTGTGAAAAATTCTGATTAAGCTACTCATTCATTATCTCATTTAGATAGAATTAGCTAATTTGCATGTGTTTTGAACGGTGATATCTCAAATTCTAATGTGTTTGTTCAAAAAGACAATTACTGTTGGAAATCATTCCTAATATTATTCTTCATGTTTCGACCCTCCATCAAGTTTCTAGAGGGAATGCGTTTTTTTTACAATTTTTTTCACGAAGGAAGTCTAAAATAATCAAAAAATTTTCAGGAATTTCAAAATTTAAAAATCAACTAAAAATTCGTTTCTTAACCAATAACTTCGATTGAGGGTCAAAACATCCACTGTATAATATAGATTATAATGACACAAAAGTAATTATAATAGATCAATTCATTGTTGAGTTGTCACTGTTTGAAAGAAGCATCCTATTGCAAAAACAGTTCTTCAGAAATCGAGTTTAAAGTTTTGGAAACGTGTTTGTCTATGGTGACAGTACTTAACCCAAACCTTTGTAACTTGAAAACTATTTCGAATATTTACAAGATCTTGGTATCGTTTGAAAGCTAAGGGGATGGACAATATTTCGAATTATTAAAAAAATTATCGATATTTTGGTCAATTTTCGTGATTTCTAGTGTATACATACACCTTAAACGGTCTTATATTTCTTATCGCTAGTCTTGTTTCGGGCCTGGTAGCCCAGTCGGTTGGGGTTTTATGCCGCAAGGGGTCTTATTTGTCCATGCGGCGCCAGACACAAAACATACAATACCAAGTAATAGACACACAAAGTTCTACAGACACAGAAGAGAGAAATGCACCTGGCAAGAATGGAACCTGCGCCGCCTACCACTCGAAGGTTGCTAGAGCAGTGGACATACCCACTGAGCCACGATCGCCCCATGTCGGACAATGATCGCAAAAAGACACTCGATGTTATTCCTATGGAGATTTCGAATTGTTTTTAATCGAACGGGGTTAATATATTATAGCCTATGTGTGAATTCTACAGCATGAATGTACCAAATTTGGTGTGAATGGGTCTGACATGGATCGTATAAATACGCAATGTTATTCCTATGAGGATTTCGAATTGTCTTTAGACCCCCTGTACCATATCGACGATAAAAAAGACCAAAAATAATCTTATATGATCATAGAAATTTCAATAATAAAGCTACAGTTTAAGAATTTAGAGACGGGACACATAAACCATATAATACTGAGCGATTTTCAGCCCAACCGCACCCATCTGGGATTGCACCATACTCTAAGATTCTAAAAACTTCCAAGGTCATCTTGAGAAGCGACTCCTGTAGATGTTATCTGCACAGCCAGACCGGGAGAAAGCGACCCCTAAGTCTAGGAAAAAGGGACGTTACACCCCTCTGCACACCTAAGAGAAATAGAACAGGGTTAATATGTAGCCTACGTTACCAGCAGGGTTCTAAAGAACAAGTGTACCAAATTTGGTGTAGGTTGGTAAAACGGTTTAGATTTGTACGGAGAACAGACAGACGCCAACTGATTTATATATATACTAACTGAATTTACCCGTTGTGGCTCGGGTTGAATTGTTTATAATTCATCGTAATTAATCGTATTACTCAATATTATTCCTATGGGATTTCGAATTTTTTCTAGCCCCTCTACAAACCCAGGACAAGTAGAACGGAGTTAATATGTAGCCTACGTTACCTGCAGTGTACCAAAGAATAAATATACCAAATTTGGTGTAGATTCGTCAAACGATGTAGATTTTTATAGAGAACAGACAGACGCCAACTCTGCTTTATATACAGAGATGAAGGGTTGGTTTAGGTTTTATGGCAGAAGGTCCAGAAATTTACAAACTACGCCAAATGCCGGATAAGATAATCAAATCATTGTAAATGTAGAAACATTACAAAAATAGTTGGAAAGATTCCAGTGCAAAGTTTTTAGAGAATAAAATATTGCAAAAAGAGTGAAATAACGTGACATTAAAATACAGAGTTGAAACAGGTTGAACATGTAGATGTTACCGGCAAAGTTTGAAACGTCGGCATTGTATAGAATACCTAGGCATTTTATAGAATGCCCGTCGTTTTTAGGCAAAGTATGAAATATGAGAATTATATACTTTCCCTAGGCATTGTATATAATACCTAGGCATTTTATAGAATGACAAATGCTATTTAGGCAAAGTATGAAAAAAGGTCATGATAAGGCTATTATTTAAAAACAGTTCATTCCTCAAAAATACAAATGTTATTTTGAAAAAATAATGAAAGAGTGCCATTAAAAACCTTTATTCAAAATACGTAAAAAAGTTATTGTACAAAACAAAATTGATGCCTTTCTTATTAAAGAAAACAAAATAAAATATGAACCTACTTGTTGCACCAAGAAAGGAAATAATTTTATTTTGAATTGCGCTTAATTTTATTTCTTATAAAAAGTAAAACAGGGTCATTAAATGAACTTTACTAAAAATACACATTTGTTGAAAAATTGAAGTCAAATCGCGTAATTTGACACTCCCGAACACAGCGCAAAATGCAAATGGCGAATTCTGAGCCTGTACGGGGACTAAAAGTCACGTGCCTTGCCACGTGATATTCGAAACGAATCGGAGATGTATTTCATACATTGCCGGTTTGTCTAGGAAGTGCGTGAAATATTAATCGTTTCATACATTGCCGGACAGTTTTCAGCATTCTATAAAATGCCTAGGTATTCTATAGAATGCCGCATTTAAAACTTTGCCGGTAACATAGATAATAAATTAGGATAAAAACATGATTTTAATGAATTTAACATTTAAAAAACGCTGAGATCGGTAATATACAAATATAAAACGGATGAGAATATTTACGAGTAATGAGAGTATGGTATAAAAAGGTACAAAAGTATTATATAGAATTTAAAAATCGAATGCTATGTAAGAAGTTAGAAATGTTTGGATGGGTTTTCTTCCCAATTAATTCCCGTAAAGTTCAAACACAAGTACTAAAAAAGTGATTGCGGTGATGGTTGAAAACGGGACAATCAATTAAAGTGTGTTGAATGGTGAAGGAACACTCTCCTGAGAAAAGATGCCTGTGAGTAAAGTGTGTGTCCAAAGCGTAGGCGAGTCAGAATTACATCGGAATGTCGAGAAGAATGAGGAAGCCATAATGATATATCATTCTGAATACTGTGGAGCTTTTTGTTTGTTTGAGTGTTCTAGTCGGTTTGTCCCTCGTTTCATACAATGTCCCGGACAGCCTGTCGAAGATCATCGTATGGAACGGGGAGAATCAAAAAGGTCGCAGCTCTTTTATCTGCTGCATCAGCCTGTTCATTGCCTGCAATCTGGACGTGACCAGGTATCCAACAGAAAAAGATATCTAGGCATCTCCGGATACGTGGATGTAACTTCAACACGGCAGTTGCTAATGAATGTTGAGGGAAGTCTTTTTCTAGGCCTTCTAAAACACTCTTTGAGTGAATATATAAAAAATTTGCCGTTTCTGAGGCAAGATATGTTTTAAGCCTTCGTATATTGCGTACATACAGAGGCTGTTCGGACATTTTTTGAACGATTTTGATGAGCTGTAAAAAAATTGTATGCTACGAAAGAATTTTATTTTCACAGCAGTTAAATAGTTAAAGTATAACTTATCGTCTGCTAACTCAGAGTTTTGTTTACTTTCAAAATGGCGTTTTTCAATAAGCAATCGATGGAAGGCTATGTTTCCGTTCTTTCCGAAGAGAATTATGCTTATTCAATTATTCAAAAACGCTGTAAAAGTCATGGGTTTTCGATATCTAAAGGTACGATGAGTAATATTGTTAATGAGAAAGGAAAGAAACGTAAAAGTGAAAAAATACTTCCAAAAAAGAAAAAATTTCTGAGAATATTTGTAAGGTAAGATCTTTAATTTTAAAAGAGAATCCGCCAAGTCAAAGGACTATAGAAAAGTGAACGCGAGAACTTTCTCTAAGAGATTTAGGATTGTTGCCGGTTTTGCATATAATGGAAAATTAAAAGTAAAAAGAGGGGGAAATGCAAAAATCAACTCCCACATATTATCAAGGCCCTATTTTATCCCCACTATTCAAAAAAGAAATACCAAATCTTTACCCACAGTGCCAACAATCAGTAGAACTGCATCAGGGTAAAGCAAGCAGCCACACATTTAAATCGTCTATTAAATTCTTGGAACAAGAAACTGGTATTAAGTCCTTTACTGATATTCCTGCTAAATCTCCAGATGGAATTTTGTGCTTTGGGACTTTTGAAAAGGGCATTATCGAAACGTCGACCGAAAACCATTCAAAGACTGGAAAACTGTGGAGCAAGAATGGGACACAATACCACTGTCGATACTACAAAAGTCATTATTACCATGGAAATGAAGGTGTAGAAAGATAGTTAACAATAAGGGCTATCCAATGGAACATTTAAAACACCAAAATTTCATGTCAAAAATTGAGCTTCAGTCCATTCAAATGGTTCAAAAAATGTCCGAACAGCCTCTTTGGGATATCCACCAGAGATATAGAGTGGTTTAAGTTTCAAAACACTACTCTGAATAACCAACAAACGCTTTATTTACAAATATGAAACTAATTCAATTTAAAGTAGGCAATTGTTAAAACTAGTTTCTGCAAATGTAATTGAATTCCCGTCGCACGATGCAGCAACACGACTTCCAGGCAGCGTGAAATGTTCCATTTCGTACAAATCCAACCTTTTGAGTCCCTTCCAAAAACCACGCCTCATCTGGACAGCATCTAATTAGTCTGATAAACAAATCACCGCGGTCACGTTCATTCCGTGTCTTCCCGCTAGCGTTGACAGCCTTGTTAACCCTGGTTTACGCTAAGCACGTTACGGGGATCTCTGTTCATTAGCAGATTGAATTACATCCAAAGCTTGATGCGTGAAGCGAACCGAGAGTTCCGTAGGTTTGAATGCGTTACGTACGTCACTGACTGTTGCTAGTTTAGTAATGAAATATGAGGTAGGTATTGTAATTAACGTCGCACTGGAGCAACGCAACGGGCTATTGGTAACCCTCCGGGATCTATCCCGAAACGAAAGATCCCAGGAGAACACTACGTAATTTTGAATCGCGGTCAGATGACGAGGTCAACACCTGAACTGGCACCCAACTCTCCAAACTTCCACACCACGTCAACGTTAGGACATTAGAGGTCTAGACAGATTCAACGTGTACCAGCCGCCTTTATACGCCACGGTCTTTGCTTGGATTCGAACTCGCAACCCTCCAGTTGCTGGTCCGCTACCCTTCCAACCTTGCCATCGCAGCCCCCTGACACTAAGCAGAGAAATACACACAGGATACTCTTGCAGATTGCTAGCGCAGTGAACAGACTCGCTTAACCACGACAGCCGCAGACGACCAGGAGGGGTATAGCCTTGTGGGGTGGAGCGCCGGAAGAACAAAGGAAGAGTGACCCAGAGAACATCCCCGGTACAGTCCCAGAGGACTGAAATAACGAACGATAAACAGATTGCGGGATTTGCTGAAATAATTGAAGAAGCATTTGTCCTCGGAGCTTATAAGCTCCGTGGAGCTTATCATAAGCGCTTGGGAGGGTTTGTTTAGAGAAGACATAAATATTCCGTTTTCGGAAAGGCGCGTCGCGTTTCTGCGATCTGGTCGGGTCGATGAGATTTTAGGATAGGTAGACGAATCAACGTCGCAATGGAGCAATAAACACAACGGGCTATTGGCGACGGATTGTGAAGGGAGAGCTCCGAGGATTGGTTGGTTGTTTTCGGGTTTATGGCCAAGCTGCGTCAAACACTAGACCAGGGGTCGCCAAACTTCTTTGACCGTCGACTTCCCTTCAATGCTCTCGACTTATTATCGACCTCTTCTGTTTTATTATTACGTAATTATAATAGGACAGGCAAAAAAGAGGCTCTTGTGTGAGTATTTAGATTGTTTATTTTATAGTTAGTGTTTATTGTATGTATTATATAGTACACAGGGTGAGTCTAAATTGTTTTTACAAATTAAGAGGGGTGATAGTACCCATCCAGACGAGCCATAATTAGCATGGAACATAGGGTCTCATTCCACTCTGAGAGGCAGAAAAGAGTCCAATTAGAATTGAACTTACAACAGTGTTGTGAAAGCGAATGAACAAAAGTTGCACCATCTGATTGATTGATAAACTCACAGCAAGTGCTCAAAGTGGCGTGTCGTTGCACAGTTCACACCGGCGAAGGAATGACTGGCTCTCGAAGATTCCTGGTGGTGTGTTCATTTTGTCTGAACCAATTCTCGCTACGAGATCTTCAGCCACAGGCGTCTGGTACACTAAAGATTCCCCAGAAGAAAAAGTCCAGTGGGTTGAGGTCCGGTGAGGCCAAGCCACAGGTCCGATCCATCTTGCTTAGGAGATATGCTACGTAGGCAAGTACAAAACGACGTCAGAGGCGATGACTTGTTCATGCGTTTCGACTTGACTCTTTTCTGCCTCTCAGAGTGGAATGAGACCCTATGTTCCATGGCAAGTATTGCTCGTCTGTACTATCACCCCTCTTATTTTGTAAAAACAATTTAGACTCACCCTGTATATTATTATATTGGCTTAAGGTCCAGGGGTTCTTTTATTTTCGAAGTCCTTCCTTACGTTCCATATTTGACAGGAGGGATAAATAATAGATATAATTTAATTTAGATTACATTAATACAATCTTCCTTATATATGTAAAAATGAGACTTTCATTAATTTAGTCTTCAATTGTCTAACGTTGTCAATGTGAAGGGCGTGCTTCGTGACTTTGACACGATTGGCAATGTGGGGTTCAAAATGAATCAATTTCGTCCTTCTATCGCCATTGAATTCTATATCTAGCATCTTTCTGGTTCGTATAAATAGAATTAATATGGCTGAAACCGGTTTCGACCCTGTACGAGCTTGGAAATACAAGCAAAAAGGAAGTGCCGCTTTTGAAAGTTTTGAATATTTGTCTATAACATTTATATTCGTCCCAAAGTAACTTATTTTTAAAAAGTCCTTATTTTCCTTATTTTCTTTAGTCCTTATTTTTAAAAAGCCTTAGCTTCACGATTAACGGATAATTTAATAAGTTCATCTTGCAAGTTACATATTACTATCGACCCCTAACAATGTTATATCGACCCCTGGAGCTCGATATTTACCACTTTGGTGACCCCCTGCACCGGACAGACAACACAATGAGGGAGGTAGAAAAAACAAAACGCAGAAGGGTTTTCGGGTACGTCGGGGTCGTGGTGCCCGTTCGCACCTAAAGATGCACCCCTAAAAGTTGAATGCTTAGACTACTACTGAATTCGACGAATGTCTAGGATGAATACCTCTATAATCGGATGCATTGAGAAAGAATCGAGTCCTTTTGCATTCGAACAAATCGGAAAGAATCGGGCACTTTTGTATTCGAACAAATCGGAAAGAATCGAGCACTTTTGTATTCGATTCACGTAGAAAAATCGGGTATTTTTGCATTCGATTACCGCCATCACCATGTTTCTCCCAGACACCCAAAACAAAAGCGCCTCCACAAAGAGTTTCACTTATCCGGATATAAAAGGAGCTTCTCCCCATCCATAATAAAAGAGGCGCAAAAGCGGACTCTTTCAATCGAGGGCACAAATAATCTCCTCGCAATTATTTCACCTTCCTTAGATCTTCCCTCTCCTTTCTTTCCTCACGCGAAAAACTTATTTTCGTTTCATACGAAAAATAATTCCGGAGAAAATGAAAACTCTTTCGGGGTGGGAGGATGTTGGCGGAAACAATTCTTTTCGCCTGAGGATTGTCCTCGGATGAATAGTGAGGCTCTCTCGGGTCTATTGGATTGGCGGTGAAAGAGTTTTCCGATGCAGGTGATGCCATTTCGGGGGGCACAAACACCGAAATAAGGGGGCAGGGGTTCGCGGGGGTTTTATGGCGCAGGTTGTATTGGTATGGCCACTGCGCTAGCAATCTTCGAGTTGTAGGGGGAGGTTCGATTCCTCCCTCTGTGTATTTCCCTCTTCTGTGTCAGTATAACTTTCGCTGCGTGTCTTTTACTTGATATTGTATGTCTCGTGTCTAGCGCAGCATGGCCAAATAGGGCCAAAACCCCGACAAACTCGCAGGTTGCTAGCGCAGCGGGCAATCCAATTCAGTTCAGGTAGGTAGGTACTTATAATAACGTCGCACTGGAGCAACACAACGGGCTTTTGGCGACGGTCCGGGATCACACCAAAAGCGAAAGATACGAGGACAACGAGTAATTTTGAACCACGGTCAGATGACGAGGTCACACCTGACTCTCCGAGCTTCCACACCACGCCAACGTGAGGACATTTGAGGCCACGACGGATTTAAAGTGCACCAGCCTCCTTTTACACGACGGTCTTTGGTTGGAATCGAACTTGCAATCCTCCGGTCACTTTTCCAACTGGGCTACCGCGGTCGCATTGGTTGCTCGCTGGCATTGATTTCAATTGTGATATCGAGCGAATAAATACTAACAGGTGAAGGTGGAGTTTGACACAAGGGTCATGTTTGGCCACGGAGCGCCAAACACCAAGCAATTTCAAACCAATGGAGAAACATGCACATTCAGAATTTTGCACACACATAAGAGATAAATACACGCACTGTCAATCACAGGAATCGAGTCTACAACTCGCAGTTTGCTAGAAATGCTAAGAGGGAAAGGTATTTAAGGGAAGTAGTTGAGATTACGTCGCACTGGAGAAACACAACGGGCTATCGACGACAGTCCTCTGGAAAAAAATCAGAGGACAAACCTCGTCATTTTAATGCACGGTTAAATGAAGAGGACATCTGAATTAGCACCCTACTCTCCATACCACGAATGGTGACGACAGATTTAAACGTGTACCATCCCCCACGCGCAGGAGATCTTGCTCTTACGCCATAAACCAACAATCATTAAATGTACGACTCAACTAAAATTTCGGAGATAGGTAGGTGAAATAACGTCGCATTGGAGCAAAATAACGGACTATTGGCAAGGATCTATCCCGAAGGGAAAGATCCTAGGTTAGTTGGTTCTGGGGTTTTATGGCGCAAGGGCCATATTTGGCCGTGCCAGACGCAAGACATACAACATCAATTTAAAGACAGACACACAAATTAAAGTTTTACTGACACAGAAGAGAGAAATACACCCAGGGAGGAAGAAAACATCATAGGACAGCACCAAGTAATATGGAACCACGGTCAGACGACGAGATAGACAGCTGAGCTGGCATCCTACTCTCCAGACTTCCTCACAACGGTGTTTGGTCGGGGCTATCGCTAATGCGTGGTTCATAATTACGTGGTGTTGTCCTCGGATTTTTAAATTTGGGACTGATCCCGGACCGTCGCCCGTTGTGTTGCTCCAGTGCGACTTTAATTGAAATACCTACCTACGGATCATTAATGCGCGACCCTTCCGACAGGGCTACCGAGACCCCGAAGGAACGGTGTATGTATACTCTAGAAATCACGAAAATTGACCAAACTATCGATCTATTTTTTAATAATTCGAAATATTGTCCAACCCCTTAGCTTTCAAATGATACCAAGATCTTGTGAATATTCGAAATAGTTTTCAAGTTACAAGGGTTTGGGTTAGGTACTCTCACCTTAGACAAACACGTTTCCAAAACTTTAAACTCTGAAACTGAAGAACTGTTTCTGAAGAACTGTCTGAAGAACTGTGTTTTTGCAATAGGATGCTTCTTTGGAACAGTGATATCTCAACAATTAATTGATCTATTATAATTACATCTGTGTCATTATAATCTATATAATACAGAGGATGTTTTGACCCTCAGTCGCAGTGATTGGTTGAGAAATGAATTTTTAGTTTATTTTTAAATGTTGAAATTCCTGAAAAAATCTTGATTTTTTTAGACTTCCTTCGTGAAAAAAATTATAAAACAGAATGTATTCCCTCTAGCAACTTGATGGAGTCAAAACATGAAGAATAATATTAGGAATGATTTCCAACAGGAATTGTCTTTCTGAACACATTAGAATTTGAGATATCACTGTTCAAAAAAACATGCTAATTATATCTAAATTAGATAATGAATGAGTAGCTTAATCAGAATTTTTTACAATAAAATAAGCTTAAGCACAAACCAATGACCTATTGTGAAAAAACTGGATTTTTAAAGTCAAACTTTAAATAAATGTTCGAGTGTATACATACACCTTAAGAAATATTAAATGGTGGTGCCCTGGATTTAGGGGCTGCACGTGGTGGGGTTGGGGTGTGCTCTCCAAGTTCGCCGGGGTGGTGTCTCTTGTCCCTCCTCTGTGTTGCATAAAGTTCTACACCTAACGGTGAGTTGGGAGGAGGCGGGTCTAGAAGAAGATACACAACATGGACACGCGAGGGATTTGGAAGGGTGCTAAAAAAATGCTCTAGTGCATACATACACCCTAAAGAAACCCCTCGTATTTATGAGCGCCCACAATTCACGCGACGTAAAAAATTCCTTCTCTTCCCCCGGGCAGAGGTGCGGAACGACCCCGGACAGAGAACGCGAATCCGACTTTACGACTCCGAGGACGCAGTCGAACGAAATCGACCCAATCAAAAAATATGTCTTCTCCTCTCCAAGAGCCCAGCGGAGTCCAAGTCACAGTCGCACATTCGGAATATTTGATTTGCGCGCATTTGCAAGTCAAACAGAGCCCCGATTCGGGGAGCCTCGGATAACGAATAGGGTTAGGGCTTTGGGATACGAGAAAGATAAGAAAACTCCCTGTCCGGGTCACCTTTGTTTCAATCGCAGCACTTACGGAGAGGCGCATGAAAATCTATAAAACCAGATATTTGTTTGGACAGCGGAATGAATGTTGCGAGACCAGTGTCGGGAAAAAGAAATCAGCAAAATAACAAAATATATTTTTTCTATATTTAAAGGGAGCGGTAGCCCGGTTGGAAGAGTAACGGATTAACATCCGAAGGGTAGCGAGTTCGAATCCGAACAAAGACCGTCATGTACGAAGAGGTTTGGTGCACGTTCAATCCATCGTGGCTTCGAATGTCCTCACGTTGCCACGGTGTGGAAGTTTGGAGAGTGGGGTAACAGCTCAGAAGTGACCCGACCGTGGTTCAGAATGCCGTTGTGTACCAACCGATATTTACTCCAACCGATATTTACTGAGACACTAAAATGGGGGGTCGCCAAACTGCTTTGACAGTCAAGAATTTTTTGACTATATATAGACCCCCTCAATTTTACTATTACGTCATTACAATAGGACGAGCAAAAAAAGACGCGTATGTGAATTTGCAGATTGTTTATTTCATAGTTAACAGTGCTTATTGTATGTGTAATGTTAGTATATTTTGGCATAACGGCAAAGGGATACTTTTTGTTTTTGACGTCTTTCTTAGCATTGCATATTGCATAGGAGAGATAAATAAAATTTAATTTCGATAACAAATGACAATAATACAATTTTCGTTATATATACCAAAATAAGACTTATTAGTTAATTAAAGTCCTATTTTACAATTCCTATTAGTATTATCCCTAGTAGTATAAGTAAGTCCTATTTTACAATTCCCATTAGTATTATTCCTATAGTATAATTAATCCCATTTTACAATTCTCATTATTATTATTCCTAGTAATGTAATTAAGTCCTATTTTACAATTCCCATTAGTATTATTCCTAATAGTATAATTAATCCCATTTTACAATTCCCATTATTATTATTCCTAGTAATGTAATTAAGTCCTATTTTACAATTCCCATTATTATTATTCCTAGTAATGTAATTAAGTCCTATTTTACAATTCCCATTATTATTATTCCTAGTAATGTAATTAAGTCATATTTTACAATTCCCATTAGTATTATTCCTAATAGTATAATTAATCCCATTTTACAATTCCCATTATTATTATTCCTAGTAATGTAATTAAGTCCTATTTTACAATTCCCATTATTATTATTCCTAGTAATGTAATTAAGTCCTATTTTACAATTCCCATTATTATTATTCCTAGTAATGTAATTAAGTCCTATTTTACAATTCCCATTAGTATTATTCCTAATAGTATAATTAATCCCATTTTACAATTCCCATTATTATTATTCCTAGTAATGTAATTAAGTCCTATTTTACAATTCCCATTATTATTATTCCTAGTAATGTAATTAAGTCCTATTTTACAATTCCCATTATTATTATTCCTAGTAATGTAATTAAGTCCTATTTTACAATTCCCATTATTATTATTCCTAGTAATGTAATTAAGTCCTATTTTACAATTCCCATTAGTATTATTCCTAATAGTATAATTAATCCCATTTTACAATTCCCATTATTATTATTCCTAGTAATGTAATTAAGTCCTATTTTACAATTCCTATTAGTATTATTCCTAGTAGTATAATTAAGTCTTATTTTACGAAGTGCTTCGTGACTCTGGACACGATTAGCATTGTTGGGTTAAAATGAGTCAGTTCCAGCCTTCAATCTCATCATTCTATATTTACTCTTAATTGCATTGTCATTCAGGTTGGAAGTAATCTATAAGTTAACCGAATGAAATTTTACCCTTACAATGTCTTATATTTTTTATCGACATCTAATAATGTTCGATATCGAGCCCCATATAACAATGTTATATGGGGCTCGATACCGAACACTTTGGCGACCACTGGTTTGGACAGTGGGTTGATCTCATGCCATTGGACGCTGTGAGTCCAGTGTTGAAGACAACATAAATAATATACAACAAAATAATATATCTTTTTCTATATTTAATATTACTCGCATCTAGGTATGTACTTAATTAACGTCGTGGTACAGCAACACAACGGGCTATTGGCGACGGTTCTGGATCAATCCATAAGGAAAGATCGAAGGACAAGGCTTCGTCATTTTGACCCGACGTTCAGGCGACGAGGTCAACACCTGAGTCGGCACCCCACTCTCCAAACTTCCACACCAAGCCAACGCGAAGAGAAAAAGCGCCGGGTGCAAAATCTGACTTCGATCACACACGGAAGAAAAGCAATCTAAAGCAATAATCCCTCGGTGGGGGGATTAAAACGTGACTGCTCACGTGAGCAAAAAAGACATTCACTCCCCAGTGTTGAGCTGACAGAGGAGATGAAGCGGTGCATAAATGTCTCCGTGTCTGGAGGGGGCTTAATATCCAACCTGTCCGTTAGGGAGGGTCTTAGGCTCTCTCAGGACAAACACCCTTTTTATTCACTTTCCCTGACGGCTCAGAAGCTCTTGAAATATATATAATGAAACACATTCGGTTTAAATTCAAATTTTCCATCCTCAAATGGGGTAGCCCAGTTGGGAGAGTAGCGAATTCGCAACCGGAGGGTAATGGTAATTAATTAACTTCGCGCTAGAGCAGTGGTCTCCAAACTTTTTCACTTGAGGGCCAGATTGAAAAATCCTGGAAGTCAGGCGGGCCAACAACACACACACACATATACATATACATATATATACATATACATATATATACATATACATATATATACATATACATATATATACATATACATATATATACATATACATATATATACATATACATATATATACATATACATATATATACATATACATATATATATATACATATACATATAGATACACTACCTGACATTGAAACTGCAACACCCAGAAGGAGTGCGCAGAACTGGATGAAATTTACAGGATAGACGCAGCTCACCGAGATATGTAAATGATGCAAACTGCGCAGCTGTCCCGCGCACGGCGAGTGAAAAACCAGGGAAGGAACCTGCAAAAGTGGTCAGTTTCGCGCCGCTCTGTTTGCCAGGTAAATCAAGTTGCAATTTGTTTTTGTGTCTCAGAGGAAACGTCTAGTAGCGGAGAATGCCAGGACGCCGCCAATCAAGACAGTTCCAGCAAACAGACGACTTCACGAGGGGTATGGTGATTGGCCTCAGAAGGGCAGGTTGGTCCATACGTCAAATCTCAGCAGATACCCACCTACACGCGTCCACTGTGCACCGGTTGTGACACAGATGGTTGGACCAAGGGAATGTGGCACGTTTGAGAGGTTCCGGTGCAGCCAGAGTGACGTCGCCACGCGTGGACCGACGTATCTGCCGGCAAGCATCGGCGGCCCCGCAAGCCACGTCTGTCGCCCTTTTGCAGCATGTGCAGGACACCCTTGATGCTCCCATATGGTCCAGGACCATTAGCCGCCGATTGATCGCTGGCGTCCTGCACTGATGGCGCCCGTTGAGACGACTACCATTGACCCAACAGCACAGACGTCTCCGTTTGCAATGGTGTCGGGATAGAGCCACGTGGACGACGGAATGGAACAGGGTGGTGTTCTCAGACGAGTCACGCTTTTGTTTTAGCAATGACAGTCGCCGTGTACGAATCTGGCGCCGACGTGGTGACAGGGCCAATCCGGCCGCATCTGTGGAACGCCATACCGCGAGACAACACGGTATAACGGTTTGGGGTGCCATCGCCTACGATAGCAGGTCACCTCTGGTCCGTATTCAGGGCACTATGACGGCCCAACGATACGTGGATGACATGCTGCAGCCGGTGACACTACCTTTCCTTCAGGGGGTGCCCAATGCCATTTTCCATCAGGATAACGCCCGGCCGCACACGGCACGCATCAGCCAACATGCCCTGCCAGGTACCCAGGTGCTTCCCTGGCCAGCTGTCTCCCCTGATCTCTCACCTATCGAACATTTCTGGGACGTCATTGGACATCGCTTGCATGCGTTGCCACCGGCACGTTCAGAAGACAAACTCTGGCAAATGGTTGACAGGAAATGAGCAGCCATCCCTCAGGACACCATCCGCACGCTCATTGCGTCTGTACCTAGACGTGTTGCTGCCTGTATCGCCGCTCGCGGAGATCACTTATTGCTCATTGCTGTCTCTCTGTGTTTGCCAAATTTCTTCACTTTCTGCCAACTCCTTTTTGGTGTTGCATTTTCAATGTCAGGTAGTGTATATATATATATATATATATATATATATATATATATATATATATATATATATATATATATATATATATATATATATATATATATATATTTATATATATATATATATATATATATATGTATATGCCCATCGAGACTAGCCATAATTAGCATGGAACATAGGGTCGCATTCCACTCTGAGAGGCAGAAAAGAGTCAAATTAGAATTTCAACAGTGTTGTGAAAGCGAATGAACAAAAGTTGCACCATCTGATTGATTGATAAACTCACAGCAAGTGCTCAAAGTGGTGTGTCTTTCAACAGTTCACACCGGCGAAGGAATGACTCGAAGATTCCTGGTGTTGTGTTAATTGATCCGTCTGCTCCAGTGAGACGTTAATTAATTACCATTTTTAACCCTCCAAGTAGTTTCGACGAGATACCTCGTCTAACGCACTCGACAACTCAAACACAAATTCAACTCGCAAAAACAAGAAATTTAGACTTTAAAATAAGAAAAACTGAATATTTTCTTTTCATGAAATCTAGTAACTAGATTACGATATTTTTCTTCAATGCTTACCACAGCTTCATATGAAGTTTAGAAAAGACGAAAAAAAATATCCTGGTATAAATTCGTCTCCAATTCTGTGAAAACACGACAAATATTTTATATTTGTATTCGGAAGAAAACAAAGAAACACACAAGAGATCTATTGGTGAATCCATTCAAATTCAGACAATAAAATGTTCGCCTCGACATCTTCTATTTTTTTTAATTCAGTATATTATGCCCAATAGCATATATATGTTGGACTGCGCAAGATTTATTTTTTGCAAAATAACTTTTGTGGAAATAAGATCCTATAAATGGCGATAAAATATATTCAATTTTGCTTGTCAAGAACGTCGCGTAACGCATAAAATTTTGCTCTGCTCAAACTATTAGAGATAAACTTATTTTTCCTTCTATTCGTAATACATAAATGTACTCTTCGTAATATTAAACAAAAATACTTTTAAATAATATATTAGTTTTTGAACAATTCATCATGGAATTTGAAGAAGTTCGGACAAGATTTTTTCAAAAAGCCATCTTTAAAAATTCTGAAAATTTGTGTATAAGTTTATTAGAATGTTGTTAATTTAGTACTCTATACAGCTAGTTTAATTTCTCAAAGGTTGATTTTTAACAACCTTCAACGTAAAATATCGTTGAAATCTCATAGCTGGTGTATCTTTTGCTCGATGCAATTTTTTAACTCGTTTCATTACTTCTGTACATATATCAATGTAGTGTGTGATATCTGAGATTTTAGATAGCTTTCTAACTCTTCACATAAAAAAATAGCTATAAAAAATCAGTCACATAAAATCTATTTCCAATTATTGACCGGGTGTAACACTTGAAATGTATATGGCTTTGAGACTTCCCTTGCATTACAATTTTCACTTAGACATTAATACAGCACCTGCGGCAGGGAATCTATATATATAAAATAGGATGTGTGTATATGTGTGTGTGTGTATGTATGTGTGTATATTTTCTATACAAATCTACACCGTTTGACAAATTCACACCAAATGTGGTACACTTATACTTTAGAACACTGCGGTCAGCATAGGCTAACTCTTAACCCCCGTTCTATTGGCCCTGGGGGGCTAAAAACTATTCGAAATCGCCATAGAAATAACATTGAGCATAGATTAATTGCTTTAGGCAGCGATGGTTGCTTTACCACTGTTGATCGAAAAACAATTTTTTCCGAAACAAATTAAATTACAGTATTTATGTTTGAACTGACTTTTTAGTTCTTCTCATGATGTAAATAAATTATAGATATTTTATTGATGAAGGGAAAGAATATTTTAAAATATTTATGCTTGCAAGGAAATTCAAGGAAAGGTTTTCAGGAGTTCAAGGATTATTTTCAAGGAAAGTTGGTGTATATTTCGACCAACTTTCCTTAAATAATTTATTGAACACCTAATGATTTGTAGAATTCTGTTTCACAAGGCTTTTTAGGTAAGGCGTGTAACTTATTTTAAAATGTCCGGAATAGATACATGTGAATCCTCCGTTGAAAGCAGTGATTTTCTTTCTGAAAAATTCTGTAAAATCGACCTTCTGCTTTTTGAAAAAATTTTATCTATTCAGTTTAATTTGTCTACACCGATTACATTTATTTCTAACAAGCACCGTTATTCCGAAAAGCACAACCGAAAAACTCAATGATCATAAAAGCGTAATTTTGCTACTCGGTATCTGGCAGCACCAGAATTAATGTTTACTTTTTTTATAAAACTTTGTAGAACTTTCTAGAAAGTTGGGGAAACGGAAACTTCCTTGGACTCATGGTGGAGAACATTCCAGTACTCACTCGATTCTTAGCTGGTCGTATTTAGAGGAAGCTAGCTCGGTAAGTCTTCCAGTTTATCATCTTTCAGTGAATCTGGCAGTTTTATTTCGCTCTTTTAGTTGATTGTATAGTGTTTCCTACTTTATTCGACAGTGATAGTGTACATTTTGGATTTATATTTCTAAACTGATGTAAGTACTACATAATTTTAAATTCGTTTTTTCGTTAATTTTAGCTTTGTATTATATTCTATAATAGATTTCATTGCTCATTGAGAGTATGCCTTTTGCTTAATTTTTTAAATAAATTTAATGGGGGATCAGAATTAATGCTTTTTTTAAAACCAGAATAAAAGTTTATTTTTTAGTATGATTTAGAATTCTGTGTTTGAGTATTTTGATTGACAGCTTTTAAGTAAGGCATTAATATTTTTTATTTGTGTTAAAAATTTGATATTCCTAAATTGATGTAAGTACTTCGCAATTTTAAATTTGTCTTACCATTCAGTTTATATTAGCTTTTTATTTTTATTGTATTCTGTAATCGATTTCATTGCTCAGTGAGAGTGTGCCTTTTGCTTATTTTATGAAATAGCATTTCTTTGTATTCATTGACAGATTTCTTTGCTGAGCAATGCCTCCAAGGAAGCGGAAGGCGATCGGCCAAGTGCAGTTAACGGCTAAAATGATGAAAGATGAGCGTAGACAAGACACTTCCGAGGAGAGGAATAGAAGACTTGCGATTGCGAGAGAGCTACTACATCTAGAGCAACAGAGACGGCACAGCAGCGTGAGTCCCGACTTCAGGATAAGAGGGATAGTGCTACTACATCTAGAGCAACAGAGACGGCACAGCAGCGTGAGGCCCGACTACAGGATAAGAGAGATAGAGCCAAACGATCACGGACTGCGCACCATTTTAGCTTAGCATAGGAAGAATTCCACTACCATTCACATAAAAACTACTCGCTGCATGCAAGTGTTACCATCGGGAAAATGGAAATGGTTTGTAGTTACTGTCAAGCCAAAAAGTTTAAATCAGAGTCTACTGGTATTTGCTGTAAAAATGGAAAAGTTAAACTCTGCCAACTGGAACCACAACCACAAGAACTTTTGACTTACACATCAGGAGATACGTCAGAGTCGAAGCATTTTCTTAGTAACATCAGAAAATACAACTCATGTTTCCAAATGACATCATTCGGTGCCTCATGAGTTGTTGGACAGCCCGGATTTCCGTCGACATTCTAGGTGCAAGGGCAGATTTACCATAGAGTGGATCGTTGCTTCCGCTGCCAGATCAACCACCAAAATTTCTATAACTATATTTTATTCAAAACGAACAAATGGAAACTGATCAGAAGTGCGCCTACATCTCGGGAACAAGACGTCAGATTGTGTTAAACTTACAGAGGATGTTTCATGAGCACAATAATCTTATTAAAACCTTTGAAACAGCATTGGAACGTATGCCAACAGATGAATTTAAAGTAGTCATAAGAGCAGACCGAAGACCTGCAGGCGAACACGAGCTGCGCTTTAACTCTCCTCAAGCAGATGAAGTCGCGGTGGTTATATCAGGAGATGAGTTTCATCAACGGGATATCGTTATTCAATGACGAGGTGAATCATTGCAGCGTATTTCGGAACCACATCGATCTTATGATGCTCTGCAGTACCCAGTGATATTCCCCATGGTGAAGATGGATATCATTTTAATCTGAGGCAGATCATCCCAAGAACAGGTGAAACAACCAGCAAGAAAGTTTCAGCGAAGGATTTCAATGCGTACAGATTAATGGTTCGTGATACTGAGCAGAACCACGTATTGAACTGCAGGCAATTGTTTCATCAGTTCATCGTCGATATGTACGCTAAAGTCGAGAGTGAGCGTCTCCTTTACATTCGTCTAAATCAACGTAAACTGAAAGTTGATATACACCTGAGAGATACTGTGGCAAATGACGGGAACGTTGAAAACCTCGGTGCCTTAGTCGTACTACCAGCTACATTTACTGGAGATGAGTTGCAGTCACCAGACACATGCACGGATACACACAAGATGCTATGACGTACATGAGGACGTACGGGAGACCAGTCTTATTTATCACCTTCACCTGCAATCCGATTTGGACGGAGATCAAGGAGGTTCTTACCAATCAATTACCCAGTGAGCGCCACGACTTGATTGCGAGAGTATTTAAACAGTAGTTGAAACTGCACTTTGCGCATCTTTCGTTTTTTAGAATTTTGCATTTTTTCGTCGGAATTTCGTTTCTGTTTGTCTTTATGTCTTAATCTTTTACATATTGCAATATTATGCAATATTATTATATGCAGGAATTAAATGCATGTATTTGCGTCCGAAGTATATTGTAGAAGCTATTAAAAAGTTAAAACGTATTTTCCGTACAACTTAAATGATAGCATTTTTCTGTGAAAGAAAAGTGCTTATTCTAATTCAATTTTCAAGCAACATTTAACCATTTCAACCCGAGCAACGCCGGGTAATTCAGCTAGTTATAAAATAAAATAACAAGCGATATTACTCAAAAAAGCTCAAGACTGATGTTTATTTATCAAACAGCTGAATCTATCCAGCTATTCATGAAAGGAAGATAATTTATATAGGAAGGAGTAAATTTAATGTGTCAATCATTACCTTTGTCTGAAAAAAAGTTTATTAGTCACATTCATTTACTCTTATTTCATTCTTGGATGTGGGTACAGCGCATAATTCGTGAATCGTCATTTATTCTGGGATTCTGTGAAATTAATCTCAAACAAACCTATGTCGTATGTAAAAAGCAATTCCATGGATTTAGAGAAGAAACAAATCATTTAAATAAACTATTATTGTGGAAGGCATATGAAAATGAGAAAGGACAGACTAAACTTCGCTGAATTTTAACAAATTCCTCAACTTATTTTATCAGCTTAACTAATATTCAAATACCTCTCTTATACACCTCTGCTTGTAGTTTTAAATAAATAGAAATTTATATCACATCTTATCCGATAAGTTAAAAATGCAGCGTTTTTGCATTTTCTTACCTACGCAGTTTTCGGAATGTTTTGAGGATTTATAAAAACATTTTGGGTGCTATTAGTAGGTTTTGTATATACTATTCAAATGTTTTAATGTAGTTATAGAAATTTATCAACATCGGTATAGCATTTTAAATGTTTGTTATTCTTTCACTTTGCATCAAAACAATTACAGTGCATTTCTTTTTAAATTTGTAGCGAGGTGGACAACAAACCTCAGTTTTGTTTCTGAAATTCCGTGTGCATGGTTAATATATAATATTGTGCTTGATAATTTATTCAAATTCAGTAAATACTGTAAATTATTACCCATAATACTCGGCTAGCGGTGAGTAGAAAAGTGTTTTTAAACAAACAAGGAAAGAATATTTATCGCTGGATGTTGAAAGGGGATCTCTCTAAAATTTAGGGATTTCAAGAACCTTCTCGTCCTTTTACAGGGAATTTGACATAATCTTAAGGATTTTTCCTACTTCGAAAGGGTTTTTGACGGTATTTCATTATCTTCTGATAGCGTTGGGTTTCCCTATCACGGTCAGTGCGCAAAATAATTTATTTAAGCTTAACTATTCCAAAACTGCAAAAGATGCTCATACAATCGAATAGAATATTTATTTAAGGTGTATGCATATACTAGAACATTTTTTTTAAATTTTGACTTTAAAAATCCAGGTTTTTCACAATAGGTCATTGGTTTGTGCTTAAACTCATTTTAGTGTGAAAAATTCTGATTAAGCTATTCATTAATTATCTCATTTAGATATAATTAGCTAATTAGCACGTCTGAACAGTGATATCTCAAATTCTAATATGTTCAGAAAGACAATTCCTGTTGGAAATTATTCCTTATATTATTCTTCATGTTTCGACCTTCCATCAAGTTGCTAGAGGGAATACGTTTTTTTTTTTTACAATTTTTTTCACGAAGGAAGTCTAAAAATCAAGATTTTTTCACAGGAATTTCAACATTTAAAATCAACTAAAAATTCATTTATTAACCCATAACTTCGACTGAGGGTTAAAACATCCACTGTATTATATAGATTATAATGACACAAAAGTAATTATAATAGATCGATTAATTGTTGAGTTATCACTGTTCGAAAGAAGCATCCTATTGCAAAAACATAGTTCTTCGGAAATCGAGTTTAAAGTTTTGGAAACGTGTTTGTCTAAGGTGAGAGTACCTAACCCAAACCCTTGTAACTTGAAAATTATTTCGAATGTTTACAAGATCTTGGTATCGTTTGAAAGCTAAGGGGTTGGACACTATTTTGAATTATTAAAAAATAGATCGATATTTTAGTCAAGTCAGTCAGTCAGTGTATACATACACCTTAAGTGATTTCTAGTATATATACATACATCTTAAGAAAAAAATAATCAGATAAAAAAAATGGCTTTTTTGAGAAAACTTAATTTAAAATCGATCAAATTGAAAAACTTATATTTTCAATACTATTTAAGTCCTAATTAAATTAGCATCAATATTTGCTCCAAAGTTTTACAATTTTGAAGAAAACGAAATTGAATCATCTTAAATACTTTAAGATATGAGATTTTTAACTACGTGATCTGCGCTCAGAAAAATAAAATTTAATTTTTGACGTCACTTTCACAGACCCGTAACTGGAAGAAAATTTTTCTTGGACAGTAAAAAAAACGTTGATTCAAGGAAACCCTAACTGTACCTTGTGTACAAAATATCATTTGATTCAGGAATGGTAAGGTTAACAGCCTTGCCAGGATTTGAATGGATTTACCCTTATCTATACATAAAAAGCAGAATTGGCGTCTGTCTGTTCTCTATACAAATCTACACCGTTTAACCAATCTACACCAAATTTGGTACACTTATTCTTCGGAACCCTGCGGATAACGTAGGCTACATATCAACACCCGTTCTATTTGTCTTGGATGTGCAGAGGGGTGTAACGTCCCGTCATCCTGGATAGAGAACTTGCTAGAGGGCGCTCTCTCCCGGTCTGGCTGTGCAGATGACGTCAGAGTTAACATCTACAGGAGTCGCCTCTCAAGATGACCTTGGAGGGTTTTAGAATCTTAGAGTAGGATGCAATCGCATATGTGTGTAGTTGCGCTGAAAATCGCTCAGTATCATATCGTATATGTATCCCGTCTGTAAATTCTTAATCTGTAGCTTTATTATTGGAATGTAAATTATTATAATATAAGATTATTTTTGGTTTTTATCGTCGATATGGTACAGGGTGCAAAATACAATTAGAAATCCTCATAGGAATAACATTGCGTATTAATACGATCAAGGTCAGACCAATTCGTACTCAATTTGGTACATTCATCCTGTAGAATTCTACGAGACACATAGGCTATAT
Source organism: Meta bourneti (assembly GCA_933210815.1). Lineage (NCBI taxonomy): Eukaryota > Metazoa > Arthropoda > Arachnida > Araneae > Tetragnathidae > Meta > Meta bourneti. The sequence goes on along the minus strand of OW119924.1, from coordinate 113,128,792 downwards.
ATTAACCCCGTTCGATTTGTCCTGGGTGTGCAAGGGGTTAAGAACTATTCGAAATTTCCATAGGAATAATATTGAGTAATATTACGATGAATTATAAACAATCAACCGGAGCATCACCGGGTAAATTCAGTTAGTATATATGTTACCGTGAAGGCCGAAATTTGAGAATGTCAATATTCTCCGGTGAATGTCGACGCATACCAAATACGTCAGTGAGAGACCGAATATTTGGTTATATTCTTATACATTCGGACCATCGCCTGTGTATATCGACAAGCACAGATAAGCTCTGATGGGGGTCGAAACGAGAAGGCGGAGAGGCCACAGCCAGAGAGGCCACCTTCAGTTTAAGTTGTCGCAGTAAATAAGATTGTATAACGTTAATCACATAATTTATGTGTAAGTTTATTATTGCTATTATTTTCTCATTTAGAATGTACAGTTCGTTTTAGGTTCAACAGTTTATTTACATGTGCTGTTACTTAAGCTTTCTCCTATTTTGACATATATCATGTTTTAATAATAAAGTATGATTTAAAAAGTTGCATTTTTGTCTTAACGTAACAAAAATATTTTTATTCCACATTCACCATCAGTGCATGCTGAATGTCGACATTTTCCGGTGTAAATGAGAAATAATGATGTTTAGCAAATGTTTCGGACATACACCAAGCGACTATGAATGCTGACATTCACCGGAGAATGTTGACATTTGCCAGGTATCCGTTTTTCACAGTAACATACAGGGTGAGTCCAAATTGTTTTTACAAAATAAGAGGGGTGATAGTACAGGCGAGCCATAATTACCATGGAACATAGCGTCGCATTCCACTCTAAGAGGCAGAAAAGAGTAAAGTCGAAAGAGCATGAACAAGTCATCGCCTCTGACGTCGTTTTGTACCTGCCTACGTATCATATCTCCTAAGCAAGATGGATCGGACCTGTGGCTTGGCCTCACCGGACCTCAACCCACTGGACTTTATCTTCTGGGGCACATAAAATCTTTAGTGTACCTGTGGACTCGGCTGAAGATTTCTTTGCGAGAATCGGTGCTAGACAAAATGAACACAACACCAGGAATCTTCGAGAGCCAGTCATTCCTTCGCCGGTGTGAACTGTGCAAAGACACGCGCCACTTTGAGCATTTGCTGTGAGTTTTTCTGATCAATAAATCAGATTGTGCAACTTTTGGGTATCGTTCATTCCCAACACTGTTGTAAGTTCATGTTGAAATTCTAATTTGACTCTTTTCCGCCTCTCAGGGTGGAATGTGACCCTATGTTCCATGCTAATTATGACTTGTCTGGATGAGTACTATCACCCCTCTTATTTTGTAAAAATAATTTAAAATCACCCTGTATATATAAATCAGTTGGCGTCTGTCTGTGCTCCTTACAAATCTAAACCGTTTTACCATTCCACACCAAATTTGGTACACTTATTCTTTAGAACCCGGCTGCTAACGTAGGCTACATATTAACCCCGTTCTACTTGTCCTGGGTTTGTAGAGGGGCTAAAAACAATTCGAAATCCCATAGGAATAATATTGAGTAATATTACGATAAATTATAAACAATTCAACCAGAGCCACACGCAGTGTAAGTCAGCAAGTAGTCTAAGGCCCAGTGCACACATCCGATTTTTAAACGTGAGGTGCCTTTTGCGGCACCGTAAGTGCGATCTGAGATACAGGAGATCACATATAATCTAGTGTACACATACCTCCAGTCTCAGTACTTTGTTCTCTATTGAGCAGTGCACATATCCGTTATTTTTATAGTAATACGGCGTATTATTTTGCATGAATTAATATTTTATAGTTGTTCTTTAAGTTTAAAAAACACAAAGAAGAATGTGAATCGAATGTGCATACGAATTGGAAAACGAATATATTATTAATTGAATTGGGCAATGGCACTCTATTTCCCAGATAAACGATATGGAGAGGCAAGAATAAAATACTGGACGCAAAACAATACGAACTCCAGATAATTTATAGCTGGTTTAATTGTATCCTTTACAAGAGATTTCATTAAGCGATTTAGAGTTTGGTTTGTAGTGGGTGCACGAATCCCTCTTTCAGCGTTCCAGCAAGACTGACGAAGCAAGAGGCCTCAAAGAATTCCGGTTCGGAGTCAGAATGCTTGTTCTGTTTATGTTCTTGTCGAACGCTGGTTTGCATTTTTCGTGGCGTGACTTTCTCTGGCCTTACTCAACAGCTTAAACTTATCAGCGAAAACTTATCTGGGTTTTCTCGTAAATCCGCAAGATGTGTATAAAATCTGCCTCTTGTAAGTCTTAAATCACTAAATGGATGTATCCAGTAACGTCTATTTTGTTTCAAAATATATTTCACGGTGGTGTGTACGTAGTTGGCTACGGTTAGAGAGCCTATATAGAGATAACATAGAGAAAACGGCATCCATGTTTTTCGACCGTTGCTGTGCCAACGCGGACGCTATGCAAAAGTCGGTTTCACTAGGATTGCTAGTCAAATTATTTTGATACGAAGACTTCGGTTTTGGCGACAGTTTGGCGTTGGGTTTGAAATATTGATAGATTGGATTTTCTCATGGTATAAGAACTACTCATTTAGACCAGACCAGTTTATAAACCAGTAATATACAGGACTTAATCTGGTGTGTGCTTGGGGGTCTGAATAAAAAAAGCATTTTTTTTATATTTCGTACATTGAGTTAGATTTGAATTAGGAACACTTTCATGTTAGTCCAATGTGCGGCAACATATTTTGCCCTGTAATTTTCCGAATATATTATTCATGTAAAATATTTTTTTACAAGATAAAAGAGCTTTAAATGCTTAATAGAAATACAGTAAAACTCCAATTATCACGACTGAGCGCTTGACGTAATCCGGATATTTAAAAATCCGGAGAATTGGGAGTCATAAAAAAACGGTTATGTTGTGAAATAAAACGCCAATATTGATCTAAAATAATTTTTGTCTATTTTTATTACGAGAATACAGTATATTTGAATGGCAACTTAAAAAAGTAGGCCTAATATACTGCATTTTGAAAGTAAGGTAAATAATTATATTTTAAATATCCATTTTTCATCATTCAAATATTCATAAATTATTTATATTGTGGAAAAAAATAAAAAATCAGTTTAGACATAATTCGAATTTTAAATTGTTTAAATATAACGTTTCGGAAAAAAAATTATTTTTTGAGCAATACTAGTAAACCAATTTTATACGTTTTCCATTATTGGCGGAATATCGCATCGTTTGGCGACATTTTTCTGGTTTGGCGAGAAGGGTCGACGGAATTTTATCCATCTACCTTTGCTTCTTTTTGGTTTCCTAAATTCATGTTATCAACAGTTTACACCTTATTTTTTTTCATTAAGTGGATATATATTAAATGAAAAAAAGCGCTCTTATACATTCAAAATTATGTAAATTACAAGTGTATCCAAATTAAACTTCCAAAATCGCAATCAGTGACGTACAACCGCCATGTTGAACTGACCTGAAAAGGAAAAACATGGCTGCCGACTGCATCAGCCAATCAGAAAATGAGGGTGTATGTCCACTCTCTTTATATAGGCTCTCTAATAAACAAACACCTGCGTCACCAACTTCCCAGTCCTAATAAAGTTAATCGAGTCTTAAAATCGTTGGACTCCCGTTGTAGCTGTATAGCGAATAAATGATTTCGGATACACGGAGCTAGGTTCCGAAGATTTTGGACTTTTAAAAGCAAAGAACTATTGGAAAATAGATTCCGCGCATTTCAGTAATTTCAAGGGAGGCTTGAGACCATAACGTTCTCGAGGCGTAAGAATTGAACAGCGCCATTTGTTCAATATAAACTCAGATAATTTCATTCATTCTACAAAGGGTTTCGGGACAAGATATCTCTTCCATCAAAACCTGACCAAAACGAGATTCCTCAACATCAAGGTTATGCCAATTTTGAGACGATAAGGGGATCAAATTGTGGTTTAGATTTAGGTATAGGTTTTATCGGTTATAGGATGTGACTACCTTCGAAGCATTTTTTTAAATACATAAAATTTTACTAAAGCATACATGTTTTTAATTAAATGGTTATAAAACTATGAATTTAAATGCAATTTCAATGAAATTTTCATTAACTTACAAAATATAGGCAATTTTTAGCAAAATTTTAGTGAAAACTTACATTTACGCCATACCTCCTATAGCAAATTCTAATGAATATATTTCAATAATTTTTATGCAGTATATAACTAACATATTTATCTGTGTTAAGGACCAAATGATTTGCAGTAATTCTAAAAGTTATTGAAATATTCCAAACTTTGCACAAAAACTCATTTTTTTTTTCATTTTTTAATCTCATTTTTTCAAAAGAATAGTCATTAAAATAAATAAAAAATATAGAGAGGTTAATTTTGGTTCATAACAAAGCTACAAATGAATAAAATATTGTGGCAAAATTTCATTTCAAATCTCATAAACATTTTGAGATATGATATCTATCGTAAACAAAAAATAGCAAAACGTAGTTTCTCAGAAAACGCATTTAAATAAAGTAAAGAAACAGTTACCCCAGATACAAATAAAATACTAAAAAATAAAGGAAACGTGACTATATTTAAAAAAAAAAGATTTGGACTTTTACAATGTTTGAGAGTGAGAAAATAGTTGTTCAAACTAATTGTTTACATTTTAACGGCTCTTTAAATGTCGACTTCCGGTATCTGAAATTTCACTTCCGGTTTATTATTTATACTATATCTTTGCTTCTATTTATCGTAAAAACATAAACAAAGCATTTTTGGAATCCTAAATGTGTGGCCTATAAAATGAACAAATAAAAAAAAATAGAAAATTTTTCACCGAAACGAGGATTTTTGGGTAGTTACATACCTTAAAAGCCAGATCGGCTGAATTGTGCCGCACACAAGATAATCAAGAACTTGTCAGTAATGTTTCAACATATAACTATTCAGCGAAAATAACTTAATATAAATTAGCTGAATTACCCGGTGTTGCTCGGGTTGAAATGGCTAAATATTGCCTGAAAAGTGAATTAGAATAATCACTATTATTCTAATTCACTCTTTTCACTAAGGTCATTTTAAAATAAGTTACACACCTTACTTAAAAAGCTTATGAAACAGAATTCTACAGATCATTACGTATTCAATAAATTATTTAAGGAAAGTGGGTCGAAATACACACCAACTTTCCTTGAAAATCATCCTCGAACTCCTGAAAACCTTTCCTTGAATTTCCTTGCCGAAAATAAATATTTAAAAATATTCTTTCTTCATCAATGAAATATCTATAATTTATTTACATCATGGGAAGAACTAAAAAATCAGTTCAAACATAAATATTGTAATTTAATTTGTTTCGGAAAAAAATTGTTTTTCGATCAACACTGGTAAAGCAACCATAGCTGCCTAAAGCAATCAATCTATGCTCAATGTTATTTCTATGGTGATTTCGAATGGTTTTTAGCCCCCTAGAGCCAATAGAACGGGGGTTAAGAGTTAGCCTATGCTGACCGCAGTGTTCTAAAGTATAAGTGTACCAAATTTGGTGTGGATTGGTCAAACACAAGACAGGATACAACCCAATAAAAGTACAATTTTTTTAATCAATCCCAAGAAAAAGCTAAAAGATAGAGTTCCGAGGACACCTCATTTTGAACTACGGTCAGATGACGAGGTCGACATCTGATTACACAAACTTCCACTCCACGTTCACATGAGAACATTGGAGACCGCGGCAGATTTAAAGTGCACCAGCCGCTCACGTAGACGGTCTTTGGATGGATCGAGTCTCGAACTCGCGACCCTCCGGTCGCAAATCCGCTACCCTTCCATCCAGGACCACGGGAGGATTTGGTTCAGGTTGATTTATCGGCACCAAACATCGCAAATCCCAGCCTGCATCTCTTCACTTCACATCCCGTGAATGCAAACGCTTTTTCGCATAAAATATAAGAAGCCTCTAGATCTACTCCATCCAAACAAAACACCTCCACATCCAAATAGAAGTTTCTTCGGGCACCGAGCAGAACATCAAAGCGCTCTGAAGAAACACCTTTTCCCACAAAGCTTCCAAATTAACGATCTTTCGCGATTTGTGCCCTAAGTCCTTCCCCAGAGGCACTCGGGGTCGTAAAAGAAAACAATAGAACGCGAGAGCGTCTGGTGAGTCCTTTTTATCGCGTCGCCCCAAAACATTCAAAAGCTCAATTCGAATCCGGAAGAAAAGGCGAGCATCTCTTCCGTCAACAAGAAACGCCACTGATTTAGAGAAATTCCCTTTCCTGGTGAATCCCAAATTCGATATATACCAAACTTTGTGTCGTATCTGTTTATCCGCACACTGAATCAACATAAAACCTTGTTCCTCGGTTGGGAAGGGGAATTCCATTTCCATTTTTTCCCCTTCCTCGTGAATAATTCCCTTCTGGATGCAACAGATTCGGAGGCGTTGCGACGAGATACGGTTTTCTACCCAGGATCCAGAAGGCCGCGGTAGCCCGGTTGGTAGAGTAGCGGATTAGAAAGTGAGTTCGAATCCAGTCAAACACCATCGTGTACAAAGGGAGCTCTTGCACGTTAAATCTGCCGTGGCCTCAAATGTCCTCAAAGTTTGGAGAGTGTGTGCCAGCTCAAGTGTTGATCTCGTCATCTGACCGTGGTTCAAAATTATGTGTTGTCCTCGATCTATCCCTTCGGAATTGACGCCAATAGCCCGTTGTGTTGCTCCAGTGCGGCGTTAATTAATATTGAGAGTAAAATACTTAGATCGATGTTAAGTAGGTTATAAAACTTGACATTAAAGACGGCTATTGGTGACGGTCCGGGATCAATCCCGATGGGAAAGATCGAAGACAACACGACGGTCATTTCGAACCACGGTCAGATGGCGAGGTCAACACCTGAGCTGGCACCCCACTCTCCAAACTTCCGCACCACACCAACGTAATAAATATGCAAAGAAAACCGTTACTTTTACAGACGACCAACGGAAACTGAACTTATCTATCTGAAATAGGGTATTTGGGTATTTGGGTATTTCAATTAACGTCACACTGGAGCAACACAATGGGCTATTGGTGACGGTCCGGGATCAATCCCAAAGGGAAAGATCCGAGGACAACACCACGTAATTTTGAACCACGGTCAGATGACGATTATATCTGAAATAGACAGCTCATTCGAAATGCACCCTCAAAGTCACGAGAAAATTGCTTCTGCGTTCTATAAAACATTCGATGAGTGCCATTTCGACGATTCACTCTCCCCATTTATAGGAAAATAAGAAGCAAAATCGAACACCACGCAAACAAAAGCGAAGAACACCCGAACGGAAAAAAGGAGGAACGAGGTCGCGTTCCAAAATGCCACCTGTCAGCGGCACTTCGAACATAATTTATGATTTCGACAGTTAAGGTTTCAGTCAGAGATAAGCGCGGGTCTTCGGATTTGAATTTCTATTCGGGGTCGTTTCGCCAAACGATAAAGGGGTGTTTCCGATACTGTGTCATCACCTCGTCGGGAAGTTAATGCGGGTGTAAGTGAGACAGATGTCCCCCGAATTCTGTTCTTTAAGTGGGGAATTCTTGCACGCGCAGGGAGTTTGGGGAATTTAATAGAGGGCGCTGTCGTCTCCCCCATTTTTCACAAAAGAAACTGTCTATTGCTTCGTTGTGTTGCTCCAGTGCGACGTTAAGCTACATACCTGCGTTTTTTGGGAAAGACAGCAAATCTATCTTTTAATCAGTGATCCTATTTTCATACAAACCCTGTAAACCAGGGATCGCCAAATTTTGATCGTCGACCCTTCAAGAGTTCTTGACTTCTAACCGACCCCTTCTATTTTACCGAATTATTACCGAATAATATTTATAATAATATTTTACCGAATACTATTTTAACATAATTACAATAGGACGAGTAAAATAGATGCTTATGTGAGTTTTTAAATTGTTTGTTTTATACTTAATGTTTATTGTATGTATGATCTAATATACATATTTATAATATAGGCTTAATGTCAAAGGGATGTGTTTTTGACATCCACCTTAACGTTACATATTTGATAGGAGGAATAAATAATATATGGACGAAAGTATTTGGACACTGCATGTTTTTCAGAAAAGTGCCATATTATTCTATTTAGGCCCTCCTTTTGCTTGTATTGCAGCTGCAACACGTCGAGGCATACTTTACACAAGTTCTCCGTAAGTCTGGGCAGGAATAGCTGGCCATGCCTCTTGCAAGGCTGTGAGAAGAGATCGTTGTGAAGATGGGAGTGCGTGGCGGTGTCGTACCCGTCGTTCCAGTTCGTCCCACAAGTGTTCGATGGGATCGAGATCGGGGCTCTGAGCAGGCCAGTCAAGCCAATTCACCTCCTTTTCAGGAAACCAGTCCAGCACACGTTTTGCGGTATGACATGGAGCTCGATTCGGTTGGGAGAAACAACCACCATCGCCGTAGTATTGCCATAGTATAGGCAATTATCCAGAACGTCGAGGTACATGTCAGCTTTCATGGTACAGGTACATGGTACCAGGAACATAAAGCAATGGGCCGAGTCCTAACCAGGAAAAACCACCTGATTTTCTGCAATGTCCAAATACGTTTGTTGATATAGTGCATAAATAGTATAGACCATCACATAGACAAAAGAGTTGCATTATCCCAAGTACATAAAGAGTTGTTATACTATCCCAAATACACAAAATAATTGTACTATCCTAGATACACAAAGGAGTTGTACTATTCTAAGTACACAAGATTTGTACTATCCTAAGTACACTAAGAGTGTACTATCTTAAGTACACAAGAGTCAGAGTTCATGGCACCAGGTGCATAAAGCAATGGGTCGAGTCCCAACCAGGAAAAACCACCTGATTTTCTGCAATGTCCAAATACGTTTGTTGATATAGTGCATAAATAGTATAGACCATCACATAGACAAAAGAGTTGCATTATCCCAAGTACATAAAGAGTTGTTATACTATCCCAAATACACAAAATAATTGTACTATCCTAGATACACAAAGGAGTTGTACTATTCTAAGTACACAAGATTTGTACTATCCTAAGTACACTAAGAGTGTACTATCTTAAGTACACAAGAGTCAGAGTTCATGGCACCAGGTGCATAAAGCAATGGGTCGAGTCCCAACCAGGAAAAACCACCTGATTTTCTGCAATGTCCAAATACGTTTGTTGATATAGTGCATAAATAGTATAGACCATCACATAGACAAAAGAGTTGCATTATCCCAAGTACATAAAGAGTTGTTATACTATCCCAAATACACAAAATAATTGTACTATCCTAGATACACAAAGGAGTTGTACTATTCTAAGTACAAAAGATTTGTACTATCCTAAGTACACTAAGAGTGTACTATCTTAAGTACACAAGAGTCAGAGTTCATGGCACCAGGTGCATAAAGCAATGGGTCGAGTCCCAACCAGGAAAAACCACCTGATTTTCTGCAATGTCCAAATACGTTTGTTGATATAGTGCATAAATAGTATAGACCATCACATAGACAAAAGAGTTGCATTATCCCAAGTACATAAAGAGTTGTTATACTATCCCAAATACACAAAATAATTGTACTATCCTATATACACAAAGGAGTTGTACTATTCTAAGTACACAAGATTTGTACTATCCTAAGTACACTAAGAGTGTACTATCTTAAGTACACAAGAGTCAGAGTTCATGGCACCAGGTGCATAAAGCAATGGGTCGAGTCCCAACCAGGAAAAACCACCTGATTTTCTGCAATGTCCAAATACGTTTGTTGATATAGTGCATAAATAGTATAGACCATCACATAGACAAAAGAGTTGCATTATCCCAAGTACATAAAGAGTTGTTATACTATCCCAAATACACAAAATAATTGTACTATCCTAGATACACAAAGGAGTTGTACTATTCTAAGTACACAAGATTTGTACTATCCTAAGTACACTAAGAGTGTACTATCTTAAGTACACAAGAGTCAGAGTTCATGGCACCAGGTGCATAAAGCAATGGGTCGAGTCCCAACCAGGAAAAACCACCTGATTTTCTGCAATGTCCAAATACGTTTGTTGATATAGTGCATAAATAGTATAGACCATCACATAGACAAAAGAGTTGCATTATCCCAAGTACATAAAGAGTTGTTATACTATCCCAAATACACAAAATAATTGTACTATCCTAGATACACAAAGGAGTTGTACTATTCTAAGTACACAAGATTTGTACTATCCTAAGTACACTAAGAGTGTACTATCTTAAGTACACAAGAGTCAGAGTTCATGGCACCAGGTGCATATAGCAATGGGTCGAGTCCCAACCAGGAAAAACCACCTGATTTTCTGCAATGTCCAAATACGTTTGTTGATATAGTGCATAAATAGTATAGACCATCACATAGACAAAAGAGTTGCATTATCCCAAGTACATAAAGAGTTGTTATACTATCCCAAATACACAAAATAATTGTACTATCCTAGATACACAAAGGAGTTGTACTATTCTAAGTACACAAGATTTGTACTATTCTAAGTACACAAGATTTGTACTATCCTAAGTACACTAAGAGTGTACTATCTTAAGTACACAAGAGTCAGAGTTCATGGCACCAGGTGCATAAAGCAATGGGTCGAGTCCCAACCAGGAAAAACCACCTGATTTTCTGCAATGTCCAAATACGTTTGTTGATATAGTGCATAAATAGTATAGACCATCACATAGACAAAAGAGTTGCATTATCCCAAGTACATAAAGAGTTGTTATACTATCCCAAATACACAAAATAATTGTACTATCCTAGATACACAAAGGAGTTGTACTATTCTAAGTACACAAGATTTGTACTATCCTAAGTACACTAAGAGTGTACTATCTTAAGTACACAAGAGTCAGAGTTCATGGCACCAGGTGCATATAGCAATGGGTCGAGTCCCAACCAGGAAAAACCACCTGATTTTCTGCAGTGTCCAAATACTTTTGTTCATATAGTGTATATAACATAAAATATAATTCAGATAAAGTAATAATACAATATTCCTTATCTATATATAAAGTGAGCTGGCACCCCACTCTCCAAACTTTGAGGACATTTGAGGCCACGACAGATTTAACGTGCAAGAGCTCCCTTTGTACGCGACGGTGTTTGGCTGGATTCGAACCCGCTTTCTAATCCTCTACTCTACCAACCGGGCTACCGCAACCCCCTGGATCCTGCGTAAAAAACCGTATCTCGTCGCAACGCCTCCGAATCTGTTGCATCCAGAAAGGAATTATTCACGAAGAGGGAAAAAATGGAAATGGAATTCCCCTTCCCAACCGAGCAACAAGGTTTTATGTTGATTCAGAGTGCGGATAAAAGATACGACACAAAGTTTGGTATATATCGAATTTGGGATTCACCAGGAAAGGGAATTTCTCTAAATCAGTGGCGTTCCTTGTTGACGGAAGAGATGCTCGCTTTTCTTCCGGATTCGAATTGAGCTTTCGAATGTTTTGGGGCGACGCGATAAAAAGGACTCACCAGACGCTCTCGCGTTCTATTGTTTTCTTTTACGACCCCGAGTGCCTCTGGGGGTGGACTTAGGGCACAAATCCGGAAAGATCGTTAATTTGGAAGCTTTTTGGAAAAAGGTGTTTCTTCAGAGCGCTTTGATGTTCTGTTCGGTGCCCGAAAAAACTTCTATTTGGGGGTGGAGGTGTTTTGTTTGGATGGAGTTGATCGAGAGGCTTCTTATATTTTATGCGGAAAAGCGTTTGCAGGCACGGGATGTGAAGTGAAGAGATGCAGGCTGGTATTTGCGATTTTTGGTGCCGATAAATCAACCTGAACAAAATCCTCCATGGAATGGTAGCGGATTTGCAACCGTTGGGTCGCGAGTTCGAGACTCGATCCAGCCAAAGACCGTCTACGTGAGCGGCTGGTGCGCGTTAAATCTGCCGCGGTCTCCAATGTTCTCATGTGGGAGCGGAGTGGAAGTTTGTATAATCAGATGTCGACCTCGTTGTCATGACGTGTTCTTCTTGGATCTTTCCCTTGGGTATCGATTCCGGATCGCCGCCAATGGTCCATTGTGTTGCTCCAATGCGACGTTAATTGACTACCTACCTATTGCTTCATTTTACGACTCCGACTGCTTCTGGGGGTGGAATTGGCGCGATTCTAGAATGAAGAACGTTATTTCGGACTCTTTGTAGAGAAAGGTTCCCTCAGCGCCCTTTGACGCTCTTCACTTCAGTTCGGTGCGCGAATAAACTTTCATTTGGGGGTGGAGGTGTTTTCGTTTGCGTCCGCCCCCTCTTGTTTTATGCGAAAAACGATCCCAGGCCGAAGCGAAGTGAAGAGGTGGTCGGATGACGAGGTCAACATCTCCTTACTTCCACGACACGTCAACACGGACATTCGAGGACACGACAGATTTAACGTGCACCCCTTGTACACGACGGTCTTTGGTTGGATTCGCACTCGCAACCCACTGGTTGCTCATCCGTGACTCTTCCAACCAAGATACCCCATACAATGTTCGACAGCAGCTGTTTCGAAATCCTCGTTCCCGTGTTGCTATAGAAATTTCCAGTTCCGTTTCCCCCCGAACGAGCGCTTCCATCCGCGAAGCGTGATAGGAGGAGACGGAACGGGGTGGTTCTCCGCGTGCTGCCAGATACTAAAAGACCCACAACCCGCTCTGGGGCGTCTGGAGAGCAGATTCGAGTTTTAATGAGGGATTGCTGATTACGTTAAAGACGACGTCTAGCTCCTCTAATTGCTCCGAAGAAAATGCGAATTACTGAAGCAACAGGTGCTTCGTGAAATCGAAACGCGCCCTTTCATGCCCAGAGTTGAGTACGTTCTGTGGGAATTGAGTACCACACCGCATGGGAATTGTTAAAGCGGTTGTGTACTCAAATTAAGCGAAACTCGCGAGCGATCGCAATTAGTGGGGTTGAATCCTTCGGTGGGATATTCAGTTCTCGGTTATTATCGTTTAACGGTAGCTCGGTTGGAAGGGTATCGGATTAGGGTTGCGAATCCAAAGACCGTCGTGTCCGGGAGCGATCCCGAAGGGAGGTCCGAGGATAACACCTCGTCATTGTGAACAGATGAGACGATATCAAGTACGAGGCAATATCAACGACAATATCAAGTAATAGGTGGATAGGTAAGTAGTTGAACTAACATCGCGCTGGAGCGATTCCGAAGGGTGAGATTTGAGGATAACACCTCGTCATTTTGAACAGATGAGACGATATCGAGTACGAGGCAATATCAAGTAATAGGTGGATAGGTAAGTAGTTGTGTGAATTAACATCGCACTGGAGCAACACAACGGGATATTGGCGACGGTTTGGGTTTTGGGGTTTTATGGCACAAGGGCCATATTTGGCCATACTACGCCAGATACAATACAATATCTAGTAATTGACACGAGACATACAATATCAAGCAATAGACACACAGTGAAAGCTTTACTGACACAGAAGAGAGGTAGGTTGGTATTTTAATTAACGTCACACTGGAGCAACACGACGGGCTATTGGTGACGGTCCGAGATCAATCCAAAGGGAGAGATCTGAGACACAGAAGAGAGATTCACCCAGGGAGGAATGCACCTGACAAGAATCGAACCTGCGCCGCCTACAACTCGAAGGTTGCTAGGGCAGTGGGCATACCCAATGAGCCACGACGGATCCCCGAAATCTATAGGAACCATATATATTGAACCAGGAACTTTAAGTTATTCAAGATACATAGCATCAAAAAATGAAGATATTTTCCTCGATATTTCGAAGGAATCCGTTAAATAATTATTTCACTGCATATATCTGTATCTTGGAGGTATCGATATGTATTTTCTTCTTACTTTACCCAGAGGTATAAAATGTTATGTCCTACATCAGTAATTGGGGTAGTTACATGCTTTTAAAAGAACGCCAAGTCAACTTCTATTTAGAGGAATACTACACCATCAAACTGCTCTCCTATAAAGTTTGGTAAAAGTTAGTGTCTATACCTCCGAGGTACATATATATAATGAATCATAAATACGGCAGTACCGATCAGATGCATTTTAAATCTCTCGTGACAGAAGTAGCAGAAGACTCCGATCTCTGAAAACATGTACAATAGAATTCTGACAAATGAGATTTTTTGAGCGAATGTAGAATCTCGACTTCCCGAATATACTCGGGAACAGATCTATTGCATAAATACAATGAAATATTGATAAAAAATAATAACGACTTACAAAGACAGTCAAAAAGAAATCCTCAAACTCAGCAACTTTTCGTTGTCGATTCAGTTAAACTCAGAATTCTAAACCCAATTAAAAACAGAAACATTAGCTCTGGTATTGCCGAATGCCGAGTAACAAAATTACATGTTATCAGTGGGTAGAGAGGACCGCGGTAGCCCGGTTGGAAGAGTAACGGATCCAAACAAGTCCGTCGCATATACAGGCTATACATTAAATCTGTCGTGGTCTCAAATGTCCACGTTGACATGGTGTGGAAGTTTGGAGAGTAAGGGGCCAGGTATGGTATGACTTCGTCAAATGACCGTAGTTCAAAATCACGTGGTGTTGTCCTTGATCTTTCCCTTAGGGATTGATCCCGGACCGTCGCCAATAGCCAGTTGTGTTGATCCAGTGTGACGTTAATTAACACCCTATCTACTTACCTTGAAGATTTTTATCATACACTTTTTCTCCGTATATATAATTGGATATTTTCTGTAGAAAAACAATAGTTAAATAAATAACGCCATATAATTTCGAATAAGTACTTGGTAGGTATTTTAATTAACGTCACACTGAAGCAACACAACGGGTTATTGGTGACGGTTCGGGATCCATCCCAAAGGGAAAGATCCAAGGACAACACCACGTAAATAAATAACGGTACATAATTTCAATTACTTGGAAATATGAATTTTCAAGCGGAAAAAGATATCTATCACAAAACGCTGCAATTTAAAAGATCGTATATTTATTTCTCGATTCTTTGTTGGAGATTAGGATTGAAAGCTAATTAATTTTCAAGCTAAAATAATCAACGGGTTATCGAAAGCTAATTGATTTTGAAACTAAATAATCAACGGGCTATTGAAAGCTAATTGATTTTTAAGCTAAAATAATCAACGGGCTATCGAAAGCTAATTGTTTTTCAAGCTAAAATAATCAACGGGCTATCGAAAGCAAATGAATTTTCAAACTAAAATAATCAACGGGCTATCGAAAGCTAATTTTCAAACTAAATAATCAACAGGCTATCGAAAGCTAATTAATTTTCAAACTAAAATAATCGACGGGCTATCGAAAGCTAATTAATTTTCAAGCTAAAATAATCAGCAGCCTATCGAAAGCTAATTTTCAAACTAAAATAATCAACGGGCTATCGAAAGCTAATTAATTAATTCAACGGGCTATCGGCAACGGTCCAGGATTAAACGTGAAGGGAAAGAACCGTGGACAACACCAAGTAAATAAATAACGGCATATAATTTTAATAATTACATGGAAATATGAATTATCAAGCGAAAAAAGATCTATCACAAAACGTTGCAATTTAAAAGATCATATTTTTATTTCGCGATTCTTAGTTGCAGATTAGGATCGAAAGCTAATTAATTTTCCAGAGCAAAAAGTATTTTACGTTGTCGATTTTCGAATCAAACACTGCCTTAATTTTTTCAATATTTGACGTAAACAAGTCAGATTTATCCTTTTTAGCTCTGACACGAAAATAAGTGATACAAAAAGGGTCTTTTTTGCGATAAAATGCTTCAAAGAACGCCGAAATAAGTTCTTATTTTTCGACGTAGTTTTTTAGTATCGTTAATTTATGGCTTCGAGTGTTGTTCCGAAGAGGAAAACTAACGTTAAAATATTTTTAAAAAGGATAATCCTTCTTTTTGGAATGGGTTGCTATGACAAAGTTTTTCAGTAGCAGTAAAAATTAACGAAAGACGGAATATTTTCGTTTCGTAGAGTATTTATTATTTTAGTTTTTGGAATCAGAAATTAGGCGTGTTGTGGGAGTTTGAAGAGTGGAGTTCCAGCCCAGATGTGAAATTATCTGATAATGATTAAAAATCACGTGTTTTCCTCGGGTTTTAACCCGGACCTTCGCCAATAACCCGTTGTATTGCTCCAGTGCGACGTTAATTAAATACCTACCCGTTTTATTTCTCTTTAAGGTAAGTATTTTATTAACGTCACACTGGAGCAACACAACGGGCTATTTTCTCTCTATGGAGTTGGGGGTGTTTTTTGGAGGAGGCGGAAATACAAAAACTGGGGCGCGTATTATGCAACCGGAGGGTTGTGTGTTCGAGACTCGTTTCAACCTAAAACCGTCTTGTACGCAAGGTAGAGGTATTTAGTTAGCGTCGCTCAGGAGCAACAAAACAAGCTATTGGCGATGGCACGGGATCGAAACCAAAGGGAAAGATCCAAGGACAAGGTTATTTTGAAACACGGTCAGATGACGAGAACACCTGAGCTGGTATCCCACTCTCCAAACTTCCACACCATGTAATTTGTAGCCACTACAGATTTGACGTGCACAAGCCGTCATATACACGTGTCTGTTCGGATCGAGTTTCGAACTCGCAATCCTCCGATTGTGAATCCGATACTTTTCCAACCGAAGACCATCGTGTACAAAGGGGGCTGGTGCACGTTAAATCCGTCGTGGCCTCAAATGTCCACGTAGGCGTGGTGTGGAAGTTTGTAGAGTGGGGTGCCAGCTCAGGTGTGACCTCGTCATCTCACCATGTTTCAAAATTACGTGATGTTGTTTTCGGTTCTTTACAGTATGGATTAATCCCAGACCGTCACCAATAGCCCGATGTGTTGCTCCGGTGCGACGTTAATTAAATACCTACCTTCCAACCGTGTGTTTTTCGAGCGGAAATCTTTCTTCTCCAACCCCGAAACGAACTCAAAAGGATCTTCACGCTTGAAGTGATGCCTTTCAGAGCGTTGCTATCCAAACCACCTTGCGTAAGACGACTTCTTATTTATCGTCTGAAAAGACCGCAACCTGCGCAAACACGGGATCCATCTCTGAAATTCATGAGCACAGAAATGTCCGAGGACCTGCTACGAAAGGGGGAGTTCTAAAAGGAAATTGGATTTGTAACATGACGTATTAAGGGACTAAAAGTTTCCTTTCAAGACCCCGAAATCCTTTTTTAGTTCCTTTTCTCGTTGGAGACTTAGATTGTTTTTGTGTAAATCCGCTTGTTGCTCGTGAGGTTTCTGTGCACTTTCTCTTTTCGAAGAGGCTTCGTTATATTTTTCTTGTCTCGAAACTTTGGTTTCTCGTGTTTTTATTTCGTTTTAAGGAGTTGAAAGCTTATTTTTGGTGGAGGCGGAAATACTAAAAATGGGGCGAATTTCATTCCTTAGTAGCTTTAAAGTGTATATGTTACAGTGAAAGACCGAAATTAGAGAATTTCAATATTCTCCGGTGAATGTCGACACAAACCAAATAGGTCGGTGAAAGACCGAATATTTGGTTATGTTCTTATACATTCGGACCATCGCCGGTGTATGTCGACAAGCACAGTGTAACGTCTTGATTCACGGGTAGCTAGACTAGTTACCATTGAAAATATCCGATTCTGGACTAAATTGATTTATTTTACAATTTGTACAAAAAGTCGGAAAATGAATGTAAAGTTCATTAATATTAGTTCCTTGGAAGGTCCAAAGTTCTATCGAGGCGCTTAGGGCTGCTGGCGAGCGTCACAATTTCGCTCGGGGAAGTCTAACGCACGGCTACGGGTGAGCCTATTCTCAACACAAAATTACTCGAAAGAGTACAGAGTTCCAAGGCAGGAAATCTCAGTCTTTCCGGACAGGATCACTACTAGGATGAGCAGCTACACGGATCTCTAGGAGGGTTCTCCTTTACGGCTACGGTCGAGCCTTTCTCACTAAAATACTCCGGCGAGTATAGGATCCCAAGGTGGGATAAATTGCACAACAATGAACAAACAACAAGTTCACTTCAAGCTCCAAAAACGGTCTCTGCTGACCGCTTCTCTCCAAGCTCTCTGATCCTCTGTGATCCTCTGTCTCCGTCTCTCCTCTCGTCTTTCCTCTCGTGATCTCTCTCTTCTCTCTCTCCTCTTCTCTCTCGTCTCTCGTCCTCTCTCTTCTCTCGTGATCTCTCCCTTCTCTGATGATCTCTCCAAAAACTCTATATGTTGGGTGCTTATCGACTCCTCCTTTCCGTTTCGGGTCCGCCTTTTAGTCGGTTCTGGATTGGGTGTTGAAGATTTCTCACGTTCTTGATTGGCTGTCTCACGTTGGTCTTTCCCCTCAACTTTTACGACAGACTTCGGCGGACTTGAAAGGGTCCATCAAACCCTGTCGGAAACTCATCATCATTTATATCAATCTTCTTAGTCTCGAAATGTCGAAGAGAGCGACAGAAAGGCGCCTGCCCTTTGTTTTGAAACCACAGCGATTTCCGACCCCTGCTGGCTGGCTGTCGTTAAGAAATCATTAAGATGTTTTCGGGTGGTCGTTATGGAGTGTGGGCTTTTCCTCTCGACACCTGAGTCAACAAGACTTTTCATTTTCCCACGCTGGCGTGGTGATCGTTTCTCTAGCCGCCGTTACAACAGATAAGCTCTGATGGGGGTCGAAACGAGAAGGCGGAGAGGCCACAGCCAGAGAGGTCGCCTTCAGTTTAAGTGGTCGCAATAAATAAGATTGTATGGCGTTAATCACATAATTTACGCGTAAGTTTATTGCTATTGTTTTCCCATTTAGAAGGCACTGTTCGTTTAAGGTTCAAGTCTATTAACATGAGCTGTTACTTAAGCTTTCTCCTATTTTAACATATATATCATAATATGTTTAATAATAGAGTATGACTTTAAAAGTTGCATTTTTGTCTTAACGTAAAAAGTATTTTTATTCAACATTCACCATCAGTGCATGCTGAATGTCACATTTGCCGGTGTAAGTGAGAAATAATTATATTTTGCAAGTATTTCAGACATACACACACCAAGGACTATGTGAATGCTGACATTCACCGAAGAAATCGACATTTACCAGGTATCCGTTTTTCACAGTAACTTATACACTAGAACATTTTCTTTAATTTTGACTTTATTTCATAATAGTCCATTGGTTTTTGCTTAAAATAATATATATATGATGACAAATATATGTATTGTATATACAAGGTGATTCTAAATTGTTTTTACAAGAGGGGTGATAGTACCCATCCAGACGAGCCATAATTAGCATGGAACATAGGGTCGCATTCCACTCTGAGAGGCAGAAAAGAGTCCAATTAGAATTTCAACAGTGTTGGGAAAGCGAATGAACAAAAGTTGCACCATCTGATTGATTGATAAACTCACAGCAAGTGCTCAAAGTGGCGTTGCACAGTTCACACCGGCGAAGGAATGACTCGAAGATTTTTGGTGTTGTGTTCATTTTGTCTGAACCGATTCTTGCTACGAGATCTTCAGCCACAGGCGTCTGGTACACTAAAGATTCCCCAGAAGAAAAAGTCCAGTGGGTTGAGGTCCGGTGAGGCCAAGCCACAGGTCCGCCACGTCCGATCCATCTTGCTTAGGAGATATGCTACGTAGGCAGGTACAAAACGACGTCAGAGGCGATGACTTGTTCATGCTCTTTCGACTTTACTCTTTTCTGCCTCTCAGCGACCCTATGTTTCATGGTAATTATGGCTCGTCTGGATGGGTACTATCACCCCTCTTATTTGGTAAAAACAATTTAGACTCACCCTGTATATACCAAATTGATGAAAATATCGATTTGGACAAGGTCGTTGTAGCCCTGAAGGAGGTAGGTAGGTATTATTAACGTCGCACTGGAGCAACACAGCGGACTATTGGCGACGGTCCGAAATTAAACCCCCAAAGGAAAGATCCGAGGCAACGCCTCTTAATTTAGAACCACGGTCAGATGACGAGAAAAACACCTTAGATGGGACCCTACTCTACAAACTTCCACACCACGCCCACGTAAGGACATTTGAGGCCACGACAGATTAACGTGCTTCAGCCTGTGGTCTTTGGTTGGATTCCAACTCGCCATCCTCTGGTTGCTAGCCCGTTACTCTTCCAACCGAGCTAGTTGGGAGTGTCGCGTATTAGCAAACGGAGGGTTGCGACTTCGAGACTTGTGTCAACCTAAGACCGACGTGTACGCAGGGAAGGTAGGTAGTCAATTAACGTCGCATTGGACAATACAACGGGTTATTGGCGACGGGTCGGGATTCTATCGCAAAGGAAAAGATTCCTTGACAACGCGGTCAGATGACGAAAACAATACCCGAGCTGCCACCCCACTGTGTACAGAACGTTCGATGGGTCGTGACCTCTCACGTTGGCGTGGTTTGGAAGTTTGGAGAGTGGGGTGCCAGCTCAGCTATGACCGCGTCTAGTTTTTTAGCGTGAATACGTCTTTAAAATCGGTATGGAGATCATCGGCAGAAACTTGTGCGTCACGAAAGGTGTTGATATCTCAAATCCCCATAACTCCAGGGACAATCAGGCTATGGGGATAAATGACCTAAAATCGTGTAGAGGAAGGAGGGCAGATCGACCACGCATCCACTCCCCTACGACCTTTGTGCCACGTGGGGGGGGGAAATGAGTCACATTCCGGTCATAGGATGGCCTCTTTAACCGCTGTAACTTCAGTTCTAATGGACGGGTCAGTGCGGGCTTAAATTGTACACAGCGACGAGTTCTACGATTCTATTCGATTAGTTGACAGTTTAAACCATTTGTGTGAAAGTTGTGTGCAGTGGAAAGGGACGATATGTCGAAGATGTCACTATGAAGCCAATTACATCACACTAAATTTCGATTGCGTCATAGGAAACGTAAACAAGTTGAAAGAGCAGTTCAAGACGAACAATCTGAAACCAAGAAGTCTAAACCTATGACAAGTGAGAGAGATCTAGAGCTTACCGAAGACGCAAGTATGAGCATGCGCGCGTACGGGTCGACGTGGCTGGACCATCTAAGGAGCTGCCACCACGCTCGAAAACACCACCATCTTTGCCAGGAACATCAGCATCGACACCATGTCTCGTACTTTAGCTATCACAGACCCATCATCCATAAGGTCGCCATAGAATACTAAGCGTTGCCCACACTCTAACACCACTGTCATGTATCCACCCAAACTGGCTAAACAAATAAATGTGAAACAAATACCATCCTTCTTAATTTCACCAGCGACCGACTTACCAGGTATTCCGCCCAAAAGTATTCACGAACCAAACCTTACGGTACAGTGGGGACTGTGCCTATCAGCTGTTTTTTAGATCCCCACTCTATAAATTTTTAAAAATACTTTTTTGCTTTTAATAAAGTTCCCAGGAGTCCCTTTAAAGAAGCGGCTCTGGCACTCTTATTATGCATGCTTTATTGTTATTAGTGTCATGTAAATAACTTTATGAATGTAGACTGCACATTACAGTATAAAAAATAGTACCCATTCCGCCCACAGGTGCTGGGGTACTAGCTATTCCTATTCCGTTGATTCGTTTTTTGAATTATTGTTAAAGCCGCCCGAACGAAATCTACTTGTGCACTTTTTTATCGCGACGTAAATTACGAAGTTGGCATTTGAAAGAGACGTGAATTGCAATCTTGATATATTTTAATGGGAATCAATTCACGAAGGATCTTTATTGGACTGAGGAATTTCAGTTATTGCCCACATCTTGTTTTCCGCTGCATTTAATTTAATTTAATAATTCTCAAGGAATGGGTAATAATAGAAAGAATGGAATTCAAAGGAGGGATAGAAATAGAATAAAAGAGGAGTATAAAAACCTCCGAAGACGATTCTAATTATATCCGTTTATTTCCTCTATCAAAGGCTGTGGCCCGGTTGGTAGAGTAACGGACTAGGAACCGGAGGGTTGCGCGTTTGAATCCAACCAAAGGGAGCTGGTGCACGTTAAATCTGTCCCAAATGCCCTCACGTTGGCGTGGTGTGGAAGTTTGCAGAGTAGGGTCCCAGCTAAGGTGTTTTTGTCGTTATCTGACCGTGGTTCTAAATTAAGAGGCGTTGCCTTGGATCTTTCCTTTGAGGGTTTGATCCCGGACCGTCACCAATAGCCCGTCATGTTGCTCCAGGGTGACGTTAATTAAAATACCTACCTACCTAAAATCTAATAGCTCGTTATGCTGCATCATTGGGACGTTAATTTCCCCCAATTTCATTATCTCCCAAGAAACCACGGGGTCGGGCTCAGTCCCCGTGGTTTCTTGGTTCCCCGTGGTTTCCCACTGTTCTAGCAACCTTCGAGTTGTAGGCGGCGCAGGTTCGATTCCTGCCAGGTGCATTCCTCCCTGGATGTATTTCTGTGTCAGTAAAACATTCATTGTGTGTCTATTACTTGATGTTGTATGTCTTGTGTCTGGCGCAGCTTGGCCAATATGGCCCTTGCACCATAAAACCCAAGACCAACCAACCACTTCCGGACCGCCTCACCAATAGCCCGTTGTGTTGCTCCAGTGAGACGTGAATTTAACCGAAAACCAACCCATTAAACACTGAAACTCGTATAAAAGTTGGAAGTGTGGTGAATCCACGTACGGAGTCCTTTGAGAATATGGATTTGCAATTGGAGTCTTGTGAAAGGGCGTACGTAGGTAGTTAACTAACGTCGCACTGGAACAACGGAATGGGCTAGTGGCGACGGTCCGGGATCCATCCCGAAGGGAAAGATCCGAGGACAACACCACACCCGAATCTTTTCCCTTTTTTAAATACAAATGGTTTTTAAAAGCTATTTAATGTACTATATATTTATTCATGAATTTTACATTTTATTCTATGACAAATTTCTTTCGCTCGCTTCTCTTAAGCACTACTTTTTAATATTTTTATGTATAATACAATGATTTTATCTTGCGCTTGGCTCAGCTTGTCCTTTTCTGGACCTTGCGCCATAAAACCCAACAATCAATCAATCAATCAAGCCGAGGACAACACCTCGTAATTTTGAGCCACGGTCAGATAACGAGGTCAACACCTGAGCTGGCACTCCACTCTCCAAACTTCCACGGCACGCTAACGTGAGGAGACGATTGATGTCACGACAGATTGGACGTGCACCAGCCCCTTTTATACACGAGGGGCTTTGGGTGGACTGAGTTTCGAACTCGCAACCCCCCGGTTGCTAATCCAACTGGGCTACCTGACAAAAAACGCCATAAAACGTCAACAAACCGAACCAAACCAACTGGTCTACCTTGGCCCTTCAGGAAAGGAGCTCAAAAGAATCAATTCCTCCTCAAACCGAACGCAAAAGAACTCCAAAACAACCCTTCCCTAATTCCAAACCACATTAACGTAATCGGTCATCCCTACTCTACAAAGGATTTTCAAACATCCTGTCACTTGAAGGTGTGCTAAATGATCATCAGGTGTTCGGGGGTCGATTTCTAACTACGTTCATCAGTCTGTCTGCGGATCGGATAGCCACCTGTGAGATTTTTTGCCTTTAAAATGCCTCGGTATACAAGAACTTTGACTCGAGAAGAGATCGAAACTCTTTAATGATACAGATGAATCAGATTTGGATGAGTGATGAAGATGACCAATTGGAAATGCCAACTAAGGAATTGGGAAACAATTCGATAGTGAATCCGAAGATGAAGAAAATATAGATATTCCACAAACTGAAGAAAGTGACGGTACCGTTGAATGGGATTCAGGAGTGGTTGAGAACGAACGCATAAACACCTCCAATTCACTAATCTTTCTGATCCCCTTCACCTGGGTCTTCAACGTTGGACTATCTAAAATTATTAATGAGTGATGAGATATGCAAACTCATGAGGATTAATACCAATAAGTATACTGAATTTTGTGCCAAAATGCGAGGATTTGCAGACGAGAGATGGGAACCTATTGCGAGCATCAAAGAACTGTGGAATTTTTTTAGTTCTGCTTGTAATGAGTATTGTACGCATGCCTAGAATCATGATTACTGGTCCAAAAATGAGACACGGAAATTCAAGAGTGAAAATGATGAGTAAAAATAGATTTTTACGCATTAAGGTGTATGTATACACTAGAACATTTTTTTAAATTTTGACTTTAAAAATCCAGTTTTTTCACAATAGGTCATTGGTTTGTGCTTAAGCTTATTTTAGTGTAAAAAATTCTGATTAAGCTACTCATTCATTATCTAATTTAGATATAATTAGCATATTTTTTGAACAGTGATATCTCAAATTCTAATGTGTTCAGAAAGACAATTCCTGTTGGAAATCATTCCTAATATTATTCTTCATGTTTTCACCCTCCATCAAGTTGCTAGAGGGAATACGTTCTTTTTTACAGTTTTTTTCACGAAGGAAGTAAAAAAAATCGAGATTTTTTCGGGAATTTCAACATTTAAAAATCGACTAAAAATTCATTTCTTAACCCATAACTTCGACTGAGGGTCAAAACATTCACTATATTATATAGATTATAATGACGAAAAAGTAATTATAATACTTGTAGATCAATTCATTGCTGAGTTATCACTGTTCGAAAGAAGTATTCTATTGCAAAAACAGAGTTCTTCAGAAATCGAGTTTAAAGTTTAGGAAACGTGTTTGTCTAAAGTGGCAGTACCTAACCCAAACCCTTGTAATGTGAAAACTATTCAGAATATTTACAAGATCTTGGTATCGTTTGAAAGCTAATGGGTTGGACACTATTTTGAATTATTAAAAAATATATCGATAGTGTGGTCAATTTTCGTGATTTCTAGTGTACACCTTAAACACTATTTCATATATCCGAATTGGAAAACGAACTTAAGGACAGTGGAAATTTTATTTTCACGGCAAAAAGTAGAGCCACTACAAACATACTTGCGAAAAAAATTTTCCGAACATTTTAAGCCGTACGCTCAACTATCAGTTGACGAAGCACTGGTCAAATTTAAGGAACATTTGGGCATTATTCAATATATGCCCTTGAAACCAGAGGCATCAAAATTTGGATGCTGTGTACACCTTATTTATGATACACTGTCCTTTGAAATGTACTGCGGAAAGAACGACAATAACCCGCAATCAACTAATGGATTGGGATATGATGTTGTTCTGCATCTAGTAAAAGAATTACACCCCGCTCCACTCGCATCTCGACCCCCCATTGATTCCCGAGAAGAAGCGCTCCCTCAAGGGTCATCGACGACACCATCGATTACGCGACGCTTTAACGTACACCTGCGAGAATTAATCGCACACTCCGCGACATGGAATTAGTGTTCCGCACGCACTCAGCTCGATCAATGATTGTGATCGTCATTCACTCCCCCAGTACAGATGGACCTCCCCCGCCAATGGACTCTTCCACCCACACTACGGCTTTTACGTCTTGGAGTCTTGTGTCGCTGATGGGGATCGTGGGACGTTGTGATACTTTTGTGATACTTTTGTGTCGTGTGTGGTAAAGAGTTTGCTATCTTAGAGGACACGATCTTCCGATGTGTTGCTTCAGTGCGACGTTAATTAAAAATACATAAATACCTTTTCCTCGATATATCCCTTTGGGATGGATCGCGGGCCGTCGTCAGTAGCCCGTTGTGTTGCTCCAGTGTGACGTTAATTAATTGCAATTATCACCTAAATACCTTTTGTCCTACACCTTTTATTTTATCTAAAATACATCCCTTCATCTGTACAATAAATATATGTAAACAAGTGGAAAGAGCAGTTTAAAGTGTATGTATACACTAGAACATTTTTTTTAAATTTTGACTTTAAAAATTCAGTTTTTTTTTACAATAGGATTTGTGCTTAAACTCATTTCAGTGTGAAAAATTAATCATTTCTTACTTAATCAATCAGAATAAACGAATAATTAATTATGTAATTTAGATACAATTAGCTAATTAGCATGTGTTTTGAACAGTGAGTGATATCTCAAATTCTAATGTGTTCAGAAAGAAAATTCCTGTTGCAAATCATTCCTAATATTATTCATGTTTCGACCTTCCATCAAGTTGCTAGAGGGAATACTTTCTTTTTTACAATTTTTTTCACGGAGGAAGTCTAAAAAATCAAGATTTTTTCAGGAATTTCAAGACTTAAACATCAACTAAAAATTCATTTCTTAACCCACAACTTCTACTGAGGGTCAAAACATTCACTGTATTATACAGATCATAATGACACAAAAGTGATTATAATAGATCAATTCATTGTTGAGTTATCACTGTTCCAAAGAAGCATCCTATTGCAAAAACATAGTTCTTCAGAAATCAGTTTTCACAGACACAGTTCTTCAGAAACAGTTCTTCAGTTTCAGAGTTTAAAGTTTAGGAAACGTGTTTGTCTATGGTGACAGTATCTAACCGAAACCCTCGTAACTTGAAAACTATTTCGAATGTTTACAAGATCTTGGTATCGTTTGAAAGCTAAGGGGATGGACACTATTTCGAATTCTTTAAAAATAAATCGACGTTTCAGTCAATTTTTGTGATTTCTAGTGTATTTACACACCTTAACGTGCTTTGCACACGAAGGTCTTTGACTAAACCGACTTTCAAACTACGCTCCCCTCCAGTTTCTAATCCGTTACTCTTCCAACTGAGCTACAACCCACAGAAAATGCAGTCGAAAGCCGAAAAGGGATCCCACCTCCTGACACCTTGCCTCGAAAGTCAACAAGCTATGAAAGCACGAAGACGAAGCAGAGATTGAGAGGTTTTAATTTGGTCACGAAGCGCAGCGTTACTTGGGCGCGGAATTAAATAAAATTTTGGCCACGCTCTGGCCTCCGATCGATGGCTGTTATCAACACGTCCTCCTCTTCTCGCTGACTGGACCTCTTTCGGGGGAAGTTTTCAATTACCCCTAAATCTCCGAACCGCCGACGGAATACTCAAGAAGCCGAGGATGTTTTTTGAGCCGAGGTTTCGCCTCCGTCGCGAGGAGATTAAATTCGGTTCGAGCAGAGTTTGATGGGGCGAAAAGTTCAAGAGCGTTGAACTAACGTCTCTTCGGGCTATTGGCGACAGTACGCGATCCGTCCCTAAAGGAAAGACCCGAGGACAACACCTCGTCATGACGAACCTCGGTCAGATGACGACACCTGAGATGGTATCTCACATTCGAAATTACACCATGCCAACGTGAGGACATTTGACATGCTCTATCCCCTTTGGGCACAACGGTCTTTGGTTGGGATTGGAACTCGCAACACTCCGGTTGCTAATCCGTTACTCTTTCAACCCTAAATCTTCTAAGGAGTCACTTTCTTCCCAGTTTTAGTATTTCCACATCCTCAAACGCGCTTCCAACTCCCAAAAAAAGCGGGCAGCACAGTCCCCACTGTACCATAAGGTTTGGTTCGTGAATACTTTTAGGTGGAATACCTGGTAAGTGGATCGCTGGTGAAATGAAGACGGGGGTATTTGTTTCACATTTATTTGTTTGGCCAGTTTGGGTGGATACATAACAGTGGTGTTAGAGTGTGGGCAATGCTTCGTATGCTATGGCGACCTTATGGATGATGGGTCTGTGATAGCTAAAGTACGAGACATGGTGTCGATGCTGATGTTCCTGACAAAGATGGTGGTGTTTTCGAGCGTGGTGGTAGCTCTTTAGATGGTCCAGCCACGTCGACCCGTAAGCGCGCATGTTCATTCTTCGGTAAGCTTTAGATCTCTCCGCACTTGCCATAGTTTGACTTCTTGGAATCATTTTGTTCGTCTTGAACTGCTCTTTCAACTTGTTTACGTTTCCTATGACGCAATTGAAATTTAGTGTGATATAATTGGCTTCATAGTGACATCTTCCACATATCGTCACTTTCCACTGCACACAATTTCCACACAAATGGATTAAACTGTCAACTAGTCAAATGGAATTGTAGAACTCGGTTGTCTTCAATTTAAGTCCACGACCTGACGATTAGAACTGAAGTTAGAGCGGTTAAAGAGGCCAGCGCATGATCTCCATACCGATTTTAAAGACGTATTCCCGTTAAAAAACTAGACGCGGTCATAGCTGAGCTGACACCCCACTCTTCAAATTGCAAACTATGCCAACATGTGAGGTCAAGACCGATCGAACGTTCTGTACACAGTGGGGTGGCAGCTCGGGTATTGTTTTCGTCATCTGACCGCGTTGTCAAGGGATCTATTCCATCGGGATTGATCCCGGACCGTCGCGAATAGCCCACTGTATTGTGCAATGCGACGTTAATTGACTACCTACCTACCCTGCGTACACGACGGTCTTACGTTGAAACGAATCTCGAAGTCGCAACTCTCCGTTTGCTAATACGCGACACTTCCAACTAGCCTAGTTCCAGCTCGGTTGGTGGAGTAACGGATTAGCAACCGGAGTGCTGCGAATTGGAATCCAACAAAAGACCGTCGTGTACAAAAGGGGCTGGGGGACGTTAAATCTGTTGTGGCCTCAAATGTCCTCACGTTGGCGTGGTGTGGAAGTTTGTTGAGTAGGGTCCCAGCTAAGGTGTTTTTCACGTCATCTGACCGTGGTGATAAATTAAGAGGCGCTGCCTTGGATCTTTCCTTTGGGGGTTTGATTTCGCACCGTCGCCAATAGCCCGTTGTGTTGCTCCAGTAAGGCGTTAATTAAATACCTACATACCACCCTGAATGACAGCGCAATTAAGAGTGAATATAGAATTCAGCGGCGATTGAAGGCTGAATCTGACTCATTTTGAATCAAACATTGCTAATCGTGTCAAGATTCCCGAATGCACATTGACAACGAAGGTCAATTGCATACTAAGATAATAAAAGTCTGATTTTCATATATATAACGAAGATTGTATTATTGTCATTTTGTTATCTAGTAAATTAAATTTTATACATTATTTTTCTGTCCTATCCAATATGTAATATTAAGGTGTATGTATACACTAGAAATTACGAAAATGGACCATAATATCGATTTATTTTTAAATAATTCAAAATATTGTCCAACCCCTTAGCTTTCAAACGATACCAAGATCTTGTCAATATTCGAAATAGTTTTCAAGATACAAGAGTTTGGGTTAGGTACTGTCACCATAGACAAACACGTTTCCAGAACTTTAAACTCGATATCTGAAGAACTATGTTTTTGCAATAGGATGCTTCTTTCGAACAGTGATAACTCAACAATGAATCGATCTATTGTAATTACTTTTGTGTCATTATAATCTATGTAATACAGAGGATGTTTTGACCCTCCGTCGAAGTTATTGGTTAAGAAATGAATTTTTAGTTGATTTTTAAATGTTGAAATTCCTGAAAATATCTTGATTTTTTAGACTTCGTGAAAAATTGTAAAATAGAACGTATTCCCTCTAGCAACTTGATGGAGGGTCAAAACATGAAGAATAGTATCAGTAATAATTTCCAACAGGAATTGTCTTTTCGAACACATTAGAATTTGAGATATCACTCTTAAAATCCTGCTAATTAGCTAATTGTATCTAAATTAGATAATTAATAAGTAGTTTAAGCAGAATTTTTTACACTAAAATGAGTTTAAGCACAAACCAATGACCTATTGTGAAAAAACTGGATTTTTGAAGTCAAAAATTAAAAAAAATGTTCTAATGTATATGTTACAGTGAAAGACCGATATCTGGCAAATGTCGATATTCTCCGGTGAATGTCAGCATTCACATAGTCCTTGGTGTATGTCCGAAATATTTGCCAAACATCATTATTTCTCACTTAAAGCTTAAGTAACAGCACATGTAAATAAACTGTTGAACCTAAAACGAACAGTACATTCTAAATGAGAAAAGAAAGTAATAGCAATAATAAACTTACACATAAATTATGTGATTAACGTCATACAATCTTATTGCGACCACTTAAACTGAAGGCGACCTCTCTGGCTGTGGCCTCTCCGCCTTCTCGTTTCGACCCCCATCAGAGCTTATCTGTGCTTGTCGACATACACCGGCGATGGTCCGAATGTATAAGAACATAACCAAATATTCGGTCTTTCACCGACCTATTTGGTTTGTGTCGACATTCACCGGAGAATGTTGAAATTCTCTAATTTCGGTCTTTCACTGTAACATATACACTTTAAAGCTACTAAGGAATGAAATTCGCCCCATTTTTAGTATTTCCGCCTCCACCAAAAATAAGCTTTCAACTCCTTAAAACGAAATAAAAACACGAGAAACCAAAGTTTCGAGACAAGAAAAATATAACGAAGCCTCTTCGAAAAGAGAAAGTGCACAGAAACCTCACGAGCAACAAGCGGATTTACACAAAAACAATCTAAGTCTCCAACGAGAAAAGGAACTAAAAAAGGATTTCGGGGTCTTGAAAGGAAACTTTTAGTCCCTTAATACGTCATGTTACAAATCCAATTTCCTTTTAGAACTCCCCCTTTCGTAGCAGGTCCTCGGACATTTCTGTGCTCATGAATTTCAGAGATGGATCCCGTGTTTGCGCAGGTTGCGGTCTTTTCAGACGATAAATAAGAAGTCGTCTTACGCAAGGTGGTTTGGATAGCAACGCTCTGAAAGGCATCACTTCAAGCGTGAAGATCCTTTTGAGTTCGTTTCGGGGTTGGAGAAGAAAGATTTCCGCTCGAAAAACACACGGTTGGAAGGTAGGTATTTAATTAACGTCGCACCGGAGCAACACAACGGGCTATTGGTGACGGTCTGGGATTAATCCATACTGTAAAGAACCGAAAACAACATCACGTAATTTTGAAACATGGTGAGATGACGAGGTCACACCTGAGCTGGCACCCCACTCTACAAACTTCCACACCACGCCTACGTGGACATTTGAGGCCACGACGGATTTAACGTGCACCAGCCCCGTTTGCACACGATGGTTTTCAATTGGAAAAGTAGCGATTTCGCAATCGGAGGGTTGCGAGGTCGAAACTCGATCCGTATAGATTCGTGTATATGAGGGCTTGTGCACGTAAAATCTGTCGTGGCTGCAAATTGCATGATGTGGAAGTTTGGAGAGTGGGGTGCCAGCTCAGGTGTTCTCGTCATCTGACCGTGGTTCAAAATTAAGTGTCGTCCTCGGATCTTTCCCTTGGGGATTGATCCCCGACCGTCGCTAATAACCCGTCGTGTTGCTCCAGTGCGACGTTAATTAAATATCTATCTACTCTGCGTACATGACGATTTTAGGTTGAAACGAGTCTCAAACTCACAACCCTCCGGTTGCTAATGCGCGCCCTAGTTTTAGTATTTCCGCCTCCTCCAAAAAACGCATCCAACTTCTTAGACAGAAATAAACGGGTAGGTATTTTAATTAACGTCGCACTGGAGCAACACAACGGGCTATTGGCGACGGTCAATTCCCGAAGGGAAAGATCGAAGACAGCACCACATAATTTTAAACCACTGTCAGATGACGAGTTCTACATCTGAGCCGGCATTCCACTCTCCAAACTTCCACGCCATGAAGACGTGATGACATTTGAGGTCACGACAGATTTAAGGTAAACCGGCGTTTACCGCAACGCCCTCTTTTCTATGTTAAATTTGACAATATTCAAAGTACATTTTCTCTGTTCCTATTGTACTTACAAACTTGGATTTTTTCGTGGGAATTATTTCAATACTTCTACATATTTTAACCAGTCATTTTATTTATAGCTGTTTTACATTTAAAAAAATTAACCATAATACAAAAATAAGGTAAAATTATGATGTTTTAAAAAGTTTTAAATTTTTTATTTTAATGATTTATTAGAATATAATTAAACCCTCTACGTAAGTTATCGCTAATGGTCCTCAGATTATGTAAAAAAAGTTTCAGGTATTTGAGAAAAGGTACCTTTTGTAAAAAAAATCACCATTCTTAGATATCACTATTTAAAGTTATTTCTTAATGCATTGCAGCACCCTATGAAGGATCATCTGTATTTTCGCACTCGAAATCTTGCAGTTTCCTGTTAGATTGCCTTCTGCACCGCCTAGCTCTTTCTCCAGCCTCTTTTTTAGATTTATTTGCATTTCTTAGCCTTTCTTTGTCAATAGCAAGCATTGACGAATAAGCGTAATAACCAGGTGCAATAAACAAATCTTTGAGAATGTATGTCCAATTTTGATATACTACCCTCATTGAAGGATAGCATTCATTTTGCGGAAGAACGCGCCATAATCAAACACTATTTTGCAATGAAATCCAATTTTAAATTAATTTCAATTACAATACAAAACCTCTATGCAAAAATAATAAATTATAACATAAAACAAACTCGGAAAAATTCTGCCAAATGATATAGAATATAGAACTAGACACTATGGTTAAAATCACAGTTATAAGCACTGTTGCCATTTAGATAAAATGTTAAATATAATTAAATGAATGTAAGAAAAACCTGAACAAAAATTAAATAGTAGCCATTTAGTAGCGACCTCTACCTTTTTAAAAGCCATTTAATGGCTTTGGAGACATGACAACAATATATTAAAAAAATATTAAAAATACTTCTACTATACCGGGTGAGTCCAAATTGTTTTTACCAAATAAGAGGGGTGATAGTACCCATCCAGACGAGCCATAATTAGCATGGAACATAGGGTCGCATTCCACTCTAAGAGGCAGAAAAGAGTCCAATTAGAATTGAACTTACAACAGTGTTGGGAAAGCGAATGAACAAAAGTTGCACCATCTGATTGATTGATAAACTCACAGCAAGTGCTCAAAGTGGCGTTGCACAGTTCACACCGGCGAAGGAATGACTCGAAGATTCCTGGTGTTGTGTTCATTTTGTCTGAACCGATTCTTGCTACGAGATCTTCAGCCACAGGCGTCTGGTACACTAAAGATTCCCCAGAAGAAAAAGTCCAGTGGGTTGAGGTCCGGTGAGGCCAAGCCACAGGTCCGCCACGTCCGATCCATCTTGCTTAGGAGATATGCTACGTAGGCAGGTACAAAACGACGTCAGAGGCGATGACTTGTTCATGCGTTTCGACTTGACTCTTTTCTGCCTCTCAGAGTGGAATGCGACCCTATGCTCCATGCTAATTATGGCTCGTCTGGATGGGTACTATCGCCCCTCTTATTATGTAGAAACAATTTAGACTCACCCTGTACTTAAAAACAAAATTGATGCAGCGTTTTAAAGCTCAAGAACTCTAGTATTTTACAAAATTACAAATTCAAAATTGATTTTTTGAAGATTTTATTCTCCTAGTCACCTTAACCCTCCAAGTGCACCATTTAACATGCACCAGTTCCCCTTTGTACACGAGGGTCTTCGCTTGGATTCGAACCATCAACCCTCCTGTCGCTAGACCCTTACTCCTCCAATCGGGACGCGCGGCCCGATTGGAGACAGGGGACGCGTTCACTCGATGCGCGGCCGCCAAACGACTCGACAATTTTTATGGAATGGGATATGACAGTTCGCGTGGAGAGCGAAACGGATCGTGTGACACTGGAAGTAGAGAGGGGGCTTTTTTTCACTTCTTTCCGACGAGGAAGACGTAGGAGATGTTCGAGCGGGCTCTTCGAGATTGTGCGAGGGCCTCCACTCGAGAGGTTTATTTTTAACCTCGGATTAGGTCCTTCCCCTCGACGCCATTCCTAGTCTTCCTGCTTTGCAATCTCAGAGAATGAGACTCTTCACTGGGCCGCTCTGTCAACGACACGGGCCGGAGGGTCGCGAGTTCGAATCCAACCAAAGACCGTCGTGTACAAAGGAGGCTGGTGTATGTTCAATCTGTCGTGGCCTCAAATCGTTGACGTGGTGTGGAAGTTTGGAGTGTGTAGGTATTATAATTGACGTCACTCTAGACCAAGGGTTCCCAACCTTCTTTTGCTTTTGGACCCCCTGAGTCCTAACTTCACGTATGTGGGCCCCGTATACGAATATGTGATATTCCTAAATGAAATATTTATTTGTAGGTTAGTAAAGGATAATAATTAAACAATTCTTAAATACTTATTTGTGGGTTAGTAAAGGATAATAATTAAACAATTCTTAAATACTTATTTGTGGGTTAGTAAAGGATAATAATTAAACAATTCTTAAATGAAATATTTATTTGTAGGTTAGTAAAAATATTTAGTAGAAATATTTAGACATTTCTTAAATGAAATATTTATTTCCAAGTTAGTAAAAGCTAATAATTAAACAATTCCTAAATGAAATACTTATTTGTATATTAGTAAAAATAATAATTAAACAATTCCTAAATGAAATATTTATTTCTAAGTTAGTAAAGGATAATAATTAAACAATTCTTAAATGAAATATTTATTTGTAGGTTAGTAAAAATATTTAGTAGAAATATTTAGACATTTCTTAAATGAAATATTTATTTCCAAGTTAGTAAAAGCTAATAATTAAACAATTCCTAAATGAAATACTTATTTGTATATTAGTAAAAATAATAATTAAACAATTCCTAAATGAAATATTTATTTCTAAGTTAGTAAAGGATAATAATTAAACAATTCTTAAATGAAATATTTATTTCTAAGTTAGTAAAAGATAATAATTAAACAATCCCAATATAATATAAAAAATGTAAATTACAAATTTAGAACATTTAAATTGATCAAACTGAAACATATTTTTACTTGTAATGACAGAAATAGTAAAAAAAAATTAAATACTATTTCAAACATACATAAATTTATTCCTAAGGTTATTAAATAGGATCCATTATATATGCCCTAATAATGAGATCCTTGTGGCTGATGTTTCGATATTAGCATATTAATATCTGGGTCTAATTTTGTGGAGTCAGAAGATGACCTCTTTTTATTATATCAAGTCGATTACGATTTTTTGTTAACTGTGTTACACGACTAAAGGCAACAAGATAAGATGATGGGAAAACGATGACATACATTTTAGGTTCCTCCCATAAAAGCGGATATTTACATGCAATGTCACTATTCTTCCATACATCATGCTTTCCTTTTTTGAATAGACTTTGGATTGTCATCAGACCGCAATTCAACAAGTCCTTCTTGTAAATCAATTTCAACATCAGCAACATTTACGTCAAATGGAATGAGCACCCAATCTGGGCTGTTCAGTTCTAGTAGGTCCTTGAACCGAACTTGCATGCCTTCATAATTTTTTTTAAATGATCAACATACACAACACAATCATCTTTTAAATCACTGCCAACTGAGGCAAGGTTTGGAAACTGGTCAAACACAAGGCGTGAGATATTAAGACTGCAATTTGAGTTTTCCTAGGGATGCATTAATGGCTTCTTTGCTAGATATTAAATCACAATTATGTCCTTGCTGCAGCTGATGAAGAGAATTCAGTTTTTCAAACGCATCTGATAGGTAAAATATGTCTGTTTTCATGGCAACGAACTGTTTTCCAATCTCCTTTTCGTTTAGAAATGATACAATACTGTCATAGGACGAAGAGACGAAGACAATTGCCTTTAAACAAACATCGCAGCTCTGTATGCAGTACAAGACGGTCAAATCCTTCTTCATTTTCATCACAAAATTTGCAAGAGACGATTTTAAAGAGCATTAGCCCTAATGAGGTTGACAGATTTAATTACGAGAGTTAAGGCTTCATGAAGACGTTCACTCAATATGTAGCCTACGTTACCCGACGGGTTCTAAAATATAAGCGCACCAAATTTGGTGTGGATTGATCAAACGGTGTGGATTTGCATAGAGAACATACAGACAGACGCCAACTCTGCTTTATATACAGGGTGATTCTACGGTCATGGGACAAACTTCAGGGGGTGATAGAACACAACGAAACAAACACTTTTCCCCCATGGAATGTAGGGTCGCAAGTGCAGCGGTTGGCCGCTAGAGAGCGCAGTCAAGCGCTTGTATAAAAGCTTTACGTCGGCGATGCGAGGCCTGCATCAGGTGACATTTTGAACAGCTTCTGTAATTGTGCATTTGCGTTGTATTTACCGACTGATGTTTGTACAGGTCGTTTCATTTCCATGTGAAAAGTTTCTCATGTTTTGTCATTTCTTTCTTACACGTTGTTCCTTGTACTTATATTTAATTTATTCAAATCTAATTGTATTATTTCGTTTTGTCAAGCAGTTATTGATGTTTATTTGACATTAAAGCGTTGTTCCCATATTTCATGCCTCATCTTTCCAACTTGCATCGGACCGTGTGTTTGTGCCGAAATGGAAAACACCCTCTAGCGACCATATATTCATATTCTATGGTGAAAAGTGTTTGTTTCGTTGTGTTCTATCACCCCCTGAAGTGTGTCGTATTAGTTTAGACTCACCCAATAGACATTCTATGGGCTTGCTTTTATACAAGCGTTTGACTGCGCTCTCTAGCGGCCGACCGCTGCACTTGCGACTCTACATTCCATGTGAAAAAGTGTTTGTTTCGTTGTGTTCTATCACCCCCTGAAGTTTGTCCCATGACCGTAGAATCACCTTGTATATAGATTATTAAATTATTTTATTTATAATATTTTATCATGAGTCCCTTAGTTCATATTATGGACCCCCGAAATACAATTTTTTTTCTTGTGGACCCTCTGAAAGCTTCTATGGACCCCTGGGGGTCTATGTGGACCCCGGTTGGGAAACGCTGCTCTAGACCAACGCAACGGACTATTGGCGACGGTCCGGGAACAATCCCCAAGGGAAAGATCCGAGAACCACACCACGTAATTTTGAACCACGGTCAGATGACGATTCGAGAGTGCGGTTCCTACTTAGGTGTTGACCTCGTCATCTGACTGCGGTTCAAAATTACGTGGCGTGGAAGCTTTGAGAGTGGGGTGCCAGCTCGGGTGTGACCTCGTCATCTGACCGCGGTTGGAGACGACGTGGTGTTGTCCTCCGATCTTTCGGAGGTGTGCGAGTTCGAATCCAACCAAAGACCGCAGTGCACAAAGGGGGCTGGTGCACGTTGATCAGTCGTGGCCTCAAATGTCCTCACGTTGGCGTGGTGTGGAAGTTTGGAGAGTAGAGTTCCTGCTCAGGTGTCGTCTTGTCACCTGACTGTGGTTCAAAATCACGTGTTGTACACGGATCTTTCCTTTGAGATTGATCCCGGACTGTCCAAAATAACCCGATTTGTTTTCACCTGACTGGTTCAAAATTACGTGTTGTAATTTTGAACCACAGTCAGGGAAGCAGTCTGAAACAGGGTGAGTCAGGGATCTTTCCCTTTGGGATTGATCCCGGACTGTCACCAATAACCCGTTGTGCTGCTCCAGTGTGACGTTAATTAAAATACCTACCTACCCGCACAGTCGCCAATAGCCCGTTGTGTCGCTCGAGTGCGACGTTAATTCAACTAACAACCAACTAATAAAAACTAATTAACAAATTGAAAAGGAAAACGCGAGTGTTTTCGACGGGACTGCAAAGACCAAAGCGTAAATTCGAACGTTCCATCTGCTTCGGGAATGCTCCTCAGAGTTCCTTTTTCTTTCCATTCGAATCGAATATCGAATTAAGCCACCCGGAAAAGCGACAAGACAAATGCCCTCCGATTCAATTTTTAATATCTTAATGCGGCGCTTTGATAACCGCGAGCCTCGTTGCCAAAGGGAGGAAGCTAAAAAAAAACGGGGCGCCTCTCGAATCTAATTATCCAGAAAAAGTAAAAAACGATTCGAATAATCGCGCGAGACTTAAATCGCGCGGAAAAAAAAATTCTCCCCGTAGCAATTTAACGTTTCGAATAACGGAGACGGAAAACATATCCCGAAAAAAGAGCCGTAATAATTAAAGAATACGTTTCACGTAATTTGGTTAATAAAGGACTGGTAAAAGCAGACAGGGAGAGCGGTAAAAAACCTCCATGCAACATGCTGACGTCAGCCCAAATTGCCTGTTGTGCGAAGCGAGGAATTTGTTCTTGGAGTGATTTTTCATTACGTAATGATTCAAATGAGCGAAAAAGCTCGGGATGAGTAAAAAGGGAACGTTTCGTGATGCGAGGTTTTGTTCGGGGTTAAAAAGACGGAAAGAAATGGGGCAATTGGAATAAAAATCCGTTGTTGGTTGAAATGGCGATGTTGGAAAAATGAATCGAGGCGTGAGAATCAGGCAAAGGGAAGTGAAGTGAAAACCGGAGACTAGAAATTGGCTGATGCCA
The DNA here is from genome assembly GCA_933210815.1 of Meta bourneti. Classification (NCBI taxonomy): domain Eukaryota; kingdom Metazoa; phylum Arthropoda; class Arachnida; order Araneae; family Tetragnathidae; genus Meta; species Meta bourneti. The sequence continues at coordinate 113,090,695 of OW119924.1, read as the reverse complement.
TTCGTGATCTAGGAACTCCCTCTCAATTTTAATATTCCTTTTAACCCTCCTTTGGCGTGATGTGGAAGTTTGGAGAGTGGGGTGCCAGCTCAGGTGTGACCTCGTCATCTGACTGATTCAAAATTACGTGTTATACACAGATCTTTCCCATTTGGATTGAGCTCAGGTGTTGCCTCGTCATCTGACCGTGGTTCAAAATTACGTGGTATTGTCCTCGGATCTTTCCCTCTGGGATTTATCCCGGACCGTCACCAATAGCCCATTGTGTTGCTCCAGTGTTACGTTAATCAAAATACCTACCTACATACCTTTAAACCCTCCGGAGCAGCGGTAGACCGGTTGGAAGAGCAGCGATATCGCAACCGGAGGGTTGCGAGTTCGAACCCAACCAAAAGATCGTCGTGTACATGGATGAGCTAGTGCACGTTAATTCTGTCGTGGCCTCAAATGTCATTGGCGTGGTGTGGAAGTTTGGAGAGTGGGATGCCAGCTCAGGTGTGAGGTCTTCATCTGACCGTGTAAAAGTTACGTGGTGTTGTCCTCCGATCGTTCCCTTTGAGTTCGATCCCGGACCTTTACTTTGAATCACGGTCAGATGACGCGGTGACACCTGAGCTGCCACCCCACTCTCCAAACATCCACACCACGCCAATGACATTTGAGGCCACGGCAGAATTAACGTCCACCATTCCCTATTGTATACGAAGATCTGAGGGCGGATTCGAACTCGGAATCCTTCGGCTTCTACAACGTTACTCTTCCTATTGGGCTACAGCGACCCCTTTTTAAGGAGTTTTGCCATCATTATTTGAAAAATACTTGACTCATTCAGTTTCGAAGCTCATGTTCTACTATAGAACTGAGTTTGAAAACGACTGGAAGTTGTTTATCAAGCACAGTATAAGTTTTGAAAGCAAGCATTCATTAAGTATAGCATTCAAAAAACATTGTGTTTGAGCTAAATCTCTTCGTCGTCTTAGAGCAGAAATTCATTAACTAACATTTACTGAGACACTAAATCGGGGGTCGCCAAACTGCTTTGACCGTCGACAACTTCATGACTATGCAGGGTGAGTGTGAATTGTTTTTACCAATTAAGAGGGGTGATAGTACCCATCCAGACGAGCCATAATTACCATGGAACATAGGGTCGCATTCCACTCTGAGACGCAGAAAAGAGTAAAGTGCAAACGCGTCGAGCATGAACAAGTCATCGCCTCTGACGTCGTTTTGTACCTGCCTACGTAGCATATCTCCTAAGCAAGATGGATCAGACCTGTGGCGTGGCCTCACCGGACCTCAACCCACTGGACTTTTTCTTCTGGGGAATCTTTAGTGTACCAGACGCCTGTGGCTGAAGATCTCGTAGCAAGAATCGGTTCAGACAAAATGAACACAACACCAGGAATCTTCGAGTCATTCCTTCGCCGGTGTGAACTGTGCAACGCCACTTTGAGCACTTGCTGTGAGTTTATCAATCAATCAGATGGTGCAACTTTTGTTCATTCGCTTTCCCAACACTGTTGTAAGTTCAATTCTAATTGGACTCTTTTCTGCCTCTCAAAGTGGAATGCGACCCTATGTTCCATGCTAATTATGGCTCGTCTGGATGGGTACTATCACCCCTCTTATTTGGTAAAAACAATTAAGACTCACCCTGTATATAGACCCCTCTATTACGTATTTATAATAGGACGAGCAAAAAAGACGCTTTTGTGAGTTCTTTATTGTTTTTTTACAGTTAGTGTTTATTTTATGTATAATATAATATGTTATTATACTCGCTTATAACGTCAAAGGAAAAGTTTTTGTTTTTGACGCCCTTCTTAGCATTATATATTTGATACGACAGCCCTAAATAATATGTAAAATATAATTTAAATAACAATCTTATATATACATATGATAATAAGACTTTCAGCAATGTTGTGTTCAAAATGAGTCAGTTTCGACCTTAAACCGCTGCGGAATTATTTATTCACTCTGAATTGAGTTGCCATTCAGGTTGGAGGTTAATCAAGTTAACCGAATTAAATATAACCCGTACAATGTCTTATACTTTTCTACCGACCATCAGTCCACTCCTAACAATGTTATATCCACACCTGGGGTCGATATCGACCACTTTGGAGACCACTGCACTGAATGCTTAGTTTCGTGATGAGAAATGCATTGTCACATAGAAATCTGTTTAAAAATTATATTACAGTATCAAAATGCTTATAACGTTCATTTTGTGACTTAAAAACCAATAGTTAAACTTAAAAAACAATAAGAAAAATTATTTTGTTTTTAATGAATTTCGGCTGTAAGCCAACAATTTATCCTCTACTGAATATAAGCTTGAGTTCTCAGCCATCGTATAAGAGCGAAACAGTATTGCGTCAAAGAATTCAGAACAGTTTCAAGATATAAGATGCGTTTATCGCTAAGAAATTAAACACCAGCAAGCAATAAAACCAAACGATAAAACCGAATTCTCGTCCCTACTGCACATTAACAAAACATGTCGCGATCGCAAAATCGGCTGATTCCCATCTGTCCCAGAACCCCCCTGGAAACAATTTAATTCCAACCTTCATGAAACGGTTGTTTACAACCAAAGTTTCCGTCTACTGGCAACAGCGAAGATTTTACGGCGACTCTTCGATTGGCGGAAGGAAGTGATGCAAATGCTAGGACGGGACGAAAAAGCGTAAAATTCCTTTCCTCCCCCAATTGCGTTCCACTCTCCCCCGGCGATCCAATAAGCGTGACACCTAGTTGACGCCCAGAGAGATGTTGCAAGTTCGACTCCATTTGTTCCGCGCCCCCCTCCACTTCCACCCCTGCGAAGTGTTCCATTATTTGTGTGGACTCTTTCTCTTTACTTAAGCTTCGATTCCAAAAAAAAGAGGGTGTTTTTTTCACTTCTCTTCTCCTGGCGCCTGATTTGGCAGGCTCGTTTTGGCGAGGGCGAACAATTCATTCCGGAGAAAAACACATCAGTTTGGGATGATCGGGGGGGGGGGGAGGTTGTGGAAATTGTTTCGGTTTGCCGCCTTATAATTGTTTTAACTGCCGAGGTAGCCCAGGTTCGAACCGGGAGCTGGTGTATGTTCAATCTGTCGTGGCGTCACGTTGGCACACGTTGCGATGGTCCGGGACCAATACCAATGGGAAAGATCAAGGATAACACTACATAATTTTGAACTAGTCAGATGATGAGGCAACACCTGAGCTGGCACCCAACTCTCCAAACTTCCACACCACGCCAACGTGAGGGCATTTGAGGCTACGACCGATTGAACGTGCACCAGCCTCTTTGTACTCGACGGTCTTTGGTTGGATTCGAACTTGGAATTCTCCCGTTGCTAATCTTTTACTCTTCCAACCGAGTCATTGCGGCTCCAGGACTAAATGGGAACGAAACAGCTTTAAGACGAAAAACTATACACGGCTTTATTCTAGTTTACTTGATTATTACAAAACTGACCTCTCATGAAACTTTTGATCGAGTTAAGAGAATATTAAAAAACAAGCCTGATTAATATTAAGTAGTGTCTTATGCTTATGTTGTAAGAGTGCTTTGTTGGAATAAATTAGTCCTCCTTGAAGCAGGGTCAAAAGGTTTTCTACAGAAAAAAGTAATCGATTTTTTTTTAATACAGAGGCTGTTCGGACATTTTTTGCACGATTTTGATGAGCTGTAAAAAAAATTGTATGCTAGGAAATAATTTTATTTTCGCAGCAGTTAAATAGTTAAAGTATAGCTTATCGTCTGCTAACTCGGTTTTGTTTACTTTCAAAATGGCGCTTTTAAATAAGCAATGGATGGAAAGCTATGGTTCCGCTATTTTCGAAGAGAATTATGCTTATTCAATTATTCAAAAACGCTATAAAAGTCATGGTTTTCCGATATCTAAAGGTACGATAAGTGATGTTATTAATGAGAAAGGAATAAACGCGTAAAAATGGAAAAATACTCCCAAATACGTATTCAAAAAAGAAAAGAATTTCTGAGAATATTTTAAGGTAAGATCTTTAATTTTAAAAGAGAATCCGCCAAGTCAACGGACTATAGCAAAGTGAACGTGAGAACTTTCTCTAAGAGATGTAGGATTGTTGCCAATTTTGCATATAATGGAAAATTAAAAGTAAAATGAAGGAAAAAATGAAATGTGAAAATGATCTCCCACATATTATCAAGACACTATTTTATCCCCACTATTCAAAAAAGAAATACCATATCTTTACCCACAGTGCCAACAATCAGTAGAACTGCATCAGGGAAAAGCAAGCAGCCACACATCTAAATCGACTATCAAATTCTTGGAAAAAATGGAAAAAGAAACTGGTATCGAGTCAATATCCTTTGCTGACATTCCTGCTAAATCTCCAGATGTTTCACCCATGGACTTTTGTGCTCTTGGACTTTTAAAAAGGGCATTATCGAAACGTCGATCGAAAACCATTCAAGGACTGGAAAACTGTGGAGCTAGATTGGGACACAATACCACTGTCGATGCTACAAAAGTCATTATCATTTAAACACAAAAATTTCATGTAAAAAATTGATCTTCAGTCCATTAAAATCGTTCAAAAATGTCCGAACAGCCTCTGTATTGTCATTTTCTTATAAAACTAATTTCCTACAAGAATGGGCTAAAAAGATTACGGTGTGAAAAGTAATTAAACCACAAATCAAAAATAATCATAATTATATAGAGATAAAGCTTTAGCTTTAAAGAGTAGTAGAGGGATTCCAATTAAACTTTCTTGAAAAGTCTTGCGAAAACCTTATGAAATTAAACGCAAAAAACATTCAAATAAGAAACTAGAACATGTAATTAATCTTCTAAATTTCTTTTATAACCGAGTGGAATTAATGATCCCCGTAAAAAGTTCCGTACAGTTTATGGTTGGTTGGGTTTTAATGGCGAAAGTACAAGTATTTGGCTCTGACGAAGTATAAGACAACGTCAGACAATCATCAAGCACACAAGGAAAGTTTTACTGACGCACTAGAGAGAAATACATCCAGGTAAATATCTCCGCCGCTTATACAATTTGAGTTCGGTACAGGTTGGCAATCCAACCGAAGACCTTCGCCGCTTACAATTTGAGTTCGGTACAGGTTGGCAATCCAACCAAAGACCTTCGCCGCTTACAATTTGAGTTCGGTACAGGTTGGCAATCCAACCAAAGACCTTCGCCGCTTACAATTTGAGTTCGGTACACGTTAGCAAACCAACCAAAGACCTGCGCCGCTTACAATTTGAGTTCGGTACAGGTTGGCAATCCAACCAAAGACCTGCGCAGCTAACGATTTGAGTTCGGTACAGGTTGGCAATCCAACCAAAGACCTTCGCCGCTTGCAATTTGAGTTCGGTACAGGTTGGCAATCCAACCAAAGACCTTCCACGCTTACAATTTGAGTTCGGTACAGGTTGGCAATCCAACCAAAGACCTTCGCCGCTTACAATTTGAGTTCGGTACAGGTTGGCAATCCAACCAAAGACCTTCCCCGCTTACAATTTGAGTTCGGTACAGATTGGCAATCCAACCAAAGACCTTCGCCGCTTACAATTTGAGTTCGGTACAGATTGGCAATCCAACCAAAGACCTCGGTGTACAAAAGGGGGCTGGTGCATGTTCAATCTGTCGTGGCCTCAAATGTCCTCACTTTGGCGTGGTATGGAAGTTTGGAGAGTAGGATGCCACTTTAGGTGTCGCCCTCGTCATCTGGCCGTGGTTCAAAATGAGAGCCATTGACCTCGTCGTTTTGATGAAAATATCCCGTCATTTTTGAGAGACGGTCAGACGACTAGGTCAGCACCCCACTCTCCTACTTTCACACCACGCCATACTGAGGACATTTGAGCCCACGATACATTCACCGTGCACCAGCCCCCACGTACAAGACGATTGGATCGAGTTTGGAAATCAGAGCCCTACGGTTGCTAATCCGCTACTTTTCCAACCGGGCTTCCATTCCGTTCAAAGCAGACCTGGTCCGGGACCCATCTCGAAGAGAACCCCGAGGTGCAGACCTCGTCATCTGACCGTGGTTCAAATTTACGCGGATTTGACCTCGGGTCTATCTCTTCCACGCCGACAGGACGTTTGTGGACACGAGAGATTTAACGTGCACCTGGTCCCACGTAGGGTCTCGAACTCGCAGTCCCCAGTTGCTAACTTACTACTCTTCAAACCGCTCCCGCAAATGTAAGTGAGCAAGTAGTTGAATTGACACTGCGCTGGAGCAAACAACGGGTTACTGGCGACGGTGCGGGATCAGTCCAGAAGTGAAAGATCCGAGGACAACTCCTAATTTTTATCCGAGGTCAGATGACGAAATCAACACCTGAGCTGGCACCCCACTCTCCAAACTTCCACACCACGCCAACGTGAGGTATTGGTATTTTCAATTAACGTCACACTGGAGCAACACAACGGGCTATTGGTGACGGTCCGGGATCAATCCCAGAGGGAAAGATCCGAGGACAACACCACGTAATTTTGAACCACGGTCAGCCAACGTGAGGACATTTGGACGATAGATTAAATGTGCTCCAGCTCCTGTGTACATGACGGTCTTTGGATGGATAGTCTCGAACCCGCAACCCTCCGGTTGTTAATACTTTACTCTTCCAACTGCACCACAGATCCAGTAGGTAGTTGCATTAACGTCGCACTGGAGCAAGGCAACGGGCTATTGGAGATCAAAACCGAAGGGAAATATCTCTCTACGGATGATGGCGTTTTTCTTTCTTCTGTGTAAGTAAACAATTTCATGTGTGTGTATGTCTCTTGATGCATGTCTTGTGTCTGGCGCAGCATAGCCATATATGGCCCAAAAAACCCCATACCAACCGTTACTCTTCCAACTGGGCTACCGGGGCGCGAGAATTATTCACAAACCGCGTGGTGCTTATAAACCACAAAAAAAATCTTCCGGCTCATTCATCAAAACCTGATTTGGAGTCGGGATTCGAATGGCATAAGGAAGGGGAAATCTCGTCGCCCGGACATTTTAAATCGCAGTTCGGGATATATTGCGCATTAGAGCCCGAGATTTAAGAAGAAAGGATTCATCTCCAATTCAAATGGCGGAGCAAAGCCGAGAATGATTGCTACCCGGGAAAAGAAAAGGTTTAGGCTTCCCGTAATCTGTCGGGACGGCTAACTAACTGCAACATAGACCACTTTGGTAGACTAGATCGACACTAGGACTTGAATCGGTCGATTGATCGAGAAAATCGATCCGGAGAAAAATAAACCACTTCTTTCAAAAGAATCGGCAAGATTTATGAAGAAACAATCCTCCAGGCGGTTTCGACGAGATATCTCGTCCATCAAGATGTGATCTGTTTTGCTAATGGCAAGAAATCTCGTCATGGAGATCTTGACGAACTTTGGATGATGGCGAGATCAAGAACTGGTCAGTCTAATGACGAGATATCTCGTCCATCAAGATGTGATCTGTTTTGTTAATGGCGAGAAATCTCGTCATGGAGATCTGAACGAACTTTGGATGATGGCGAGATCAAGAACTGGTCAGTCTAATGACGAGATATCTCGTCCATCAAGATGTGATCTGTTTTGCTAATGGCGAGAAATCTCGTCATGGAGATCTTGACGAAGTTTGGATGATGGCGAGATCAAGAACTGGTCAGTCTAATGACGAAATATCTCGTCCATCAAGATGTGATCTGTTTTGCTAATGGCGAGAAATCTCGTCATGGAGATCTGGACGAACTTTGGATGATGGCGAGATCAAGAACTGGTCAGTCTAATGACGAGATATCTCGTCCATCAAGATGTGATCTGTTTTGCTAATGGCGAGAAATCTCGTCATGGAGATCTGGACGAACTTTGGATGATGGCGAGATCAAGAACTGGTCAGTCTAATGACGAGATATCTCGTCCACCAAGAGGTGATCTGTTTTGCTAATGATCAGGAGATTTTCTACATCTGAGATGGCAGTCCACTCCAAATTTCCACACCACGTGAAGATATTTCAGGCCACAGATTGAACACGCAACAGCCGCCGTATACACGACGGTCTATAGTTGGATTGAGTTTCGAATTCAACCCTCCAGTTGATAATCCGTTACTCTTCCAACTGGACAACGTGATGAAGTTTGGAGAGTGGGATTCCAGTTCTGGTGTTGTTGACCGTGGTTCAAACAGACGAGGCTTTTGTCCTTGGATATTTCCGTTTCGGATTTGAATAGCCCGTTGTGTTGCTCCAGTGTAACGTTAATTAAAATACCTACCTATAATTTTTTCGACTATTATGGGTCTTGGAGGTAATAGTGATTAATTAAAGTCGCACTGGAGCTTCACAACGGGCTATTGGCGACGGTCCCGGATCCATCCCCAAGGGAAGGATCCAAGGACAACACCATGTAATTTTGAACCACGGTCAGATGACGAGGTCAACACCTGAGTTGGCACTGCACTCTCCAAACTTCCACATCACAACATGAGGACATATGAGGCCACGACAGATTTGACCTACACCAGCCACCGTGTACACGACTGTCTTCGGCTGGCCCGATTTCCGAAGTCGCCCCCTCCTCTTGATAGTTCGTTACTCTTCTAACTAGCCATCTTGGCGGGGATTGTGAAGATCGGGGGTCTTTTAGAACAAAAACTCGTTGAGTGAAAGGCCCCCTTACGAGTCCTGGGGGATGGAGAAAGATACTTTTATTCTATTGTGTACGGCAGAAAGAAGGATCAAAGGTTCTTTTCTCAATGATGACAAAGGAATCAGATAAATACCCACAATTCACTTAGACTGACGATATATCGACCCTGAGTTCGAGATTAGAGAACCCTTTAGAACTCGAAAGGTTATTCGTATCGAAATCACTAGATTTTTTCTTAATTTATTGTACCCGTTTAAAAACTTATTTTTAGCATGAATTTTCCAAAAAGCCTGTATGATCTTTTAGTACCATTAGATTTTAAAGTAGCTTAAGGTGTACATAAACTATAGAAATCTCGGTTGGTTTTGGGGTTTTATGGCGCCAGGGCCATACTACGCAAGTCACAAGACATACGACATAGACATGCAATGAAAGTTTTACTTACACTCCTTATGTGTCAGTAAAACTTTCACCGTGTATGTCTACAGAGGCTGTTCGGACATAAGCTCAATTTTTTATATGAAATTTTTGTGTTTTAAATGTTCCATTAGATAGCCCTTATCGTTAACTATATTTCTACACCTTAATTTCCATGATAATAATGACTTTTGTAGTAACGACACTGGTATTTTGTCCCATTCTTGTTTCAGTTTTCCAGTCCTTGAATGG